>CADEHL010001155.1:512779-1150279 GCA_902827135.1 Harpagifer antarcticus | reverse complement strand
TCTTTTTGCGAACAAGTTCCAGCATCTCTCCGTTTGTCTCCTGCTCAGATTATTTCAAGGATCTTTTTTTAGTCTTGTTACAACCTTGGATCTAATTAATCTAGTTGTGGCCATTCTTTTTATTAGTTATGACAACATTGGGCTCAGCAGTGCATTTCTAAGGAATATCTATTGGCAACATCTCAGAGCTTTGTCAGATGCTATCAGAGGCTGTGAACTAGTTCAGCTAGATTTGTAAAAGCACTACTCATTAGTTGTATTGTTGTGGTAGAAGTAGTCAGACATGTTACTAAATTGAAAGTAGAACTACCAAATTATGAGTTAATCTATATCCTGTATTAGTAATCTGAACGTGCAACTAGTACTCTCTGGAATACATTAAGCGTTTGAGACGTAGTGGTAGTAGCATAACATTGAAATACTCAAAGTGGTTAATAAATGAGTTACGTTCCACCTTTGTCATTAAGTGGTAAAACCAGAAGTGAGTGGACACGGACAAGGAATATTTACAACAGACCACTTATGGAAGGACTTCCACATTCTCCTCTATTGTCTCTTCAAAACCTGAACTGAGAGTTCATTTAAAACCTGTTTGATCATCTGACTTTGTTTCCTGTTCCGCCTGAATCCTGTTTAGCTTCGTCACTTCACAACTTCGTGCAGAACAGTACATTGCTGACATAACTTCACAAAACAATGGTCAGACCCCAGATGAATTATCCTTTGATTGATTATGCACTGTTACATCCATGTTTAACAGACTGTACAGTACTATTGGCTTCTTCTCTGTCCATGCTGTCATGTTTTTTCCTCTCACCCTGCCCCACTTCTCCACCTCCCACTCATCTTCAGAAACTCGATAAGCGGCATATATGTACGTGCCACGCCGCTCCTTCCTAAATAGCTTCAACGTCCGTCCACTCTGCCATCATGCCGGTCTTTTTCTCTCTCCTCTCGCTCTCTCCCTGTCTATGCTTTTAAGACGTTCGTAAAAGGAGGTCTTATTGACAAAACAATCGCTCGGCGAGGCTTAAACACTGCCTTTAAAGGGGCATTATTAAATTGCAGGCAGGAAGGGGAGGGGCGGCCAACAAGGGAAACCTGATGACCTTGCCATCGATTTTTACATCACCGGAGCGTTAGGAGAACTTAGCAGAGAGATACTGACTGGAGACGGAGAAAAGGGAAAGTAGAGAGAAGGACATTTTATTTGTTCCGCTTGAAGCTTTTAGCTGCTGCCCTTGCAGAGTCGTTTACAATGTGCGAGTAGGTAAAGGGTCGTATTGTTTAAAGACACTTAGAATAAACTAATCATTCGGAGGCTCTCTTCTGTCTGTGGCTCTCCAGAATGCATTTTGGAATACACATTTGGAGTAAAATAGTGGATTTTCTTCATTAATTGTTTTGTTTATTCCAGGATAATGAATATGAATCTATCACGCATGTGTGTTGTACTGTATGTATGTGTGTTTAGTTAAATAAGCCTATTGAGTTGTACCTGTGAATTGGGGTCTGTTTTTCATGTGGTGACTTATCTGATAGTACGTGTGTGTAGAAACAATACACTCTTATCCTGTGTGTATATACCTGTCCATACGTTCTGTGTGTGACTTGGCATTTCTGTGTGTGTATACTGTACAGGCATCTATGTAAGGACTTGTCCATATGGGTGTGTACATTGTGTGTGTGTGTACATTCTGTATGTAAGATTCTGCTGTGTGAATGTGCACACGTATTACCTCACACACACGCTTTTCCCATTCAAATTGAGATTCCCTTGTGCAGCGTATTTCTGCCAATAATTCATGAGTGATCTGCGCCCCCTTGCTGGCCTTTAGCATTTTTATTTAATCTGTTGAGCCCTACTGTGTGCTCACTCATCAATAATACACACCGACATGTGTGTTAACACATCTATGGTGTGTGAGTGCGCGCGCAAGGAGAGACAGTATGTGGGTGTAGGAGTGTGTGAGCTTAAATGTGAAGGAAAATACACTGCACACACGAAAGTAAAGAGATTATGTGTGTGTGTGTGTGTGTGTGTGCGTGTGTGTGTGTGTGTGTGTGTGTGTGTGTGTGTGTGTGTGTGTGTGTGTGTGTGTGTGTGTGTCAGACAGAGAGTGGAACATGTGACAGGACTGTGCTGTGTGTTTTGTGTGTCAGTCAGACATGTTTTTGATTGTGTTGGGACAGCACACAGGACCCACAGTTCATCCGCGGCCATTCGACATGAATCCATCGCCGATGGCCAGCATATGACCGTGAAACGCGCTGCCTCTAAGTGTTTTATGCTTTCTGAGGTTCTTGATGCCACAGTTATAGACCTGATTCGATGCAAGGGAACGCATGAGAAAATGTGTGTGTGTATCACTTTTAGAATTTAGACATGCACACATTTGTGTGTGTGAGCGAGTGTGTGTTCATCAACAGCAGAATCACAGCGAGGGAAATTGACTTCACTAAATCAGTGGGTCAGGAGGTAACATCACCGGGGGTTGCTATGGAGACACCCAATGACGGGGCTTCCCAACCGACATCACGCCTGCGAAATGGCAGTTCCCCTAATGTAACCTCTCCCTATCTCTCTCTCTCTCTGATTGGCTCACCATCTATCTTTCTTTCTTCCAGTCCCCTTTCTCCCTCTCTTATTATCTTCATCCCTGCTCCTATTCTTCATCATTCTCTCTTTCTCTCCATGTCTTTATCTCTCTGTCACCCCATCTTTATTGTTTTCCTACTCAATCACCCTTCCACGCTTCACTGTACCGCTCGCCTGCTCGAACAACCATGCATGGAAATGTGCCTCTGGACAAGCACGCACACTCACACACACCACTTACACACATTCACACACACACCACTTACACACACACACTTGTATACAACAAAATGTGAGGGGGCAGCGGGATCCCAGCATGCAGGGTTTAACAGCTAATACCCCTTAGATTAACCACCCCCGGTTCCCCTCTCTTACACACACACACATCTTCCACAAACCGAGATTAACCTCCCACGATTTACACAGTGTGTGTTGGTCATGCATAAGTACACACACCTTCAGGGTGCGTTGCTATCCCCCTACCAATGAACACAACAAACAGAATGAGAGCACACAGTCAGCCTTAAGTGACCAAGCTACTGTTCATGTGACTGACTGACTGACTCTCTCTCACACACACACTGACGCACACACACACTGACGCACACACAGCTTTATCTCAGCTGTAGGAATTGATCCCCTGTGGATTTCAGAGGGGTCACGTGATTTGATAACCTCTACAGGATTCCCTATGGTCAGGATGCCTTTTTTCTTCCAGTGTGTGTGTGTGTGTGTGTGTGTGTGTGTGTGTGTACAATTTTTGGCCCGGTATAAAATGAATTCTCCATAGACTGATACACCATACCCTAATCTGATGTCTGTCTGTCTCTGAGGTCTCAGATTGAACAATGGCTGGGAATAATGTTAACATCATTAGACTGCTGGTAATGGGGATTTATCATGTCTCATCTCTTTCTCTCCGTCTCTCCTTATCTCTCTCTCCTTTCTCTTCATCTATTTTTCACTTCGTCTGGCTCTTTAACTCTCCCTCTCCTTCTGCTGCGCTTTGCCTTTCTGCAGTCTCCACTTTCATGCCTGTACCTTGCAACTAACTGATACTTTCAAGGATTATTTTAAGGGCCGCTCAGATCAAACATCCTCTGCCTGGACCCTGCCTCAGTTACCCAGACTGCAGCCCCTTTAATTAGACACGGCTAATAACACTAAGCATGTGCTGATAGCCATCTCTCTGATAAGACTAGCTGCACAAGGACATAGGCCCCCTTTCTACCTTTTACAGTGCTACCTAAGGTTAAAACGGCTAGTTAGCAACGTTATTTTATGGCTCCGGCCAGCCATGTTCGTGCCCAATTAACAGGCTGGTTGGCACTTACAGAGCATTCATTTGCAAAAAGCAAGATAGAAATCAGGCTGTGATCTTCCCAGCCAAGGACAACTTAAAATGCTAAATGCATAATAAAAAAGTACTATATTAAAATGTATAAAAAGAATATATGGTCAGTGGACAACCAATGAAATTATTTCTAACAGATTCATGAGCAGCGGATAATGAGCAGCTGCTGCTCTAATGTGATGCCAAAAGCAACTTCACATTTGGGTAATTGTTGTGCAATCATTTAAGTTTACAGCAGCAATTTTATCTGTCTTTTGAAATGTCATTTGGAGAACAAATATGACATTGTTAATGGCTAACTACCTCTTAAGTGTGTGGCTCTGTTTCCCCTTTTTTTGGAGAGGACAGCAGAAGAGAGACAGGATAAAGAAGAGTAAGCAGACGAAGTGTTGCAAGTCAGACGCAGTACACACCAAATTTACTTTAAACTTTAAACGATACAGTTCATGAACTAGGGTTAAATGTGAATGAGATGTTCACCAACGGATTTAAACTAATGTCATTCACAGTCAAAGCTGCTACAAAAAGGCATACACACCAAAATAAAACCATATAATTAGTCTCCGAGCTACCACTTTTTCAGTAATCATTCTTGTGTGACTGGAAAAACATCCAATAAAATCATCCAACTTGCCATGTCGGATGATTTTATTAGATGTTTTCAGATGGTAGATTGACTTAATTAACATGGATGCTCATGTTTGGGTAGAGTTTGGGCTGTTGGTGTGGAAAATCACTCCAGGCCATATCTCTTTAGACGGATTGATCAAGGTGAGGATGGTTCGGTAAGTGGTGTGTGTGTTTCTGTGTGTGTGTAGGAGGGAAATCGGGGCGGAGTGCAGGCATTCATTCCGATCATTAAGAACTTGGATAGCCTCGGGGCGCAAAACCCCTTAAAATCGACCGCATGAAAACCCTGAAATGACTTACCAGTTGTTCACTTGTAGGATGGTGAGGCCTGTGTCTTGCGCCAGCTGTTTCTTCTGTTCTTCTGACGGGTAGGGATGCTGCAGGAGACATTCAAAAAAACATCTATGAGAAAAGGCTGACACAAATTGTTTAATGAAGCTCCTTGCTGTTGAAGAAAAGGGTTTGATGTGCCTTTTAGCACAGAAATACTTGTTCAGGTTATACACACACACACACACACACACAAAATCATACAGCGTAATGAGAGGTAAAAAGATGTGTGTTCATGTTCATTGATGCGTAGGTGTCAGTATGTGTGTGTCTGTATGGATGTATACGGTAAGTATGTGTGAGTGTGTGCATATTAACGCCCCACCCGATCATTAATGGAATATGAAATCTTGTAATTAATGGCAGCCAAAAAGGCAAGCCAATTAGAAAGTTAAGTGAAGTGGAGAACCAGCTCTGGTAATTAGGCAGCCTCTTACACAAATATATTCGCGTCGACGGCCCCCCTTTCACCCTGCTGCATATGTAATCAGTGAGCGGGGAATATGTAACGTTAACCCGATGGAGTACAGACAGGAGAATATTAAACCTCTTTTCTTTATTGCTGCTGTTTGCCTTTATACTTATTACAGTTGGTACAATAACTCTGTTAAGCTAACCACTTTGGTGTAATCACTTTTGCAGTTTAAATACTGATTGTATGAAACCGTAAGTGCAGAAAAGCTTTCTTGAACAGTTATCTCCACCCTAGCTTGTCATTTAATTTAATTTTGCAGATATTAAATGTCAAAATATCTGCCATGCAGTGAGAGGGTGGAGCAATGTTATATATCTGTAATGTTAATTGATTTTCACACAGAGATGATTAAACCTCCATTTTTATATGGTCTTAACTTAACTCTTTTTATATCCAACCACAAGAGGAGGTCATTTTCCACGGATACAAGATGACTTAACCTCACTCTGAGATGATTCTATATGTGTCTGACACATGGATGCATAATAGACAGAGTTCGTGTGGGGAAAACAACCGAGACTAACCTCATACCCGGCGTTCGTTAAAATATCTAAAGTCGAGCCACCTGTTTAAATATATTGAATGAATAAATTGGATAAATGTGAACTTGGGGAGTGTGTTGATTTACATTAGAGTGGGGGGGGGGGGTATCACAGTTGCACGGAGCCTTGTTCGTGGAGGACAATGTGCTGTTCATGACTGAGACAAGACGTGGACTGTGCTGAACACCATGGCCGGCCATAAAAGAGGAGGGAGGAGGAGGAGGGGAGAGAATAGATGGTTGAATGGATAGCTTTAACTGGAAATATGTATATAAAAAAATGCAATGTATACATTTATGAAAGAAAATAGATAACAAAATAAGTGGATTAAAAAAGCTCCTTAGTGTTTTGCCAAGCAGGGTTTATATTGCATTTTACTGAGTGATTGAGTGACTGAGTGATTTTTGTGCAATTATAACAACAATGTGTAATCTTATTTCTCCATGTTTATATATCAATCTAAACAATAAAAGGCAACACAAATATTTAAGGTGAAATGTACTGAACTTAACTTAAGGATGCTAACATCGTAGCAATAGCACACACATTATCGAATAAAAACAACCGGTCTGTATGAGTGGTTTGTCTAATCAGAGCAAAACATTTTGTTCTGTAAAAGTATTTATTAGATTGATGATAACAGACCACCCCTGACACGACCCTTATCTAGTTTCTTTCTTATGGTGTCCAACAACAGATGTGGCTACTGTATAATACATATAGTGTCTCTCACAAGAAAACACACTTAATAGTCAATCAGACGTGCAAAATCAGTGCGGCGCCAGCGTTTTCATTTTTTCATTAGAGTTTTGTCAGTGCATAATGAACAGGATTGTGTTTAATGCTGGGACGACCCAGCAGAGAGAGAGCAGAGGGAGATTTTTCCCAGCCTCCCCTTGTCCATGTGATTGGTTGTGGGGAATGGGAACACAAGGAAGCTAATTTCATGCGCTAAATTATAATTGCATTGTCGCCTCTGGCCAAAATTGTGTCCACTTCTCGTCTACAACCAGTTAAGTGTGTCTTTATGTCTGTGTGTGTGTGTGTGTGTGTGTGTGTGTGTGTGTGTGTGTGTGTGTGTGTGTGTGTGTGTGTGTGTGTGTGTGCGTACGTGCATGTGAACAGTCCTTTCATTCATGCCCTGTGTGTGGATGTGTGTGTGCGCACAAGTATCTTTCAAACTGTAGAATGATCAGCTAATATAAATATTAAAATATCTGTTAATCTGTGGCACCACTCGCCTTCCACGTGAAGTGAGAAAGCATTCTTCTTCAGGGCTTGTGTCATCTGATGTGTTTGACTCTTTGAGCACTTATAGACACCACACACACTCCTACTGCAGACCTATTGAAGCTAATCATGTGAATAATGTGTCTTTAAAATCATTCCCAAGCTGATTGAACAAGAAGAGATCAATGTGTCCATTCTACGTGACGCAGACGAGTGGAAGCAGGAGTGTCTTCCTCGTGATATTGGGGGTCTGCGGCCATGCCAGGGGACACAGTTAGAGCACAAATACACCCTGTTTCAGCGCTTCCACCCTCTAGCGTCCCATCACACACACTCAGACCGACAGATATTCGCAACTAGTCACACACAGTCAGACACGCACGCAATCTCAGACATCAGCACTTGGAGAATGATGCGTGCTCTGTTCGACAGTTGTGGACTATACCCATTTTTTTGATTAAAGTACGGAAATAAGTAAGCTTATGATGTTGTTGTATGATTCATAGTTGCAGGAAATCTATCCGACAGCTTATATAATTAATCAAATTAGTTCCGAGTGCATCAGCTGCATTAAGAAATGCTTGATAAACATGAATGCAAGTATATACTTTACTTAGAATACCACTTTTCCTTAGACTTTTACTTGTAAAGAGTGTTTTTACATCGTGGTACTGCTATTTTAATCTGAGTAAGGATCTGAAAACTTATTCCAGCACTGCTTTCTGCCCCTAATAGAAACGTATACGTGTTTTTTACGTACAAAATAGCACACACTTAATGGAAGAGTTACCAGGAAGACATGCTCTGAAAGCCAGTTCATCAAATCTGTTTTTGTCCTCCTCTTTTTTTTTCTAAACCACCAAATTAGCTCCTATCTGTCAAAACACCGTGATTTAGTTTCTCGCTCTGCAACAAGTCGGCCAGTTTTAATATTGTCTGTGAGTGATTCTGGTGCCTTAACGGCCCTTGGCAGTGATTCAGCGGGTTGGGAGAGAGAGAGAGAGAGAGAGAGAGAGAGAGGAAGACCTTAAGCGAGTAAAGCAATAACATGTTCTTTAAAAGAGCAGATGGAAAGTTTCTGCGCATCCTTCCCTCCCTTCCTTCTTCCTCCGCCTATCTTAATGATATGTCTTCTCCAAATATACAACTCCTTTCATGAGAGTTTCCACCCTGCTCGCCGCTCTCTGCTGGGCTCTGAGCATGTGTGTTTTCCCTTCTCTCAGTGTGTCTTATCAAACCTTCTTGTGTGTGTGTGTGTGTGTGTGTGTGTGTGTGTGTGTGTGTGTGTGTGTGTGTGTGTGTGTGTATATCTGTTTTGGTGTGTGTCCATTTGAGTCCAAGACCTTGCTCTTGCTCTTCATTAGACTGTGTGTTAATGTTTGTGTGTGTAAGTTGCATGGCCTACAAGTTCAGCTGTGCCTGGTCATACATCAGTGTGTGTGTGTGTGTGTGTGTGTGTGTGTGTGTGTGTGTGTGTGTGTGTGTGTGTGTGTGTGTGTGTGTGTGTGTGTGTGTGTGTGTGTGTGTGTGTGTGTGTGTGTGTGTGTGTAGATGTGTGTGTGGGGGTGAGTAACAGAGCATCAGTAACATCCCCTCCCTGTCTGACCGTCTTCCTCTCTGACCCCCTCAGAAAAAGAACAAGGGAGGGATAGATTGATGGAGAGGAGGAAAGAGAGGAGAAAGGAAGAAGGAGGCAGGGGAGGAGGCATGGCAATGAATATCTGGAGCCCCAGGGATTTAAAGAAAAGAGATAAATATCCTCCGAGACCCCTCTTTACTCCCACCGTCCTGCTAACAGGAGAAACTATTCTGGACAGGGCGTATAAGTCAACCATTACAGATAACAGTGCTGCAAAAATAGTATAAAGTTAATATATTTGATGAATGACTTGTGATAGCGTCTTATAATAAGGTTACATTATACATACTTGAGGTAATATTTGAATTGAATCTTATCTGTTGTCCACTTCTATGAGGGATTTTTGTTACCCAAGAAATATTTAAATATATTCATCTTAAAACACATATACTGCATTTTAAATGATACCGGGCATCTAAATATTACATCTCCTTGGTAATGTGTGTGATTCCATCTTTATAAGCCTATTCCCTTCTTTAGCCATTAATGTTATGGTGTTATCGCTGCATATATTTCTATTTAAAGCCGCGCTTTCCGAGCCTCCGTGCATCCCATTAAAAAGGCTTGACACGCCACATTAGCGCTTTAAAACTGCAACCATGAAACAGGGTGGAGGGAAGAATAAGAGGAAAATCATATGTTGTCATAATCATGTGACGTGCCTCAAAAAAGAGGCCATGACACTGCACAATCTGTGGATAGCAGACGCGGGTCAATGGTATTTCAAGTGAGCTTATTTTACCACCAGATGGTTTGGCTTAACCATGAGGCACACAAATGCAATGAATCAAAGTAAACAACTGGTTAGTACATTTACTGTAATTTACTTTTATGTAATCAGCACAATACTTTGATAGCAAAAGAAGCGCAACCCGTCCTGACACAAACACTCAAACAACCCAAACACCAACAACTAGCATTGTTATTGTGTCATTTAAGGCAAAAGTGAAAGGGTTTTTCTTAACCAAGTCTGTTCCCTTAACTGTTCCCAGGTCAAATCTCTGTGGAAACGGAGCTGCCCATCAGGAATGCCTGATGGCTAATCCGGGGGCCTTTTTGGCTAAAAGGGCATCATACCAAAAAGTCTTATACACACATACACACACACACACACACGATTTACTGGAAGTGTAGCCTTGCTGCTGCCAGACATGAGATTACCTTAAATATTTGAGGAGCAAGCACATTGTTATGCTAACAACACATGCCCAGAACCCTGAGCACAAGCAGACTTTAAAACAAAACGTTCCTCACTGTAAGCCTGTTGTATCTCATACACAAAACGTTCCTCACTGTAAGCCTGTTGTATCTCATACAACAAGCGTCCAGTTTCCAAAACGTCTTGCTCATTGAGTGGAAGTTTCATCCTCTGTCTGCGTGCTCACGCTGCGCTGTGAGAGCTACGCCATTTCAAATTCCTTTCTGTGTAGGTGGCATCGACTGACATCCCTTTGACTTCATTAGGGAGCAGGGACCCAGCAACAAAGCAGGCTGGGGGAGAAAGGGGGGATTAAAGTAAAAAAAGAAAAGGGAGTGAGAGGGAACAAAACAACAACAGAAAAAAACAAAGCACCCCTAACCTAATTTCCTCTGATTCGAGCTGCTCCAATGCAAAACAACAAAACAGAGCAAAAACAGATCTTTTGAGCGACTCAAAATGAACCAACTATCGGATGAGAGTTTCGTCTGCAAAGTCTGCGCAAGTGCTGTAAAGCACAAAGAAAAGCGGAAACTGCCTATTTTATGGCTTTGGACGTAAAGCTTAGCATGAATAATTTATCACCGCTTTTTTGTAAGGAATCCCGATATATGCACCAGATAGGGCAAAGTAACCCCCTTTCAAAGTGTTTTTGTCATCAAATCTCTCCATCTCTTCTACAGATAAGATATGGAGGGAAAAAACAGATGTTCTTGGGCTTTTCATTCATTAATGAGCATTTTTCCTCTCAAAAAACTACTTTTGTTGATTTAGGGAAATCTCACAGCGCCCTTGCCTATGGGAATGAGATACATCGAGTTAGCTGGTGAGGCAAAGGGTGAAAAGTATGTCATTAAAGCTCTAGTACAAAGTGGATTAGACAATGTACAGCATTACCAGCTTCTTCCCTGATAATTGATGATTAGCATCATTCATCGCTTTTCTAAAACTCTAAAGGCACATAAGATAACGCTCTGCGGCAGCCACCGCTGGATCGGTTCCTGCTGTAGCTGCAGGGTGTGAACAACGATCCGTGTGCTTTGCAGTTGGGTGGGTCTCCAGCCTTTATGTATACTGAAGCTTATAGCATGCATGCACATGACGAGTCTCAAGTCTTGACAAAGTGCTGTATTGTTTTCTTTAAAGGGCCCATGTCACGCTTTTCCGGTTAGTACCCGTCCCTTTGTGTGTTATGAAGGTTTTTATCTAAACGGTCTGCAGAGTCAAAAACCCTCAAAGTACACCCTGTAGCGAGTAAAACTCTAACACAGTCTATGCTGCCCCAAAACGCTTTCTTTCTCATTTCTCAGATTTCTCATTTTCCATTGTTTACTTCCTGGGTACTGTGACTGTGAATACCCAGAGGCCACACCCTCTGCCAGCCTTTCACGAAACAAAGCTTCCCAAACCTTTCAGCGATTCATGCCGGATATGTACAGCGCAGGGCACTGAAGAACGATGCTGGTCCTACTTTGTTTGGACCAGCGGGAGATTCGGGTACACAAACTGTAAGTATTCATTGTTGTTTGTGTATTTATGATGTTCAAAACAAACAAGGTATCTACCACGACTGTTTAAATGGGTAAATGTTTTTAGGGCTGCTAAGTTGGGATGGTGGAGAAATACTCTCCGCAGACCCATGCTCACAGCGTTATAAACCTTTTTCTTTCTCAATATCAAGCCACACTTATTGTTTTTACTTCGGCTGTGAGTGTTTGTGTGTGCTCAGGATGAGTTTCGCTTGTTCTCGCTGTATCGCCGACCCGGAAGCCTGTCCGCTCCTCGCAGCAGATCGCAGCAACGAGCCTCGCAACTTCCCGACCAATCAGAGCACACTGGGCTCACAGGGAGGGGCCAGGAGCTCCAACAAGCCGTTAGGACAGAGAGTGAATACACATACTTTACAGAGATGCTGTATGAGAAACCAAAATTGCACAATGTAAATCTATTCTAGTATACCTCAACAATGGAAATATGAGGCGTGTGGCGCAGTGGACTAGTGCGTTGGTGTTCGGATCAGGGGGTCACAGGTTCAAAACCCACTGCAGTCAGCATGTCGTTGTGTCCCTGGGACACTTCACCCCAAATTGCTCCTGTGGTGATTGTCCACAGTATTGAGTATGTAAGTCTCTTTGGATAAAAGCGTCTAACAAGTAACATGTGATGATCAGCAGACATGGCCATGACATGGGCCCTTTAACATAGAAGGGTGAGGTCTGGTGATACTGTAGGAATCTAATTCTGCTGCATGTGTCTCTACTGTGGTTGTTTCTCTAAGAGCGAAGGCGTGCTTCATTAGTCCTCCCCATTCCAGCTCAGGGGACGCTACATTTATTAAGGGGGCCGGATGTTGCACAACACCTGCTGCTGTGCTTCCCTCTGTGCAATAAAGGGAAGGGGGTGCAACATGCTAGCTAGCGCTAGTGGTAAGCGCTGCTCGTTGGACTGAGGCTGATGAGCTGGGGCTAATTCAGGGGGTGATTATGTAGTTTGCTGGACCACTAAACCTCTTTAAGCCCGTAATTACTGCCTATTTGAGCGAAGGGAGGCACTCCAAAGCAATCGGTACTTGCACCAAGCGGCGCAGTGAACGGCAGCCACAGCTGGAGGTGGGCTGCCTCAGGGCTGCATGAGATGGAGGGGGTGTGTAAATGAGGAGAAGGGGGGATCCACAAAGCCTCATCCTAGTCAGGTACCAAAGAAACCTTTGAGAAAACAGCAGGGTACTCCTCGAAGCAACAGCATGCTAGCTTCAAGCTACAGTGCTTGGAGCTAGCATTGTAGCAGTGATCTTTTAGCCTGAAAACAAACTTCCTCTTGTAACACAAAGCTACAATACACAGAGCTCGTTAAACAGGGCAGAGAAACAAAGTGCTATTACAGGAGAGTTCACAGCAGCAAAACAAAAACTATTATACAAAGGAAAACTTCCTAACCGCATGAACCGTCCTGAATAAATTGAGCTCAGAAGTAAGCGAGGAGGGGGGTGGATATGTCATTGTGAGGAGAAACGGGCTTTTTTTTAGACTAGAGATTCAGACTGTCAGATTGCACCTCGACCAATCCATTTCATTTCACCTGACTTTCAAGGAAATGTGACTTTACGTAATGCCACTGAAATCTGATCTCTCCAAGGAAGCAATTTGGGGACCACATAACATTCTAATAACCCTGACGATATTATTATGTTATTATCATAATTACCCTTTTGCCCTCAACGTTTTAATTAGAAACTCACCGTTGGCCCCGAGGGGGGTGAAACGAACCTGGGTTGGGGGAATGTTGAAACTAGGTAGGGTACTTCACAATTGCTCCCTTATGCTATTTAGAGCGGCAAGCATAAGAGGGAAGGAGGACACAGCCAACGCGATTGAACAATGAAGCTTCCTCTCTCTACCTCTGTCTTTCAAAGTACAGCTACACCCCTCCCTCCTTCCCCTCATTCCTGTATCTCCCTATCTTTCTCACCCGTCTCGCCCCCTCTGTTCTATATTTAGTATTTTGCTTAACTGTCTCATGCTGCCTCCTTTTCTCCCCTCTCTTCTCCCACCTCCACTTAACTCCCCTCTTCACCGTTAGCTCTTGTTTTTTCCATCCTTTTTAATATGTGTTTCCCTTAATCTCCCCCTTCTGCTTTCTCTCTCCCTCCTCGACTTCAACAGTGGAGGGCCTTCTCCATCAGTGCACCACTTTTACAAATCAATGACTTAATCTGTCGTAACAAACAAGTGAGCAGCACCCTCAGCCCTGTTCACTTCCTCCCGCAATCGCTAACACTACAACAGCACGCTTCAGAGAGAGTCAAAGGAGAGAAAAGAACAAAGCTGACAAAGTATGAGATAAAGTAGAGAGTGTGCTGAAAGACAAAGGTATTAGGAAAAAGAAAGACATGATGAAAGAACGAATAAGGAATAAGGGAAACGGAGTCATACTAAAAACGGAAAAGTTAGTGGATTTTCCCACCACATCTCCTCCCCGAGCCCTCAGCTTTGTCAGACTCCTCTACCGTGAGTTATTGCCAGTCTGCCTTCACCACCTGGTTCACTAGCTATGATTTCACTCACTCCAGCGGACACACATTCTTACAAAAATACACACTACAGACAAACAATTTCAACATAGATACGTGTGCTTGTGTCAAAGACATCGCGTTGCACAACAACAGACATCTGACCGTCCCACTGAACAGGGGCACTTTGGGTCAGCTAGTGTAACAACACCACCTTCCTTTGGGTATACCCTTAATGCCACCTGGCTGTAATGCAATATAAGCCTAACAGTGGTTTATAAAGAAAGCTTCAATGATAACATTATAAGACAAGTCGGTGTAAAATGACGAGTTATGAATATATATCACAAGACATTTCATCTATGAATCATAGCCCTCTCCCAATGCCTTTGAAATAGCGCACCTATATTGCTATGATATCATGGTTTGAGGCCATTAAAATGTAAGGCAGCTGTACATTATATGAAAAGTAAGTGAGGGCAAGTCATGGCAAAAAGAGGAGAGGCAGAGGAAAGTCAGAGAGGCAGAAGGCATGCATAAAAGATAGGAAACCCTTATGGTTTTCAGAAATAAGTGTTTTGTCTGAGGGGGAGTAAGAGTGTGAGGGAAAGAGAGAGGGTTCACGCATGGGGGAGAATACAAGTGGGAGGAACTGAATTGATAAATTAGTTCAGCCAAGGCGCAAACTGATTACCACGACG
This sequence comes from Harpagifer antarcticus, assembly GCA_902827135.1. Taxonomy (NCBI): domain Eukaryota; kingdom Metazoa; phylum Chordata; class Actinopteri; order Perciformes; family Harpagiferidae; genus Harpagifer; species Harpagifer antarcticus. The sequence goes on along the minus strand of CADEHL010001155.1, from coordinate 1,135,572 downwards.
GCAAAGCCACAGGATCCATCGAGCACACGCATGGAATGAGACACAAAGACACTCACACACTCATACACAGCACTTGCAACAGAGACATGAAGCTGACACATACAAATAATGGCACAACTGCATATGCAATCACACACACACACTCTCCAAATGTATCTAGGGCAGGCTGCTGCAGTTGCTGTAAGTAAAAGGTATTGAGCTGCTGACTCCAGCCAGAAAAGATCCCACAATCCTCTGGATCACCAAACACAGCCTAATGGATAATGGCTAACAGCTAGCGCTAATGTGATTTCACACTTAGCAGATTTAATATCACTGGCTGAACAAAATCATGCTATGCACAGAGGCTTTGCTAAACTCTGTTTCTTGGAAGGTGAACATTTTACTACCCAAGTTTGTTTACAGTAGAGTTGTTTTGAAAGAACAAAGAGAGAATCTTGGAGGTAATGTATTTGCTTACAGGCTAAAGTGCTAGCATTGCTAATCTCTAAGTGTTGGATAAAGTCATGGCAAGCTAACCACAGACATATGACAATATTTTCCCCTGACTCTTCCATACGTCAACTTGCCACTCACTCTCCAATACATACCACAGTGATGGTGGGGAACTCCACACCCCACCCAGGCCCTGACATCACTGCTGTGGGCTTATGCAAAAGTGTGTGTGTGTGTGTATGTGTGTGTGTGTGTGTTTGCATCTGAACGGTTGTGTGTGTCTGAGTGAGAGTGAGCTCCTTCTTCGGATTTTGCAAATGATCGTAAACTGATTAGTGGGTACCAAACCAAGAACGATTTCACACATCCCAGTTATTGGGTCTTTGTCCACTCTGAAGACACACACACATTCATATACACACACACACACACACACACACACACACACACACACACACACTCACTCGCTCACTCATCACATACAGCTGATAATGAAAAATGGAACGAGTGTGAAACACAGCTTCAGAATGAAGCCATCAATCACTCAGACGTACAACAATGAAACCACACACTAAACTGTTTCATAGTTTCCCAACTATGAAATGATATGAGGATTGGGGGAGGGGAGAAGGAAATAAAAAGAAGGCAAAAGAAGAATAGGATCGTAATGATGGTATTCTCTTAGTCTGATTTTTAATCATTTAAACATGTTTCATTTAAAACACTAAAAACAACAACCATTGAGATTCTGATCCTAAATGTGTGCGTGTTCCTGTTCCTGTGTGTGTGTGTGTGTGTGTGTGTGTGTGTGTGTGTGTGTGTGTGTGTGTGTGTGTGTGTGTGTGTGTGTGTGTGTGTGTGTGTGTGTGTGTGTGTGTGTGTGTGTATTGGGGAGCCATGTTAGGTCTCTTGCGAATGGTGATCCCCTCCAGTGCTACTGACCGACCTTGAGGGTCTGTAAAGTTCTCACGTTCTCAAGGAAACACTCCAACCCGCCCCTTGACTAAGGCCAGATCAACACACACACACACACACACACACACACACACACACACACACACACACACACACACACACACACACACACACACACACACACACACACACACACACACACACACACACACACACACACACACACACACACACACACACACACACACACACACACAGAGAGACGCTTTTGGACCAGATCTACGGCAGACATTTTGGAGAAGTTCAAAGGTGGCATGAATTAAAAGTTAACTGCCCTTGAGGGCTTTTAAATAGAGGGGTAAAACGATACGAGAACCAGAGAAGAAAGTGGAAAAAAACCCTGAAATAAAGTGTTGATGGAGACGCAAAGCGACTGTGTGCTGACCTGACCTGAACAATATAAATATTTAGCAACTAATGCTCAGCCTTGTATTTCAATTTTTCTGTAGTGACTTAAACAATCCCATGGAAATGTCTTGGCAGAAACACTGAAACGGATAAACTTAGAAACCAACATTACAAAATGCATTAAGGTGGTTCAAAGTTATAAAGTAGGGGGGGGCGGGGAAGCAACATCTCTACCAAGGTAAAAGGAACTATGGGATAATGATACTATTACATTTAATAAAAATACAAAACAAAAGCATATAGGTTTGTTTTTTTCTAAACAATACTCAATGAATAGATCATCTTAGCATATGATCGACCAATGTCATAAATTACATTAAAATGTCACCATTTTATTTTCTGAAACTAATATGTATCCTCCAAACTGCCAACATCTGCCATGTGTCAGTTGTCTATCTACTGTATCCCTCTCTCCATCTACTCATCCATCCATCATTCTGTCCATCAATCATGAAACAGATGGCCTTTCAGGAGTCCGTGTCAAGACTGATGGCTTCCCTCTGCCCCGACCATACCAAACCCCCTCTCTCCACACACACACACACACACACACACACACACACACACACACACACACACACACACACACACACACACACACACACACACACACACACACACACACACACACACACACACACACACACACACACACACACACACACACACACACACAGCACGCACGCACACACACACACACACACACACACACACACACACACACACACACACACACACACACACACACACACACACACACACACACACACACACACACACACCTTCTGCCTCCTCCACCACTATATACCTGGAGAGGATGTTTCATCAGCTTTTAATACACATATTAGAATAAACATGCTGTTTGTTAAATGTTTCCAAAGTGTGTGAGTGGCAAGTCGGTGTGTCTGTGAGGGTCAGTCCACAAAGAGAAGCCCCCAAAGAGCGCTGTCTGCCTTTGGTCCCTTGGGCCTGTCAAGAGGGATAATTGATGATGTTTTCATTACAAGGTGTGGGGTAATGTGGGGGTAGGGGCACAGTATGAGTGTGTGGTTTGTGTGTGTGTGTGTGTGTGTGTGTGTGTGTGTGTGTGTGTGTGTGTGTGTGTGTGTGTGTGTGTGTGTGTGTGTGTGTGTGTGTGTGTGTGTGTGTGTGTGTGTGTGTGTGTGTGTGTGTGTGTGTGTGTGTGTGTGATGTGGGGGTAGTCAGGTTGACTCAGCTGCCTCCTCTTTGACACCAACCACTCCTGATAGTACAAGTCTTTGCTTCAAAATGACCTCGTACAAACTTAACGACACACACTTCTAGTGGCACCCATGCACTAAAGAAGTCACACAAACACATTTACCCAAACATAGCCCTTTAAGATAAAACACACACACAGAGAGACAGAGCCCAAAGACATTTTCATTCCCGGTGATAAATCTGAAACCGGATAATAAAACGCTGAGAATAAGACTAACTTGTTCTCTTGTTTTTGCTTCGCCGCTCTGTCTCATCACAGTGTCACGCCAGGCCTTTGGCAGATCTGTCCGTATGTCTGTCGTCTCTTAAAACCTCTTTGAAATACTAATGCGGTGGCGCCTAAGATTCGGCTGCCACTTAGATTAAATCAAGAGATAATCGGAGACACCAGGCCACATAGGCCACTGTATTACTTTACAGTATCAAGACGGACATCGTGCCTTTGTTGCCGTTGATGAATAAATGAATGAAAACACTCAGTCAGCTGATTTTGTCCTTTAAAGCTAGCTTCCATTTGTCTTTGCATAGCCATTAATGAGGACATGGAAATAAGTTGTCATGAGGACATTTCATTTTTCCAGTCGATAACTAAGACAACAAGTCTTACAATAATTGAAGAAAGACCATTGTACCATTGTTGTCATATTTCTTTTTTCTTCCAAATTAAATTAAAGATTATTATTAAGAACAGGGACAACTTTAAGTGAACACATTTGGTTTCACCAGTAGGATAACATCCTTCTTCCAGACCTGGGTTGCCGTTGCGAGCCAGTGTTGCCGGGTGGGTCAGGGTTGCCGCGGGTGACCAGGGTGCTGACATGTCCAGGCTCCAGCAATAAACAGGCGAAGACTAATGGCATCTGAGGCAATGGCGAACTCTGACCTCCAAAGTTTTTTTTCTCCCCTCACTTCTGCTGTTTAGACGAGGCTCTACATATCTGGTTTGTGTTTCCATAGGTCTCGACTTTACACCGCGCTGCAGTAATGAATTGAATTGAATTTTATATTGAATAACATTTCTTTACTCACAACAGACCAAACACATGAGTGAGTCACTGTATGACTATTATAACAACACTTGACTTAACCATAAAACACATTTATGATGCTAATTTCCTTGGAAGTGCAACTAAAATCAGAAATAAAATGCATATTTCCCATCACGGACTCCCTACTCCAACCTAAAAGAGGCATTATTCCAATAAATCTTGACAAAAAAGTTGAGTGTCCTTTGCCCTGTTCTTCTATGTGTTGTTACATTCCACCCAAAACCATTAAGACCATTAGGAGGAACAAAAATAATGCCTATAACGATTATTGCACCTATCCATCCATCCACTCATTCATCCATCCATCTTTCACCTCCTGTCGCCCACCCCCCAGCCTGGATTCCTCCACCAAACAAGGCCCACGACATGGAGGCTCCTGCCCTCCTCTGCCAGCGCAGAAAATGAATTATATTGCTTTTCACACCTGTTTCTGCTCAAAAGCCTGCTGCACGCTGCTGTGTTTAAAAAAAACATTTCCAAGGGGGGTAACTGAGCTCCCCTGCTCGGCTACATCTGCGTACACGAGCGGTTAAATTAGACTCTAATTGTATTAACGGGGGATTATGCCTTCCAGTTGGATTTTTGTTATACTCTCTCTCTCTGTGCATTTTGCACGTTTTAAGAGGAGAAAGGAGGAGAAAAAAGCTCAGCTCATTGAGGGTTGGCTTCTTTTACGAGCTGCGATCACGGCTGCCCCTCGTTACACTGAGTCTGTGTACAAATAGGAGGGGAGGAGAGCCAGAATGAGAGTGTTAGTGATAATGTGTATGAGGGTGTGTGTGTATCAGTCTGCCAGGCTAATATAGCGATGCTAACACTCTGAATGCCAAAACCCCCTGCCCTGCCCTGCCTCACACACACACACACACATGCGCGCGCACGCACACACACACACACCTACTTCAGTTTAGCAAGGCAACAATCTAAAGGGGGATACGAGTGGTGTGTGTAGTGGGGAGGCGGGGGTGAATTCCATCTAATTACTCTATCACATAATTTCACAAATTGCCTTTTCATAGGGGAGTGGAGAGCAGAGCACAGGGCGCGTTGGGGATTTGAGGCCTGAGCCTTCATTTACTACTCATTTCTTGTTAAATTAAACAAGAAAATACCATTTGTGAGGAGGGAGGGGCGGGTGAGTAGGGGTGAGGTGGATTTCAACTGCACAATAGAAAGGATGAAGGAAATAGAGATTGGGTAAAAGCTATGTGTTCATCTCAATGCAAGGCAGCTCAGCCTGTTATGCAATCAGTTTAAAAATGATTTAACAATTCATTTAGTTAAATATCTTCTCTTTTGTTATTTATGAGGGAAGAAATTATTTGCACACTATGGAACAATATCTACTATTCAAGAGATTCTCATAGAAGCACATGTATAGGTGAGTGTATCAATTGGATCAAGGATGTTGTGCAGATTTATCTTATGCCCCATTCGGTCCCAAAATGATTATCATAACAAATGTTTTAATGAAGAATCTCAATTATGACTGAAATGTGATGAGCCCCCTGAGCTTTATTTGGTTCCCTACCAAGTTTACAGCTGCATGTCGAGCCATCGGTGACAGGAGGTTACTAAAGTTTTAGTCGCTCCCCGTCAGAGCAGCCAAATTCTTCCGATGATGAACACCACAAGTGCTGTCGACAGCACATGAGCTCATTGGGCGTGTTGGAGGGAACACGGCGTGCTGCGACTGTCGTCATCCTCACACATTCAATACCATTGCTCTATCTGTCACTGCACACATCACACCACAGAGAGAAGCATATTTCATGTACTGTGGTTTTGACCCTGCCAGCGTTGAATCGAGGTAATACAACATGTACTACTGTTGGTGTCCATGCTCATAACAAACATTGCTGCTTTAAATAATTTCCTTTTCCGTCTGTAGCATGCCTTTGGAAATTAGCATTCTTGATGGATAAGCGAGATGCAGAAATGTCTTCAAAACAACCCTAAAAAACAACCGTATGAAGCCACCCACCTTCCCCTTCCGCTTCGGCAATGAGAAGTCCCCCGAGGGTCCAAATGTGAGGGCGCATAACAAAAAAAACATCAAGGTGGGTATCCAAACTCCTACCCAATTCTGCTCCATCGTCTCTCCACTGTCAAATCCTGCATATCTGTTATACTTGAGAAACAACAGCTCCTGTATTCAGGTTTGCGTTTAGCCACAGCACTCACGATGAATTAGTGTGTGTATGCATGCGTCTGTGTGTCCCTAATTGGCATTGTGTCTATCTCTGAGAGACCAGACTCATCCTCCATCCTTCTGTGAAACAAAGGCAGGCCAGCTGATGGATGAGCCTGGATCAGATGTCTGTGTTTATGTGTGTACCAGCAGAGACATACTGCCAGTGCAAGAGATACTGTAAATGTTTTGGCACGAGGGGTGTAGCATTTATAAACACAGATATCTGGTGATTAGATTAATGGTGACAACAAGAATGATAAGTGTAAACCTATAAGACCATCTGACACCATTGTTAATGCTAGTGTTTCTTCCTGAAATGTTTAACTGTGACGTCACTGTGAGCTTCCTCCTGTTTTCTGCCATAAAGCAATCTAACATATGTGCCATTGTGTGCCTGTATGTACACATGGTCAACTTCTTATTTCTTCCAGGTAGAAAAAGATGATGGATCGTCCTCATCCCCCTCTTCTTTATCCCCTGTTTGAGATCTAAGAAGCCTCCCTCATGGTGTAATATGACACAGTGCATGTGTTGCTGAGTGTGTGTTTCACTTGCAGAGTGTGTGCTGAACTCTATTTCCACAGACAGGATGTGTGTATGTTTCAAACACCTTTCCTCTGTAGCCCCGAAGGTGTATGGGTTGAGGTCAGGGAGTTGGAGGAGAGGTTAGTGTGTATGTGTGATGATGTGTGTGTTATGTGTGTGATGGAGAGCCGGTGGTTTGTAAAGGAGGTGGTGAGGGTCAGATGGAAAGGGGATAGCACAAAGAGAAACTAAAAGTATAAGAAGCCTTGTGAGATGTGTGTGTATTGTGTGCATAGATATACACTAAATGTCTCGGCCACACTACAGTGTACGCAGTGAAAGAAGTTCCTCCAATACACCATTAGCACTGTTAAATGTGCAATGCATACCATTAACATCAATGATATGAATCTACAAATAAAGAAGCCCATGCAATATCCATAATCAAACAGCAAAATGGTTTCCCCCGGCCTCAGCAAATGTGTTGAGACATAATTCAATGTACTGTTTGCTCACACAGTCACATTGCTGTATTTCAGCATCAAAATATAATTTTCCCATACTATTTCTCCATGAGCAATTTGTCAGCTGTTAACGGTTTTCACATTACCCGCTTTAATTGAGTAAATATAAAGCCAAACCACGAGCTTTTACAGATCCCAGGCATCTGTTAAATAATGACAGATTTGTTCTTAATAAGGTTCATCTATGTATCTGCAGTTATGGCCGCGGGCGTCTCTCCTTGGTTAAACCTTATTCAGTTTGAGCAGATGAACAGGCTGCTGAGATCGCCAGCAGATTACAGGCCTGTGTCTTTGAAGAGTTCACCATGCGAACAGAAATACATGGCGGAGGAGAGAGGGTGGTGTTAGCGTCAATGAGTGTGTCCATGGGTGTGTGCGTGTTCCTTTGAGTGCAAGTATATCAAATAGGACAGGAGCAGAACCAGAAAGATAGAAAATGTGTGAATAAGAGCAAGAAAAAGCCTGTGGGTGAAGTTCAATGTGCACACGTGAAATGAAAACTGAGAGCAACTGAGAACAAATGGTGTTTCATTCAACTCACTGTAAGGTGCTGAAAGAGCCATGCTCTCATAATGTTGGTGGCCACCTTAGGGAAGATCCCTCTCTTCTTGTTGCGCTTCTTCTCTTTATCCGGGTCATCGTCATCCCCTGTGCTCGGCGAGGCCATGCTGTTGTCCATGCCATCACCTGTCACATGACAAGAAACAGGAAGAGACAGATCAGACACACAGTTTGTTTACTTCCTGCATTGGATGCGCCTCTGCATTCAAAGGAATAAATACGATTTTGAAGGAGTTCTGGAGGGCTTTGTATGCACAGGCGGAGGGGTATAGAGACGCAACAATGGCAAGCAAACAATGGCTGGAAAACAGCACCTCATAAATGCATTCATTTTTAATACATTTATAAATAACCCTGCCTTTCATTTTTCACCCCCCTCCTCTTGAAAACACAGCAAGCGCATCTTGATGCAAGAATGAGAGGGAGAAGGAGAGCACAAAGGACTTGTAAGGTCGCATTTCCCCACTCTCCCATCCAAGCCTGCGCAGAATTGAAAATGACAGAGAGATTTAGTCTTTATTATCCTGAGGGGAAAATAGTTATTGAAGCGTCGCCCCCGCGCATTCTGCCATTTTACCTGAGGTGGAAAGAGTAACACGGCACTACAAAAGGGGAGGTTGTGAGGAGGGGGAAGGCGGGAAATAAAAGGAAAATATGTGGAAAAAGGGAAGTCAGAGGCACAAACAGCGCTAACAAAGCTAGCTGCTTTTCATAACAATGGCGTCATGGCTGCTTACAGCAACCTGTAGGGCTTCGATAAGGCTATATTAAGGCCAGTTAACCTCACCTTAGGGGAACACTGAGACAGCTTAGAGCATTCGAGCACTGAGAAGAAAAGTGAAAGGAAGACGCTCCATGGGCCTTTTCTCTGCATTCAGACTCAACAACATGAACTCAAACACACACACACACACACACACACACACACTGCACATATTCAAAACTACCCAATTACTGTACGAATTCTATACAGCTCCAGAGGCTCTTCCCATCTGTGGCTGTGAAAAGCCTAATTGTTATTATCATTATTCAAAAATGCGAGCCACCCTCAATGAAGACGATAATCATAAAAGAAACATGAGGCGAGGTAAACAAGTGCACCCTCACTGCCAGAAATTTCAGCAGCTGATGACTGACTTTTGTCCGCGCCTTTCGACTGGAAGTGAGGGGAAGGGGAAGAAAATGCTGAAGCAGGGCACAGAATTGGATCCAGTTATTTATTGATTACACACAAAGCACTTCTAAAGCTTCTTGCTCTATTCACTGCAACGGGAGTAGATAACTGCATTTGAGAGAGCCCGCGCTCCGCTAACTTGCACAGGGCGACACCCAGCACCTAGCTAAACCCTAAGCCCCCGATTCATCGATAATTAATGGGGATGTTGGCGCTAATCCGGTTGGAGATGACTTTTTTCCAGCCTGCCACATCAATGGAATAATCAAGGGTCTAAAATCCAGGCCTTTGCTCCCCATTACCTCGGGCAAAAGAATTCCTGAAAGCATGCCTGGAGGGCACCTGAATTATATACACCATTAGGAGAGAGGGGCTCGCAACGATCCATACGAAACAACACTTGGCTAGCTCTCGCTCTCTCTCGCCGACTGTTCTGGCAGAAGGAGATACATATGCACACATATTGAAGGCTTTCTAATGAAGCTCTGGTAGAAGCAGAGGTGACGCCATGGAGGGTGGGGGAGGGATAAAATAAAGCACTTGATTTTCATGGATACTGATTCAAACACCACCCACTGTGCATCTATTATGCCCGCATGCATGTGGAGTTTTGCTGGTAGGGTTGGGGAATTGTAACACCACCAAGAGGCCAAAAGTTGGTTTCAGGCAATATCAGTCAGTCAGTAATCTCTGTGTCTTTACTGTAAACCACTGGATAACCTGGTCATTAACTTGTCGGATTAATTGATTGTTTAGCATTTTCAAATGTGAGAAGAAAAAAGAAAGTCAACACCCAGAAGACATTCAATTTACAAGGTTGTTAAACAGAGAAAAACGGCAAACCCTCCAGAATAATCAATAGTTGTTGTCATTTTACTAATCCAGCAATTTAACCCCCAAAAACACTCAATGTACTCCCTTACACCCCGCTTCTAGACCTCTCTCTGTCTAAAAACACACTCTCATTGCCGGCTACAGTTACATCATTAGCCCAGGACAAACGCAGCCTGAGCTTAACAAGTGGCTTACTTCTGCCTACTGTTTCAGGGCTAATACACACCCTCCCCTCCGTCCCTCTCTTTTCCTCTCCGCCTGTTGGAGAAGCAGGGTGAGCAGAGCCGAGGCCCTGTAATCTAAGACCAGATTTTCATTGGAAGCAAATGCTTTCAATCCGTTGTAAAGACCGGCTCATGTTCAGCAAAGCCTACAATAACAAACCTAGGGGCTTGTCCCATGTGAGTTGGGGAAACAGAAGCAAACGGCAGTGAGTGAGTGAATGAGAGAGTGAGGGAATGAGTGAGAGCGTGAGGAAGTATGCATGCAAGACAGCTAGTAGGAGAGAGTGGGCGAGCAGGCAGGCTCAGGGAGAGGTGAGAAATCGTGAGAAGCATGGAGAGAAGGGGAAAGGGAGAAGAGGAAACAAGGGAGAGGGAAAACACAAAGGAGTCAGACCGAGTAAGTCAGAAAAGTGTGGATGCTGAGAGAAAACTGCACGAGAAAGTGATTCTGCGTGTGTTGCCTGCTATGGCTTCTTCCTAATATTGTATAAAGTTATATTTTGCTGCATATGTGTTTATTTCTTGTATTATGGTATTCTACAAGTAAGTGCAATGCTCTATTTCCAGGTGTTCCTTCCAGTCTGGTAATCAAACCTGCAGTCACAAGCTTGTTCGGCAACCACTGAGCCATATAGTATAATATCAAACATCGCAGTAATACTTCATATCTGTTGATATAGGCTGGATTAAATGGTATGTAAGATACAAGGATACAGGATTCTTATTCATGACCCTACAGCATATGAAATAACCCTAGCTAATCAATAATGAATCAAATATCAAAATGCTGCATAATGTGAGAGAAGTTGTTTGCATTAAATCTCTACAATCTCATGAGCCTTGGGGAAAAAACACTGAAACATTACTGGTGTTTATATGCAATAAACATAAAATCACCTCAACTCATATGAGAACAAATACAAATAAGAAAGCCGCCATTGAGCTGTCTGCGATTTAAAAGATTTCAGGCAAAGTCTGACCATTTCAATCATGCATAATCCAAGCCCTAAGCCAGCCAGGGAAACCCTAAAAGCTCCAAGTATCCTTCTCCTTGCCCAATACTTCTGAGAAAGTCTGACCTAAAGACACTCACTTTACCTCGGAGGGGAAAAGGAAGGAGGAGGGCTGGAGAAGGGCCGTCAATTTTATTGGCATTTCCATTTTCACTGCAATTTGATACCAATCACCTCTGCAAGGTCTGGGGCTAATTTCTGCTTTGCTTTAACTCCAGCAAGCGAGGGAATTGGGGCGGGGGGGCGGCGGGGCGGGGGGGGGAGAGAGAAAAGAGAAAGACTGTGGGAGAGAGGAAGGGTGAAGAAAGGGAAGGTGTTGAAACTGTGTCTGGCAGCCATGTTGGGGAAATGTCAATGGTGTTACTTCAGCTTGTGAGAGAGAGGGAAGAACGGTAAAACAGGGAGAGAAAGGGAACTGAGAGAAGGGGAAGAAAGGTAAGAAGAGAAGGAACGGATGTGGAATATTTAGTGAGAGCAGGAAAATGAAAGAAATGATCAAACTAAAGCCACTGAAGTAGGAGAAAATAATGGATAGGAGATGGAGGAGATGCTCTGTGGCACATTAGAGTCAATCAATTGAAACAAATCATTTTCTCTGTCTTGGCAAACTGACATTTTATAACACAGAGAAAAGGACAATCAATTGAATAATTGACGCCTGTAGCACAAAATAAAGGTGCCATACAGACAGAAGATTTAAAGTTGCTGGTATCTAACAGTCTGTGGAGTTTTTTTGAGATTTTCTGGAGAGTTGCCACATGTCATTTAAACTTTGGAAGTGGCTACTTAAAAAATAATGGGTACCAGTGTTTACACCACTGGTGTCTATTGTCCTTAAAGCTGATGGCAAAAGCTTCTTGAGTGAAGACAATAGACCAGATATAAACATTGTGTACTCTCTTGTGGAGTCAGAGTGGATCTCAATGCTTCAAATGGGCACACATTGACTTGTAAGCAGCTGTTTTTTAAAGGTATCTGGTTGAGTGTAATCAGTGACGTCATCATTCAGCCAATACTCTCTTCAGTCAGTCAGGCACTGGCCACTCTGAAGTCCACTCAGTCAGCCAGTAAACTATCAAGTCAGCCAGTAAGCATCAGTCTATAAAGCCACCAAGTCAGTCAGCCATCCATAGAGCAGCCTGTCAGTCAGCCTGTTAGCCAGTCACTCAGAAAGCTAGCCAGGCAGCCAATGAAGCAGTCGTCACTCTCCATAAACAGGCTGCCAGGCTCATTAGGAGCATCAGCAGGCTGTAACCCTGGGCTGCATACATACAGCGTGGGGCAGCTAGGCTAGCAAGCTCCAGTCTCCCCACGAGGAGAAGCCACAGGCACAACTCTGGGCCTGGCCCCCTGATCGGCCATGACAACATCTTTGCAACTAGTTGGAGGGGGGGGGGGGTGAATCAATGCAGGGCGGCAGGGGTGCATGTTCGTGTGTGAAGAAGGCATGCATGCATGGGTGTGCATTGGTCTGTATATGTGTTTATCTCTCTCTTTCTTTATGCATGTGTTTCCAGCCACAGAAGCTCTGAATGTCGAGTGTGTGCATGTGTGTGCATGTGTGTATGTGGGTGTGTGTGTGCATGTGTGTATGTGGGTGTGTGTGTGTGTGTGTGTGGCAATTAGAGAGCAGGCCAGTGACTGGAAGGAGCTAGGGGCAGTTGAAATGCCCCGGGGCCAACCAAGGGAAGGAATATTTTATCAGTCCCCTCACACGCTGTACACACACTTGCACAAACACACACTCACTGCGGGCAAACAGATAATGACGTAAAAACTAGGTTAGCTTTCTTCATGCATTTTTACCTTCGTTAGCATTAGCTAAACAGACACTGACTTCCATGCTCATTCGGTTACGATGGCTTTTATTTAAGCCTGTGCACCACTTCATGTTTCATTCCTGACTTCCCCTGCTTCCTACTCCATTACTTTTCCCCACTTCCTCCCTGTGTGTTGAAGTGTGGGGATGGAGGATATTTGCCGGGTTGGGGATGTAAGATCAGTTATTGTTTTCCACAAGGTTTTCTTTCCTTCTAAATCAATGATATTTCACTATCAAATATGAAGGAACACTAGGTTAACATTGTTTCATTTCCTCATGACATTTCTAACCTGCCTCTTCAACTGTTGAGTGCTAATGATGCTTTCTGTCTCCTTTTATTCCGTTCCTGTGTCTTTATCACTTCTCTACATCTCTCTGTCTCAAGGCATACCCTGACATTATCAAGCAGTATCTAGGCTAATCTGTTATGATCTGATTATGAACCATCTCTCAGCGTAAGACAGAGATTGGTACTACCTGCCCCCTCTGCACGGGCACATGTGCCATTCTGAGGTGTCAGCCATTTTTCTGCTGCCTGGCAAATTAACAGCCTGGGATTCACCAGTCAGTCATCTGCGAACTGCGATCATGTCAGACAGGCCGCTTCAAGCACAAACGCCAGAGAATAATGACATTTAGCTTTCTAATCATTTTGTCTTCATAGAGGCACTGCTGGGTTGAGGAATAAGGGTTATGAATATTAGCTTTATGCCAGATGTCATGGGAAGGATCCCGTGTGAGGAATCATTCACAGATGGTTTTCGGAGGATACTGAGAGATGTTTTTGCAAGCTTTTACAGCCTGTGGATGGACTCAGAGGGGGAATGAATGCAGACAGGTCTTTTGCGTTTATGACGGCGCATTTATTCTAAAGGCTATTTGTTGCAAGAGACTGAGAGAGTGTGTCTTTCGCTGCGAGTGCGAGTGACCTGGAGCTGATCCCTCAATGGGCCACTCCTAGAGTTTCACACCCCAGAAAGCTCACATGACCCTGGGTTGGCTACCCAGGCAAGGCCCAGGCCTCAGGGACCAGCTATCCTGTTCCACATGGGATACACACATCTCATATTGGCAGGCGAGAAATTCATGCATACACACATTCTAAACATGATACAAAAAGCTCACACACGCATGCTGACGTACATTCACTAAAGTGCTCTCCTTCTCACTCTTTTTTTTGTCTGTGGCACTCACACACAAACACACCCAGTCTCAAACACATACACACATATTACATTCCCAGAAATCCTCAGAGAGGTAAAGAAGGGCTCGCAAGAGGGAGGGAGGGAGGGAGGGAGGGAAAAAGTGGCGTTTATTGTATTCAGGCCATTCATAAGCTCTAGACTTGGGGAGGGGGAGTACAGGGGGGTTGCAGGCAGTGGGGGGTTCCCTTTGCATGGCTCTTGAGGCCCCTCCCACCTCCAAATATTCTGAACATGCAGGAATTCTTTGCAATACAAGTCCCAAGTAGTGGCACATTTTTTCAAAAGCGTCTTTTCCCCTTTACCTCACGGAAAACAGACACTTGAACACACTCCCCCGTTTGTTAGGATCTTCCACGAGGCAACTTTCCAATAATGACTAGCAAAGTCTTCTAAACCAACACACACACTACTTACTTCAATACAAAACACTCTCTGTGACCAATGCTGTTTCGCCTCCCTTTTATTCCCGCGGAGGAGGAGAGACACAGAGAAATCCCCTCGACTACTCAGCGGATAATGACATGCGCTGTCGGCAAAACAATACGGCTAGTCTAGACTTCCCTTCCTGCCTTTGCCAGAAAGATACTCCACTATTTTCACATCTTTGGACATAACTTCAGCCAACACACTCTGAGGGACAGATCTATCTTTGTACAACATAATGAATACATAGACAGTTAGACAGGAAAGTTGTCATAATTACAATAGAAAGAAATAAGGCTTTCTAGGTAAATAATCAAGAGAGAGATAAGTAATTGCTTCCTGTAATCAAACACAATTCCATTGAAGTAATTACAGTAAATAACGAGTGCTTTGCAATAACAAAGCGGGTTACTTTGAATGATGACAGTTTTGTGGATCAACGCTGACAGATTCAATAATGGCAGTAACTGGTGAGGCATTTACAGAGGTTATTTGTAATTAAAGCCCACTGGAGACGTCTTGTTGTGAGAATGCGAGCCAAGTTAGGAGCAATTATTTCATTTGTGGTGATCTGATGAGGAGGAGATCAGGAAACCAGACACAGGGATTGTGTTTAACCAACAACACAGGAGAGAAAAAACAACCAAGTAATGGATTAAGTGCATTGTTGTTAGTATTAAAATGGAATGTTAGTTGACATTGGTGCATGCTTTCCCATGTATTTCATATTAACGTGTGTACAGGTGACCAATTAGTCGATACATAAAAGCTCTTCTGAAATGTGATCCTTCTACATGCTTATGAAGAAAACCCCAGGGACATTGTTCTGGGCATGACAAATGATGGACCTTTTACAAAATATTGTATATCAGACCTGTTTTTATGATATTTGTTCTGATCTTTTATTCAGTTTTTCTCTGTGTTATGGCTGAAGCCCAACCAAGTCGGCTGTGAGAGATAGAGAGGTGGGGTGGGGTTGGGGGGGTTCAGGCCTGTTGACATAGCCATAGGTGATGGCAAAAATGTCAGTGTAAATGTGACTGCTCTCTCTGTGCCATTTCCCCGTAAAGGGTCATCACCACAGGCTGCCTGACACGCTGGAAACCGCCTGAAGTGCAAGGCACCGCCACGACATTAAACTGCAGTATGCCTCCACACACACACATGCGCACACACACACACACACACACACACACACACACACACACACACACACACACACACACACACACACACACACACAGCCCTTTTATTCCAACCTCCAGATCAGTCAAGAGAGAAAGAATAAGGGAGAGGGAGACAGACGGTACACGCTAAAATGAAAGTGTAAGGCGAAGAATTCACCCTTTCATGTCGAGCACTTTTGCTGTGTAACAATTGATTTTTTCCCTCTTGCCTTTGTGTTGCCGTTTTCTTTTTTTCTAACCTGAAGATAGAAGACCAGACTCGGTTCAAACGGGAGCACTTGTGAGGGGGGCCCACAGATTCTCCGCCTCAGTGAAGGGAAGTCCTCAGACACACACTCACACACAAACACCCTTACACACACGAGATGGTAAGAATCCTGAAATCGTGCCTCTTTTGCGGCTTTTCTCACTCTTGACTCTCACTCTCTCAATTGTTTCGCTGCCTCTCAGATGGCTTTTGACACCTTCGACTCACCGAGCTTCAGTCAAACTCTCCACCACCAACACACAGAGAGGGAGAGGGAGTCAAATGGACTATGGAAGAAGAGGGGAAGGGGGGAAGGGATGGCAGAGAGGACAAGGACTATAACAAAAGCTAAGAGCACTTAACAGCACAATGGTACGGCGGTCCTTTCCAAAAAGTCAGCTGATGTGCTGAAGGGCGTTCAAAAGTCCTTCAATGGGGACATGGAACAAAAGAGAGAACCTTCAGATAAACTAAAGTAAAAAACATCCTTTATTTAAACTTAGTCACAACTAACATCCACTAAAAATACATGTTTTCAACACAAGAAAACTACATGTACCCCCCTTTATCCAAATATCCCTGAATTATGTCTTCAACCAACTCATCAAAGCAATCAGTCAAAAATAAACTTAAGTTAAGTGGATATGTATCATTTCAGTACCAACAACCAGTCTGTTATGTCTGTAATCATGCCTTTGTGTAAGGGTTGTATAGTTCCAATAACCAAACTCAAGTCACAATGTTTGTTTTTCCAGAGCAGCTCTCTTTCCACGTATTGACTATATCTGAATGACACACACTCTGATAAACGCTTTTAATACACAAGGATTTTCCCACTCATGGTAGCCTATCAGCGCCAGTTAAACTGCAGTATGTTAGATAATGCAGGCACGCCAACCCTGCGGTGACACAGGCTATTAATAGCGCATTAGCTTCCAGTGAGTTTCTTTTTGGAATAACAGAAGGTTTTAGTACCATGAATGAGTTTAATATGGTCACACCCACAAGCTCAGGTTACTGAAGGGTTGGTAGGAAAACAGGATAAGTCATTATCAGAGCAACAACCTACTCTATTTAAATATGTTCGGTTGTTGAGTTGGGGCATTACCATTTTAGGGTCTTAGCTGATTTTCAATGAGTAAACAAGTACGCTCAATTGTGTTTCAGACTCTGGATCCAAACTTCGGATATCTCCATAACTGAAGAATAAAATGAACTTTCTCCAAAGTGATGCTGCTTCCTCACTTCCTCCTCCTTCTCAATGTGTCCTTGATAGGCACAGGATGTGGTGTTGTAGGGGTTGTGGGGGATTTGTAGTCCTATCAGTCGCCCCATACGCAGCCCCGATAAGGCTTGCGAGACAGGGGCAGAGGAAGAGGAAGTGAGTGGGTTTACAGCGGGCCTATTTCCTGTGGAGCATGGGCCCATGTGGACGGTAGTGATATGCCCCCCATGGACACCGGCGCGCTCGCCACACAGTCCCACCAAGTCACTTCCTGAAAGAGGCAGCCCTCTCTGGGGGTGACTTCCTGTAAAAGTATGACCTCTCTGTTTAAAGAGAATCTCAATGGAACAAAGACCTGGAGCTGCCCATGGGAGATGGTGTGTACACTATATCACCAGTGTTGTGTGTGTGTGTGTGTGTGTGTGTGTGTGTGTGTGTGTGTGTGTGTGTGTGTGTGTGTGTGTGTGTGTGTGTGTGTGTGTGTGTGTGTGTGTGTGTGTGTGTGTGTGTGTGTGTGTGTGTGTGTGTGTGTGTGTGTGTGTGTGTGTGTGTGTGTGTGTGTGTGTGTGTGTGTGTGTTTTAACACTCACTCAAAAGGTTATCACTAGTGAGAATCTCAGCCCGCTGCTCATCTCTTTGAGTTTCACTGGCTCGGAGCAAGAATCGGGTTACATCCAAATGTGTGTGTTTCATGAGTGTGTGTGCGGCGAGTGGCATGCCTATAGTGTTGCTTTGCAAACACACAAAGTAAACGCCGATGCTGCCCTCTGGCCCACCCTGCTGCTCTGTGTTTACCTACAGGTATTTGTTATCCAGCCCTCTCTTTCCTCTCTCTCTGTAAACTCTTAGAAAAGCTTGCAGAGGTCTTTATCTCTCAGTCAAATCCCTATAGCAGGTATCCATGTCAAACAGAGCAAGAGGAGGGGGCCTCAGGGGGCAGCATGTTTGGTCTGGGTTAGCTGAGGGTCAAGCTTTGGTCCAGTCGACACACATTAAATCCATCCTTTACTACTAGCCTCCTGCGTCACAGATTACCTTGGGTTTAAAACATGCGCAGTCACCTTGTGTGATACATGTCATGCTTTTAACCAGCGCTGAAACAGACTATTTCAATGTTGTTGATTTACTTTGAAACAACAGTATAATGGCCAGGTTTGAATGTTAGAAGTAAAGGGACTTGCATGTGTCATATCGGGGTTCTAAAATAAGCCTTAAGAAAAATTAAAGTAGCTTCGACCCATATTCAAAGATTTAAAAAAAGAGTCCACAGGGATGCTGGTTTTGACCAAAAATGGCGCTACTGCTGGTGTTTTGCGGGCATGAAATTGGCTTTGTGTGGGTGTCGTTTGGAGAGCCGGCTGGTAAATTCTCCCGTTCTTTTGTTATAAAAGGGGGGGGGGCTCCATGCATAATGGTCTTAGCCAGGAAGGTCTGGAACTGTGTCCATAAATTGAATTATTTCAATTTGAGGTAGAGAGAGTGAGAGAATAATGGAGAGTGGCTGTGTGAGTGTGTGTTGCATTTACATGTGAACATATGCATGTGTGTTGATGGAGGGGAGCGAAGGCGAGAGTCTCATTTTTATTCTTCGACGGGGGCTCACATTTACAAGAGAGAATATAAACCGAGTTGCAGGAGATTACAGAAGAGGCCAAATGTTACCTTGCAGCTGGAAGCTATAGTGTATTAAGAAAAGGCGGCTGGTTGAGGCCGCCATGCCACAACAACAACTTCCTGTCTGAAAATGATACTTATTCTTTTCTTACAGTACAAAGAGATGAACTATAAAAACCAATGAATAGGAATAGTTGCACCCTCACAGACTTAAATGTGGTAAATAAGAACATTTGTTTGTTCATATATTTCCCAAATCACGCCAATTGAACCCCTCATATCTAAATGTTGAGATTAAGAAATCCTTTGGAATCAGTAATGCTTAAACAATAGACATGTGTGTGTTTGTGTGTATATGTTTGGATGGGGGTGGGGGTGGATATATTCCTGACACAATATAATCGGCCGGGGACCATATGGCAAACTGGCAGCAAGCTATTTATCCTTATCCTCTTTAGAGGCTAAAATTAGCACTCTGCTGTTTGTAGCTTTAAGCTGGACTCCAACCACTCTGATAGGGCTAATAATAAAGAAAAGAAGAAAACAGTCCAGCTGGCACAACTGCTCCGCCTCCTTTTTCTGTTTCCATCCATGCAAGTTTCTGTCCACCGTCTCTTTTTCCCTCGTCACTGAATGATCCGACCAAACTGCCCTTCGTTTTAAGACCGAATCATGTTAATCTGACCACAAGGAATTGTATTAATATCGTATAAGTGTTGCTTGAGCCAGGTTCCCCTATAAGCCCATGTGTCAGGAAAGCCAGGATTTCCTGAACACGGACCCCCTCGGCTAGCTTAAGAGCGTAGGATGATGGGGCTAATCTCTTTATCAAAAGCTTAAATAAACATTGGTGCTCTGTGGATGCATGTGTGTGTGAGTTGCTTATTTGTGTGTGTGTGCCAAGGGGCCAAACAATGCTTCTCCACTCAACAAAGTGCTAATACCCTGTCTCTCTGCTCTCCCCCTCCCTCCTCCATTCCTTCTCTTTCCTATCCCTTCCTTCAAGGGAATGCCCAACAGTACAGTACGTATCTCATCCATCTCAAATAAGAAGCTCTCCTCTCATCTGACTCGTTACTCCTGTCGTCCAAGGTGATCATGTGAATCCTCCAGCCTGATATGAGGGTTTTCTCTAAAAAGCTAACATCTGATCAGAGGCCTCCTGGGTCCTGAGCTCAGATGCTTGTCGAGGGAGGAGGAAGGCAGAGTCCGAAACAGAATGATAGGAAGAGGAGAGAGAGTTTAAGGTTGTTTTATCGGCCAGATGTGATGCATTGTGACACGTCGGTGATGAGGTGCTGAGATTCCCTTTGAACCTGTACGGGCCAGGATGAAGAAGCAGGGCGTTTTTTAGTCTCTGACAGTGTGTGTGTTTGTGAGTTTCCCTGAGTGATTCCAGGCAATTGGAGCTGAATTGGAAACAGACAAAATAAGGAATGACTATGAGAAGTTTCCCAGGGCAAGAACACAAGACCCTCCCGACAAACAACACAAATCATTTCGCGAGTGAATGAGCACGCTTCCCCCTTTTTTTTTTTCTTCTTTTAATTTGCATGACAAGGGAATTACCACATTTCAACTTGTTTACATTGACAAATCACAGCTGAAGGAATTCCTTCCAAAAGGAGATATCCAGTAATTTGACAAAAGTGGTGTCTTCTTTTAGGACATGATTACACCAGAATGATGCAAATTATGGTGCTTCATACAGAAATAAACCCGAATGGAGTCCTCAGTTGACACTTTTCAAACAAGATCTTGAATTGAGAGGCTCCGAACCAAAGCATTTTCATGTTTAAATGTACAAGTCATGTGTGGAGAAGAGCTTTTCTTATTCTAATTTCTCTCCCTGCACACAGACTGAAAAAGTGTTATTTATTTGTGTTCATAGTAGAGGTACTAAGTAACGAAATGGTTTCTCTGCATTTGACCCATCCTAGTGTTAGGAGCAGTGGGCTGCCATTATGAACGGCGCCCGGGGAAATTACAGATACAACCGAGAAAATGTCTCGACCATGTTTAAACAGAGGGGTCCCTCCTCTGTTGCTCTCTCTGAGGTTTCTCCCATGTTCCCTTTAAACTGTGGGTTTTCTCTGGAAGTGTTTCCTTGTACGATGTGAGGGTCTAAGGACAGAGGGTCTAAGGACAGAGGGTCTAAGGACAGAGGGTCTAAGGACAGAAGGTGTCGTTTTTCTCATACTGATATTCTGAACAATCTGTGCTGTTGTATTTGCTGTAAAGTGTCTCTACTGTAGGCTATTTTTATTATATGTACAGCACTTTGGCTCCACCAAAAATCGTTTATAAATGTGCTATATAAATAAAACTTGATTTGATTTGATTTGGGTATTTCACATTGATCTTGTAAGATACGTTTGCCAATTGTGTTTGTTGATTTGTGAAGCCCTCTGAGACAAATATGATAAATGATATTGGGCTATATAAATAAACTTGAATTGCATTTAATTGAATTGAACTTTTCTTGTGATCATGTCTCCACCCCAACACACAGGACACCTCTACAAGGCAACAAGTGTGTGTAAATACTATCTTTTAGCAAACACCAGTAATTAGATATAGGCATTTGGCATTCACGCCAGTCGCTAATGAAAGAAGAGCGCTTCCTGTAAACAGACAGCGAGAATGTGTCTACATCATTAGCGTGGAACACAATTATAACATGGGAGCTAAAGATACATTTCCCTCCCGCTTGCTCTCCCTCACTGAAGCAAATGTTAAACAAGTTAAATAAGCGGCTGTTCTTGGAGCAGCAGCAAACTACAGGGTGCGTTCCAGGTGCGTTTAAGACTAAAGCAAGGAAGATCAAATGCAACCCAGGCAGCTTTGTAAAAAAATAAGAGACGTAAAAAGATGCCAATGGTTTCATTTGGCAGAGAACACATCCTGAGCGAGCGCACAGATTCAAGGCATAGCAGCAGGAAAGAGAGCCAAGCTATTTTGTGTGCATGCATGTCATGAATGAATATGTATTTCATGTAAATTGTGCACACAAGGCATATTGTAATGGTCTAGGGTAGACTTTGCATTTCTTTGGTCATGCAAACATGCCCACATGTAACCAACAGACGAGAGAGAGAGAGAGTGCAGGGGATTTAATGTAACAGAGAGACAGAAAGAGCCATATAGAGAAAGGGGAAGGAGACTATGAGAGGAAATATGTGCAAATATGAGGCTCACATGATGATGTGTACACTAGCAGCACATAAATCCAAAGGCAAACAGACAAATAGCCTCTGCCACCTTGTCAAACAGTTTTATAACCATTATCTTCTCACAGATGAGACGTTCACACAAGCAAATAAAACACAAG
This sequence comes from Harpagifer antarcticus, assembly GCA_902827135.1. NCBI lineage: Eukaryota > Metazoa > Chordata > Actinopteri > Perciformes > Harpagiferidae > Harpagifer > Harpagifer antarcticus. Next base: position 1,113,360 of record CADEHL010001155.1, on the reverse strand, counting down.
TTAGGGATCCTGATTGACTTAGCAGATGATCCTCTCATGTGGGGAACGGAGGCAGCGGAGAGGAGGTGGTCCGCGAGGCTGGAGGAAGTCACTTTGTTGACTTGTGTTTCTGATTCTTTCATCCGATGACCCCGGCGGCCGGGTGACACCGGTCCTAATCCTTAAAGCAAACTGGCCCCTTGCTGTGGGAACCTGATACAATTTCCTCTTTTTCCGAGAGGGGCAAACTCACGCCACTCCGAGTTTGCTCACTGCCTACGAGGCAATAAAAACACATTGAGGGCTATCATTTTCCCAATGCGAGTCTTTACATGTCGGTTAACGCGTCAGCAGCAGCGATGGCTGTAAAGGTCTTAGTGAATCTGATAGAAGGCGGGGCGTGATTGGAAGGCACAAACATTTATTTTCCCAGGTAGCTGCAGATAATAATGTTTGAGATGCAGTAAATCCAGTCGAGGCTGAATAAACATTCCTACCGGCAAAGTGGAGTTGTGGAGGGATGTTATCTCAAGTTGTCACATGACACATTACCCTTTATGCCTTTCAAATATTGATTTTAATAAACAGCATGTGAACTGAAAGTTAGGCTTTTGGAACCCAGTAGATATGAAACCGTTTTGAACACATGCTTACACACACGTATCCCGCTATGGGACATGTAGTGAGTTTCAGGTGGCCCGGTCACAGCTCTCTCATCTCTCAGAGAAGATATTGCTGTTTGCTAGCAGCACCTCAATAGACTCCCAGACAACACTCAGCAGCACTTAACACACTCATCGGGGATAACCACTCTGTCTCGCTCTCTTCTCCTCAGTCATTCACACCCACACACTTCTCCAGTCAGCATCAAAATGTTTTCATTGAAACCCTCTCCTCATCTCACTTTTTGTCTTCTTCTTCCTCTCTCCCCTGTGTTCACGCTCTGAGGAAGTCAAAGAGAGATCTTGTTTGTCTCTGCCAGCTACTGTACTTACACACACACCTCCAGTTATACAGACTGCAGACTAATCAGGGGAGCCACATACCTTTTATCTACCCACATAGCCTCACATTTAAACAGATTACCAGGAAAGCTGGACACCAGTAAGACAATTACCGGACCAACGATCTCCCTCAGTAACGTCTAGACGACATCTAGACAACCAGACACAACTGCTATGTTTCTCGTATGTTCTATATCTCCCCTTTTTATTTATTTTGGCCAAAATAATAAACACTTGGAGTTTTAAAATGTGCACGAATGAATGCTTGTTACTTAAACCAAATCTCAATTAGCTGGAGGTTCACCTACTGCTCTGTTTAAGTATGTTTCTAAAACCATTAAGAGGTTATTGTATGTGGGCCAATGCAGCTAATTCACACTCATATTACTTTTAACAGAATATTTTCAACAGCATCTAAGGGCTACTGGGAGATAAAAGCTTTCCAGCGAGGGGGAAACACACACACAGTTCTCTCTTCCAGTCTACTGGACATCGGACCAATTAATCGGTGACTTTGAAGGGGCCACGTGAAGCCGAGTGATTGGACGAGCTGGATCTGGCTGCTGATTGCCTGGCACCCCTGTCCATGTCCCCGTTTCCTCGCCCCGGTCCTGGAGACTGACCAATGAGCAGACAGAGAGCAGCAGCTCCTCTGCGTTGGCCTGACCTTGTTGCGGGGCACAGAGGTCGGACGGTGGTTGACAATATCAGGAATATTCTAATCGATGGGGTTCACAGCCAATGGAAGAAGTTATATATAGAGATTCAGAATGAATGGGGTGAAGCTGCATTAGGACACTGTATTTAGATACACGTCAAAACAGGAGAACTGATCTTCCAAATGTGTTTTTGGGGCCACAACACAAAGGAGGAAGAGAAAAAGTGTGTGTTTCTTTGGTCATTAGGGAATCTCAGATATTTCCTTTTCGATTATATTCTTGATAGACTTGCTTCCAGGGTTCATTCATATCTCAAATTTGAAATCACTATTATCATCAAGTATACATTTATGTCATTGTCATTGTCCAGACTGGATCATTAGTTCAATGTGCAGAAGAAATAAACTACATTAAAATAGGATTTCCATATATTTTATTTCGACATATACACGGTTTACGACCATAAAATGGCAAATATTCACATACATTTTATGTTGAGCATTCCTCCAACTACACCAGCCAATAATAATGAAAAAAAAAACGAACTCTCAGAGCTAGATATCAGACCAAACAACCAGAAATCTCAGGCCACTACTCAGACAGGAGAAGTGTATGCAGACACTAACACATTGCCTTACAGGGAGCTGTTTGCCTTGGCGCGGCTCACTGTTCTCTTCACAAACGGTCCGGGTAATTGGCGATACATATCTAATATCGCCAGTCAACGCCTCGCTCCCTGGATGTTTCTGACAAGCGGAGAGGGAAACCCTGTTGCTTTCAAAAACACAGCGAAGCCTCCTCAGCTCCGCATCGCTGCAGCTGCCCGATTCAGCGCCTGAATGTTATTCTGTTTCCCTCGCACGCCAGGCCCTCGGAGAAGCCAAGGGGTGTCCTTACAAATTCACACAGGCAAAGAAGAGTACTTTATACCGGGAGAAAAAGAGAGGGCCCGCTTGTGTCCGTGAGGGACCCCCCCTCCTCCTCATTCATCGCAAGGCATGTATGATCTGTTGGCTTTTCCTCTGCCCTTGGAGCATTACTCTTCACAGAGAAGCATGATCCAAAGCAACAACAGCTACAATGAGGGCTTCTCCAGAGGGCTTCTGGGTATTAAACAAAGGGCCCTGTTGGTAGGAACAAGCCAAACAAACAGCTGGGCTAATAGAGTGGGACTAATTAACTACAGGGCCGCTCTCCGACTCTCCCTGCATGTCGGAGCTGGCTAGATGTTTACAAAGACCTCCCAGAGAAAAGGAGGAGAAAAATAAGACGCTTTCTTCTTTGTCTGCTCTTTTCGGGAGAGAGGAGACAACCAGGACTGATTTTAATGACATGTGTGAAGCAAATGTGATCCACCCTCCATTTTCTTCTGTGGAATTCAGCGCTAGAAAATACCACTGGCATTGTGGTCAAAGCTAAAAACACCCACAAGCACCGACTCAGCAGTTAAGCATCGTCACCACAAGCAAAAAATAAAAAGCATCTTCTTTAATTGCTGACATTCTTGCTTTGACACAGATCACGGCTAAACACCTGCCGATCAATACAAGTCCTCAGAGCTATCAATAAATATCTCCTTTTTAAAACCCACATAATCATAACATTGATTCGGTTGCATTAAATGAATAGCTTCTCCTGCATTTGAGTGAAACAACATGCTTGTGGATAACTCTGATCTTACGTGAAGAAGAGTCATCCTCACTGTAGCGGCCACTTGCTGTTTATAATGTTTATTATATATATTTATTTATATGTATTCTTAGTTAGTGTCATAAGTAGTTTATGCTTTTATTTTGAAGGCATGTTTTGGGCACTGAGTGATTAGAGCACCTGGTGTAATTGTATATATTGGAGACAGGTGGGTGGTGGGGGCCAGAGCACTAGTAGGCAAACGGTTTTTTACCAGGGTGTTTCGAGACACAGGGGCCGTTTCTCAATCGCGAGTACACATGCTGCAGAGCGAACTATTTCAAGTATACTACGTCATAGAGTGGTGCAGAATGCTGGGCATTTAACATGCATTTAAACAGTCCTTCGGCGCCACTCTATAACGTAGTATACTTGAAATAGTTGCTCTGCACCAACCACAAGAAAGGAAAGGCTTCAAGGAAGCAACCATAGGAAACCTGTTCATTGTCAATGATATTGGATCATAATAATTGCACAACGGAGAATCTTGTCTGGACCTGGATCATTGCCCTGCTTAAGATCTGCTAACTAGTGCCTCAGCGGCTGTATTATTTTAAGTTAATTATCTGTTTTATTTCTATATGATTTTGGCCGCTACACTCACTATTCCAGCAGCTCTTGCATTTCAGAGTGAGCATTCTACGTTTCCGGGTAGAGATGGGGTTTGTATACTAGTGCGCAGTGACCCGTGCAGAGAAGAGGGCAGAGCAGAGCATGTGCTCAGGAATAGCCTCGGAAAAAAAAAAGGGTGAGAGAGGAGACTGGAGTTCACTAGTTAAAGGGCCTCGACCATCCAGCATCCTTCCTCTGAGCTGTTTCGCTCTGCTGGAGGGGGAAGAAGGAAGGATAGGAGGAGGGGGAGGGAGGATAGGGAGACAAACAGGGAAGGAATTAGAGAAGATTGAGCAAGGGATGAGGTGTGGAAGGAGAGTGGCTTGATAGTCTAAGAAAAGGGTTGAAGGAGAGAACAAGGGAAGGAGAGAAAGATGGCCATTAGCGGTGCAGCTCTCCAGGCAAGAGGGGAAGGAAATGAAGAAAGTGGAAGAGAGAGGGAGGAAGGGAAAGGTCAGTGAGAAAGCAATCTGTAAAAGGTAGAAGAAATGTAAAGACAAAGGTTGGGGCAAACACAAGAATGAAACAAGGGAAAGAGGAGAATATAGAATAGAGAAGCAAGGAAGGAACTCAGAAAGGTAGAGGACAAGTAAGATGAGTAGTGGAAGATAAATAATATAGAAGGATGCAGAGCAACACAAAGCCAGAAAGAAACAGATCGAAGAGGAAAGACGATATTCACCAAAAGGAATAGAAAAATGGAAGATTGAGAAGGAGTGAAGGAAAGGAACAAAGAGAGGTGAGAGAAAGGGAAGGAAGAGAGATAAACAAAAGGTAGTGTTTTACAGAGAGTGGGAGGCATGGCAAAAAAAGAGGAGGAGAGAGAGAGAGAAGCACGGGGGTTCACACGCGAGGAGAGAGAAGCCGACAGAGAGCAAAATGAAAGAGGGAGACACAGGAGTAGGTGGGAGACAAGGGAAAACTGGAGAAGAGAGGGAGGATGCTAAAGATGAAAGGGCGAGAAAAAAGAGGGGCGGGGGGGGGGAGAGAACGTGGGGTGAAACTGTCGGGGAGAGAACGAGCAAAGTGCCAAACAGATAAATAACCAGCTTACCGGGATTACCAAGTGACTGACACGCCAGAGCCGACGTGACGTGGCAGTGATAGCTCCTAACCCATAAACCTGAACGCAGTCCAACATGTCCCCCGGTATTCACTGTTGTCACTGTGTGTGTGTGTGTGTGTGTGTGTGTGTGTGTGTGTGTGTGTGTGTGTGTGTGTGTGTGTGTGTGTGTGTGTGTGTGTGTGTGTGTGTGTGTGTGTGTGTGTGTGTGTGTGTGTGTGTGTGTGTGTGTGTGTGTGGCCTAGCATTACTATACTTGTGGGGACCTACATCTGTTTACACAGTCACGTGTGGGGACTCGCCTCCCTTATTAGGGTCAAGACTTGGTTAGGTTTAGGGTAGGGTTAGGCATGTGTTGGTTATGGTTAAGGTTAGGATAAGTCTCCAGGAAATGCATGTAAGTCAATGTAATGTCCCCTAAAGTGATGTATACATGGTATGTGTGTGTCCATATAAACACTACAGATACAAAGCATTTACACACATACATGTTTTTGCAGGCCTCAGAGAGAAAAATAGGAAAGCTGTTTAATGCTCTACTTTGATTTAAAAGTCTACATTTGGAAATATACACTACATGGTCAAAAGTATGTGGACACCTGAACAAGGTTCAAGGTTCTTTATTTGTCAAACTACAGTTTGTTATGTCGATGAAAATCTTAGGTCACAGGCTTCTAACATAACACCCATCTGACTTTGTTTTTTGCCCCATAGTATGTGCGTAATAATTGCTGATAATAGTTCATGAAAGTTGTGCGATTGTAAAGGGAAGTGATACCAACAGGAAATTATAATACAGTCGCAATATTCTGTGTTTTAGATATTATAATTCACTGGCTTTTAAAAGCAGATTATAGGTTGTTGTTCTACTTGTTATCGTCCTAAATTGACCTAACTTAGCCAATGGGTCCCGCAGATACCTCTATCTGCATTGCTCCAAAATCTCCTGTAACACTCAGACAACTCAAAAGCACCTCATTCATTGCATCCACACACACAAACGAGCACATGTATACACACACTAGCCCACATTTTACCCTCTAATGAACTTCAACAACAAACAAAAACCTACAATAGCGGGGGGATATGTGGAGGTAGAGAGAGGGAGATGATGAGAGGCAGAGAGAGAGAGAGTGAGAGGAGGTGGGCCAACATAAGGAGTGGGCCTATAATTGGAAAGATGTGAAAAATGAAGTGTCAGTTTGGTCAATAGAGGGCAAAGGTCACAGAAGCAGGAGCCCAAACTCGGCACAGAGCACGCTCATTAGAGCGACCAATCAGATCCTGCCTGGCTGCCCCAGACCATTAGTCATCAGAAGAAGAGGCGTGCACACACTCACACACACAAATATTGCTTTGTCTTCCTCCGTTTCACTGTAATTTCGCCCCAGTCTATTCTCCTCTTCTACATCATCTGTCTATCTTTGATGTTGGTCTCCACTCGTGTCTCACCTCCGTCCCTCAGCTCCTCTGTCGAGCATTAATGACGACGAGTGAGAAAAGACGGAGAGAATGTGAAAGACACGGAAAGAGAGAGAGGATGAGACGGACAGAGAGACAAAGAGAGACAGAGAGTGTGTGTTGACTATATAAATGGCTGCTCATTGGAGGGGAAGCATGGCGGCTCTGTGCTCCCACCCAGGCTCTGCCTCCTGGCACTGGCAACCCTGCAAACCGCTCGCCTTGACATCGCCTTCAATAATATATGAAGTTGCTTTTTGCCTACAGTTTGTTAGCGCCATCTCTCTCTCTCTCTCTCTCTCTCTCTCTCTTCACATGTTCTTAGCATGCATACACATTTGGCCTGAGCAGAGCTATTAGGTCCAAGAGAGGACAAATGTGTTTGACCCTATAAATTAAGGATAAACATAATACCAACAGAAGAAAACGTTTAGTCTAAATTCAGGTGTGTACACATATTCAAGCCGCCTGTAGTGCCATTATTAGTGTCAATAAAGTCAATCTATTAAGTTTAAATTCTTCAAAAAGGTGAATTAAATCCTTCCAGAAATACTAAAACAGTAAAATCTCCATCACTCTTTTATGACAGCAGAAAATAACGAGATCCGCAAACTAAATCGTAAAAGAGCCCATAAAAACTGTGTGGTCTGGGATATCAAAAAAGCAGAAGCATACAAACACAACGTAATATGCTCAGAGGTAAAGCACATTGAATGCTAAATAACCGTAGCATTAAACAAACAATTGCCAAAGGGGCACCAGTCAGACAGAAGCCACTCTACGTTTTCATGTCTGTCCCTGAGACAGTGAACGCCTACCAGGTCCAGAAGTACTCTCTTATATAGCTGACCATGACCTCTGACCTCCATGTGAGCTACGAGCAACTGTTGCACCAACGTAATCCAACTTCAAATATCCTGAATGAGCCCGTCCATCCTCATCGGGACTCATAATAACGTTCTTTTGACATGTCTTGGTTAACATGCAAACTGTGCTTTCCTTCTGGTCCATTTCATTAAGAAAGAAAGTCAGTCTCTTACCCTGTTCGCTGCTGTTGTCCCCGCTGTGTGAAGTGTGTCCTCCGCTGGACGGTCCCGGCGTTCCTCCAGAGCGTGTGGACGCCGTGTCATCGTGATCTCTGTTCCAGGACGTCTGTGGTAAAGAAAGAGGAGAGAAAGATCAGTCAAATTCAACTTCTTGACATCGTATGTGTTATCGTGATTTTTAACGCAGGCATATGTTATAACCATGTTTGGAAAGCTTCTGTCATACTGTACGTGATGTGAAAGGAACATTTACACCAAACTCACACTCCAAACTAAATGTATAATTTGCAAACTCTCAGCCCAGTCACGCAGTGTGTGAGACCCCCGCAACCATCTTATGGAATGAGGATTATGGGGGCTGCATGAAGAGCAGACGAATAGCGAGCGAACATGTTGTATTAGTTCCCAGCTTTCTGAGGCATGCAATCCATGGCTGCCTCCATTTGGCTCAAACCACTAGCAGATGAAAATACAAAACAGCTACAACTTAAGATAGGCCGCAGCGAGCGCCAGGGAGTGATGTCATTCGAGCAGAACAGACCAGAGAGACTTGGACAGAGAGAGGTAAATAACTCAAAGTATTGCTACACAAGAATACATCATGTGTTTTGTCCAAAATGACCAATCCCACTAATGCAGATTTCAATTTCATCTGGGAGGCAGAGCCAAGACAGAAACATAACCAAATAAGATGAAGTTTTCCCACAACTTCTCTCAAACAAATACGCATGACCAACTGAGGCCGACTTCAAACTTTATTTAAACAAAAGAGGTTTTACCACAGAGTGGAAGTTCATTCCTTTCTCTACGACTTCAAGAAACATCAGAGATGAACACAAGCAGCTGACCAGACAAAAGAGACACGAGAGACCTGGGCTATATATAGTAAGGTGTGTGTGTGTGTGCGTGCATGTGTGTGTGTGTGTGTGTGTGTGGTGTGTGTGTGTGTGTGTGTGTGTGTGTGTGTGTGTGTGTGTGTGTGCGTGTGTTAAGGGTAAAGGTAGGTGTCAGCTACACACCGGAGAACAGGGGAGTAAGGATACAAACACTCAGGTGAGAAGACATCAAATACAAACACACATTAATAATACTAACATATTTAGTACCCTCACACACACACACACATTTATATTCACATATACACACACTCTGCCCCATACGAGGCTGCTGCATATTATTGAAACCTAACCAGATGTTACCTCTTATCTCTCAGTGCCTCTGAAAGCAACATTACTGCCGAGGACAGGAGAGAAAAGAGACTTCAAAATAGAAGAAAATGGAATCTAATGTCTTATCACACGCAGCAATAGCTATCACAAGCAAACACCCAACAAACAAAACGCCCCACACACACTAAGTCGAGCCTACTCTGATGCCTGTGTGAGCCTATCTTTGCTCTGCCAAATCAAATGAAGCTGATATCAAGGGGCAATGTGGTGTTTGCATCATGCTCTTAGGGCTACGTGACGAAATGAGTGATAGAAACCCAGATGGAGGAAGAGAGGAGGGAGAAGAGAGAAACCCACTGGGGAACAACTGGTTTCAATTGGGATACTAGAAGACTGTGTGAGGAGGTTCAGAGCCGAGTTGAGAATTATGAAGAAAGGACATTAATTCATGACAGAAAATGTAAAAGGAATAGAATAACAGAAAATAATATACAAGTCAGCAAATTCAACACATTTGGGGTCTATTAGAACCTGTTTGATGTTCCTGGGCTATGAAATTATAATCCTGTGCTTACATGGACGATATAATCGTTGTTTTTCAAATTAGGCTTTGAGGCTTTGCAATAAAAAAGGAAAGTCCCGCAGAAAGAATGGGGATTGTGATTGGGAGGATAAACATTGATTTTAAAGGGGGATAAGATACCAAGAGGCGCTTTTTTTCCCACTTCTTACAAATTCTTTTTTGCTGACCGTAGAACGCTGAAAAATGAAACACCCGTGCATGACCGAGCAACTCCAGAAACATCAGACGTGAGGTAATCCAGACCACATGCTCAGCACGCAAACAGTTAACGCCGGCTTCTGCCAGCTCCTCCAAAAGTGCAGCTTTTTAAAAATAAGCTAAACTTGTTCATTCCGAGCCTCAGCACCAAAAAGGGTGTTTTCTCATTTTATTTTTGTTTTAATTCTGTCACAAATTGCACTTGAAAATATAATTACAAAATGGAAGAGGGGAAATGACAAACTACTGCATTAGCTGTAATTGAACAAAAGAGTGCTTTGCCTGCTGGGAGGTGGCCGCTGAGGCCCCATGGGAAAGGGGGCGGGGCTGAGGCCGGGCCTGGTGGCATCTCCGCGGGGACGGGGAGTTTATTTATAATCACAGGCCGCCCTTGGATGGAACAGGCCCGGCACTGATCTAACACTCAATTAATACACACACGGCTGAGATCACACAACACACACATACCAGCACACACCGGTCGCACAGCATCCATACAGTCAGTTAGACACTCACACACAAACAGATACCTTTTATCTACCTTTTGCAAACACAGAACTGCCATACTCACATTCTCTGTTTAACAAAGCACACACCTTGACCACAAGACACACAGAGACAGAAAAAACACACCCTGTGCCAACTACCAATGAGACGACAGCTCACAATGCAGAGGTCCACCTTTAAAACACCGGATTTGGTAATCCACAGGATGAATAGATGTGTAAACAGAGAGCTGGAGGAAACAGAGAAGGAGTGAGCTGTCCCTCTGCACACATAGCTACACACTTGATTTATTCTATGTCCCCTTAATGAGCCGCCATGGTCTCCCCCCGCCCTCTCTTTAACTCTTTCTCCGTCTCTCCTGTGCGGGATGTAGATTAATTCAGTGCTTAATTGTTTGGTAAATTCAATTTCCCACATTCTATTCTGCCTAGCTTTAGCTAAACTTCTTAAATCTGCCGCGCCAAGCCGAGGGAACCCTGTTTGTGAGCCATGCATACCTTTTTTTCATTAGCATTTCTCTTCCTTCCACCACCCTAATTCGCCATGAAAAGATTTTCCTTGCTGGAAATTCTGATTCCGCTATGATCGGCGAGGCATTCCAATCCAATGCTTTCTCATTGTGCCGCATCTAAGATGCGAGGGGGGCTTCCCTTTCTCGCTGTGCCAGGCCCCATATCATACAAGCACTCATGCAAGATATGTTGCCTTGCCAATTCATTTGCAATAATAAAGGAAATGGTTAAGGTTGTTGTGCCTCCCCCCCTCACGCCCTGCCTTTCCTGACTCTGAAATATCTTTTGTGATGATATGGATATTTACTTTTCACTCTGTGCCAGCGAGCGTGCAGGAATAATCATATGTGCATACTTAACGGCACAGACATAGATATCCAAATAAACCCACACACATACACTCTTCAGGGGTGGTACATCTGAATCAAAGATGACAGTTGGGCTACTCCATCCCCCAGAATGCTTTGGTGCATATGTTCTCAGCGGTTGTTTTCTTTAACACTGTTTATGACCTTTGCAACAGCACTGCTTCCTCCAGTTGAGTTCTGCAGAATGCAATGTGTTGCAGCGGCGCGATGGCCTGCAATAACCGCGGACACATTCTCCCACTCAGCTGAATGCTGCTGGGGAAGCTGTTAGTGAAGGGGCTGAAAGGCCAGCTATTGTGAACTCTTGTTTACTCTGCTGTGCACTGGGACCAGATAAAGCAGGATCTGCCACTCTGATAACCGGCCCAACTACCTCCACCCCTCTCCTCCCCTCGCTGCAATATTAGTGCTTCCAAAATGAAAAGAGGGGCTGATAATGGTATGCAAAAAAAGAAAGGGGAGTGGGAGAGCAAAAGACCCTCCTCCCTCCCATTCTGTTCTGCACTCCCCTTCCTCCCTAACTCTTCACAATAGACAAAGAAAGAAGAAATAACCTTATAATTGCTGTAGGGGGTGAGGGAGAGAACTGGATTTGGTCTCTTGAGTAAGTATGCTACACTGAATAGCCGTCAGGTACTCTTCAGTCGGCTTTTTAAAACTGCTGGGTTAACCTCATAGAGACAACCAAAGATAATTACATGTTTGAGATAATTACCAGAGCTTTCAAAGTCCATTTAGATGACACTCGCGGAAACTGACAAACTGATTTTCTTGTTTTCTGTGGCCTCTTCCACTTCACTTCTCGCTGCAGACTCCTTGTTTACTCTCTGTGAGCTGAAATCCAAACAAAAACATTAACTCGAGTGCCCTCCCCTCGCCGCTATCTCACCCCAAACAAAGTATTTTTCCCTTTTTATTTGGTCGTGAATGAAAAGGCGGGCGTGATTTCTTAATGACATGTTTTGCTGCGGTTTACTTGGTTAGCCTAGCTTGACTTTCCGCCGCTGCGCTGGGATGTTCTCCGTGGATCCCTTGGAGACGGGCTGTTTGTGACGGTGGCCATTGTCAGAGGCTCACAGGGGGTTAAGGGGGAGAGGAACTTTCCATTAGCTAAGTACACATGTGTTAAGCCAGGTTATTGTTTACTTAGCCAAAGAAACCACAGCAGGGCCTCGGGGGACAAGACATGGCCGCCCATCATAAGTAACACAAGACACAAGCCAAGAACTTTATTTGCAATTGGGAGTTGGTCCCCATCAAAAGAGAAAAGCTATAGCACAGTGCAGCTCTATTAAACCCTAGCAAAAGTACATGACTTAAAAACAACTAATAAGAAAAAATCAAGAAATGCAAAGAAAGTTTCTTATCTGAAAATGTATATAAGACACTTGTTCTTGAAGTCACTCTGGCCTTGATTTGCTTAATCAGAATCACCCTACTTGCTATTCCAGCACAATAATGAAGAGGCTAAGAAACACACAAGGCCACGTTGGTCGCCTCTTTGTAATCACTTGTTGAATCCTTAACAGCCGCCCTGCATTCACTCCCCAATGGAAAAAAAGGGGAGTTCAGGGGAGGGGAGGGAGAAGAAGAGGGAGGGGGGGCGAGTGGGGGTCAAACCTCTCCTCTATTCAACTACAAAAGCTGCCATTACCACAATCGCCGCGATGATTCAAAAGTTTGTATTGGCGACCAGCAGCGTGCCACTGTAGGAGAGCGGGGGACTGAAGAAAAGAGGGCGAGTTGGTGTGCCTGTTAAGTCGGGTGGTAAACTTGATCCATACTTCAACCGAGAAGCGGATAAGATTAGGCGATAGACGGGTGTACTGATTAGGAAAATAGTGGCTGACCCCGGCGGTCAGGGTTTCCATTGAGTTAGGAGGGGAGGGGGCCAGGGGTCAACTCTTTGACCGCCAGAGTTACCTAAACCAACACTGCTGGGTCCCACTGACCTGGAAACAGCACTTGTATGGCATAACAGTGCCAATTGTTGGGAAAAGATACCGCGATAGCACTATCAAGAGCAATTCTTACACAGTGACCACAACACTAAGCCACACAAGCAAGGTTTGTTTAGGAAAGATTGAGCGGGCCATAAGAAAAACCAGAAACGGAATCCCAAATGTATAGATTCAGATTGAAGACTATTTCACATTCTTTTTACATGATTTAAACAGAAACAAATCTGACTCTGAAAGGCCACACATTTCCTCTGTTATAAAAATACCTCTTCACTAAATTGACTCAACAGATCAACTGCAGGGCAATTCAGAATCGTTTAAGACTCTTCTCACATTCAACAAAGGCAGGCGGACAATATTTTTTAAGGGAAATTTCAATTTTTCCACAACCACTTCAGCCTGCATGGCTCAATCAGTAGAGGAGCTCTTGAGACTTGGAGTGAGTCCGCAGCACATTAGTACTGTTCTGCTCTACAGCGGAGCCCGGCCCTCCGACTTCATTAGCAAATTGCTGCGCCCCCTCCCCGTGCTCTCTGCGCAATTAAAGGCAAATGTGCAAATGACGGTCTGCGGCGTGGAAATACCTCCCCGCTTCTTCAGATTGAGGTGAGCATGCGAGCCGCACAAATAGGGACGCAGCGAGCAGAGCAACTGCTGCCACATTTCCACAACAACAAGAACTGCAGCATAGTCAGTGCACAAGCCTTTCCACATTAAAGGCCTCTGCTAAATCAGTCTGGGATTTTATTGTATCTTTCATGTTTATATACATCTGAACTCAAAGCAGGATGTATATGTCTAATGGGGCAACTGGAAATGTGCTGCTCATGTGAAGAAATGAGGCAAACGTGGTGGGAATCTCTCCAGGGAGCGGCAGGGAAAGGGTTAAGAACGTCCAACTGGTGCTAACCAGTCACTCCACTCACATAGCACCTGAGGGGGGTGCTGCATTTATCAGGCCAGTCTGAACACACACATGCACACAGCAGTGAAAACACAAACACACACAGATACACATATGCATACACTTGCAGACAGATGCATGCACACAGCTCATGCACTTTTGCACACACATACACACACACACCTTCCCAGAAAGGCACACACAAACACAGGAGGGTGAGCCCAAACTGGCTGGGCTGCATTCACAAGCCAGCGCAGAGCCTCTCTGACTTGTTCACCTCTCAGCTATGCTCTGCTTTCTTTTGAAAGGGGCGCTCGGCGTCCACTCGCCTGCAAAGGCAGGCTAACAAAGCAATGTAAAGACTATTCTGAAAATTACTGTTATGAAGCAAGGGTGCATAATTCAGAAAGAAAGTCAGCGTTGTTGGATTGTTGAGTTTAATAAATTCAAAGTATTTCTTCCTCTGACATTTTTTTTCCTCCTCTGCTACAGTCGCCTCACTGGAATAAATTGGTTTATGAATAAATGAGCCTGCTTTCTCCGTCTTGTTAACATTGTTCTTTTGTGCAAATTCTCAGCTATTTTTTCCAGTCCACTTCAACTTTATGCCCGAGGGCATATATTAAAAATACATATGGAAAGAGATAATGCACAGACAACGCAAATTCGTTAAGGATGTCACTGCCTAACAACTGCAGATAAGATGTCACACAAAAATAGCCTGCAAAACTGAAAAAATATATATTCAGCCGCAAATAAGTTCTGAAGTGCAGTGCCATTAGATCCAGCAGTGAGAGGCATGCCGCCTGTTTGGATATGCTCATTTACACACACTGTGGGCAGTCTCAATGTTATCCTACAGAACCCCTCAATAATACACATGTGTCAAAATGTTTTCCCTGTGTTGCAATGCAAACTCTGCCTGTATGTCATTTCTATTATTCTGTCACATCAGAGTAAACATGGGCTTATGTGGTTTTGCCCTGAATTTGCTTTATGTAGGGACCATCATTATATTAAAATAGGCCATGTCTGCAGTCAATTAAAGATCTGCATCAGAGCCTCGAGCACAACATCCTTTTCTTCATATACCTAGAAACCCATGAGATTTAACACAGTCTATTTCCATATCTATATACCATAAGACTTCATTCTATGTCCTGACCTATCTATTAAAAAAAAAAAACTTTTGACACTGAATCCCCGAGAGTATACAACCAGCCGTTCAAAGAGACACTTAAATGCACAAGTGGCGTCTGTGTTATTTAATTCTGTTCCCGGATTAAATGAAGTATAATCTTCCGGGTGATCTTTCTCATTTCCATAATCAGACATAAGGGCTGGAGTGCATGCGCGGAGGGGGGGGGCTTCCCAGTCCGCTCCCAGTCCTGCCATTCAGCCTGAACATTAAAGCCGGTGGTTGCCTCTCTCTACTCAGACCAGCCACTCAACCATATGGAAGTCCGCGGATTTAAATTATTTAGCCTAATCGCTTCATTACTTTTTATGTCGACTATCCAACTAATCCCTTTAATTTGCCCACTTGATTTTTTTCCCTCGTCGGTATCCATAGGCGGCTTTCCTAAACCATTCCTTAAAACTCTGGGATAGTTCAATTTATTGAAACATGTTCCGCTGTCTCCTGCACAAATGACTCGAGCTATTACTGGTCGAAAATCCAGATTTGCATATTCTAATCATTGGTTGCTGTTATCATTATTTAACGGCAGTGTACGGGCCATTAGGGTCATGCCTGCGCGCACACTACATGTCTCCGGAGTACCAACAGTCAGTGGAGCACATAATGAAGGCTGGGGTTATCTCTGATATCGGCACAAAAGGAAACACCCCCTAATCTACCTTTAATGCCCGCTGCTTCTTTAGTTTTTTTGGAAAATAATCCTTCTTACTGCAACTGAATCTGCGCGCTCAGAGCGAAATATAGGAGGAAGAGGAAGAGGGGTCTCGATAAGCAATGTGCACTCATGTCTAAGGAAAAATACTGACAAGACGCGTAATGAACCGTGAACTCCACAGTGGAGAAACCAAGGCACCTCCACCACAGACTGCAGCCCATCATACCTCATCTACACAGAGGAGCTGATAACGCTTCGCTTCAAACAAAGACACACAGAGTAGAGGGAGAAATGGAGAAGCACTAATTAAAATCGACATGAAACAGGTCAAGTTTATGGCGATGCTTTTTCGAGCTAATCTTCCCAGGTCGTTCCGGGTTCAAGTCTTAATGGCCAATAACATTATTCAGGAAAAAAATTCATTTCCGATGGACGGAATGTAAAACAGCCATAATCATATGCAAATAACAGCGCAGCGGAGTAGTGACCCAGAATAGCTGAATAGCCAGCAGGGAGAACACACACACACACACGAAGAAACACACACAGAGAGAGAGAGAGAGAGAGAGAGAGAGAGAGAGAGAGAGAGAGAGAGAGAGAGAGAGAGAGAGAGAGAGAGTTAGTTGTACCTGATCAAGGGCCACTGATGATCTTGTGATGTCCTCGCTGTCTGATTTGGAGCCGCCCTCTCTGTCGTCTATGACCAAGTCGATCGGCATCTTGCCTTTCAAGCAGCTGATGTACCGGTGACAGAAATTATCACACAGCTCGTGTACCTTCAGAGAGATAGAGAGGAGAGGCGTCACACACTCACCCCAAAAAGAGGACATCATCACACAACAGTGACATGTGCAACCACAACACACACACATGGCAGCCTTTGACATGCAAAATAGTTTTTAGGCAATTTGGCAGACCCGAAGATCACAGCACAGTTGTTGCATCTAAAATATTTAAATATGTTTAACATGAAGCATGACTGATCTCTGACAACGTATTGGCACTGTGATGTGCCATCACATTATTTGGCTAACATGATCAAAAACTCACATTTTATTTATTTATTTTGCACATTTAAATTCATTCACCTTTGATTTTAAATTGTAAAAACTGAAATAAGATACATTTGGACTCCTTTAGGCTAAAGTGTGTCGAGTTCCCGTGCCGTGGCAGTGCACTCCATCCGGACTGTGATAGTAACTTAATGTTGTCTCCTCTCAAAATAGAGATATCGTCGAAAATTGACAGTGACAAGAGGGCTCAGAGGCTACAACGCACTCAACACCCTGTTAAATTCATCATGGAGCCCCGGGTAGTGGCCATTAGAGCAGGATGACCCGCATGACTGACATTTAAGGTAAACTGTTTAATTTCGCAGACTTATTACATTATCACTGCCAATGCGCATCGTGTCGCCCGAGAAGAACACATGTTAGATGGGCAGAGCAATATAGAGAAACCAGCTTTAACTTGATTAAAATGTTGTTGATATTTGCACAGTTTACTATCTATTTAAAGAACATTATCCAAGAAAGGGCACCAACTTTTAAAACTTTAACAGTTTTGATAATGTTCCATATAAAGCTAATTTGCACATGCTACATATTCCATCTGATAGGGAAACAAATCAGAGTTGTACACCCACTGCTGCCTCTATCCACAGATGGCTGCATGGGGCCTATTGCCCTCCACGAGGAATTATTTCTAAAATCCCTCAGAGTTCGCCTATATGTTTCACCTTGTATGTAATTTCTGCCAGCATTAAACTTCATTAAAACATGCAGGGAGATTTGGGCACAGAGATATCCGTTCCAGTTGTAACAGCTTGCATCGTGATTAAACGCGGAAGAGAAATGGCCCCATGATTGATTTTGACGCTAATTATAACCGACTAGCAAAAATGCATTTCTGCAAATACAGCCCCTAGGTCTGAAGTGGCGCACTGGACAGAGAAACGGTGAGGGAATATTACCTTCTCCAGCTCCAGAAGATGAAATCGTAAAACTTGAATGGCTTGAATCATCTGAAAAATTTAAATAACAATAAAAAATGAGTTGCTCACATCTCTTGATATTAAACAGGCACGTGTTTCTCAATACAAGTAACTGCAGACGAGGAAACATATTCATATGAATGTATTTTATGTGGAACAGATATTAAACTTGGACGTTATTGCAATATGGAGAGCAGACATACAGTACAGGCTGGCGCTGCAATAAGCCTCAGTCAGATCTATTAGCACAGATACTCGTGAGCAAAACGTTACTCTCACATCACAGTCACACTATCAAACTGTACAAAGTGAGCAGCATGAAGAGAATAAGTTCCCAGGCACAGTTCAAAGGTTTGTGTCAGTTGTCTAACAGCGGCCCTTCATCTGCAGATACACCGGGGGCCATCATGGAATCAAACAGCCCAAACAGAGGAGCATCATCCTGATGGTTCAGAACCACAGGGCTCTCTGACACCTACAGCCCGGTATAAACAGGCAAACAACA
This sequence comes from Harpagifer antarcticus, assembly GCA_902827135.1. Taxonomy (NCBI): domain Eukaryota; kingdom Metazoa; phylum Chordata; class Actinopteri; order Perciformes; family Harpagiferidae; genus Harpagifer; species Harpagifer antarcticus. The sequence continues at coordinate 1,095,291 of CADEHL010001155.1, read as the reverse complement.
GCTGGTGTACTCCAAGACACTCCAAGAAAATAAGCACATTTTGAAAATATCTTACCAGATTATCCAATTCTGGATTCGATGAAAATAAAGGCTTTTCTGCCCGAATCTAGAAGAAAAACACATTTTTACAAAATATATTAGTATAATATATTTATAATATATAAGTTATATTAATACATGTATTTATAACGTAGATTAAATATGACATGCAAGTATTGCATGGTGTCGTGTTAATGTATAATTTACGCACAGCAAACACAGCGTAAGAAATTAAAACATTAAAAAAAACTTTTGTATTTTCTCTCAATGCAGGATCAACTTTAGGTCCATAAGAAAGAGATCTACGCGTAATGCATGCAGGTGAGAGCTGAGCCAGCCCGAGCATGCACATTTAAAAAAGTCAAAGTTTCCTGACCTGTTTTGCAAACACTGCTATGTCTTCATTGAAAGATTCCGATGAACAGACGTCTCCGCCCGCCACCCCGGGCTCTCTGGGGGTGCACGTCGCTAATTCACATTTCTCAAAAATCAGTGCAAGCAAGGGGAACAGGGGGTGCCTGGGAACACACACAATAGCAAATGTCACCAGAGAACAGCGCCGGGGTCAAGACTACTCCGGGCTAGGTTTAGCCAGCCATGCTACTCTCCAACAACTCGCCCATGGGGACTGCTGCTGCCCGGGCTATTATATTATGCAGAGCTCGGAGAAAGGCTGCAAACAGCGGGCAGACTTCTGTGATTAAATCTAGGCGCGCCTAATAGCATAAAAGCTTTAGAGCCAGTCAAACAATTTCTTGCACACCGTTTGGATCCCAGAGTGTGTGTGTATGTGTGTTTGGTGAGAGCCTCTGAAACTATACGTGTACGCACAGTTGTGTTTTAGTATGTATTGTTTAAGTCAGCAGAGTAAATATGTCTAGACTGGTGATGTGTTGAAAGTTATGTCAGTATGGGACAATATGAAGAAACTGTTACTGGCATGTTTAGCCACCGTGAAGACATCATGCTTAGCATTTTTAATTAACTCCTGTAAATTAATAAATGACATGCTTATGTGGGATTTCCTTTAAACATGATATATTTTTAATTTGCTGAAGCCTGGAACATTACACACAATTAATTAAAATGGGTGAAAGAGAGGAGTTAATTATTTTGTTGCCACGTGATAAACGATGAAACTTAATAAGAAATTAAGCAAGCTACATTTTTTTGAAATATTAGAAGTTCTAATTAAAGTGGTTTTGTGTCATAATTATTCCTAAGAGTCAAAATACAATTTTCAGGGAATTAAATGGCAGCAAATTCGTAAGAAATACACTATAAGAAAAGTATTATTTCTTTATTTACTCATTTAGTATTTGTTCATGCGCAATTAAAGCGACTGACTTTAAAAGCCTAACATTACAAACTGTTTGGAGAACATGAAGGCTGCAGTTAGTTTTTTCTGCAGCAGTTTGGGCTCCACTGTTTTGCTGAAACGCTTCCCGGGCATGGAGCCGGTGTTTTTCTTGCTACGGGACTGACTTTGCACCACTAGCCCACCCCGACTGCCCCCTCCAGGCCTGCCCGCCACAGAGCGAGTTTCCCCGCGGACACCTACCCGTATATAGCGTCTTTATCTCTCTTGAGAACGTCGTTAACAGAGGTGCCCATACTGGGAGGCATGGTGTTGGTGGGGCGGTGTGCGGATACTGGTGGGAGTGCAGCTGGGGCCCGTGGTTCAGATGCACCGCCTGCATGGAGCGGGCTCCGTGCGGGTCTCCGTACATGGTGGTCGGGATGCCCACCCCGTCCATCCCGTAGTGGGGCAAGTCTTCGTACTGCACACACAACAAACACAGTCCAAAGTGAAAACATGCACAATAATGTGTTAAACTCTGGATATAACTTTGCTATAAAACCGCAAGTTAGGAATATATTTTTGAAGAAGCAAAAGTGAGAGTTTAAGTCAGTCTTCTGTTAAAAAAATAATCTGCCAACACGGCGAAATAGTTTCCTTAATTTCCAATCAAATGGACTTGTTTTAACATTTTTCTTAATTCAAAGCGGTTTACTGACACAACTGAACTGAGCTGCCCTTTTTCTGCTTTCTTTCAGAATACACACTGAAATGAAAACATGAGATTCAGGGCTAATACACACCCTCCCCTCCGTCCCTCTCTTTTCCTCTCCGCCTGTTGGAGACAGGGTGAGCAGAGCCGAGGCCCTGTAATCTAAGACCAGATTTTCATTGGAAGCAAATGCTTTCAATCCGTTGTAAAGACCGGCTCATGTTCAGCAAAGCCTACAATAACAAACCTAGGGGCTTGTCCCATGTGAGTTGGGGAAACAGAAGCAAACGGCAGTGAGTGAGTGAATGAGAGAGGGAGGGAATGAGTGAGAGCGTGAGGAAGTATGCATGCAAGACAGCTAGTAGGAGAGAGTGGGCGAGCAGGCAGGCTCAGGGAGAGGTGAGAAATCGGGAGAAGCATGGAGAGAAGGGGAAAGGGAGAAGAGGAAACAAGGGAGAGGGAAAACACAAAGGAGTCAGACCGAGGAAGTCAGAAAAGTGTGGATGCTGAGAAAAACTGCACGAGAAAGTGATTCTGCGTGTGTTGCCTGCTATGGCTTCTTCCTAATATTGTATAAAGTTATATTTTGCTGCATATGTGTTTATTTCTTGTATTATGGTATTCTACAAGTAAGTGCAATGCTCTATTTCCAGGTGTTCCTTCCAGTCTGGTAATCAAACCTGCAGTCACAAGCTTGTTCGGCAACCACTGAGCCATATAGTATAATATCAAACATCGCAGTAATACTTCATATCTGTTGATATAGGCTGGATTAAATGGTATGTAAGATACAAGGATACAGGATTCTTATTCATGACCCTACAGCATATGAAATAACCCTAGCTAATCAATAATGAATCAAATATCAAAATGCTGCATAATGTGAGAGAAGTTGTTTGCATTAAATCTCTACAATCTCATGAGCCTTGGGGAAAAACACTGAAACATTACTGGTGTTTATATGCAATAAACATAAAATCACCTCAACTCATATGAGAACAAATACAAATAAGAAAGCCGCCATTGAGCTGTCTGCGATTTAAAAGATTTCAGGCAAAGTCTGACCATTTCAATCATGCATAATCCAAGCCCTAAGCCAGCCAGGGAAACCCTAAAAGCTCCAAGTATCCTTCTCCTTGCCCAATACTTCTGAGAAAGTCTGACCTAAAGACACTCACTTTACCTCGGAGGGGAAAAGGAAGGAGGAGGGCTGGAGAAGGGCCGTCAATTTTATTGGCATTTCCATTTTCACTGCAATTTGATACCAATCACCTCTGCAAGGTCTGGGGCTAATTTCTGCTTTGCTTTAACTCCAGCAAGCGAGGGAATTGGGGCGGGGGGGCGGGGGGGGAGAGAGAAAAGAGAAAGACTGTGGGAGAGAGGAAGGGTGAAGAAAGGGAAGGTGTTGAAACTGTGTCTGGCAGCCATGTTGGGGAAATGTCAATGGTGTTACTTCAGCTTGTGAGAGAGAGGGAAGAACGGTAAAACAGGGAGAGAAAGGGAACGAGAGAAGGGGAAGAAAGGTAAGAAGAGAAGGAACGGATGTGGAATATTTAGTGAGAGCAGGAAAATGAAAGAAATGATCAAACTAAAGCCACTGAAGTAGGAGAAAATAATGGATAGGAGATGGAGGATGCTCTGTGGCACATTAGAGTCAATCAATTGAAACAAATCATTTCTCTGTCTTGGCAAACTGACATTTTATAACACAGAGAAAAGGACAATCAATTGAATAATTGACGCCTGTAGCACAAAATAAAGGTGCCATACAGACAGAAGATTTAAAGTTGCTGGTATCTAACAGTCTGTGGAGTTTTTTTGAGATTTTCTGGAGAGTTGCCACATGTCATTTAAACTTTGGAAGTGGCTACTTAAAAAATAATGGGTACCAGTGTTTACACCACTGGTGTCTATTGTCCTTAAAGCTGATGGCAAAAGCTTCTTGAGTGAAGACAATAGACCAGATATAAACATTGTGTACTCTCTTGTGGAGTCAGAGTGGATCTCAATGCTTCAAATGGGCACACATTGACTTGTAAGCAGCTGTTTTTTAAAGGTATCTGGTTGAGTGTAATCAGTGACGTCATCATTCAGCCAATACTCTCTTCAGTCAGTCAGGCACTGGCCACTCTGAAGTCCACTCAGTCAGCCAGTAAACTATCAAGTCAGCCAGTAAGCATCAGTCTATAAAGCCACCAAGTCAGTCAGCCATCCATAGAGCAGCTGTCAGTCAGCCTGTTAGCCAGTCACTCAGAAAGCTAGCCAGGCAGCCAATGAAGCAGTCGTCACTCTCCATAAACAGGCTGCCAGGCTCATTAGGAGCATCAGCAGGCTGTAACCCTGGGCTGCATACATACAGCGTGGGGCAGCTAGGCTAGCAAGCTCCAGTCTCCCCACGAGGAGAAGCCACAGGCACAACTCTGGGCCTGGCCCCCTGATCGGCCATGACAACATCTTTGCAACTAGTTGGAGGGGGGGGGGGGTGAATCAATGCAGGGCGGCAGGGGCGCATGTTCGTGTGTGAAGAAGGCATGCATGCATGGGTGTGCATTGGTCTGTATATGTGTTTATCTCTCTCTTTCTTTATGCATGTGTTTCCAGCCACAGAAGCTCTGAATGTCGAGTGTGTGCATGTGTGTGCATGTGTGTATGTGGGTGTGTGTGTGCATGTGTGTATGTGTGTGTGTGTGTGTGTGTGTGGCAATTAGAGAGCAGGCCAGTGACTGGAAGGAGCTAGGGGCAGTTGAAATGCCCCGGGGCCAACCAAGGGAAGGAATATTTTATCAGTCCCCTCACACGCTGTACACACACTTGCACAAACACACTCACTGCGGGCAAACAGATAATGACGTAAAAACTAGGTTAGCTTTCTTCATGCATTTTTACCTTCGTTAGCATTAGCTAAACAGACACTGACTTCCATGCTCATTCGGTTACGATGGCTTTTATTTAAGCCTGTGCACCACTTCATGTTTCATTCCTGACTTCCCCTGCTTCCTACTCCATTACTTTTCCCCACTTCCTCCCTGTGTGTTGAAGTGTGGGGATGGAGGATATTTGCCGGGTTGGGGATGTAAGATCAGTTATTGTTTTCCACAAGGTTTTCTTTCCTTCTAAATCAATGATATTTCACTATCAAATATGAAGGAACACTAGGTTAACATTGTTTCATTTCCTCATGACATTTCTAACCTGCCTCTTCAACTGTTGAGTGCTAATGATGCTTTCTGTCTCCTTTTATTCCGTTCCTGTGTCTTTATCACTTCTCTACATCTCTCTGTCTCAAGGCATACCCTGACATTATCAAGCAGTATCTAGGCTAATCTGTTATGATCTGATTATGAACCATCTCTCAGCGTAAGACAGAGATTGGTACTACCTGCCCCCTCTGCACGGGCACATGTGCCATTCTGAGGTGTCAGCCATTTTTCTGCTGCCTGGCAAATTAACAGCCTGGGATTCACCAGTCAGTCATCTGCGAACTGCGATCATGTCAGACAGGCCGCTTCAAGCACAAACGCCAGAGAATAATGACATTTAGCTTTCTAATCATTTTGTCTTCATAGAGGCACTGCTGGGTTGAGGAATAAGGGTTATGAATATTAGCTTTATGCCAGATGTCATGGGAAGGATCCCGTGTGAGGAATCATTCACAGATGGTTTTCGGAGGATACTGAGAGATGTTTTTGCAAGCTTTTATAGCCTGTGGATGGACTCAGAGGGGGAATGAATGCAGACAGGTCTTTTGCGTTTATGACGGCGCATTTATTCTAAAGGCTATTTGTTGCAAGAGACTGAGAGAGTGTGTCTTTCCCTGCGAGTGCGAGTGACCTGGAGCTGATCCCTCAATGGGCCACTCCTAGAGTTTCACACCCCAGAAAGCTCACATGACCCTGGGTTGGCTACCCAGGCAAGGCCCAGGCCTCAGGGACCAGCTATCCTGTTCCACATGGGATACACACATCTCATATTGGCAGGCGAGAAATTCATGCATACACACATTCTAAACATGATACAAAAAGCTCACACACGCATGCTGACGTACATTCACTAAAGTGCTCTCCTTCTCACTCTTTTTTTTGTCTGTGGCACTCACACACAAAACACACCCAGTCTCAAACACATACACACATATTACATTCCCAGAAATCCTCAGAGAGGTAAAGAAGGGCTCGCAAGAGGGAGGGAGGGAGGGAGGGAGGGAAAAAGTGGCGTTTATTGTATTCAGGCCATTCATAAGCTCTAGACTTGGGGAGGGGAGTACAGGGGGGTTGCAGGCAGTGGGGGGTTCCCTTTGCATGGCTCTTGAGGCCCCTCCCACCTCCAAATATTCTGAACATGCAGGAATTCTTTGCAATACAAGTCCCAAGTAGGGGCACATTTTTTTCAAAAGCGTCTTTTCCCCTTTACCTCACGGAAAACAGACACTTGAACACACTCCCCCGTTTGTTAGGATCTTCCACGAGGCAACTTTCCAATAATGACTAGCAAAGTCTTCTAAACCAACACACACACTACTTACTTCAATACAAAACACTCTCTGTGACCAATGCTGTTTCGCCTCCCTTTTATTCCCGCGGAGGAGGAGAGACACAGAGAAATCCCCTCGACTACTCAGCGGATAATGACATGCGCTGTCGGCAAAACAATACGGCTAGTCTAGACTTCCCTTCCTGCCTTTGCCAGAAAGACACTCCACTATTTTCACATCTTTGGACATAACTTCAGCCAACACACTCTGAGGGACAGATCTATCTTTGTACAACATAATGAATACATAGACAGTTAGACAGGAAAGTTGTCATAATTACAATAGAAAGAAATAAGGCTTTCTAGGTAAATAATCAAGAGAGAGATAAGTAATTGCTTCCTGTAATCAAACACAATTCCATTGAAGTAATTACAGTAAATAACGAGTGCTTTGCAATAACAAAGCGGGTTACTTTGAATGATGACAGTTTTGTGGATCAACGCTGACAGATTCAATAATGGCAGTAACTGGTGAGGCATTTACAGAGGTTATTTGTAATTAAAGCCCACTGGAGACGTCTTGTTGTGAGAATGCGAGCCAAGTTAGGAGCAATTATTTCATTTGTGGTGATCTGATGAGGAGGAGATCAGGAAACCAGACACAGGGATTGTGTTTAACCAACAACACAGGAGAGAAAAAACAACCAAGTAATGGATTAAGTGCATTGTTGTTAGTATTAAAATGGAATGTTAGTTGACATTGGTGCATGCTTTCCCATGTATTTCATATTAACGTGTGTACAGGTGACCAATTAGTCGATACATAAAAGCTCTTCTGAAATGTGATCCTTCTACATGCTTATGAAGAAAACCCCAGGGACATTGTTCTGGGCATGACAAATGATTGACCTTTTACAAAATATTGTATATCAGACCTGTTTTTATGATATTTGTTCTGATCTTTTATTCAGTTTTTCTCTGTGTTATGGCTGACGCCCAACCAAGTCGGCTGTGAGAGATAGAGAGGTGGGGGGGGGTGGGGGGGGGGGGGTTCAGGCCTGTTGACATAGCCATAGGTGATGGCAAAAATGTCAGAGTAAATGTGACTGCTCTCTCTGTGCCATTTCCCCGTAAAGGGTCATCACCACAGGCTGCCTGACACGCTGGAAACCGCCTGAAGTGCAAGGCACCGCCACGACATTAAACTGCAGTATGCCTCCACACACACACATGCACACACACACACACACACACACACACACACACACACACACACACACACACACACACACACACACACACACACACCTTTTTTCCAACCTCCAGATCAGTCAAGAGAGAAAATAAGGGAGAGGAGACAGACGGTACACGCTAAAATGAAAGTGTAAGGCGAAGAATTCACCCTTTCATGTCGAGCACTTTTGCTGTGTAACAATTGATTTTTTCCCTCTTGCCTTTGTGTTGCCGTTTTCTTTTTTCTAACCTGAAGATAGAAGACCAGACTCGGTTCAAACGGGAGCACTTGTGAGGGGGGCCCACAGATTCTCCGCCTCAGTGAAGGGAAGTCCTCAGACACACACTCACACACAAACACCCTTACACACACGAGATGGTAAGAATCCTGAAATCGTGCCTCTTTTGCGGCTTTTCTCACTCTTGACTCTCACTCTCTCAATTGTTTCGCTGCCTCTCAGATGGCTTTTGACACCTTCGACTCACCGAGCTTCAGTCAAACTCTCCACCACCAACACACAGAGAGGGAGAGGGAGTCAAATGGACTATGAAGAAGAGGGGAAGGGGGGAAGGGATGGCAGAGAGGACAAGGACTATAACAAAAGCTAAGAGCACTTAACAGCACAATGGTACGGCGGTCCTTTCCAAAAAGTCAGCTGATGTGCTGAAGGCCGTTCAAAAGTCCTTCAATGGGGACATGGAACAAAAGAGAGAACCTTCAGATAAACTAAAGTAAAAAACATCCTTTATTTAAACTTAGTCACAACTAACATCCACTAAAAATACATGTTTTCAACACAAGAAAACTACATGTACCCCCCTTTATCCAAATATCCCTGAATTTGTCTTCAACCAACTCATCAAAGCAATCAGTCAAAAATAAACTTAAGTGGATATGTATCATTTCAGTACCAACAACCAGTCTGTTATGTCTGTACTCATGCCTTTGTGTAAGGGTTGTATAGTTCCAATAACCAAACTCAAGTCACAATGTTTGTTTTTCCAGAGCAGCTCTCTTTCCACGTATTGACTATATCTGAATGACACACACTCTGATAAACGCTTTTAATACACAAGGATTTTCCCACTCATGGTAGCCTATCAGCGCCAGTTAAACTGCAGTATGTTAGATAATGCAGGCACGCCAACCCTGCGGTGACACAGGCTATTAATAGCGCATTAGCTTCCAGTGAGTTTCTTTTTGGAATAACAGAAGGTTTTAGTACCATGAATGAGTTTAATATGGTCACACCCACAAGCTCAGGTTACTGAAGGGTGGTAGGAAAACAGGATAAGTCATTATCAGAGCAACAACCTACTCTATTTAAATATGTTCGGTTGTTGAGTTGGGCATTACCATTTTAGGGTCTTAGCTGATTTTCAATGAGTAAACAAGTACGCTCAATTGTGTTTCAGACTCTGGATCCAAACTTCGGATATCTCCATAACTGAAGAATAAAATGAACTTTCTCCAAAGTGATGCTGCTTCCTCACTTCCTCCTCCTTCTCAATGTGTCCTTGATAGGCACAGGATGTGGTGTTGTAGGGGTTGTGGGGGATTTGTAGTCCTATCAGTCGCCCCATACGCAGCCCCGATAAGGCTTGCGAGACAGGGGCAGAGGAAGAGGAAGTGAGTGGGTTTACAGCGGGCCTATTTCCTGTGGAGCATGGGCCCATGTGGACGGTAGTGATATGCCCCCCATGGACACCGGCGCGCTCGCCACACAGTCCCACCAAGTCACTTCCTGAAAGAGGCAGCCCTCTCTGGGGGTGACTTCCTGTAAAAGTATGACCTCTCTGTTTAAAGAGAATCTCAATGGAACAAAGACCTGGAGCTGCCCATGGAGATGGTGTGTACACTATATCACCAGTGTGTGTGTGTGTGTGTGTGTGGTGTGTGTGTGTGGGTGGTGTGTGTGTGTGTGTGTGTGTGTGTGTGGTGTGTGTGTGGGTGTGTGTGTGGTGTGTGTGTGTGTGTGTGTTTCAATCACTCAAAAGGTTATCACTAGTGAGAATCTCAGCCCGCTGCTCATCTCTTTGAGTTTCACTGGCTCGGAGCAAGAATCGGGTTACATCCAAATGTGTGTGTTTCATGAGTGTGTGTGCGGCGAGTGGCATGCCTATAGTGTTGCTTTGCAAACACACAAAGTAAACGCCGATGCTGCCCTCTGGCCCACCCTGCTGCTCTGTGTTTACCTACAGGTATTTGTTATCCAGCCCTCTCTTTCCTCTCTCTCTGTAAACTCTTAGAAAAGCTTGCAGAGGTCTTTATCTCTCAGTCAAATCCCTATAGCAGGTATCCATGTCAAACAGAGCAAGAGGAGGGGGCCTCAGGGGGCAGCATGTTTGGTCTGGGTTAGCTGAGGGTCAAGCTTTGGTCCAGTCGACACACATTAAATCCATCCTTTACTACTAGCCTCCTGCGTCACAGATTACTTGGGTTTAAAACATGCGCAGTCACCTTGTGTGATACATGTCATGCTTTTAACCAGCGCTGAAACAGACTATTTCAATGTTGTTGATTTACTTTGAAACAACAGTATAATGGCCAGGTTTGAATGTTAGAAGTAAAGGGACTTGCATGTGTCATATCGGGGTTCTAAAATAAGCCTTAAGAAAAATTAAAGTAGCTTCGACCCATATTCAAAGATTTAAAAAAAGAGTCCACAGGGATGCTGGTTTTGACCAAAAATGGCGCTACTGCTGGTGTTTTGCGGGCATGAAATTGGCTTTGTGTGGGTGTCGTTTGGAGAGCCGGCTGGTAAATTCTCCCGTTCTTTTGTTATAAAAGGGGGGGGGCTCCATGCATAATGGTCTTAGCCAGGAAGGTCTGGAACTGTGTCCATAAATTGAATTATTTCAATTTGAGGTAGAGAGAGTGAGAGAATAATGGAGATGGCTGTGTGAGTGTGTGTTGCATTTACATGTGAACATATGCATGTGTGTTGATGGAGGGGAGCGAAGGCGAGAGTCTCATTTTTATTCTTCGACGGGGGCTCACATTTACAAGAGAGAATATAAACCGAGTTGCAGGAGATTACAGAAGAGGCCAAATGTTACCTTGCAGCTGGAAGCTATAGTGTATTAAGAAAAGGCGGCTGGTTGAGGCCGCCATGCCACAACAACAACTTCCTGTCTGAAAATGATACTTATTCTTACAGTACAAAGAGATGAACAATAAAAACCAATGAATAGGAATAGTTGCACCCTCACAGACTTAAATGTGGTAAATAAGAACATTTGTTTGTTCATATATTTCCCAAATCACGCCAATTGAACCCCTCATATCTAAATGTTGAGATTAAGAAATCCTTTGGAATCAGTAATGCTTAAACAATAGACATGTGTGTGTTTGTGTGTATATGTTTGGATGGGGTGGGGGTGGATATATTCCTGACAACAATATAATCGGGGGCCGGGGACCATATTGCAAACTGGCAGCAAGCTATTTATCCTTATCCTCTTTAGAGGCTAAAATTAGCACTCTGCTGTTTGTAGCTTTAAGCTGGACTCCAACCACTCTGATAGGGCTAATAATAAAGAAAAGAAGAAAACAGTCCAGCTGGCACAAACTGCTCCGCCTCCTTTTTCTGTTTCCATCCATGCAAGTTTCTGTCCACCGTCTCTTTTTCTTCCCTCGTCACTGAATGATCCGACCACACTGCCCTTCGTTGTAAGACCGAATCATGTTAATCTGAACCACAAGGAATTGTATTAATATCGTATAAGTGTTGCTTGAGCCAGGTTCCCCTATAAGCCCATAGTGTCAGAAAGCCAGGATTTCCTGAACACGGACCCCCTCGGCTAGCTTAAGAGGCGTAGGATGATGGGGCTAATCTCTTTATCAAAGCTTAAATAAACATTGGTGCGTCTGTGGATGCATGTGGTGGTGGAGTTTGCTTATTTGTGTGTGGTGTGCCAAGGGGGCCAACAATGCTTCTCCACTCAACAAAGTGCTAATACCCTGTCTCTCTGCTCTCCCCCTCCCCTCCTCCATTCCTTCTCTTTCCTATCCCTTCCTTCAGGGAATGCCCAACAGTACAGTACGTATCTCATCCATCTCAAATAAGAAGCTCTCCTCTCATCTGACTCGTTACTCCGTCGTCCAAGGTGATCATGTGAATCCTCCAGCCTGATATAGGGGTTTTCTCTAAAAAGCTAACATCTGATCAGAGGCCTCCTGGGTCCTGAGCTCAGATGCTTGTCGAGGGAGGAGGAAGGCAGAGTCCGAAACAGAATGATAGGAAGAGGAGAGAGAGTTTAAGGTTGTGTTATTATCGGCCAGATGTGATGCATGTGACACGTCGGTGATGAGGTGCTGAGATTCCCTTTGAACCTGTACGGGCCAGGATGAAGAAGCAGGGCGTTTTTTAGCCTCTGACAGTGTGTGTGTTTGTGAGTTTCCCTGAGTGATTCCAGGCAATTGGAGCTGAATTGGAAACAGACAAAATAAGGAATGAGAAGTTTCCCAGGGCAAGAACACAAGACCCTCCCGACAAACAACACAAATCATTTCGCGAGTGAATGAGCACGCTTCCCCCTTTTTTTTTTCTTCTTTTAATTTGCATGACAAGGGAATTACCACATTTCAACTTGTTTACATTGACAAATCACAGCTGAAGGAATTCCTTCCAAAAGGAGATATCCAGTAATTTGACAAAAGTGGTGTCTTCTTTTAGGACATGATTACACCAGAATGATGCAAATTATGGTGCTTCATACAGAAATAACCCGAATGGAGTCCTCAGTTGACAACTTTCAAACAAGATCTTGAATTGAGAGGCTCCGAACCAAAGCATTTTCATGTTTAAATGTACAAGTCATGTGTGGAGAAGAGCTTTTCTTATTCTAATTTCTCTCCCTGCACACAGACTGAAAAAGTGTTATTAGTTTGTGTTCATAGTAGAGGTACTAAGTAACGAAATGGTTTCTCTGCATTTGACCCATCCTAGTGTTAGGAGCAGTGGGCTGCCATTATGAACGGCGCCCGGGGGAAATTACAGATACAACCGAGAAAATGTCTCGACCATGTTTAAACAGAGGGGTCCCTCCTCTGTTGCTCTCTCTGAGGTTCCCTTTAAACTGTGGGTTTTCTCTGGAAGTGTTTCCTTGGACGATGTGAGGGTCTAAGACAGAGGGTCTAAGGACAGAGGGTCTAAGGACAGAGGGTCTAAGGACAGAAGGTGTCCGTTTTCTCATACTGAGATTCTGAACAATCTGTGCTGTTGTATTTGCTGTAAAGGTGTCTCTACTGTAGGCTATTTTTATTATATGTACAGCACTTTGGCTCCACCAAAAATCGTTTTATAAATGTGCTATATAAATAAAACTTGATTTGATTTGATTTGGTAATTTCACATTGATCTTGTAAGATACGTTTGCCAATGTGGTTTTGTTGATTTGTGAAGCCCTCTGAGACAAATATGATACATGATATTGGGCTATATAAATAAACTTGAATGTAGCATTTAATTGAATTGAACTTTTCTTGTGATCATGTCTCCACCCCAACACACAGGACACCACTCTACAAGGCAACAAGTGTGTGTAAAATACTATCTTTTAGGCAAACACCAGTAATTAGATATTAGGCTTTTGGCATTCACGCAGTCGCTAATGAAAAGAAGAGCGCTTCCTGTAAACAGACAGCGAGAGATGTGTCTACATCATTAGCGTGGAACACAATTATAACATGGGAGCTAAAGATACATTTCCCTCCCGCTGCTCTCCCTCACTGAAGCAAATGTTAAACAAGTTTAAATAGAGCGGCTGTTCTTGGGAGCAGCAGCAAACTACAGGGATGCGTTCCAGGTGCGTTTAAGACTAAAGCAAGGAAGATCAAATGCAACACAGGCAGCTTTGTAAAAAAATAAGAGACGTAAAAAGATGCCAATGGTTTTCATTTTGGCAGAGAACACATCCTGAGCGAGCGCACAGATTCAAGGCATAGCAGCAGGAAAGAGAGCCAAGCTATTTGTGTGCATGCATGTCATGAATGAATATGTATTTCATGTAAATTGTGCACACAAGGCATATTGTAATGGTCTAGGGTAGACTTTGCATTTCTTTGGTCATGCAAACATGCCCACATGTAACCAACAGACGAGAGAGAGTGCAGGGGATTTAATGTAACAGAGAGACAGAAAGAGCCATATAGAGAAAGGAGAAGGAGACTATGAGAGGAAATATGTGCAAATATGAGGCTCACATGATGATGTGTACACTAGCAGCACATAAATCCAAAGGCAAACAGACAAATAGCCTCTGCCACCTTGTCAAACAGTTTTATAACCATGATCTTCTCACAGATGAGACGTTCACACAAGCCAATAAAACACAAGTTAGGGATCCTGATCGACTTAGCAGATGATCCTCTCATGTGGGGAACGGAGGCAGCGGAGAGGAGGTGGTCCGCGAGGCTGGAGGAAGTCACTTTGTTGACTTGTGTTTCTGATTCTTTCATCCGATGACCCCGACGGCCGGGTGACACCGGTCCTAATCCTTAAAGCAAACTGGCCCCTTGCTGTGGGAACCTGATACAATTTCCTATTTTTCCGAGAGGGGCAAACTCACGCCACTCCGAGTTTGCTCACTGCCTACGAGGCAATAAAACACATTGAGGGCTATCATTTTCCCAATGCGAGTCTTTACATGTCGGTTAACGCGTCAGCAGCGGCGATGGCTGTAAAGGTCTTAGTGAATCTGATAGAAGGCGGGGCGTGATTGGAAGGCACAAACATTTATTTTCCCAGGTAGCTGCAGATAATAATGTTTGAGATGCAGTAAATCCAGTCGAGGCTGAATAAACATTCCTACCGGCAAAGTGGAGTTGTGGAGGGATGTTATCTCAAGTTGTCACATGACACATTACCCTTTATGCCTTTCAAATATTGATTTTAATAAACAGCATGTGAACTGAAAGTTAGGCTTTTGGAACCCAGTAGATATGAAACCGTTTTGAACACATGCTTACACACACGTATCCCGCTATGGGACATGTAGTGAGTTTTCAGGTGGCCCGGTCACAGCTCTCTCATCTCTCAGAGAAGATATTGCTGTTTGCTAGCAGCACCTCAATAGACTCCCAGACAACACTCAGCAGCACTTAACACACTCATCGGGGATAACCACTCTGTCCTCGCTCTCTTCTCCTCAGTCATTCACACCCACACACTTCCCAGTCAGCATCAAAATGTTTCATTGAAACCCTCTCCTCATCTCACTTTTGTCTTCTTCTTCCTCTCTCCCCTGTGTTCACGCTCTGAGGAAGTCAAAGAGAGATCTTGTTTGTCTCTGCCAGCTACTGTACTTACACACACACCTCCAGTTATACAGACTGCAGACTAATCAGGGGAGCCACATACCTTTTATCTAACCCACATAGCCTCACATTTAAACAGATTACCAGGAAAGCTGGACACCAGTAAGACAATTACCGGACCAACGATCTCCCTCAGTAACGTCTAGAACGACATCTAGACAACCAGACACAACTGCTATGTTTCTCGTATGTTCTATATCTCCCCTTTTATTTATTTTGGCCAAAATAATAAACACTTGGAGTTTTAAAATGTGCACGAATGAATGCTTGTTACTTAAACCAAATCTCAATTAGCTGGAGGTTCACCTACTGCTCTGTTTAAGTATGTTTCTAAAACCATTAAGAGGTTATTGTATGTGGGCCAATGCAGCTAATTCACACTCATATTACTTTTAACAGAATATTTTCAACAGCATCTAAGGGCTACTGGGAGATAAAAGCTTTCCAGCGAGGGGGAAACACACACACAGTTCTCTCTTCCAGTCTACTGGACATCGGACCAATTAATCGGTGACTTTGAAGGGGCCACGTGAAGCCGAGTGATTGGACGAGCTGGATCTGGCTGCTGATTGCCTGGCACCCCTGTCCATGTCCCCGTTTCCTCCTCGCCCCGGTCCTGGAGACTGACCAATGAGCAGACAGAGAGCAGCAGCTCCTCTGCGTTGGCCTGACCTTGTTGCGGGGCACAGAGGTCGGACGGTGGTTGACAATATCAGGAATATTCTAATCGATGGGGTTCACAGCCAATGGAAGAAGTTATATATAGAGATTCAGAATGAATGGGGTGAAGCTGCATTAGGACACTGTATTTAGATACACGTCAAAACAGGAGAACTGATTTTCCAAATGTGTTTTTGGGGCCACCAACACAAAGGAGGAAGAGAAAAAGTGTGTGTTTTCTTTGGTCATTAGGGAATCTCAGATATTTCCTTTTAGAGTTATATTCTTGATAGACTTGCTTCAGGGTTCATTCATATCTCAAATTTGAAAATCAACTATTATCATCAAGTATACATTTATTCATTGTCATTGTCCAGCTGGATCATTGCTTTCAATGTGTCAGAAGAAATAAACTACATTAAAAATAGGATTCCATATATTTTATTTCGACATATACACGGTTTACGACGCATAAAATGGCAAATATTCACATACATTTTATGTTGAGCATTCCTCCCAACTACAACCAGCCAATAATAATGAAAAAAAAAACGACTCTCAGAGCTATGATATCAGACCAAACAACCAGAAATCTCAGGCCACTACTCAGACAGGAGAAGTGTATGCAGACACTACACATTGCCTTACAGGGAGCTGTTTGCCTTGGCGCGGCTCACTGTTTCTCTTCACAAACGGTCCGGGTAATTGGGCGATACATATCTAATATCGCCAGTCAACGCCTCGCTCCTGGATGTTTCTGACAAGCGGAGAGGGAAACCCTGTTGCTTTCAAAAACACAGCGAAGCCTCCTCAGCTCCGCATCGCTGCAGCTGCCCGATTCAGCGCCTGAATGTTATTCTGTTTCCCTCGCACTCCCAGGCCCGCGGAGAAGCCAAGGGGTGTCCTTACAAATTCACACAGGCAAAGAAGAGTACTTTATACCGGGAGAAAAAAAGAGAGGGCCCGCTTGTGTCCGTGAGGGACCCCCCCTCCTCCTCATTCATCGCAAGGCATGTATGATCTGTTGGCTTTTCCTCTGCCCTTGGAGCATTACTCTTCACAGAGAAGCATGATCCAAAGCAACAACAGCTACAATGAGGGCTTCTCCAGAGGGCTTCTGGGTATTAAACAAAGGGCCCTGTTGGTAGGAACAAGCCAAACAAACAGCTGGGCTAATAGAGTGGGACTAATTAACTACAGGGCCGCTCTCCGACTCTCCCTGCATGTCGGAGCTGGCTAGATGTTTACAAAGACCTCCCAGAGAAAAGGAGGAGAAAAATAAGACGCTTTCTTCTTTGTCTGCTCTTTTCGGGAGAGAGGAGACAACCAGGACTGATTTTAATGACATGTGTGAAGCAAATGTGATCCACCCTCCATTTTCTTCTGTGGAATTCAGCGCTAGAAAATACCACTGGCATTGTGGTCAAAGCTAAAAACACCCACAAGCACCGACCTCAGCAGTTAAGCAATCGTCACCACAAGCAAAAAATAAAAAGCATCTTCTTTAATTGCTTGGACATTCTTGGCTTTGACACAGATCACGGCTAAACACCTGCCGATCAATACAAGTCCCCAGAGCTATCAATAAATATCTCCTTTTTAAAACCCACATAATCATAACATTGATTCGGTTGCATTAAATGAATAGCTTCTCCTGCATTTGAGTGAAACAACATGCTTGTGGATACCTCTGATCTTACGTGAAGAGAGTCATCCTCACTGTAAGCGGCCACTTGCTGTTTATAATGTTTATTATATATATTTTATTTATATGTATTCTAGTTAGTGTCATAAGTAGTTTATGCTTTTATTTTGAAGGCATGTTTTGGGCACTGGGTGATTAGAGCACCTGGTGTAATTGTATATATTGGAGACAGGTGGGTGGTGGGGGGCCAGAGCACTAGTAGGCAAACGTTTTTTACCAGGGTGTTTCGAGACAACAGGGGCCGTTTCTCAATCGCGAGTACACATGCTGCAGAGCAACTATTTCAAGTATACTACGTCATAGAGTGGTGCAGAATGCTGGGCATTTAACATGCATTTAAACAGTCCTTCGGCGCCACTCTATAACGTAGTATACTTGAAATAGTTGCTCTGCAGCCAACCACAGAAAGGAAAGGCTTCAAGGAAGCAACCATAGGAAACCTGTTCATTGTCAATGATATTGGATCATAATAATTGCACAACGGAGAATCTTGTCTGGACCTGGATCATTGCCCTGCTTAAGATCTGCTAACTAGTGCCCTCAGCGGCTGTATTATTTTAAAGTTAATTATCTGTTTTATTTCTATATGATTTTGGCCGCTAACACTCACTATTCCAGCAGCTCTTGCATTTGAAGAGTGAGCATTCTACGTTTCCGGGTAGAGATGGGGTTGTGTATACTAGTGCGCAGTGACCCGTGCAGAGAAGAGGGGCAGAGCAGAGCATGTTCTCAGGAATAGCCTCGGAAAAAAAAAAGGGTGAGAGAGGAGACTGGAGTTCACTAGTTAAAGGGCCTCGACCATCCAGCATCCTTCCTCTGAGCTGTTTCGCTCTGCTGGAGGGGGAAGAAGGAAGGATAGGAGGAGGGGGAGGGAGGATAGGGAGACAAACAGGGAAGGAATTAGAGAAGATTGAGCAAGGGATGAGGTGTGGAAGGAGAGTGGCTTGATAGTCTAAGAAAAGGGTTGAAGGAGAGAACAAGGGAAGGAGAGAAAGATGGCCATTAGCGGTGCAGCTCTCCAGGCAAGAGGGGAAGGAAATGAAGAAAGTGGAAGAGAGAGGGAGGAAGGGAAAGGTCAGTGAGAAAGCAATCTGTAAAAGGTAGAAGAAATGTAAAGACAAAGGTTGGGGCAAACACAAGAATGAAACAAGGGAAAGAGGAGAATATAGAATAGAGAAGCAAGGAAGGAACTCAGAAAGGTAGAGGACAAGTAAGATGAGTAGTGGAAGATAAATAATATAGAAGGATGCAGAGCAACACAAAGCCAGAAAGAAACAGATCGAAGAGGAAAGACGATATTCACCAAAAGGAACAGAAAAATGGAAGATTGAGAAGGAGTGAAGGAAAGGAACAAAGAGAGGTGAGAGAAAGGGAAGGAAGAGAGATAAACAAAAGGTAGTGTTTTACAGAGAGTGGGAGGCATGGCAAAAAAAGAGGAGGAGAGAGAGAGAGAAGCACGGGGGTTCACACGCGAGGAGAGAGAAGCCGACAGAGAGCAAAATGAAAGAGGGAGACACAGGAGTAGGTGGGAGACAAGGGAAAACTGGAGAAGAGAGGGAGGATGCTAAAGATGAAAGGGCGAGAAAAAAGAGGGGCGGGGGGGGGAGAGAACGTGGGGTGAAACTGTCGGGGAGAGAACGAGCAAAGTGCCAAACAGATAAATAACCAGCTTACCGGGATTACCAAGTGACTGACACGCCAGAGCCGACGTGACGTGGCAGTGATAGCTCCTAACCCATAAACCTGAACGCAGTCCAACATGTCCCCCGGTATTCACTGTTGTCACCGTGTGTGTGTGTGTGTGTGTGTGGCCTAGCATTACTATACTTGTGGGGACCTACATCTGTTTACACAGTCACGTGTGGGGACTCGCCTCCCTTATTAGGGTCAAGACTTGGTTAGGTTTAGGGTAGGGTTAGGCATGTGTTGGTTATGGTTAAGGTTAGGATAAGTCTCCAGGAAATGCATGTAAGTCAATGTAATGTCCCCTAAAGTGATGTATACATGGTATGTGTGTGTGTGTGTGTGTCCATATAAACACTACAGATACAAAGCATTTACACACATACATGTTTTTGCAGGCCTCAGAGAGAAAAATAGGAAAGCTGTTTAATGCTCTACTTTGATTTAAAAGTCTACATTTGGAAATATACACTACATGGTCAAAAGTATGTGGACACCTGAACAAGGTTCAAGGTTCTTTATTTGTCAAACTACAGTTTGTTATGTCGATGAAAATCTTAGGTCACAGGCTTCTAACATAACACCCATCTGACTTTGTTTTTTGCCCCATAGTATGTGCGTAATAATTGCTGATAATAGTTCATGAAAGTTGTGCGATTGTAAAGGGAAGTGATACCAACAGGAAATTATAATACAGTCGCAATATTCTGTGTTTTAGATATTATAATTCACTGGCTTTTAAAAGCAGATTATAGGTTGTTGTTCTACTTGTTATCGTCCTAAATTGACCTAACTTAGCCAATGGGTCCCGCAGATACCTCTATCTGCATTGCTCCAAAATCTCCTGTAACACTCAGACAACTCAAAAGCACCTCATTCATTGCATCCACACCACACAAACGAGCACATGTATACACACACTAGCCCACATTTTACCCTCTAATGAACTTCAACAACAAACAAAAACCTACAATAGCGGGGGGATATGTGGAGGTAGAGAGAGAGGGAGATGATGAGAGGCAGAGAGAGAGAGAGGTGAGAGGAGGTGGGCCAACATAAGGAGTGGCTGGCCTATAATTGGAAAGATGTGAAAAATGAAGTGTCAGTTTGGTCAATAGAGGGCAAAGGTCACAGAAGCAGGAGCCAAACTCGGCAACAGAGCACGCTCATTAGAGCGACCAATCAGATCCTCCTGGCCTGCCCCAGACCATTAGTCATCAGAAGAAGAGGCGTGCACACCACTCACACACACAAATATTGCTTTGTCTTCCTCCGTTTCACTGTAATTTCGCCCCAGTTCTATTCTCCCTCTTCTACATCATCTGTCTATCTTTGATGTTGGTCTCCACTCGTGTCTCACCTCCGTCCCTCAGCTCCTCTGTCGAGCATTAATGACGACGAGTGAGAAAAGGACGGAGAGAAATGTGAAAGACACGGAAAGAGAGAGAGATGAGACGGACAGAGAGACAAAGAGACGAGGACAGAGAGTGTGTGTTGACTATATAATGGCTGCTCATTGGAGGGGAAGCATGGCGGCTCTGTGCTCCCACCCAGGCTCTGCCTCCTGGCACTGGCAACCCTGCAAACCGCTCGCCTTGACATCGCCTTCAATAATATATGAAGTTGCTTTTTGCCTACAGTTTGTTAGCGCCATCTCTCTCTCTCTCGTCCTCTCTCTCTCTCTTCACATGTTCTTAGCATGCATACACATTTGGCCTGAGCAGAGCTATTAGGTCCAAGAGAGGACAAATGTGTTTGACCCTATAAATTAAGGATAAACATAATACCAACAGAAGAAAACGTTTAGTCTAAATTCAGGTGTGTACACATATTCAAGCCGCCTGTAGTGCCATTATTAGTGTCAATAAAGTCAATCTATTAAGTTTAAATTCTTCAAAAAGGTGAATTAAATCCTTCCAGAAATACTAAAACAGTAAAATCTCCATCACTCTTTTATGACAGCAGAAAATAACGAGATCCGCAAACTAAATCGTAAAAGAGCCCATAAAAACTGTGTGGTCTGGGATATCAAAAAAGCAGAAGCATACAAACACAACGTAATATGCTCAGAGGTAAAGCACATTGAATGCTAAATAACCGTAGCATTAAACAAACAATTGCCAAAGGGGCACCAGTCAGACAGAAGCCACTCTACGTTTTCATGTCTGTCCCTGAGACAGTGAACGCCTACCAGGTCCAGAAGTACTCTCATATAGCTGACCATGACCTCTGACCTCCATGTGAGCTACGAGCAACCTGTTTGCACCAAACGTAATCCAAACTTCAAATATCCTGAATGAGCCGTCCATCCTCATCGGGAATCATAATAACGTTCTTTTGACATGTCTTGGTTAACCTGCAAAACTGTGCTTTCCTTCTGGTCCATTTCATTAAGAAAGAAAGTCAGTCTCTTACGCCTGTTCGCTGCTGTTGTCCCCGCTGTGTGAAGTGTGTCCTCCGCTGGACGGTCCCCGTTCCTCCAGAGCGTGTGGACGCCGTGTCATCGTGATCTCTGTTCCAGGACGTCTGTGGTAAAGAAAGAGGAGAGAAAGATCAGTCAAATTCAACTTCTTGACATCGTATGTTGTGTTATCGTGATTTTTTAACGCAGGCATATGTTTAACCATGTTTGGAAAGCTTCTGTCATACTGTACGTGATGTGAAAGGAACATTTACACCAAACTCACACTCCAAACTAAATGTATAATTTGCAAACTCTCAGCCCAGTCACGCAGTGTGTGAGACCCCCGCAACCATCTTATGGAATGAGGATTATGGGGGCTGCATGAAGAGCAGACGAATAGCGAGCGAACATGTTGTATTAGTTCCCAGCTTTCTGAGGCATGCAATCCATGGCTGCCTCCATTTGGCTCAAACCACTAGCAGATGAAAATACAAAACAGCTACAACTTAAGATAGGCCGCAGCGAGCGCCAGGGAGTGATGTCATTCGAGCAGAACAGACCAGAGAGACTTGGACAGAGAGAGGTAAATAACTCAAAGTATTGCTACACAAGAATACATCATGTGTTTTGTCCAAAATGACCAATCCCACTAATGCAGATTTCAATTTCATCTGGGAGGCAGAGCCAAGACAGAAACATAACCAAATAAGATGAAGTTTTCCCACAACTTCTCTCAAACAAATACCGCATGACCAACTGAGGCCGACTTCAAACTTTATTTAAACAAAAGAGGTTTTACCACAGAGTGGAAGTTCATTCCTTTCTCTACGACTTCAAGAAACATCAGAGATGAACACAAGCAGCTGACCAGACAAAAGAGACACGAGAGACCTGGGCTATATATAGTAAGGTGTGTGTGTGTGTGCGTGCATGTGTGTGGTGTGTGTGGTGTGTGTGTGTGTGTGGTGTGTGTGTGGTGTGGTGTGTGTGTGTGTGTGTGTGCGTGTGTTCAGGGTCAAGGTAGGTGTCAGCTACACACCGGAGGAACAGGGGAGTAAGGATACAAACACTCAGGTGAGAAGACATCAAATACAAACACACATTAATAATACTAACATATTTAGTACCCTCACACACACACACACATTTATATTCACATATACACACACTCTGCCCCATACGAGGCTGCTGCATATTATTGAAACCTAACCAGATGTTACCTCTTATCTCTCAGTGCCTCTGAAAGCAACATTACTGCCGAGGACAGGAGAGAAAAGACTTCAAAATAGAAAAAATGGAATCTAATGTCTTATCACACGCAGCAATAGCTATCACAAGCAAACACCCAAAACAAAACGCCCCACACACACTAAGTCGAGCCTACTCTGATGCCTGTGTGAGCCTATCTTTGCTCTGCCAAATCAAATGAAGCTGATATCAAGGGGCAATGTGGTGTTTGCATCATGCTCTTAGGGCTACGTGCCGAAATGAGTGATAGAAACCCAGATGGAGGAAGAGAGGAGGGAGAAGAGAGAAACCCACTGGGAACAACTGGTTTCAATTGGGATACTAGAGACTGTGTGAGGAGGTTCAGAGCCGAGTTGAGAATTATGAAGAAAGGACATTAATTCATGACAGAAAATGTAAAAGGAATAGAATAACAGAAAATAATATACAAGTCAGCAAATTCAACACATTTGGGGTCTATTAGAACCTGTTTGATGTTCCTGGGCTATGAAATTATAATCCTGTGCTTACATGGACGATATAATCGTTGTTTTTCAAATTAGGCTTTGAGGCTTTGCAATAAAAAAGGAAAGTCCCGCAGAAAGAATGGGGATTGTGATTGGGAGGATAAACATTGATTTTAAAGGGGGATAAGATACCAAGAGGCGCTTTTTTTCCCACTTCTTACAAATTCTTTTTTGCTGACCGTAGAACGCTGAAAAATGAAACACCCGTGCATGACCGAGCAACTCCAGAAACATCAGACGTGAGGTAATCCAGACCACATGCTCAGCACGCAAACAGTTAACGCCGGCTTCTGCCAGCTCCTCCAAAAGTGCAGCTTTTTAAAAATAAGCTAAACTTGTTCATTCCGAGCCTCAGCACCAAAAAGGGTGTTTTCTCATTTTATTTTTGTTTTAATTCTGTCACAAATTGCACTTGAAAATATAATTACAAAATGGAAGAGGGGAAATGACAAACTACTGCATTAGCTGTAATTGAACAAAAGAGTGCTTTGCCTGCTGGGAGGTGGCCGCTGAGGCCCCATGGAAAGGGGGCGGGGCTGAGGCCGGGCCTGGTGCATCTCCGCGGGGACGGGGAGTTTATTTATAATCACAGGCCGCCCTTGGATGGAACAGGCCCGCACTGATCTAACACTCAATTAATACACACACGGCTGAGATCACACAACACACACATACCAGCACACACCGGTCGCACAGCATCCATACAGTCAGTTAGACACTCACACCAACAGATACCTTTTATCTACCTTTTGCAACACAGAACTGCCATACTCACATTCTCTGTTTAACAAAGCACACACCTTGACCACAAGACACACAGAGACAGAAAAAACACCCTGTGCCAACTACCAATGAGACGACAGCTCACAATGCAGAGGTCCACCTTTAAAACACCGGATTTGGTAATCCACAGGATGAATAGATGTGTAAACAGAGAGCTGGAGGAAACAGAGAAGGAGTGAGTTGTCCCTCTGCACACATAGCTACACACTTGATTTATTCTATGTCCCCTTAATGAGCCGCCATGGTCTCCCCCCGCCCTCTCTTTAACTCTTTCTCCGTCTCTCCTGTGCGGGATATAGATTAATTCAGTGCTTAATTGTTTGGTAAATTCAATTTCCCACATTCTATTCTGCCTAGCTTTAGCTAAACTTCTTAAATCTGCCGCGCCAAGCCGAGGGAACCCTGTTTGTGAGCCATGCATACCTTTTTTTCATTAGCATTTCTCTTCCTTCCACCACCCTAATTCGCCATGAAAAGATTTTCCTTGCTGGAAATTCTGATTCCGCTATGATCGGCGAGGCATTCCAATCCAATGCTTTCTCATTGTGCCGCATCTAAGATGCGAGGGGGGCTTCCCTTTCTCGCTGTGCCAGGCCCCATATCATACAAGCACTCATGCAAGATATGTTGCCTTGCCAATTCATTTGCAATAATAAAGGAAATGGTTAAGGTTGTTGTGCCTCCCCCCCTCACGCCCTGCCTTTCCTGACTCTGAAATATCTTTTGTGATGATATGGATATTTACTTTTCACTCTGTGCCAGCGAGCGTGCAGGAATAATCATATGTGCATACTTAACGGCACAGACATAGATATCCAAATAACCCCACACACATACACTCTTCAGGGGTGGTACATCTGAATCAAAGATGACAGTTGGGCTACTCCATCCCCCAGAATGCTTTGGTGCATATGTTCTCAGCGGTTGTTTTCTTTAACACTGTTTATGACCTTTGCAACAGCACTGCTTCCTCCAGTTGAGTTCTGCAGAATGCAATGTGTTGCAGCGGCGCGATGGCCTGCAATAACCGCGGACACATTCTCCCACTCAGCTGAATGCTGCTGGGGAAGCTGTTAGTGAAGGGGCTGAAAGGCCAGCTATTGTGAACTCTTGTTTACTCTGCTGTGCACTGGGACCAGATAAAGCAGGATCTGCCACTCTGATAACCGGCCCAACTACCTCCACCCCTCTCCTCCCCTCGCTGCAATATTAGTGCTTCCAAATGAAAGAGGGGATAATGGTATGCAAAAAAAAAAGGGGAGTGGGAGAGCAAAGACCCTCCTCCCTCCCATTCTGTTCTGCACTCCCCTTCCTCCCTAACTCTTCACAATAGACAAAGAAAGAAGAAATAACCTTATAATTGCTGTAGGGGGTGAGGGAGAGAACTGGATTTGGTCTCTTGAGTAAGTATGCTACACTGAATAGCCGTCAGGTACTCTTCAGTCGGCTTTTTAAAACTGCTGGGTTAACCTCATAGAGACAACCAAAGATAATTACATGTTTGAGATAATTACCAGAGCTTTCAAAGTCCATTTAGATGACACTCGCGGAAACTGACAAACTGATTTTCTTGTTTTCTGTGGCCTCTTCCACTTCACTTCTCGCTGCAGACTCCTTGTTTACTCTCTGTGAGCTGAAATCCAAACAAAAACATTAACTCGAGTGCCCTCCCCTCGCCGCTATCTCACCCCAAACAAAGTATTTTTCCCTTTTTATTTGGTCGTGAATGAAAAGGCGGGCGTGATTTCTTAATGACATGTTTTGCTGCGGTTTACTTGGTTAGCCTAGCTTGACTTTCCGCCGCTGCGCTGGGATGTTCTCCGTGGATCCCTTGGAGACGGGCTGTTTGTGACGGTGGCCATTGTCAGAGGCTCACAGGGGGTTAAGGGGGAGAGGAACTTTCCATTAGCTAAGTACACATGTGTTAAGCCAGGTTATTGTTTACTTAGCCAAAGAAACCACAGCAGGCCTCGGGGACAAGACATGGCCGCCCATCATAAGTAACACAAGACACAAGCCAAGAACTTTATTTGCAATTGGGAGTTGGTCCCCATCAAAAGAGAAAAGCTATAGCACAGTGCAGCTCTATTAAACCCTAGCAAAAGTACATGACTTAAAAACAACTAATAATAAGAAAAATCCAGAAATGCAAAGAAAGTTCTTATCTGAAAATGTATATAAGACACTTGTGTTCTTTGAAGTCACTCTGGCCTTGATTTGCTTAATCAGAATCACCCTACTTGCTATTCCAGCACAATAATGAAGAGGCTAAGAAACACACAAGTCACGTGGTCGCCTCTTTGTATCACTTGTTGAATCCTTAACAGCCGCCCTGCATTCACTCCCCCAATGGAAAAAAAAGGGGAGTTCAGGGGAGGGGAGGGAGAAGAAGAGGGAGGGGGCGAGTGGGGGTCAAACCTCTCCTCTATTCAACTACAAAAGCTGCCATTACCAACAATCGCCGCGATGATTCAAAAGTTTGTATTGCGACCAGCAGCGTGCCACTGTAGGAGAGCGGGGGACTGAAGAAAAGAGGGCGAGTGTGTGTGCCTGTTAAGTCGGGTGTAACTTGATCCATACTTCAACGAGAAGCGGATAGATTAGCGATAGCGGTGTACTGATTAGGAAAATAGTGGCTGACCCCGGCGGTCAGGGTTTCCATTGAGTTAGGAGGGGAGGGGGCCAGGGGTCACTCTTTGACCGCCAGAGTTACCTAAACCAACACTGCTGGGTCCCACTGACCTGGAAACAGCACTTGTATGGCATAACAGTGCCAATTGTTGGGAAAAGATACCGCGATAGCACTATCAAGAGCAAATTCTTACACAGTGACCACAACACTAAGCTCACACAAGCAAGGTTTGTTTAGGAAAGATTGAGCGGGCCATAAGAAAAACAGAAACGGATCCCAAATGTATAGATTCAGATTGAAGACTATTTCACATTCTTTTTACATGATTTAAACAGAAACAAATCTGACTCTGAAAGGCCACACATTTCCTCTTGTTATAAAAATACCTCTTCACTAAATTGACTCAACAGATCAACTGCAGGGCATTCAGAATCGTTTAAGACTCTCTCACATTCAACAAAAGGCAGGCGGACAATATTTTTTAAGGGAAATTTCAATTATTTCCAGCACCACTTCAGCCTGCATGGCTCAATCAAGTAGAGGAGCTCTTGAGACTTGGAGTGAGTCCTCAGCACTATTAGTACTGTTCTGCTCTACAGCGGAGCCCGGCCCTCCGACTTCATTAGCAAATTGCTGCGCCCCTCCCCGTGCTCTCTGCGCAATTAAAGGCAAATGTGCAAATGACGGTCTGCGGCGTGGAAATACCTCCCCGCCTCTTCAGATTGAGGTGAGCATGCGAGCCGCACAAATAGGGACGCAGCGAGCAGAGCAACTGCTGCCACATTTCCACAACAACAAGAACTGCAGCATAGTCAGTGCACAAGCCTTTCCACATTAAAGGCCTCTGCTAAATCAGTCTGGGATTTTATTGTATCTTTCATGTGTATATACATCTGAACTCAAAGCAGGATGTATATGTCTAATGGGGCAACTGGAAATGTGCTGCTCATGTGAAGAAATGAGGCAAACGTGGTGGGAATCTCTCCAGGGAGCGGCAGGGAAAGGGTTAAGAACGTCCAACTGGTGCTAACCAGTCACTCCACTCACATAGCACCTGAGGGGGGTGCTGCATTTATCAGGCCAGTCTGAACACACACATGCACACAGCAGTGAAAACACAAACACACACAGATACACATATGCATACACTTGCAGACAGATGCATGCACACAGCTCATGCACTTTTGCACACACATACACACACACACCTTCCCAGAAAGGCACACACAAACACAGGAGGGTGAGCCCAAACTGGCTGGGCTGCATTCACAAGCCAGCGCAGAGCCTCTCTGACTTGTTCACCTCTCAGCTATGCTCTGCTTTCTTTTGAAAGGGGCGCTCGGCGTCCACTCGCCTGCAAAGGCAGGCTAACAAAGCAATGTAAAGACTATTCTGAAAATTACTGTTATGAAGCAAGGGTGCATAATTCAGAAAGAAAGTCAGCGTTGTTGGATTGTTGAGTTTAATAAATTCAAAGTATTTCTTCCTCTGACATTTTTTTTCCTCCTCTGCTACAGTCGCCTCACTGGAATAAATTGGTTTATGAATAAATGAGCCTGCTTTCTCCGTCTTGTTAACATTGTTCTTTTGTGCAAATTCTCAGCTATTTTTTCCAGTCCACTTCAACTTTATGCCCGAGGGCATATATTAAAAATACATATGGAAAGAGATAATGCACAGACAACGCAAATTCGTTAAGGATGTCACTGCCTAACAACTGCAGATAAGATGTCACACAAAAATAGCCTTTAAAACTGAAAAAATATATATTCAGCCGCAAATAAGTTCTGAAGTGCAGTGCCATTAGATCCAGCAGTGAGAGGCATGCCGCCTGTTTGGATATGCTCATTTACACACACTGTGGGCAGTCTCAATGTTATCCTACAGAACCCCTCAATAATACACATGTGTCAAAAAGTTTTCCCTGTGTTGCAATGCAAACTCTGCCTGTATGTCATTTCTATTATTCTGTCACATCAGAGTAAACATGGGCTTATGTGGTTTTGCCCTGAATTTGCTTTATGTAGGGACCATCATTATATTAAAATAGGCCATGTCTGCAGTCAATTAAAGATCTGCATCAGAGCCTCGAGCACAACATCCTTTTCTTCATATACCTAGAAACCCATGAGATTTAACACAGTCTATTTCCATATCTATATACCATAAGACTTCATTCTATGTCCTGACCTATCTATTAAAAAAAAAAAACTTTTGACAACTGAATCCCCGAGAGTATACAACCAGCCGTTCAAAGAGACACTTAAATGCACAAGTGGCGTCTGTGTTATTTAATTCTGTTCCCGGATTAAATGAAGTATAATCTTCCGGGTGATCTTTCTCATTTCCATAATCAGACATAAGGGCTGGAGTGCATGCGCGGAGGGGGGGGGCTTCCCAGTCCGCTCCCAGTCCTGCCATTCAGCCTGAACATTAAAGCCGGTGGTTGCCTCTCTCTACTCAGACCAGCCACTCAACCATATGGAAGTCCGCGGATTTAAATTATTTAGCCTAATCGCTTCATTACATTTTATGTCGGACTATCCAACTAATCCCTTTAATTTGCCCACTTGATTTTTTTCCCTCGTCGGTATCCATAGGCGGCTTTCCTAAACCATTCCTTAAAACTCTGGGATAGTTCAATTTATTGAAACATGTTCCGCTGTCTCCTGCACAAATGACTCGAGCTATTACTGGTCGAAAATCCAGATTTGCATAATTCTAATCATTGGTTGCTGTTATCATTATTTAACGGCAGTGTACGGGCCATTAGGGTCATGCCTGCGCGCACACTACAATGTCTCCGGAGTACCAACAGTCAGTGGAGCACATAATGAAGGCTGGGGTTATCTCTGATATCGGCACAAAAGGAAACACCCCCTAATCTACCTTTAATGCCCGCTGCTTCTTTAGTTTTTTTGGAAAATAAATCCTTCTTACTGCAACTGAATCTGCGCGCTCAGAGCGAAATATAGGAGGAAGAGGAAGAGGGGTCTCGATAAGCAATGTGCACTCATGTCTAAGGAAAAATACTGACAAGACGCGTAATGAACCGTGAACTCCACAGTGGAGAAACCAAGGCACCTCCACCACAGACTGCAGCCCATCATACCTCATCTACACAGAGGAGCTGATAACGCTTCGCTTCAAACAAAGACACACAGAGTAGAGGGAGAAATGGAGAAGCACTAAATTAAAATCGACATGAAACAGGTCAAGTTTATGGCGATGCTTTTTCGAGCTAATCTTC
Source organism: Harpagifer antarcticus (assembly GCA_902827135.1). Lineage (NCBI taxonomy): Eukaryota > Metazoa > Chordata > Actinopteri > Perciformes > Harpagiferidae > Harpagifer > Harpagifer antarcticus. The sequence continues at coordinate 1,065,345 of CADEHL010001155.1, read as the reverse complement.
CCAGGTCGGTTCCGGGTTCAAGTCTTAATGGGCCAATAACATTATTCAGGAAAAAAATTCATTCCGATGGACGGAATGTAAAACAGCCATAATCATATGCAAATAACAGCGCAGCGGAGTAGTGACCCAGAATAGCTGAATAGCCAGCAGGGAGAACACACACACACACACGAAGAAACACACAGGCGAGAGAGAGAGAGAGATGAGGAGAGGAGAGCAGAGAGATGAGAGAGAGAGAGAGAGAGAGAGAGAGAGAGATTCAGAGAGAGAGAGAGCGAGAGATGCGAGAGAGAGCCGAGCGCTGAGAGAGAGAGAGAGAGAGAGAGAGAGAGAGAGAGAGTTAGTTGTACCTGATCAAGGGCCACTGATGATCTTGTGATGTCCTCGCTGTCTGATTTGGAGCCGCCCTCTCTGTCGTCTATGACCAAGTCGATCGGCATCTTGCCTTTCAAGCAGCTGATGTACCGGTGACAGAAATTATCACACAGCTCGTGTACCTTCAGAGAGATAGAGAGGAGAGGCGTCACACACTCACCCCAAAAAAGAGGACATCATCACACAACAGTGACATGTGCAACCACAAACACACACACATGGCAGCCTTTGACATGCAAAATAGTTTTTAGGCAATTTGGCAGACCCGAAGATCACAGCACAGTTGTTGCATCTAAAATATTTAAATATGTTTAACATGAAGCATGACTGATCTCTGACAACGTATTGGCACTGTGATGTGCCATCACATTATTTGGCTAACATGATCAAAAACTCACATTTTATTTATTTATTTTGCACATTTAAATTCATTCACCTTTGATTTTAAATTGTAAAAACTGAAATAAGATACATTTGGACTCCTTTAGGCTAAAGTGTGTCGAGTTCCCGTGCCGTGGCAGTGCACTCCATCCGGACTGTGATAGTAACTTAATGTTGTCTCCTCTCAAAATAGAGATATCGTCGAAAATTGACAGTGACAAGAGGGCTCAGAGGCTACAACGCACTCAACACCCGTGTTAAATTCATCATGGAGCCCCGGGTAGTGGCCATTAGAGCAGGATGACCCGCATGACTGACATTTAAGGTAAACTGTTTAATTTCGCAGACTTATTACATTATCACTGCCAATGCGCATCGTGTCGCCCGAGAAGAACACATGTTAGATGGGCAGAGCAATATAGAGAAACCAGCTTTAACTTGATTAAAATGTTGTTGATATTTGCACAGTTTACTATCTATTTAAAGAACATTATCCAAGAAAGGGCACCAACTTTTAAAACTTTAACAGTTTTGATAATGTTCCATATAAAGCTAATTTGCACATGCTACATATTCCATCTGATAGGGAAACAAATCAGAGTTGTACACCCACTGCTGCCTCTATCCACAGATGGCTGCATGGGGCCTATTGCCCTCCACGAGGAATTATTTCTAAAATCCCTCAGAGTTCGCCTATATGTTTCACCTTGTATGTAATTTCTGCCAGCATTAAACTTCATTAAAACATGCAGGGAGATTTGGGCACAGAGATATCCGTTCCAGTTGTAACAGCTTGCATCGTGATTAAACGCGGAAGAGAAATGGCCCCATGATTGATTTTGACGCTAATTATAACCGACTAGCAAAAATGCATTTCTGCAAATACAGCCCCTAGGTCTGAAGTGGCGCACTGGACAGAGAAACGGTGAGGGAATATTACCTTCTCCAGCTCCAGAAGATGAAATCGTAAAACTTGAATGGCTTGAATCATCTGAAAAATTTAAATAACAATAAAAAATGAGTTGCTCACATCTCTTGATATTAAACAGGCACGTGTTTCTCAATACAAGTAACTGCAGACGAGGAAACATATTCATATGAATGTATTTTATGTGGAACAGATATTAAACTTGGACGTTATTGCAATATGGAGAGCAGACATACAGTACAGGCTGGCGCTGCAATAAGCCTCAGTCAGATCTATTAGCACAGATACTCGTGAGCAAAACGTTACTCTCACATCACAGTCACACTATCAAACTGTACAAAGTGAGCAGCATGAAGAGAATAAGTTCCCAGGCACAGTTCAAAGGTTTGTGTCAGTTGTCTAACAGCGGCCCTTCATCTGCAGATACACCGGGGGCCATCATGGAATCAAACAGCCCAAACAGAGGAGCATCATCCTGACGGTTCAGAACCACAGGGCTCTCTGACACCTACAGCCCGGTATAAACAGGCAAACAACAGCTGGTGTACTCCAAGACACTCCAAGAAAATAAGCACATTTTAGTGGGCATGAAATATCTTACCAGATTATCCAATTCTGGATTCGATGAAAATAAAGGCTTTTCTGCCCGAATCTAGAAGAAAAACACATTTTTACAAAATATATTAGTATAATATATTTATATAATATATAAGTTATATTAATACATGTATTTATAACGTAGATTAAATATGACATGCAAGTATTTGCATGGTGTCGTGTTAATGTATAATTTACGCACAGCAAACACAGCGTAAGAAATTAAAACATTAAAAAAAACTTTTGTATTTTCTCTCAATGCAGGATCAACTTTAGGTCCATAAGAAAGAGATCTACGCGTAATGCATGCAGGTGAGAGCTGAGCCAGCCCGAGCATGCACATTTAAAAAAGTCAAAGTTTCCTGACCTGTTTTGCAAACACTGCTATGTCTTCATTGAAAGATTCCGATGAACAGACGTCTCCGCCCGCCACCCCGGGCTCTCTGGGGGTGCACGTCGCTAATTCACATTTCTCAAAAATCAGTGCAAGCAAGGGGAACAGGGGGTGCCTGGGAACACACACAATAGCAAATGTCACCAGAGAGAACAGCGCCGGGGTCAAGACTACTCCGGGCTAGGTTTAGCCAGCCATGCTACTCTCCAACAACTCGCCCATGGGGACTGCTGCTGCCCGGGCTATTATATTATGCAGAGCTCGGAGAAAGGCTGCAAACAGCGGGCAGACTTCTGTGATTAAATCTAGGCGCGCCTAATAGCATAAAAGCTTTAGAGCCAGTCAAACAATTTCTTGCACACCGTTTGGATCCCAGAGTGTGTGTGTATGTGTGTTTGGTGAGAGCCTCTGAAACTATACGTGTACGCACAGTTGTGTTTTAGTATGTATTGTTTAAGTCAGCAGAGTAAATATGTCTAGACTGGTGATGTGTTGAAAGTTATGTCAGTATGGGACAATATGAAGAAACTGTTACTGGCATGTTTAGCCACCGTGAAGACATCATGCTTAGCATTTTTAATTAACTCCTGTAAATTAATAAATGACATGCTTATGTGGGATTTCCTTTAAACATGATATATTTTTAATTTGCTGAAGCCTGGAACATTACACACAATTAATTAAAATGGGTGAAAGAGAGGAGTTAATTATTTTGTTGCCACGTGATAAACGATGAAACTTAATAAGAAATTAAGCAAGCTACATTTTTTTTTAAATATTAGAAGTTCTAATTAAAGTGGTTTTGTGTCATAATTATTCCTCAGAGTCAAAATACAATTTTCAGGGAATTAAATGGCAGCAAATTTGTAAGAAATACACTATAAGAAAAGTATTATTTCTTTATTTACTCATTTAGTATTTGTTCATGCGCAATTAAAGCGACTGACTTTAAAAGCCTAACATTACAAACTGTTTGGAGAACATGAAGGCTGCAGTTAGTTTTTTCTGCAGCAGTTTGGGCTCCACTGTTTTGCTGAAACGCTTCCCGGGCATGGAGCCGGTGTTTTTCTTGCTACGGGACTGACTTTGCACCACTAGCCCACCCCGACTGCCCCCTCCAGGCCTGCCCGCCACAGAGCGAGTTTCCCCGCGGACACCTACCCGTATATAGCGTCTTTATCTCTCTTGAGAACGTCGTTAACAGAGGTGCCCATACTGGGAGGCATGGTGTTGGTGTGGGCGGTGTGCGGATACTGGTGGGAGTGCAGCTGGGGCCCGTGGTTCAGATGCACCGCCTGCATGGAGCGGGCTCCGTGCGGGTCTCCGTACATGGTGGTCGGGATGCCCACCCCGTCCATCCCGTAGTGGGGCAAGTCTTCGTACTGCACACAACAAACACAGTCCAAAGTGAAAACATGCACAATAATGTGTTAAACTCTGGATATAACTTTGCTATAAAACCGCAAGTTAGGAATATATTTTTGAAGAAGCAAAAGTGAGAGTTTAAGTCAGTCTTCTGTTAAAAAAGTAATCTGCCAACACGGCGAAATAGTTTCCTTAATTTCCAATCAAATGGACTTGTTTTAACATTTTTCTTAATTCAAAGCGGTGTACTGACACAACTGAACTGAGCTGCCCTTTTTCTGCTTTCTTTCAGAATACTGACACTGAAAAACATGAGAAACGCATTTATCTCGGTCGTTCAAATGTTATACTTGTTTACGAAAACATACGTTTGAAGACTGATGTGCATGTGTTTTTCAGCAGGACATTCACAGTTGAAAGACTACAGCATTTATTCTAACATTAAAACTATTTTTCTTTTAAACTTTTTCAGTGACCCTTGTAGCTCAAATACATAATAATTATCTAATACGTTCAAACACACTGGGAGAAGAAAAAAGTAAAACTACAGCTACATACCTCAGTTATTATCTATTATTATTATTATTATTATGATCATTATAAGTGCTATTTTAACCCCACCAGTCTGGTTTACTGTGTTCTGTCCGTGTTCAACAACAAATGTCTTAAACTTGTTAATTGCAGTGTTTTCTAATGTTAAAGGCCCATAATTGTGCAACATGTTTTCACCCATAAGCACGCTGTGAGAATGAAACGCAAGTAAACGCTTAGTGTTTTCTAGACGATGTTAAACTAGATTTTCTAACTTTTTTGTATTCAAGTTTTAAGTTGAATTATACAATCTCGCGTCCACATTGTGGTTTAATAGTTTTTAAACACTTAGACGATGCGTTAAAAAGCACACATGTTGATTTATGTTTGCAAAAGACTAAATAAGAGCTATTTTTTTTTAAGTTTTGCTACTTTTACAGATGAAAAAAGAGGCTTGAATTATTGATAGTGCTCTCTATAAGTCACAAACAAGTGCCGAGTAAAAAGCATTATCACTTAAAAGCTGAGCAAAGAGGTGCAAGCCCCAGTGTGCTGCAGCTCCAGTGTCAAACTAAGAAGCTAAATGTCCAGTGTCTCTAACATCTCTGCTTTTACACTGTTTACTATCCTGTGAAGACCCCAGTGTATGAATCAAAGCGATTGTCATCAGCTCATTACTAAAAAACTGCCTCTCGTGATATTTTAACATGACATTATGCTAATATTGCATGTTTTTTGGCAGTGTAAAGTTGAATGACGAAGCTCAACTGATTGTGAAATAAGGAGTTTTGTTTTGTTAAAAAATGCTCCACTCAATATGAAATAATGATGGAACAGTCTAGGGAGAAATGTGGAGATTTGTTTTGCCTCCATGCCCTCCCCCATTTCGCTTCCAGTAACTGGCCTGTCATAACTAATCTAAAAAACATAGCCGATGTGAGATATGATCACGCTTCCAATGTCCTTCAGCGGGCCGGTTTGTGGAGCGAACGAGTGCTGCCGTGCGTAATACCGTGCCAAAAGACGGCAAAAACGGAAATTGTGTCACCATGTGTCAGACGGACGACAGAAACTTTCGCTACGAGTGTATGTCCGTGTGTCATTAAGCCACGTTTTACAGCGCAGGATCGCATTCAGGCACAGCAGACTTAGAGAAACTTTTTTTTTTAGGGGGATTGCCCTACGTACCCGTTGCGCCATAACCCTCCTGACTCCCTGGTCGTCCTTTCAGTTTAGATAAATCCCCTCTGAGGCCAGGGTGGAGACGAAATGAAGAAAGAAAATCCAAATAAATGGGAAGATGTTTCAGCAACAAAATCCCGTATGCCTCTTCTTCCACGGAACGGTGAGCCAGCCCCCGCTTTCTGCGCAAGTTTAGCCCAGGCGCGGCGAATAGGTCCTCGGCTATCCTCGGGGCAGCGGCAGCCAGGCTCCTTTTCCGAAACCAGGAGGAAAATAAAATAGCCCCTCAAACAAAAGTGGCGACTCTCATGGCTTTTTGTCACTCCGCCTGTCAGTCAAAACGCGAGGGCTTGTCAAAAGTACCGGATGAATGATGGTCCGACGCGCGTCTCCACGGGATCGGCACCAGCTAAATGTTAATGGTCACAATCACAGTTAAAAAATGAAGCTGCTCTCCTCTGGTTTTCTGTGATCACTCTCGGCTCCCGGCTTGATTTTCTTATGCAAACGCAACTAGAGGAGATCAAGAAGAGGTGGGGTGATAATTCTGGCTTAGGCTTTTCTTAAAGGAGCCACGATCGATGCTGTGCGTGTGTGCGTATATACGTGTGCATGTGTGTGAGTGCATGTGTATGCGTGAGCCGCCTGCCCGTTTGTGTACAATGGCTGTGTGTGTTGAGCTGAGGAGGAGCGGAGGATCTGGACCAGACTGCTGAAACCCGGAAGTAGTGGTGGCCATAACAGGTCGCGTCTTACACAACGCACCGGGCTGCAGCAAGTCGTGCGGAGAGGAGGGGGGGTGGGAGGACCCAGCGAGACCGCGAGCTGCAAAAACACGGGGATAAACCGCGAATACACACCTTTGACTCCGGCTTCATGTCTCTTTCTCAGAATCTGACTCTAATTCTCTGGAGATGTTTTAATATACCGGGAAAAACTCTTGTTTATCTGGATTTACGCGCAGCATCCACTTCTCTTCTTGTAAACAGTTTAGTAACGACCTGCTTTCAACTCTGATGTGAGATATTGTCAGGTATGTGTTCAACAGCTAATATGGTTGGATTTGAAAAACAAGACTGGATTTAACTTTGTGTGTATTCCTATTTATAAACATAAGGTGAAAGTAGTTCATTAAAACATATTTAAAGTCATGTTCAGCTTCTGTCAACAGCATGTCTGCATGATATCCCCAGTGAAGGCTAGAGCCAAACACACAGTTTGGACTCAGTTTGGACTTCAATACAGCCTTTTTACTCCATAACGTACAGCTTGTTAAATATTGGAAATGCACATCATAAACTGCTTGGTAAAGTGCCACATTTCAGAGAGAAAGGACAACATATACAACTTTATTCAAGTAATTAGGAATCACTGTTTATATTGCTTTTAAACAAAGGGATGTTATCGGTGTAAAAGCAGCAATAAGTCAACATACTGACATTTGGATCATGCTATATGCTGAAATAAGTCATTAAAACATCTTCAGGTCTAAATAACAGTTCACATGTCCTCCGTCCCTCTCCCCCACTGCAGCGCTGAATGGGTCGCTCCAGTCTGCCCGGGCTGTCCAATGGCAGAGAGGCTCAGGGATGGGAGCCCCCTATTGGCTCCCCTCATGATCGATCCGCGGCTGATTGATCGATTTTAGGCCACATTTGCGACGAGGCACAAAACAAAACATCGTATGCGAATAGAAAACACACACTCTGTGTTTTCTACACGCTGTAAATGAACTGAAATAGAGAATATTTTATACATATATAGATATAACCAAGACGTCTCTCTCTCTCTCCCTCTCTCTCTCTCTCTCTCTCGCTCTCGCTCTCTCTCTCTCGCTCTCTCTCTCGCTCTCTCTCTCTCTCTCTCTCCCTCCCTCCCTCGTTCTGTCTCCTCTCTCACACACACGCGGAAAAACACACATTTTCACATCTCTAACTTCATTAATAACTTCTAAGTGCACTCACACTCTGACTAAACGACTCAAAACCAAACAGTTAACAATTACATTAAGATATTTACAACTTTCTTCTCTCCACAGAAGTTATTAGTTTAACTTTTGTCTCTATAATTAACATTTCACGGTTTGCAGAGCAGAGGTTGTAAAAGTTTGGTCAAATATTGATGAGCTTTAATTTGTGGAGGGGAAACTTATAGATTCTCCAGTAATTTCCCAAAAGAAGTAATGATATCGTTGAGTAATGTGTGGATGTAAATTAACAAAATAGTTTGGATTTACAACTTTCACTCGTTATATTTCTTTCTTCACTGGCATATAAAGGCGTAGAAATCTTATTTAATTTAGTCATTCAATATTTTTTTAATTAAGAAAAGAGCATAACTGCCTCAACATTTGCATACAATATTTATGATATAGTTCATGGCATATGCAGTCTTGTAAAAACGGGATAAAGTACGTGGATTGACTAAGTTTTAAGGTAAGACGCTGAGGGATTTCCGGAACATTTCAGTGGATTTTTGTCTATTTTTCTAGTTGTTTTCCACATGATGATCATCGACTATACTGTTCATTTATTTTTCAGCCCATCACAGGTGAAGCTAGTAAAAGAGTGTGTGTAAAAGAGCCACATGATCTCCTGATTATGCTCATAAGGTGTTGCTGGTCGGTGACAGCCCGTCTACTCATTGATCATCTGCCCCCGGGTGCCACAAACAGTGTCATAACACGATAATACGGCTTCACACATTCTGCGGTGATTCCTGTGGTAAAGCCCGAGCGGTGGGATCCGAGGAGACACATTTACAAGCATAAAATTACAATCAAAGCCTCGTGCAGTCCGACCAGCGACGCTCAGGGGCGCGGGCAACAGAGGAGCCACGGAGCCGACAGGACGCACGGACTTTTACGCACAGAGATTCCGGATCAATTAATAAACCGCCTTTGGGTCGAATTTGTTATGTAAATTAATTATTGGTGAGTATAACCTCTAATTTCTTCATTATTTTTTTATTTTATGGTGTTATTAAATCATTTAAAAGCTTATTATTGTCACTGATGTGTTCTTAAAGGGACGTTCTTTTTGAGAAGCTGCTGTTTGAATCCACTTTGAGAGCAATGTGTTGGTTTAGTGAAACGTAAACAGGATTATATAGCTCACTGCACCACAAGGCACACTAAAATGTAGAGGGTCATTGAGAAAAAGCAAAGCTACATTAACATGAAAGGAGACCACATCAGCGCCTGACCACTGTAAAATAACTACAATGGCATTATAAAGCAATTAAGCTACCTCAATTAGCGTCTATAAAAGCAAACTGCAGCTCCACTTTCTCTCCTGGAGTTGCTCCTTCGTGAGGGTCAGCGCATTTTGGCATCCCGAAAGAGAGCAGGGGGGCAAATACCGTCATTTCTGTTTAATCCGCTTTGCGATGACGGTAATGCTTTCAGTCGGTCCAATAAAATCAGCAGGTATTACTTTCAAACGGCTGAATGTAAATTGACAGCATGTTTGACTGCCGAAACAAATGGACGTGTTATTAGACGGCCTGTGCGCCGTGACCTGTGCTGTTAGGAGACAAAGACAACTTGCAGTCATTATGTTGCCTTAAAACACAAAGCTTAAGATGTGTAGTGTTACATGTTCCTATTTTAGGTCTCCTTTGGTCATTTTAAGGTCAGAGAATCTTGCACATTTGAATATTAATTCAAATAAATAAAAGTTAAACAACTAAATGATACATAAAGACAACATCTCCATGGTTTCACGAGTGCTAGTCTTTGTGATTGTTTGTTTCTGTAATGAGACAAAGGTACTTTGGCTTAAAACACACAAAGCCTAGGATGTGTAATGTTATATATTTCTATTTTAAGTCTCTGTACGTTATTTTTAGGCCAGAAAACGTTCTGATAAATAATGCAAATGTTAATATTAATTTAAATACGTGCATTTTTTTAATAAATGACAACATCTCCATGGTAAGAGAGTCCTTGTCTTTGTGATGTGTGCCTGTCTGTTGCTGTTTGGAGGAACATGGAGCAACTGGCTGCAGCCGGGAGTCAAACTGAGGTCAAACTTTCTGCAGCCCCGCAGCTCTGGGCCAAAACGTGTTGGGATCCGCAAAGAGAGGCTCCCTGCTTTGTGTCGCTGGTGCAGCTCAGATAGACCTGCTGCACGGTGTCACAGATCATCGAATTATATGAAACTACTATTATATTATCGCCTGTCAGAATATCCAGCAGGGAGCTCCGGGCTGAAATGATTCAGACAGAAAGAAAGTTTGTACAAGCAAATCATTTCTCTCGAGATTTGTTTGAGTGTAATTAGCTATCAGGTATTATTCAGTGTCATATTAGAAAGGTGCGTAGGCTATTGTAGTCTGATCATGTCGTTCACACTGCTGTTAAGTGTATTAAAGGTACATTAAGTGTCTCAAACTATTGTAAAAGTATGATTAGGTGTGTTATTTTTATTTATTTACATTAGAAAGTTTGATCATTTAAAAAAACTAAATAATAGCTTCAATATCTCGGAACCAAGAAACGTCCAAGTAAATAATTTCACTTTTGTCTGAAGGGGAAAACAATATAATGCCAATAATAGTGACTTAATATTAAATATAATACATGATTATTATTTGTTATCAAGGGTAACGCTTTCCTCTGGGAGTTTTCACTTCTGCTGTTTGGCTCAAATGTGAATGTTGCTCACATACATTAATGCTTAATCATGTGCGCCTCCTACCGGAAGTGTTGGCAATTACACCAGATGCAGAAAGACAGAGGAAGAGTCCTGCTCACATAATTAAGTAAAAAAACATCCTGCAATAATAAAAATGTGTTGTTATTATTTCTTCAACTGATTTTAATTCAGAATACTCTGTAGGAATTGGTTTTTATTTTGCTCATGATTATTGCTCCTGTAAAAAATTGAACATACTAATAAAAGATATTAAAGCGTGGTTGTCTTTTGGTGTGTTGCCTTTTATTGCAAATGTCTATTTGGGTGTCTATTCTTCCAGTTTGTTTTATTTTACGCTAGATGTAACCACTGTGATGAGAAATAAATCAGCATTTACTACAACAAGTAACATAAGATAAATGTTGTTAGGATCCACCTTTGAGATTTAGCTGATTTACAAACATAAAAAAATAGGTAATAAATTCAAAAGACGGAGACAATTAAGCATTTGATTCAGTTTGGTGCACCAACTATACTCCAATAAAACACATTTCTTCTTTCTAGACTGGTATCTATACATATTAATAATAAACACAAGTTATTCAAAGCTCTGTTAGTGTCTCAAAGTAAGAAACCCACTTCAGTTGTCTCTCTGAACGCTTCATATGCAGGTGTTACATTAACGATAACATGTGGATTGATGATAAAGAAGCGACTGAACCTGAACAGATCTGAGCGCAGCTGGATGTGACAGGTCCCTGCATCACACCTATAGAGACATATGTGATGAACAGCTGCTTTCCTATATGGTGAGAAGTGTGTGAAATTAGATGCACACATATAGTTACACATATACATTCTGACTCTCACACACACACACTGCAATAATAGCTGCTGAATGCTGCCAGTCAATTTTCACATCTTGCCACCGGCCACCGGGTCAGCCGCTCCACTTTTCCTCTGAAAAGCTTCTGAGTCTGAATTAACCCCATGGATAGATAGAGAGCTCATCACTCCATCACACACACCATCTCACACACCTCTCTCTCTCTCTGTCTCTCTCCTACACTCTCAATGTCTCTCGCCCTCCCCTCCTAGCAGCATTTGTCACTGCCGCTATTATTTCAGGTGTGCTAATGGCATCGCAGACACTTTTGCTGGGGTAGTGAAAAGGGGAGGATGGAAAATAGAAAGAATATAGAAAGGATTCATCATCATCATCATCATCATCATCACACGGACACCCAAAAATCCAGGGGTGAGGGGAGTCATGTGTCGGCCAGTCAGGGTGGAGGTGGAGGGGTGAGGGTGGCAGTGGGTGAGGATGAGGAGGGGATTCTCACACTTCCCAGGGAGACTGTGAATTGATCAGCACCTTAGAGAGAGACGAGGGGAGGAAGTGAGAGAAAAAAAGCAGAGAGATGAAGGATGACGATGAGGAGAGAACAAGTGGAAAAAGCTGGGTGTTGGAGCCCAGCTATAAAACCAGGAGGGGGAGCGATAGCAAGGGGGGAGAGGGGGGAGGAGGTGTGAAGACTCATCTTTTCCTGGATGGGTGTGAGAGTGGTCTGGGAGCACAGCATAGCCTAGTGGTAATAAAGCAGCAGAAAACAGCCACTATGAGCTTTAAGGGAATCACACGAGGGGCTTTGATTCAAAATGTAATATTCAGTCTGTGTGGGACGTGTTTCCTGAACTCCATGGTCAATAATTCAATATTACAGCTGTTACAACCGAACCAGTTGAACGTCTCAAAGGTTGTTGTTTTGTGCTGTGAGGATTTGTTATAGTTAGTTTGACAAACAGATGTACAGGTCAACACGTGGTCCAGGCAATTTGCAATTTAATTATCGTTTTATTTTATCTTATTCTACAATCTATATTATCTTACTTATTTAGTAGTGTGTCCAAGTAGCACTCAGTGAATGACGTTGTTACATCTGTATCTCTGTGCCTGATGTGTGTACTATATATATATATATTATATATTTGTATATATTTATTTATTCAAAAAGTAAGTGAGCAAAATCTGAATACAAATATATTTTAAAATATATAGTAAGCTGTTAAATCAATACACCATAGAAACAGCCACTGAGGCAGGTTGTAGTTTAAATAAAACGTTTTTTTTCGAGGTAATACTTTCCACAGAATAAATCAATAATTTTTAAATTAAAAAGAAAATAAATCTGCACATATTAAGCTGAATGAATATTCCAATAAACAGTAATACACACAAGGTCTAGTGCAGATTTAAACGGAATTATTACTTCCTATAATTTAAGTTTCCTGTATGGTTTGTCCACAATCTAAAAATACAGTAAGTGTTCATTCAACTTGGGTGTTCAATATACGGCAGCTGATCTTTCATTTTGGTCAGAAAAAGGACTTTTATGTTGGAAACCGACGTTGTTTGTGTGTTGTTTCCGCACGTTTCTTTAATTCAGATGATGGATATCTCTGTTTCCCTCCGGCTTTACGGCCAAACTGTGCCACAATGACTCTTTTTGGATTCTCAGAGTGAAACCGTTCCTCCAGATGATGACCGCTTTCTTGCCCAGGCGGCTGGTAGGAGTATAAAGGTCTGAACCACGAGCGGCATTTGGCTTGTGGCTGATCTGTATCTCCCAGCCTGCAGAAAACACACGGACACCATGAAAGTACAGTTGGAACACACACACACACTCACGTTCTCTCACACACCACAAAACTGCAGTGCTGTACTCAAAGTATTAAACAACACAATTGATTTACACTATGCTGTGTTGACCAATTAATGAATTTATTTTACAAGCGCAGAGGGAACGGTTTCAGATTTAACTTTGAGAGGCTTGGTCAATTATGCTGTGGTTTTCACATGTAACTGCTAAAACATCTAATAAATGCAATAGATTAACAGATACAGGGAAATAGGAATACAGCAATAATACAAACTTCAATAACAAGAATGATATCTAATATTATACTGAAATAATCAAGTAAATATATTAGTCAGTCAATGAAGGGTGGTGCATTGTTAGGGACTACAATATAATTACTTGTGTGTGTAATCCTGTCTTCATCTTTTTAAGCTAAATTAACTTAATAAGTAGAGAACAACTATAATTTACAACAGTGGAAAAAAAAGTCTGTAATCTATGTTAAAAAAATGAAATGTGCTTTGAAAAGGTCATCAGATTCAGGTGTAATGACTATTACCGATTCGGTGAGAAACACATAGTCAACTGCTGGAGAAGTGTAGGTTACCATTTTAAAATGTATTCCAGCTTCTGATGTGAAAATGTAATCTAAGATCTTTCTGTGTGTCAGCAGTGTTCTTCTAAACATGTCTTTGTCCAGGATTTGTCTTTCAGTATACCTCTAAGACACCTTGATAATATTCCTAAAATGAAAGGCAGGTTCAGTGAAACTGTGGACCTCAAAATAAATTAGAATCAGTGTGTAAAATGTTCAGATGACACTGATACAAATATTTGTCTTTATATATATACATGTCAGGTCAGATAGCTGCGCAGCAGTTCAGCGGAGGGGCGCCCACTGAATCAGATTACCAAACACACTGATTGACTGCAGCGGTCGCTATTGGACCTACAGCCATCTCCCCTAAACAAAGTTATCTCTACCGAAGTTCACGAAGAGGTCAGCGGTCACATCATCTCGTCTAAGATTCCTCGTATACTATACGACCCCGCAGAGTCCCAATAAAGAAGCTTTCAAAGCATACATGTCTTGAAAACAAATGTCAGAGAAAATACAGAGACAAAAGTTATTCCACAATAAGACACTTGGTATCTGTGAAAAGTTCTCCTGCAGCCACACGCTAACTGTCAAAGAATCAAGGTAGAACGGCTTGCTGTAAATTTCCACTTAGATTTAGTTAATTATCACAAGTGTCACAACCATCAAAAGACAACAACAGACGACGTGACGTGCTCTAATGTTTGACACTATTATTTTCATACCCTTTGTTCTGCCTCTCTTTCTTCCCTTCTGTGTTTATCACACATTATACGACACCTGCCTCACATCAGTATTCTTCTCTCTCACTTTTTGTGCGTCGTCCTTGAGTTTCTAAAAGCAGAGTGAACGTGTACATTTGAATATTTCTCTTCCAAGAGCCGTGCTCTGCATCGACTCTGTAAGGGAAATACAAAGTAGTACATTGTGATTAAGATAACCTGAGTTATAGAGGATCTTTACTTTAATATGGTTTTTCATTCAAGTTGGAAATCAGCCTTTACAACTAAGATTATTAGTGCATTTATTTTCAACAAATGGAGAAGGTCAGTATTTTATTAATCGTTAAACTGAGTAGCAACCTCCAAGAATGTGAAATATGAATGTTCAATACCCTCATTACATTCAGTTTGTAAAAGCATTTGTGTAATCAATGTCTGGCACGACAGACCTGCTTCAGCTGATTCCTAACCTTTAGAGATTTGGTTTGACGGTTTTGCGTTGAAAGGAGCCAGTTGACGTGGTTCGGGCACCTAGTAAGGAAGCCACCTGGGCGCCTCCCTAGGGAAGAGACCAAGGGGTAGACCTAGGACCAGGTGGAGGGATTATATCTCTTCGCTGGCCTGGGAGCGCCTTGGGATCCCCCAGTCAGAGCTGGTTGATGTGGCCAGGGAAAAGAACGTTTGGGGCTCTCTGCTGGAACTGCTACCCCCGAGACCCGACCACGGATAAGCGGGAGAAGATGGATGGATGTTTCTGATGGATTTGCCAAAGAATGTATAATTTTGCCTGAACTTAGGGTGTTTTCATAGATTCAAGCTTTTTTTAAAGGGTATTTAAAGACATGACCAAAAGTTATTTAAGTAAATACCTACACAAACACAGCAAAAACTACTTGCACAAATCTCATTGAGTGCAAAAGGACTCTATAATAGCAGTTTGTTAGTGTCTGTCACTAAAAACCTTGTAGCTTCTATGTTTTTAATAAATACTATTTACTCAAAAACACTGAAAATGTTTGTGATATAAGGTTTTTGTAGCAAGTTATACAAATTCAATTTATTTTTGATTAGTAGTTTTTGAGTAAACATAACTTGAAAACAGACTAAGGATTACTGTAATTCCACAAAGAGAGAAACGGAGCGGCTGCGGCCGAACGCTGTGCTTTCCGATGGGAAACTGAGATTTCCTGCAGAAACAGTGACAGGATGAATCAGTCCTGATTGACATGTGAGCTGTGATTACGCTGGTCCTGGATCTGCTCTCACCACCAAACCACTGCAGCGGCTCTAACTCCCCACGTCCTGTTATTTTCACCAAATCCTGGAATAAAAACTAAAATCTAATTAACTCTACGTATAAAGTGTCACAAACTCACAGCATGGGAACCATACGCTGATGTAGACTGCAGTGGTAATAGTATATAAACAATAGAGTATTGACAAACTCTATTGGGGCATTTGTTTTACACTAAAGTATCAGATAAGTGAGTTTACTGCATCAGGACAACTTACAGTGTTAAACATAAAATAAGAAATAAATTAGTCTCACATTAGTTAACGTTAACCATCTGCAGTGGTGGAGGTAAATTAGCATATATGGCAAAATAATAAATACACTATTTTACGCTACATTATAATTTGCTTTAATTTAGTTTGAGATTTTAGATTGAAATGATATGAAGCATCTTAATAGATTAAATCACACAACATCACAAAAAGTAGCTCAAATGATTCGCTTCAAACAACTTTAACATTGAATTGAAGCTTCACGTTAATGCATCAATAACAACAAACAAAAAATAAGCAAAATGAGTACTTTTACTTCTAGTATATTGTGGTGGAGGTATTGAAGTATTTTCTTGCATGCCGGTCTTTCACATGGACTGCAGTAGTCGTTTTAAATAAGTGAACTATCTGAGAACTTCACCGCCCATGCCCGCCTGTGACACAAATCTAGTCGGACTAAGTGCTAGAATTATTTGCAAATATTTTCTGACCTGTGCTTGTAAAGCCTCCCTGTTCCTCCCAGTGGAAACACAACATCTCCCGGTGGTTTAGGAGCAGTGCGGGTTAATCGGAGTCTCCCGAGGGAGTCAACATCACAGGGCAGCGCATAAACATTTTAGAGATTGACCTTTAACCTATAAGGCACTAAAGAAAAAAGTCTGGTAGGGTTTACACGTCCAAAACCATTACACATCACAAGCAATTTCCCTCAGACATTCAGACAGGTAAATTGTATGCATGCGTGGCGCAGGCTTTTGCAGAAAGTCACATTGTCGGGCCGTTTGAAACCAAAGGTAACTCAAAGTAAAACAGGTAGATGTCTTCTCTGTTTTTCCAACCACAACATATATATTGTGGAATGTCATACATGTCATAATCCTGCATGCAAACACAAATCTAGAAACACACAAGGCCCGTCTCAGAGTCAGTCTACGTCTGACAACATCAGTGCAACCTGATCCGGCTCAATAAAGCCTTACCTGCTCCGTTAAAACGCCCTCTTGTTGTTCTACCAACTCACCACACTGTCATTGCACTGCGGCCGCATATGGTCCTCATCTAGTGGCCAGCGCAAGATAAAAGCCAACAGGCAGCGAGTGTACAACGCAGGGGAGAAGTGTGTGTGCTCATGTATGTAAGCATTTTAGGGTAAATTGGACTCAACATGACCCAGGGGATGGTTAGGAAAACGGCATGATGTCACCGTTATTACACTGTAAACGCCGTTGATTTGGCTTTGAGGATTTGTGCAGGCGGCCGCCTCCGACATGTGCGCCGAGGCTGGTTCACAGATCCCACGTCCACATCCAGGCTTTGAACTTTTTTACTGAGAATCAAAGTGAAGTATTAACACATCAGGCCAAATTAATCAGCCTATTAGTCACTTAGTGTGTGTTTTATTACGTTTCAAGGAATATTTGGGACATTTGCTACAACAGAGAAACAAAGTGCTGAATCAAACATCCTCCAATGCTGCTTTAAAAAGATCAATATGTTACGAATAAATCATATATTCAGTTAGGGCGCTTTATATTTTCTAAATGATGAAATTCAGACGATGGCTTTGGCAACACGCTAAATAAACAGCTCAATAACGGGATTACGACTGACAGGAGATTGGCTTGAGGACAACCTCACTGAGCCTCCTTCGTGCTAATGTGAGTGATGTTGCCTGCTCTGCCCAGTCAGGTTTATGAAAGTCGGACGGATTAGCGCCCAGCTGGGGCTCAGTAAACCAACACTCGGCCCTCGGACTCACACCACCAAACATGACTTCCAAAACAAATCTCCACCTCGTCCACCCCGCCTTTATTTTGGGCATTTTGTCCTCGCTACCACGGCCTTCCACTGCAACTCACACAAGGCTCTCCAAACACAACACACACACGCCCTGCTCCAAATTAAAACACCAAGGCTTATTGAGCAATACTCTTCTAATGGTTCCATCCACCAATGGTTTCATCTTTGCCGAATACACACACATGCAGCCTTAAGAGAAGGAGCCGCTCTCTTCTTACGTAAGCTGGCAGAAAATCTCCTAAATCCCTCTCTTTTGCCGTTGTTGTGTTACGTCTCGGTTAGTGCTCTCTTTCGAAGAGCATCTGAGACCAGAGGCAATTATAACTTGAGCGGGGCCTTTTGGGCATCAGACCATTTAGCATAGAGGCTAATAAGGGTGGCTATCGAGAGACGCACAGACCTATTGGCACTGCAGCGCTGAAGGTGATTTGACGGCACTGAATCGTATCAAAGAGCTACAAGATGTTGGATTCTCGCAGGGAGAGCTCGCATTGGGATCGTTTCTGGATGCGGGGAATTCAATCTCCAAGGACTCGCATCTGCTCCCGTGATATATTTTTAAATGTCCAATGTGTTTGGCAAGTCTTTAAGAGGAACTGCTTTAGAACCAGCTGTAGAAATGAAACAAGGACATAGCCTTCCTCTGTCATGTAAGACACTTGGACATAAATGGAAAATCCATAAAGAAAGGACATTTCAAACACCAACACTAGTATACATATCTTTTAAATGGCGATAAAAGCTGTACTGTTAGCAGGCACAGAGATGCGGTTAAAAGTGATCAGTACACTTTAAATATAAGGCAATGTGTTTACCTCTACAACGTCAATCTTTTGAATGAAGGTTTAGGTATGTAGAAAATGGAGAGTATCACTATTTCTAACACTTTGACAGGTGCGTTAATCTGTCAGAGGACCAGAAGGGAAACAGTTAAAAGAAAGCATTAGATTAAGATCCAGAGACAATGTGTGTGTAGGAGACAATGAGAGGAAAGGTCATAAAGAGAGAAGAAGAGGGAGAGAAGGAGAGGAAAGGTCATAAAGAGAGAAGAAGAGGGAGAGAAGGAGAGAAAAGCAAGAAAGAGAAAAAGAGAAAGAAAGAGCGATGGAAGGTTGCTGCTAATTCTTCCATATCTAAGCCTCTTTGCAGAAACTCCCTTTGTCTTCCAAGTCCCAGTCATTAGAGCCTAATCCTATCAACCAGGGGCTAATCTGAGGGCAGAGGGTTCAGCCCCCTCAGCTCCACAGGCCAACACACACACACACACACACACACACACACACAACCAGGTACACACATAAATGCATAAGGCATGTAAACACGCAAAGCAAAACGTGAAAGTTTGGCACATTCATGCACTCGCACATATGGACAAAATGTAAAGACGTTTGAACACACACACACACACACACACACACACACACAATCACGCCAAAATAATAATAAGATGCATTCTATAAGATGACTTAAATCAGAACTATTATAAACAACATCGACAATATTTCTCCAAAAAGTGAACTTTCTGACCCAACTTTTAAGTTTGTTTGTGTCTGGGTGGATCAGAGACCTGCGTACGTGCCGGTGTGTGTGTGTGTGTGTGTGTGTGTGTGTGTGTGTGTGTGTGTGGGGGGCATCAGTTTCCCACACATTCCAGCAGAGCCTCTCCCCCCTGCCATCATCATTCTCCTCTTTATTTCAGCGCTGACTATGCCCAAGATTAGTTATTGATCAACGGGGATATAAATTATTCTAAAGTGAAAGCCCAACAACACAGTCATTATAGATCGACTATTGACCAGCTCCGATACATCATTCCATTTCCGCTGCACTGCACCCTGCCACCGGCCGGAGAAATGCTCAAATAATGAGATGGGGAATTTTATGAATCGGGCACACTCTGCTTGACCTTTTCTGCGGGAGAGGCAGATAGATGATATCCGCATCGTGTTCTCGAATGCGATGCCGTTTGGAGAGTTTGGCCAGAATGACCTGGGACATTAAGACACAGACAGATTTGATGGAGATGAATAGCCGCCATGAGAGGTAGCCTGGAGTTACTTCTCGGTGTCAAGTAAAGGGTCAAATATGAAGAGTCTCTATAAAATTAATTATCAGCCTTGTGGAAACTACTTGGCTTCAGTTACAAAATGAATGACAGCAGAAAATGGATATAATGAGATCAGTCTCGTCTTTGGTTGACATACCAAAGTGTAAAACAAAACCTTATTAAAAGGCATTAGATGATGGCTTTCAGGTGATATTAAAAGATCAAATGGGCTTGTATAACTCCGTCCAATGAGACAACATATTACTGTGTTGTCGTCTAGAACTATCGAAGGGCAATGCTTTTTACTTGGTGGCACGTTTTTTTTTTGGCTCGGTCAACAAATGTTATACAATTGTGAAAAAGTCCACAGTAATTATGCTTTTAAATTACTCGTTTTATTGTGCGTCGCAAAAATGTAGCCATGTCTTCACTGTTAACCTAAGGTGAACGGTGAAGACATGGCTACAATAATAACCAATTGGTTTATTTAACCATACAGTCTGCCATGTTTAAGTCCAACACGTTGTTGTTACCTCAATCAACCCTGACCTCTTCCATCTATGGACTTATTGCTCTCTAGTAACTGGATTTCCTTAATACTACTTTATTTCTTCCCATTGACTACAGTCTTGTTCCTAAAGCCACTTAAACGTAAACATTTCGGGACAGTTGTTGAAACGACCAATGCTTTCATTACATGGAGCTGTTCAGTGTAAGCTGCATCTCGCCTCGTGTTGCTTCGAGGTTTGATCACAGTTTCGTCTAGTTGTTGCTTTGTGCAGAGTTGTGAGCAGGCGGAGATGGGGCTTGTACAAATGGGGGTATTTATCCATGGAGGTGTCAGAGAGTTTAGTAAAGTGTAAAATACTTAAAGCATCAGGGCAACACAATCCCTTGCTGGTCACAGTATAAATCACCATATATTCTTATTGGCCTAAGCCCTTGTTATGAGTAAATACATCCACAGGCAAGAGAGGCTGGCAAGGTTCACAGGAGATTCATCCAGCAATGACAGAGGGGAAATCAGTGTGTGTGTGTGTGTGTGTGTGTGTGTGTGTGTGTGTGTGTGTGTGTGTGTGTGTGTGTGTGTGTGTGTGTGTGTGTGTGTGTGTGTGTGTGTGTGTGTGTGTGTGTGTGTGTGTGTGTGTGTGTGTGTGTGTGTGTGTGTGTGTGTGTGTGTGTCACATACTGCTTAGGGAGGCTAAGGAGAGGATAAGGAGATCAGCATAGGGGGAATATCACGCCTCTTAAGCATGTATACACTTTCTAACTTTTACTTTTTCATCCCAAAACCTAGATAAATCCCCACTCATCTGAGCATAGCCTCCCTTCAACCCGCTGTATTTCTCCTTTAGATAATCAAACTTCCCTTATTGGCACAGCCGTAACACCCGAAGCCTGACAGATTTCAAAGTAAACCAAACAACAGCGTCTTATTTCCAATCAGTGATGCCTGTTTCTTACTCACTGTGTTGGAACAAGCTTGCTGTATATTAACCAAAAGCACACAAAATCAAGTCATTTTCCATCCCAGGCCCAAATTATTTATTGCTTTCAGTTCCTTGTCTATTTAATGGATGAATTGGGTTAACGGACAGAAGAGGGAGGGGGAGGGAGAGAGAGAGGGAAAAAAAACAGTTTCATATTTCTGTAAGCCTCAAACTTTTGGCAAACAGAAGAAAAGAGAACTTGGCCCTAATTCCATCTCACGCTGGCGTTTGTGCATTCTAAGTTCTCGGGGGCTGCTCTGGCGGAGGGCCTGAGCCCGTAAATTGGATATTAGGGGCCGATATAAAGGAGCCTGTGTGTGCTCCCGTCCCGGGGAATTATTGCCTGCAATATCCCTGCGTCTGCGTCTGGGGCTTCCGAAGCCAGGCCAGATAGATCCTCATCTCATAAGGGGGCCAAGACTATATCCATCGCTCCTTAACTTTTATGAAGCTCCCAAGCTCTACAATGGGATTTGCTAGAGTGTCTTTTCCCCTTATCCAAGCAGTAGGGGGGGGGGGGGGGAGGGGTGACAATGCAGATATAGCTGTATTCGTCCGGCTCCAAAGCTCCGACTTCCTATTTGAATACAAGCATTCCAAATTGTAAAGTGGCATTCTTCTTTTCCTCTGTGTAGCCAGCTCCGTGGCGAGATTTCTTTCGGTTTAGGAAATGCTGTTCCCCCCCCCCCTCACGTACCACTCTTTTCTTCATGACTCTCACTCTCTTTCTCTGTTTATTCCTTTCTTGCATATTTTTCCTGTTGTTTACTCTCACTCTCCACCTTCCCTTGATTGCCTCTCCCTCCCTCGGCTTTTCTTAAGTCTTGTTCTCTCTTACGAAGGGCTTCAGTGAATGCCCCCCCCACCCCCTATCCTCCTCCTCCTCTCTCGCCATGCCCTTGTGCCCCCCCACCTCCTTCTTCCCTTGGGTAATCCTAAGAAGGGGCAACACCATCAGAGGGTGTGAAATTAAATACATTACAGCATTGCGGATTAAAGTGTTTCATAGGCAGTTGCTCATCCACATCAAACTTTAGCTTTTCAAAGCCTAACATTTGATCTAGGTTAGAAAGCGAGGCCGGAGGAAGGGATTGGGACACTTATGGGCCCCAGAGAGCAGAGAGAGCCGGACTCAGTAGAGGAGAGGATGCTGAGTAGATGCACACAGAGGGAAAGTAGACGAAAGCTCGAATAATGTTCTGTTACTGGTGCAGGGAGAAAGAAATAACACTTGAAGTTGGACTTAAAATGTACAGCAGTTACTGGAAGTGCCAGCTAGCAGGGAAATAAAGCAGTCGTGTGTTCTGTTTCACAAGGCGTATATATAAGGATAGCGTAATCTGGGAATTAAAGTTTCTGCACACAGGGCTGTGTTTAACCAGTGCACATGCAGGTATTTCAAAAGTAATAAATGTTAATGTGCCATTTCCCAGTTAATGAGAATTACTCACATCATCCATCACATCATCACAACGTGGGCCACACATGGCTGCCATCTCACACTGGACCTCAGAAACACGGCTGGGCTCTGTGAGAAGTTTTGTCCTTAAACTTGGAGCGTATAGAAGCAGAGTCGCTGATGAAGTGAAGCCTCACAATGGTCGAGCTGTTTAAAGGCCAATAGCAGAAGGTTGTGGCGGTACAGTAATACAGTAGCTCACATGTGTAAATGTGTTATAACCATGCACAGTCATGGACAATTGAAATTCAAATAGTTGAAATGACGTTTTTCCGAAAAGCCGACTTGTGTTGTGCATATGTGTATTAAGAAGTAACATGACCAAATGTTATCAAGATTCTGATTGGATTGGACAAAAACATACCAAATTAAATGATTAGGTATTTATCTATTGAATTGCCCACCTATATTCATAAGCAATAAGATGTTTAAGTTGTTCATGAAGCAAAAGTCATTGGTTTCCAGCTTCAAAATGAATGAGAATGTTTGTTTTAATTGATTTAAGATCAGTCTAAATGAAATATCATTAGTTGTAGTTGCACAAACACATGAAAGATATTAAACACAACACAGCTTCTTCTGCTGTCTGCGCTGGGTACCTGACCAGATGGACGTCCATGAAGCCTTCGCTGTGATGAGGTCAGATGTGACGGGAAGTCGGTCCAGCTGGGATCGGTCCTTCTCTCTCTTTCTCCTTATTCCTCTCCCCTATTCTAATGAGTCTCCGGGGACGTCGGCTCTCACTTAATCCACTCATCTATTTTGACTTCCTCCGCTGGAGAACAGTAACCTCAGAACTCCGGTAAAGGTCATGTTCTGTCAGCTTTGTTCAATGACATCTATTGATGCGGCTCCCATGTACAAAACACTCAGTTTGGGTTACACAGCATCGGAGGGGAGAAAAGAGATATTCCACAGAGACAAGACTTTAACATCAAAGGCGTCAAAATAGAGAGAAATGTGACATTATATAAGCATTAGAAGAAGCTGAGAAGGAGACAGAACAGATGGAGTCTAAAGATTATATTCTTATAACTTTTTTATTTATTCTGGTTAGTCAACCGAGTGGAGAAAACTTTTCTCAAGACAGACACGGCATAGAAACCGACGGCAGCTGTCCTAAAGACTTAACACAACAACTACTTAAAGATCTGACAGACACAACAGGAACATCTGTTGCTGTCTAGACATAGCAACTTATTAAGAAAGCCTGAAAGCAGGACAAGGCAGCAGCGCCTTCTCTGAGAATGAAAATAGACATATTTTGATGTGCTTTATTACAGAGCTGTTGGCAGCACACGCAGTAACACAGTACATTATGCAAGGCTTCACTCCAGTTTTTAAAAAAAAGTAATTTTGTGAAGTACCTAATTTTATCGGTTCATTCCGAAATGAGAATTCCACAAAACCCCAAACTGCCTTTTATTTTAGTTGCACAACAATGCCAGCTAACTGAGGTTAATTGAGGAGACTTAAGCTAAAAGTCAGAGTTTTCCTGAACAGAGACTAACGACTTGCCACATTCAGACCAGCTTTTCTCAGCTTGAGAAAAACAACCCTCTCGTTAATGTGAATGGCAGCAGCCCATCAGTGCAGTTGCCAATACAGAAGGCTCCGACAAAACAACGCAGGGTCGTTCGGCAAGGCGCTCGATGGCCAATCACATACGTCAAAGGGAACATTCCTGGTGGATTATTTTGTAACATGAACGCAGTATTTCTACTGTGCTGCCATGATCACTTTCCAGAGTTTTAAAGTCCTGTCTGTTAGAATTCAAAACAGTTGTTCAATGTTTTGGCATCTGAGAGGCCTTTAAATGCATCATTATGTTACTCCAACTGGACTCAAGACTTCCTGTCTCAACAGAACTCAAACAACATGCCGTCACAAATGTTACCCCCTGCATTGTTTTAAACTCAAAGCTGTTTATGGTCTAAATCTGCACTAAAGGGGTCAGTATGCTTCCATAGTAGTGCTGGTCATTTGGCCGAATGATGTCTGAAAACCCATAGTCCTTTTACGAGTTCTTTTTACCACTTCCAAGAACGGACAATCTGAATTTGCAGCCAGCGATTGGCAAGCTTTCACTGGATGAAGAAGCGAGCTATATGCACATACAGTATGCTTTGTTCGCTAAGGCTTTCTTTACATGACTAGTTGTAATTTTCCTACAACCAGGTTCAACACTATGACTTCCAACAGTGTGGAAGAAAGCACAATTGTAACATTATTGTGTCTAGCTGCTCTCTGTGGTTGCTTTTCAACCAGACTTTGAGTTTGGCCATCAGTACATACTCAAGTTTGCCTTCCCATCCATCTTCAAGTACAGTCTACTTTGCTACACACAAACCATCACATGTTTGATATGTAAATCCACCTTACACCCATATTATTTTTAATATGGTTCCTAGTCGTATGTAAAGCAAGCTTTCTACTGGATGCCAAAGATGGTGCTATCCATGATTGACAGATGTGGTTAATCCTCTATGAATGTTTGAGTCCTCTTGAAATTGTTGCATCTGGTTGATTGTGTTACTGGGAACAGAATCATCTTAGGTATAAATTATTGATTGAAGGATATCAGGGTTTATAATGAATGTTAAATATCCCCCATGTGATCTTTGATAAATTGAGAAGGGAAGTAAATAGCACCCATGGAAGCGATGCAACAACATTTCCTACTTATCTCAGCATGAATGACCAAAATGACATGCTCAGTTCCCAATAAAGCTAACCTGACATGTCTTAACATCTCCTATGCATGAAAGCTGGCTAGGCCTTTGTGTGCAGGCTGACTGAAACATCTAGGTTGATGCTCCTGTCATCCTACATCCACTGTACGAACAAGCTTTCGCCAGCGACAAGTCAATCATCCTCAACCCTCCTCCGGTAAACAAGCAGCGCTGAAAGAGACGCCACGTGCGAACCAGCCGCCACGCCAGGACACTCGCTGACAATAACACCAAGGGAAAAACAGATTAATAAACGAGAGAAAGGAGAGTCAAATACAGATGAACACAAGCAGGAAAGGAGAGCAGTCGGAGGTGCTTGGAGGGGAGGCTTGAGGGGGGTTAAGAACGTTTGCTGGCTGTGTCTCTTTGGTGAAGTCCAAATGAGAGTGTATAATATGGGCCCTTCATAGGATTGATCCAGAACATTCCCCCCGTCACTGGGCTTTTCTTCCTGCTCAAATTGAGGGATTACCCCAGGAGGAAGTGCTTTGATTAGGCACAATAGGCATCTATCCTCTGTTGATTTGTGGGATTGAGGAGGCAAATCCCTGACAAAAAGCTGCTACAGAGAGCGAGGGCTGCTGGATGATGCCTGGCTAGGGGGGGGGGGGGGGGGGGGGGGGGGGGATTGTTCTATAGAAAAACAGCCAGGGATGGCCTCTTCCAGAAAAACAAAAACGTTGGCAAACGGTGAAAATGGAAGAATCAAGGTTGGGTCGGAGGTCGCGTGTGAAGTAGGGGTGTCTTGGGAAGTTCAAGACAAAGGAAGAGGAGACAGTGCAGAAAAAATCAAATAGAGATACAGACTGTTAGACAGCTGCTTCTTGTGAAAGCCAAGAAGCAATGCAAAGAGTTAAAGGACATTGCGGGAAGCATCAAGGTTTGATGATCGAATCCAAGAATCATATTGAGAATATTTTTGCATTTCTGCTCGAGACAACTGCTCACTTGTGTATTCTTTGATGACTTTTACAGCTGTCAAAACTGTCAGGATGCCCATTGAAAACTACAAGGAAGTCTTTTCATTGACATAAACCCACATTTGAAGTATTTTCTCATCTCCACTTTAACCCTTAAATGCACGAGTGACTGGACCCTACACTCTTCCATAAGTTGGTCAAAAAGGACCCGTATTAGAATAATGTGTTTTTATGCCATGTGTGGCATTTTGGTTAAGAAAAATCACTTGTATAATATTTAGTATTTAGTATATATATTTTTTTTATTCTATTTATAATTTTAGACATTTTTTTTACATTTTGAAAAAAACGTTTTGAACATATCGATTTAATTCTCCACTATTCTGAGACCCTCACAGTATTCCAGTCTCTTTTCAAAACTCATCTCTTCTCCTCTTGTCTACTCATAGCCCACCCCCCATCAATCCATGCCGGTGGAACAAGTTTGATAGTCCTGTACCCCCCACCCTAACCTTCCCTTATATTGTAAACCAATTTTGAGTCCCTATAAAAATACAATGTATTATTATTATACTGACAGGTATCAGATCTTGCTGTGTAAAGTAATCTTCCTGAGAGGTGTCACTTGTGATGTAGTCTGTGTGGTCTACAGTGAATGTATTCCTGACAGCAACAGGTGAGAAGAATCAAAGGTTCCCATAGGATCCCATCATTTTGACCCACTTATGGAAGCTTGGGGTAGAAATACAAAAACTACAATTTCTTAAAATGTATAAGATGTACATTTGAAATTAGATGGCATGATATCCAAAACATGTTTTTTGAGGAATAGCTGGAATATGAAATGATACAAAAATGTAATTACAAAGATACTTCAAGAACACCACCTCACCGGGTCAACAAAGACCCACTTGAGGGTTAAGATGAAGTAAAACCCAATAAAAGCTAATTGGTTCCCAAAGTGTAGGATACAGAGGGGTGTGCACAGGCTGATGTTACCCAAGGGTCATGAAACTCTCTCTACACACAAAATCAAGCACTGCACTTGTGTTTTTTTGTTGTTAGGGTTAGTGGCAGTGAGGTAAACAAGAGGATCAGCCTCTTTTGCAAAACAGTTACTGCTAGTCTTTCCATTGTAAGCCTCTAATCTGCTCTCTCTTTCACCCCTCTGGTTACTGTTGCAAGAGACCACGGCCGGACCCTCCGCCTGTCGGGAAAGCCCTGTTATCCCAACTGAATCCAGATCTCCTCTAAACACTGCAGTTATCCAGTTTCCGTGGGGACCTGGAGCTATAAGGCACAGACAAACGTGGGCTGCTGGGGGGGGATTTTTGTCGGATTTACACATATATACGATTTCAGGGTTTGAAACTAAGTTCCCCCTCCCCAAGGTCAGAGCCAAGGCAAAAAGTGGGCCGTCAGTTTCGCCTGCACGAGCTGCCAGTGACACCCAACGGTGCAGCAAAGGCCACACGTAATACGGAAGAAAGGGACACGAAGTATTGACAAAGTGGGCATGTTGTACCTGTTTGAGGCTAGAAGCGCAACTACGGTGAGCTGAAAGGGGCAACACTTCAAAGGAGGAGGGGGTCTCATTTAAATTCTTCAGTCCAGTCCCTGGGATTTGGTTTAATGAGCTGAGAAGCAGGGGTAGACAGCTGACTCCTGGCTGTGTGTGCACGCCTTTGTGTGTGCATGCATACACACATGTTAGAGGAGTTTTCCCACCACTAAGTCCCTATGTGCACGTATGCATGGTAGGTTGCCAGACTACTGTGGCCGTGCACTGACACACACACACTTTCTCTTTTCTCTGAAGCCTCTCCAGCACTGGAGACTCTGCGTGCACACACACACACACACACACACACACACACACACACACACACACACACACACACACACACACACACACACACACACACACACACACACACACACCACACACACACACACACACACACACACACACACACACACACACACACACACACACACACACACACACACACACACACACACACACACACACACACACACACACACACACACACACACACACACACACACACACACACACACACACACACACACTTGCACTGTAAAGGCCCGGGGGTTTGCCAAACTGCAGCAGACTGTGTTTCTACTCAGAAGCCACAGCTCTCTGTCACTGCTGCCACTGGAACTGGTCAAAGCTGTTTCAGCGGCTCCAGAGCTGTTGGCAGTGAATGTTGGCAGCCTTGTATCTCCTTACTTTTTATTTCTCTTCATGCCTGGGTCTGTACGACGCAAGTGTGTTTTATTCACTCAGACAACTGGAATTCAAAGTATGGAAGTGTGAGCCCTCACACTAACCCTGGATGACTGACACTTACGTTAGTCTGTCCTGTGCATTCAGCCTTGTGACGTCACATTGGGGACAGTCACCGTTACTCTCCAGAGTTTAACCCTCAACCAATGCCTTTTTCTTCTCCTGTTGTTCTGTTTTTCCACAGACGTCGCCAGCCTACAGGAAATGATGTTGTAGGCCCTTTGCTCTCTGGCTGAGAAGGCGAACCTGGAAAAATAAGTACGACACATGAGGGAGGCCTTTTAGGTATGAAGGCTGTTCGCTTACATCAATATATGAAGTTAAAGCTCCAACTTTGCATATTTCATTTAATCTGTTCTGGATATTAATGTTATTTAAAGCCAATTTACTATATTTAATTCGTAATATATATATTCTCAATCTGTCGACTATCGTTAAATCCTTGCATGAAGTAGCAAATATAAATGTAGATGCTTTTTTTCTCAAGCTTGAAGAAACACTGAAATACCCTTTGTAGATTTTTGTTCCCAAGCCTGTGAATGTTCAGGCTTGTTAGGAGTGTGACACAGAGGTCCATCTCTGGCATCAGAGCCGAATATGACACTAGTGTTAATCTCCGACCCTGCAGGGGAAGCAGGCATACAGAGGGATCCTATTACATCTTTCATTGGGCCCCAGCGGGCCCCATCGTGAACAGAGGGATTACTGAGGGCTCTCGCAGTCACTTAGCCATACGCTGCCCCCTAAACCAAAAAACACACAATCCACCTCTGACATCATCAAACGGGGACAGGGCGGAGGAATGCGTGTGTCGGCGGGAAAGCAAGAGGTAAACAATTAGACGTCAGATAATCGCCATGGCTCTAATAAAACAGTCAGGATTATTAATTGATAATGAACAATCAGTAGGTGACGGTGGAACGTTGCCCAGAAGTGGGCCGATGGGGGCGGAGGGGTGGTAGTAAAGGGAAAAAAGAAACGGGTGAAAGAGTAGAATGAGAATGAGGGTGGGGAAGCGTTTGTGTGGGAGTGTGCGCACGAGAGAAGGAAAGTGAGAAGAAAGGAAGGAGAGTGAGCTGTTGGCAGGAACAGCTGCTCAGACCTCAATGATCCAGATTGAACTGGAGGTTTGTACTGTAAGGCAGCGTGCTGGAGCCGCTGTATGCAACTCATGTTCTGTCCACTGCCAGATAGATAGCGCAGATACAACGACAGCTCTATTGAGCGGCTCTGTTGTGCACCTGTCCAGCTCAATTCTTTTTTCTGGCTTCATTCTCCTGGATTCCTCTGTGATTACCCGGCAACATGCCTCTGCGCCGTGACATCAGCCTGCAATTTACATCCAAATTAGAATCAGATTAATAAGAAACGGCTCTTTTCTTTCCTTGTCTTCTGGCCATCCTTCAGCCGTTCTCTTCCTCTCTTCTTCCAGCCCTGCATCTCCCCCTCCTCCCTTCCTCTCTGACCATATTGAGGCCAAGTTAGCACAGATGAGACATGACTTTCACGGAAAACGGGCTGGATGTCTCTATCAAAACAGCTTTCTGAAGTGGGTGAGTGCCTCAGTTTAGGAAAGGAGTTCTGGGATAAAAAACGTTGTTCTGACTCACTCTACGGTTCCTATGAGAACAGTAAACTCAAGTGCAATAACAATGCTGATTAAACACTTTGACACTGAAATATATACTGCTAAAAGAATCATTTGAGCTTAAGTTCAGCTTCTCTCTGGTGTTTTATTTCCTTTTTCAAATTGGTTTTGGATTGTTTTTTGACAACGTTTCAGTAAGAAATGGACAATTATATTTATCCTAGCCCCCTCTTGTGGCAAAGTACCCAAAAGTGGTTTAAAAATCAGATTTCCACCGCCAGTGAGCCTTCTTCACGTATTGCAGACCAAACTAAAATAACTGTAATGATATCTACAACCACAGGACTATCATCTTATGTGAAAGTAATCGTTGATCAGCGCTTATTTTCCTTCTGTTGTTTTTACAGAGTAATGTGAGCAGCGTGATGGTCAGAAAATCATCAGTTAGTCTGTCAAGAAGGATCTTTAAACATGTACAATCCCAACACCAACCATCAGCTTGTGGAGTGTAGTTTGACTTTCTAATGTTTCAAGTACTTTCCATGGTTCAAAGACATTACCCTTCTTGGCACTTCCCAATTGCTTCTCTTAAAGCTGTATTATGAGCTGTTAGGCATCCTAACACACTCTTATGTCAAATACCAAAGCAAAGCATTTGCACTGATTTCAGCAATCAGCTTTGATACAATAATTGCAATGAAGATGACAGGGTATAAATTAAACAAAAATAAACAAGCCATTGCTTGTACAAGTTTTGTCCATTACTATTCGCCATTAGAGAGTAATTTGTAACAAGTACATTGCTGACCACACCCAAATGTAATTAAAGTCAGATCCACTCGTGTCTTAGACGGGGCAGTGATATCATAAAACTGTTGTACGCTTTCAAACACTCGATAGTTATTTTTTAACCAGTTGTTCTATATTCACCATGGATGTTTAAAGTTCATATGTCTCTAATATTAGTTTACTTTTCATTAATGAAGTATGACGCTGCGCTGTCAGTAGACTTGTTCCTGTTTGTGATTGGTCAAATGTTGCTAACCCCGCCCCCTTCACGTGAACGCGCTCTCAGCTGGAGAGAGATGCCTTTGGTGCTAGTGTAGTAGCTTAGAAGGGCTTTATCAAATGTGTTGCTGGAAACCGCTCTGTGAGGTATCTGGAAATGAAGCTTATGAGACCAGTGTGAGCAAACCGAAAAGGTAAAAACGTTTTGGATTCTTAAGTGGGCCCTGAGTTGAAAAAGGTTGGGAACCGCTGCTCTACAGTATACTCCCAGTAGCTCATGGACTAGACCCCACCATGACTGAAACATCTAATCTGGAGCACACACATATTACATGGACTACAACTTTAAGGCACACAGCAGATGAGGGCTCTAAACCTGAAGCATCTACCCACCAAGTTGCTGCTGCAGCTTGTCTTTGGGAGCGTCTTCACACCAACATGTTTGCTCTCCTGGCAGTGGCGGGTCTGAGGGGACACACACTGCGAGGCTGCTGGGCCGGGAGATCACAGAGACAAGCATATGTTCACTGGCAGCAAAGAACCCTGGAGAATGGAAGCTGGCAACCTTTTAACCTCTACATACTCTCACACACATATATGTGCAATAAAACAACAAACACACATGCAAAAAATATGGAGGGATTACCACACACACACACACACATACGCTTAAGCACAGGTGCACACACACACACACTCAATGCACACAGTCCAGCAAGCAATATTTTGTATTATTCATGAGGGAGAAAATATTCAAATAATGATGAGCTTCTGCCAAACACTGCTTCTGTGGTTAATACTCTTACAGAGAGAGAGTTATGACCACCAACACACTATATATTCATCTATATTACACCTAAGATTGACCAATTTGTTTAAATTACATTAAATGATGTCAAGACGACAACAACATTTTGCATATGCTGAGAAAACCATTGTCACTAAAACAAAATGAAATAGAAACAATATTACATTTGAATTATTTCTATGGCATTTCAGATTGCAAATGTCAAGTTCTTTGGAGTAAGAAAACTACAAAAGTACGAATACTTTATTGCTCTTTGGTAGTAAATAAAGCTGACACATGAACTCTCAGCCAGACAACATTTCCTCCACATGATGTTACCACTAAATAAAGTGCACAACATCCCTTCAGTAAAGCACTGTGTCTCCAAGCGTCGAGGTGTCACTCAACCTCCTTCACCACCAAACCGACTAAAACAAACTGGCTCGGCAGACCTCGTCTTTGTTCTCCTCGTGTTAGCTGTCCATCACTTTGATTGGCAGACAAGTGTCAGAGTGAGGGAATGTCGCGGGAAGCCGGGAAGAGCGAAAAGCCAGGGCGTCAATCTCAATATTTCATCTCGACCCCTGAAGAAGGGCTCGCTGGTCTCATAGTTTAAATTCTAATCGTGTTAAGCCACAGGGGCATGTCATTTAGAAATCCAGCCTCCGACTCTCAGTCCCTCTGCTTTCCTCCCTGGCCCAAACAAATTATTAGACGATTCCATTATTTCTCTCATTATGCATATGTGTCTGCGTGTGGCTGGCTGTTAGTGGCCGGGGAGAAAGAGCATGGGTAAATAGGCTTGGTTTAGCCCATCATGAGCCAATATGTCTAGCCCCCGACACAGCTGGGGTCCTCAGGGGTCTTCAAATTGGTCATCATTAGAGCCATAATGCTGCTGTTTTGCTTCTGCTAATGCCTCAGCCGGGATAATCCGTGTGCAAAAAGGTTACCCCTTTCTCTGTGTTTCTCTCCTTCATTGTCTTAAGTCTCTTTCACAGGGGGCACGTCGTATGTGAGGACCAACGATAATTAAGGAATTACCCTCCAACCTTTGCACTCATTGACAAAGCTTGATCGAATTTGCTGGTTGTCACTTAAGCCCTGCATACAAAACCATAAGAACGAGATTCTTTGGGGAGCTACATTTTCTGATTCAACAAACTTTGTGCTCAAAAGGCATTGAAAACATCTTGGATCTTCTGGTGGGATTGTTCAATCTGTTCCAAGGAGGTAAATTACCTTTAATCAAGGGCTAACGATGACACACAAATCAGCTTTAAAAGACTCTTTGCTGTACCTTGTTGTAGAAGTGAACTCCACCAAACCATAACATAACTGTCTTTTTCGAAATACAAAGATCTGGCCTTTAGATTTTAAATATCCTGTTTGGCAACGGAACATAACATATGTACTTAAAAATACTTTTTAAAAGATAATGTATATGTTTTTACATTACTTGTTAGATGCTTTTATCCAAAGCGACTTACATACTCAATACTGTGAGCAATTTGGGGTGAAGTGTCTTGCCCAGGGACACAACGACATACTGACTGCAGTGGGGTTTGAGCCTGTGTTCCCCTGATCAGTACACCAACGCATTAGTCCACTGCGCCACATGTATGTTCCACTGTATCATGTTTTTAATGTCTAAAGACTGGAACACTTTAACTTTTGCACAGGATTTCTTATCTGCAAAATGTTTTTTTACACAATATTTCTTTCTGTCCCGTGTTCAACTATGGATTAATTAGACAATACTAATTATGTGATAATGAAATGAGTTGAGTCTTGGATACTTCAATGTACCTACTCTCTAAATATAATCCCCATTTACAAATAATCTCAAAGGAAATACGGAAAAACACACACAGACCCCCCCTGGACGTCCTTATCCTTTCACTATACATGGGAGCAGAGGGAGCATCATGACGATATAAAGAGTATTGCATTAGACGATAATCCATATTTCAGGGTTATTTTTGGCAATGTCAGCTGGCTGTTGTTAACGGCCTGCATATTTATAATGTCATGGTTTTATATTTTACTGCCTCAAACGGATTTCCTGCAGTCGCAGAGCCATAATCATGGTTAGTTCATAACTCACCAGGGATTATTGATGCACTTTTACATCAGCATAACATTTCCCATTTGGTGCAGCAGATGCCATTAGCCAACGCACCTTAAGAGTATCAGGGGTAAATACATCCTCAGTGTGGACGGCTGCAAGGGCAATCAAACCACTAAACTGGCACGGTGTATTCTACTACTCAAACCACTGTACTGTACTGTACTGTACTGTACTGTACATGCATATTCATGTGTCGCACTTGGGGTAAAACAAAATAACCTAGGAACTTCATCCATCCATCCATCTTCTCCGGCCCATCTCACGCTCCATTGTTCCCTCACTCGAGAACAAGACCCCGAGATACTTGAACTCCTTCACTTGGGGTAAGACTACTGCAACTCCCTCCCGGCTGGTCTAGCTGCATGCGCCATCCGACCTCTGCAGCTCATCCAGAATGCAGCGGCTCGTCTGGTCTTCAACCTTCCTAAATGTTCCCACACCACTCCGCTCCTCCGCTCCCTCCACTGGCTCCCGGTAACTGCTAGAATCCACTTCAAGACACTGGTACTAGCGTACCATGCTGCGAATGGATCTGGCCCTTCCTACATCCAGGACATGGTTAAACTGTACACCCCAGCGCGTGCACTCCGCTCTGCATCAGCCAAACGACTCGCTGCACCCTCGCTGCGAGGGGGACCCAAGTTCCCATCAGCAAAGACCCGTGGGTTTGTTATCCTGGCTCCAAAATGGTGGAATGAGCTCCCCATTGACATCAGGACAGCAGAAAGCTTACACACCTTCCGGCGCAGACTGAAAACTCATCTCTTTCGACTCCACTTCGAGCGATAGAATTACTAACAAAGCACTTATATACTAATAAAGGACTGGCTTATCTAAGCCATTTACTGATGCACCTGCAATTTGGGCACATTGGCCCTTGCCTTTTTAAATTGTACATCAAACAATTGACAGACAAATATCAACCTTATGTGACCCATGTTTGTATTAGAGATGAAATCATTAAAGTTTAGGGGTTTTACATACGCTTACATTTAAATGATGGAATCAGTATGGGAGATGATACCGACCTTATAGAGCAGATGGCCTATTTGGCCAGATGTCATGATAAGAATCTGTGTTTCACCTATCAGTTACATACTTTTATTAACGGGGAGCCTATTATACACTGTAGTGCTATTGCAACTAAGTGCAGTCAAGGTAATCTACGGACAGAAGTATTGATTGAGAGAATCAGGATAAAAAAGGTTATATCTGTACAACCAAAACACTTTTAGCTATTATACAACACACGTCTTATGTTTCAATTTCCTCTAGTTTGGTTATTTTAAGCGCAGTTGAAAAATACAGACTGAAAAACAAAGACACTTGAACAAACTTTCATTTTTGGTAGAACATTCTATTCAATGCACTAAATTATTATTTTTTTAAGGGCCATAAGCTTTTAAATGATAATACAAATATCACTTTTTCCTTAATATTGGGAACGTTAAACTAACACATTCTGTTAATGAAAGCCGAATGAAAAAATATGTTGCGAGCTTTTGTGATAACAGCCCCCATATCACATGACCAACAGGAAATCACATTAAGCCATAAAATGCAGCGATGATCCAGAAATGGTCTGAACTGCTACAGCAGCACCGTTCAGCTCCTTCACCTCCACACTGCTCCGTCCACACGTTCCACAATGTGAAGACGGCTGTCAGTAAATCACGTCAGAGGGGATCATTTAGTTCTAATGGCTCCACTACAACTGGACCCCCTGTCTATCTAACAACAGGCCCCTCAGCACTGCAGCCCAATGTAGCAAAATGTCACCTCTGAAAATTAGCCATCAAGCGGGGGGCAATTTTCCCCCTAGCTAAATTGCTAAATAAGTAGGGAGGCTGTAATAGGTAGCAATCTGGGGCTAATCTGATGAGATCATTTGGAAAACGCTGGACTGGGGGTTGAGAGCATGGGGAGGGAAGCTGTGTGTTTGTGTGTATGTGTGTGTGTGTGTGTGTGTGTGTGGTGTGTGTGTGTGTGTGTGTGTGTGTGTGTGTGTGTGTGTGTGTGTGTGTGTGTGTGTTGTGTTGTGTGTGTAACTATGTATAAGTGCAGTGTGTAAAAAGTCATCTGTGTGGATGCATGTGTGTGTAGCTGCATGTGTTTGTATTTACAGGTGTTCTGCCTT
Source organism: Harpagifer antarcticus (assembly GCA_902827135.1). Lineage (NCBI taxonomy): Eukaryota > Metazoa > Chordata > Actinopteri > Perciformes > Harpagiferidae > Harpagifer > Harpagifer antarcticus. The sequence continues at coordinate 1,029,080 of CADEHL010001155.1, read as the reverse complement.
AGTAGGCTTCTTAAAAGCATACTCGACATGCACGGGTGTACAATCTTACATCGTATGCAGTATGTGTGTGTGTGTGTGTGTGTGTGTGTGTGTGTGTATATGAGAGTATCGTAACTAAAAGTCATCTAAGCTTGTGTAGTGAGTATAGACACAGCTGGTGGGCCATGTGACCACAGATGTATAGCAGTATGTATTACTTTGTGTGTGCGTGTGTGTATGCATGCGTGCGTGCGGTGTGTGTGTGTGTGTGTGTGTGTGTGTGTGTGTGTGTGTGGTGTGTGTGTGTGTGTGTGTGTGTGTGTGTGTGTGTGTGTGTGGTGTGTGTGTGTGTGTGTGTGTGTGTGTGTGTGTGTGTGTGTGTGTGTGTGTGTGTGTGTGTGTGTGTGTGTGGGGGGAGGGGACATGATGGCAGGGGTGGAGGGTGAATATTACTGTCGGCGGGCACCAGATGCCAGCTGGCAGGGGCACAAAGGGAATAGACGGGGAGTGGGTTGAACAATTACTGTTATTCATAGCTGAGCCAACAGAGAAGGTCTTCGCCATTAAGAAGCACACAGGGCCGGATTCATGCAGATACGTGTGGATTTAGAGCTATACAAACAGGAGAAAATAGCTGTCGATCTTCCCCTGGTAGCACACACTCACTGAGACCTACATGTTGTTTGCAGAAACACATGATTTATGTCTATCCCTTACACAGGAATGATAATATGTTTGTGCAAGCAATTAAACCAACAATAAGATATTGTCAGTCCTGTTTAAACAGTGTCATCACAAAATAACTTCAACCTATCTCCTCATGATTGGCTTGTTGTAATGATTAAGTCACAGTGAACTGAAAAAAACTTGGACAATGTATTTTTCCTTTGTTTCAATAGTTGCGTTTCTAGCCACTTTACAACCTAATTTTCTCATAACCCACTTTTTCAGAGAGCTACAGTAATTGTTATCAAGTTCAATCAGAATGGGGTCAGCACTGGAAGCCACTCTGCCCTGTGTTTAGTAATTAACATTTCACAGTGAATATCTCATTACGGGAGACAAAGGTTGCTAATAGGAGGCTCGGCTAGCGAGCAAATGTAGCTGCAGCGACAAAGCCCCTCCAGTTCCAGTCTGGATGTAATCAGACGTGGAATTCAGCAGCAGCTCCGATATTTCTGGACTGACTGTGCTGCGCTTAAATTCCTTAATAATGTAACAGTGTAGTATCCACACAAAGTACACTAAGATTTTTAAATGGTATTTAAAGAGTTTGATTTGGGGATACATAGCGTAAGTCTTTGTAAGAATATCTGCTTCTGTGAGCTAACGTCCTGGTGTTGTTTTTGAGAGATGCTAAAAGCTATTTGGATGGTTCTATTGGTTTGTTGGTTCCAACACTTTGGATCAGATTGAAACACAATCATTTGATTGATTGTTAATATATTATATTACTTTTATATATAATTTTCATCTAACCACAGGGTTGGATTGACTTCCATGCAATATGCTTCAAACATAGTCTTTGTTATTCAAATAATGTTATCCCATTTTTCCAGCACCATCATCAGGTCAATATTTCAATGTGTCCAACATGTTGGTTATCTGGTTCAAACAGTCTTTTAGGTATAACACGTATGTAGTTTTGTATGACATTTTGAGATGTTATGGGTGTGCACACAGTGGACTTAGCTCTGGTTATTTAACATGAAAGGAGTTTAAAAAACAGGTACTGTAAAGGTTGGGAAATGCTCCTTAGAGGTTTCTTGTACTTGTACGATAAGTGAGAGCAGATTTAGTTTTTTCTTTTCTATTTCAACACGCATTCAGACAGAAGTTTGATGAACCATTACGCCTGCAGTACCTACCTTTCCCTCTAATATCCTTCTCATGATGAGGTCAAGATTCAAGCATTATTTATAAGGAATAAGAACACATGCCAATGCAAAGTGCTGATGCAGAGCCTGTGGTGACCTTGTGAATACTGGTCACGATAGTTTAAGGTTAGCATTTCAGCAGCTCTTCAGGTTGCACCATGAAAGCACCAAACTGAGGAGGGGAAAGAAGGTGAATGAAGGAGTCACTGGATGTGGTCGCTTTAAATCCAAAACATATCCACATCTGGATCCCTTAACAGACAGGACTAAGTCAGTGATTATCGTTCTTAAGACACTCTCTTAATGGACTTCATCATCACTGCGCTTCACTTTTAAATGGAAGCTATACGTGATAATAATGAAAAGGATATCAGAGATTGCTGTTACGACTCCTTTAAATGAAGTTTGGAAGTGATTTGAAACACCCTAACATACTAGTATTCAGACAGGTAAGAAAAAAGAAATCTGACACGGTGTGATTAAAACAGACATTAGGCAGAAGCCAAGCCAGACCTCATGTGCTTCCGATACGGTGAAATACCATTTAGTCACGTTTTACCCCCTACCTGGTACAGGAAAATGACTGTCAGACTGACTTTTCTTTAGCGTTATCTCTCTGTCTCTTTCATATGGCTAGCGAAAAAGAGACTCAGCGTTTGGATGACTGCCTCTATTGGAAAAGCACCTTCTTTGATCTGGCATAGGTCAATGCTGGACCTGAGAGGCCTCATCTCCCTCGATAACAAGACAAAGAGGGTAAATGTGTTGATAGTGGCAGACGGTACAGGAATTCTGGGCAAATGTGTCAAATTAGTTCTCACGTCTGGGCCTCATTCCTCTCCACCTGGCTGTGATCTCTTGCTCCCTTCTCTCCGCTGCTCTTTACACCCCAGTCAGTCTATCCACCAATCCTCCCACACACAGCGCTCCATTCCTCCTGTGACCCTGTCCCTCGTCTCTCTCTCCTCCTATACAGCCATATAGATATGTGCAACGATGAGATGAAATTATAAAAGTGTGGATAAAGGTACAAGCTCATCTGTTGCTCATAGATCTACACCGAAGGGCCGTTCAGAGGTAGATCTTAATCCGAACATTTATTTGATGTGATTCACATATTTGAGTCTCTTTAAGAGGTATTTCCAGTAGTTAAGAAGGTAGGAGCATTGTTTAGCTCATCGCAGTAATAGCCTGAATGTCGGTACACAGCAGGTGCATTGACACATCAACTTGTTTAAAAGGAAACATATTAGTGCTTTGCTTCTGTGGGCACTACAAGGTTCATCTCTGCCTTAAATATTATGAGACTTAATCTGATGCTTAATCTACAACATCATCAAACCGCCTACCCTATATAAAACGAAATGGGCTTGTTTACAACTTATTTGCTTTTCTCAGATTGTCTTTTGAGTAATGTTGCCTGCATTCAATTTCAGTTTTCCACCAGTAAGGTGCCAAGAAACACAATATGAATACTTCTAGCAAGTGAACAACGCAGTATTTCAGACCTTAAAGGTGGGGTAGGTAATTCCCTTCAGAAACACTTGTTATATTCCATGGAATGCTCTTAACATCCCGATAGCAATGAAAACATTAAATGCTTTGACAAAAAATCCATAAAAAAAAGTCATCTGTGGAAGCCGTGGCGCTGTAAAAAGCACGACCAATCACCTGAGCCGGCCCGGCTAAAGTAACTGGACGGCCTACCTGCCTGTCAGCCTTCCATCTGTGCACACACTTATCTCGTGCCTTCATTGGTCCTGTGCGCGTTCGTGTGTGTTGGAGGAGGGGCTCTGTGAGGAAGTCTGAAGGAAGGGGCAGATTTTTTCCGGGTTGTGTACTTTCAAATTCTAGCACACTCAAGCTGGTTTCTCCATTCTTACCCTACCTTTAAGGAAAGGTTCATTTAAACATTTCCTTCTAGTGATACGAAACAACTTGATTTGCGATTAGGGCTCATTCACAATAAATCCAAAGATATTAAAGGACCTATTTTTCTCGCAATGTAACAAGTGCTGAAGCTAAGAGGGGGAATCAAATGATACCAGATGATTTCAGTAGCTAGGGTAGCCTACAGTGTACAGTAAGTGTCTGCATGCGTACACTTGTCCTCTTGGAGGAAAAAAAAAAGATAGTCAGGACAGCGAATAAAAGTAAACACAAGAGGGGATTCACAGGAGTGTGATGGTGTGTATGACCTAAGGATATTCTCCCATGTGTCCTCCCAAGTTCCTGAGTTTGCCTCCGATGCATTCTCCTCCAAAGGCCCCTTTATAAAGCACAGGCTTACAGCTTTTGATATGATACCGTATAAAAACCTCTCAGTAATGCGCTCTGTGCTTGGAGCGAAACCCCTGAGCAAGGGTATAGTGCTAACATGTACTGTATGCTTTATTTATGCATGAGCCACCCTTCTCCTTTCCGGGGAATTCTGATTCTTTTCCCGTGATAAAAGTTGCATGGCCTTACCCACTCCAAAGGGAGTAAATGATTTAACACCGAGGCTTACGGTATGGTAAGTAAGCAACTAATGTTAATTCAGCCTTTTTTCTGATAGGGTATCAAGTGAAGGGCATTGCTACATTTACCCTCGTGTCCCCTTTAAACATAAGGAGAGGCTATACCAGGGGGAGAGAGAGCGAGCCCTGCGTGTCATGCTACATATCACCACATGCATTAAAAACTGATATGAAGTTGTTGGGTCAGCTTTTGGATTCACCATCTAGTATTTCCTTTTAGATATATTTTATAAGGCACAAACTCAATGTTGGGTTAGCAAATTTAGGAGAAAAGCAAAAAAAATAAAGGGCATTTGCTTTCAAACCATGTTTCTCTGTTTATTCTTGAATGTGTGCAGTATGTCTACACTCGTGCTTTAAACTTCAAATTAAACATTTTAACCAGACAATGCTAATGTATTTATGAGCTAACGCATCCTCCCCTGATCAGGTTTGAGGCCATGTGTGCTACTTAAGCCCCCTTCCCTCACTGCATCAGAGAGCCTCAAAAATTCAAATCAACATTAAAATAGTTTTATGTGTAAGTAAGATTCAGTGAACTCCATTATTTTCCCCACTATTTGCTTGAATAATTCAGGGAAGATAGCTGAATTATGGATAAAGTGTACAGTTTGAAGAAGGGGTTCATGTGCAGCCTGCAGCTATAGCCTGGCTTTAATGATGTCTGGAGATGGTGGACGGGCGGAGGGAGAAGTCGTTAGCTACACAGTCATTTTCTCAAGGATTAAAAACATGCTCTTAAAGCAGCAGGCTGGACCAGAGAATGGGAAGGGACCAGAACGAGTGAAAATGTGAAATTCTGCCAAATTTGGATAATTTCCTAAATCGTATTGTCATCAGGAGGAATGTGGTATGAGATCATTTTAATCTGAAAAATGCTTCTTGATTTGTAGGCTGTGTTTGTCTGCTTTAGATAAGACAAATAATCATATAAGTGAATATTTTTGGGTTAAAAAGACAACCATTAAAATTAAATTGTGTTTAAATAAAAATGAGTGTTTATTTATTTAGTATTAATAATAATTATTACCCTTGTTGTTTTTCTCTCAAACAAAATCAACTATGTGCAACATCACATAGCAACTCAGAGAGAAAGCTTAAAGGTAGGGTAGGGTAGGTAAGAAAGGAGAAACCAGCTCGAGTGCGCTAGAATGTGTACCCAACCGACTTCCTTACAGAGCCCCTCCTCCAACAAGTCTTTCTGAAGTGAATTACCTACCCCACCTTTAACCAAAATGTTGGAAATGAAAATAAATATGTATAACAAAAATAAAACATAAAATAAAATTGTAAAATGCAGGAGCTTGAGTCAAGGCAAAAAGCCAAAAACCTTGCCTTTTGTATAAATTAAATGTATATGGACATCAGGGCTTAGCTACTCGTACGGTAAAGCCACAGTCTCTAGTTTTCTCCGACTCACCACAACCCTATTTTAATGTCTGGAATCCTAAACTGGCACAGCGAGGATTTATACTATTAGCCAGTGGCAATGACATCCAAAAACACACACTTACCCGCTCACACACATAAACACCCTTCAACAGCCAGCAGGGAGTCTTCCTGTTCCTACTCACTCCAACAGGGAAGCCAAGCACAGACTACTCCTAATTACCCACCTTCCTCTAATTATCCAATCATAAAGCCATTAGCAGTCTCACACCATATTAACATGGTCCCGCCTACATGCCAATTTGTGCAGTGCCAAGATGTAACTAAAAGGGATTTTTCAGCATGTAACCTTACCAAGTGCCGTATCATGTAGGGCAAGAATGTGCTTTTTCGGGTACTCAACAAACAAATAATTTCCAAACAGGATTTTACAGCAATTGCAGGGGGGGGGGATTATTTCACAATAAAGCTCAGCAGTTTATTTACATGCCTTTAAAGGGTAACTAAACCCTTATATTCTAATAGAGTAATGAGGGATCAACAACTGTAGGAAGCATGGTCCTATACAGTAGCTTAGTGTGGATCAAGAAGAAGTGGACACTGTTGCCCCTTTCACACCAACGCGGTTCCAGGGCCGGTTCGGAGCTAGAGCCTGAAAAGCACCGGTTTTCCTGTTCATACCGCAGCGGAGCTTTTCAAGCCCCAAAAAAAAATAACAGTTGATGGCGAGTAGGGCAAATGAAAGTTGTAACAAGCAGTAGCGCTGAGCAAAGTGACTATAACGCAACCACACACTTATTCGAAAAAACACACTAAAGTCAGGCAACACTAACCAGGCTTCGTGTGATTCTGTTTATTTGCACCTTACTTTGACCATCCGTTCGCTGTCATTGATCATTGTGGAGAGCAGGCAGACATTTTGTTTTGTATTATAGCAGCTATCGGATGGAATCAATACATGGGCTGCACAGGTTGTCATGTCCGACTATCACAAGTAGAATCATAGTGAAAAATACGCCAGTAAAATGTGCCGGCTTATGCCACGATAGGATAGCAACAAGTAGTCAAGAGTCAGCTTCGGTTGCTATGCTAACATCACCCATTTTATACCAGAGAAACTTTCATAACAGCGTTGTGATGCCAAACAGCGGGCAGCACTGCAGCGGTCGGTAAATGCCGCTGAAACACATTAATAAACAATGAACCACGGCACTCTGGAGAAAGGTATAAGGGTTGAGAAGTAGTTATTTAATCTGGCTTTGTGTGATTAAAAGCAACACGATCATCGGCCCGACGCCGTTGGGGAGAAAAACAGCGACGTAAACGGTGACGTTATGACGCAGCCGCGGCAGCACCAGTCGGGCTCTGGGCGGGCTGAAAAGAAAAACCGGTTCCGAACCAGAAAAGCTCTAGCACGGAGCTAGAACGGGAACCGCGTTGGTGTGAAAGGGGCATGTGTCAGACTGTAACCCATAGATGGGCGAAGTCCCGCCCATCTACTTCCGACCCATGGGACCTTATTTCGGAAAAATTATGTATTGAAGTCAATGGAGAGAGAAAAGTTATCTTTCGATCCCGTTTGTGTCACGAATTACACATATTATGTTTGTCAAGATTAAAAAATAATTTCCATGTCAAAAAAGTCGCAGTTTGTCTTAAAACTGTTGAAATATAAGACTATGAAAAATACGCAACTAGAAAGACTACAAATCCCCGAATCCCAGGCCCGCATGCTGGCTCTCACGAACCGACTAACTCCCCTTGTGTGTATGCACAGCTCTCAACACGCCCAGACTTGTAGTGATTTTCACCTCGTTTAATACTTTCCGCCTCATTCTGAAAGAAAGAAGTGAAATGTTTCAATGTGACGGCCGTCTTGGTGTGTGGTGCGAGATGGGAGATGTAGTTCATTGAGCGGTTTCACACAAAAAAAAGTGTTACTTCAGTTTTACGACACATTTTTATTTTTTTGACTTGCAAAATAATCTTTTAAATTGACAAACATCATATGTGTAATTCGTGACACAATTCAAACGGAATCTTTCTCTCTCCATTGACTTCAATGCATAACTTTTCCAAAATATGGTCCCATGGAGGCCCCCCGGAAAGGGAGGGACTTTGCCACTCTATTGGTTTGTGGATTTCTGGTTTGTGGATTTCAGTTTTCAAGGCTCACATCTGGCATTTTGGTCACCATTTCATTTATTTAAACCAGAAGGGACCTGAGAGGGTGGAGCTAACAAAGATACTGAAAAAAGATTTAAGGTGACCAAAATGTAACAAATACCTTTAATGAACTGTAAAAAGTTTCAATGTTTCAAGATGAACATGGATGGCACCAAAACTGAACAACGCACTGGTAGGAAGGAACCTGTCAATCACAAGCCACACCCTAAAGCATACCATGCTTTATGGTCTTTTTTACTTACATGTGACCATCATTTACTAAAAGAACATATTACAAGCCATATTTACTCTAATATTAGACACAATAAAGTGAATTGTTTACTGAGGAAACAAATCAAGAGAGCAATAGGGTTGTTACTTTTATACAATCGGAAGGGGTCAAAGACACCAGAGAGGGTGACTGACAAGGAAATCTATCAATATTTTCCCTTTCTTTCTACTTTGTCAAAACTCATCACCTGCTTTACCCTCAATGCACCATCTATCGCTCACAGATTCAGAAGTGTTATGCTACTAGCAGCTAAATTAGCCTTGAGCTGCGAGCCTTGAGCTGCGAGCCTCAAGCAGGGCTAAGGATCGAGCTGCAGAAGTAAAGAAAAGGCATTTTAAAGGGAAATGGAAACACTTTTCAAACTGCTTTCCATGCGACAATATTCCCATTAGGAAATGTATTTATCTAGTCTATTTCCAATGTAAACGATCGAGATACGCGAATTTATGTTTTGAAATACGTGCCTAATGACCATGGGCGCTTCCATTGCTCCGGGACTTTCCCAGTGACGTCACTGAGTGGGTACGGCTTCGAAATAAAACGATTATGTTTTTATTATTACTTTTTTTTCTTTTTTTTTTGGTTTTTCAGTTGAATTAAACTTAAAGTTCAGGGTAATCAACTGTTAAAAACATACTGTTAAAAAAAAAATTCTCCAATAAATGGATGTTTTCAAAGTCAATGAATAATCGCATTTAATAATCGCAATTACAATTATTGACCCAAATCATCGAGATTATGATTTTTGCCATAATCGAGCAGCCCTAATTTATATAGTGTATATATTTTTATATACACTTCTTCCCAATTGACAAAATAAGATGCAAAAGCGACCAAAGGAGAAGGTGAATGCTGGGTAATCTATTATTGATATGTGTTGGGTCCCAGCGGCATGTTGTGTAACAGAGTATCCAGATTGTTCCCTCCTTTATTCATACCCATCAGAGGGATGGCAGGTTATTGGAGGGAATGGGGCGGACGAAGAAGACACAGAGCACAGATGTTGGCGCAGCTGCAGCGCAGAAGAGAGGCCCGGGTTAACGGCTATGCGTAAGACGTGCACAGACTGTGAGAGGGGTACTGCGGCTCTAGCTGTAGAGCTAGCTCATCCACCTGACTGATTTAGAGGTCGAGCCAGGGGTCAAATCTGCGCTGGTGAAGAAAAAACAAGAGGAAAAGTGAAAAAGAAGCCAAGTACAGACTGAAGTGCATGATGGTCACTCAAAATAAGTTAGGTTAAAGGCATTAAGAGATCCACTTTATATGATTGTATGTATAATCCCTCGTCATTTGCCTTCAACCCAAAGTTAGACTGCAACACACACTCTTAGCCAGCTGTAGTTGCTTTAGTTCTCCAACAGAAACAGAAAAATGTACTTTAAAGCAGCAACTTGTCTACAAAAAGTATATCACAGTAAATAATATTTATGTTTGTTTTCCAACATTCAGCACGAGTCAAAGAAGTCAGAGCAACACATTCTAATTTATTTTATTTGGATCTGCCAACATGCAAGGTTTTTCCAAAGCAGCCACAAAAACTGGATCAGCTACCATTATTATCTACTCAAAACGTTTAAAAAAATCCAAAAAGTCAAATATGTTTCTGTAAATATTGTATTTTCTCAATTGGCCTACTCCGTTGACCCCAAAATCCCACTCTGTTTTCAGTGAATGTCTGGATCAGTACAGCTGATGGTTGCGGGTGAAAGGTCTTTAATAGACTCCAGCAGAAGCTTTGGCAGAAAGTCGTGCCAAGGCCGGGACTGAAACTGAGCTGTCAACATTGGCACAGGCACAAACAATCCACAGAAAAACTGCATCACCACAAAAAGTGGAGACAAATCCATTCATTCGGCCTCTAACAGCAACTGGCATTGTTTTATTTGATGACTCTCTCAGTCTGTTTCTCTGGTTGCCCGTGAAAACATCCTCATTATCTGACGACGAGAGCAAGGTGACGAGGAATAATGGTGCTTTGTCAAAACTGATCCATGCCCAAGGTATGGAGTGACAATAAAGGATCTCAGTGTCTCGTCTTCATACAGTAAATACACAGCTGTCCCCCCTCCCCTCCGTACACAATCAAACCTCTGCCATTCAGTGCCACACACAAATAAACGCTGCCTTTGTTTCAGCTTGACACCATTGTTTGGTCTTCATAAAGATTTATCTTCTTTGGCACAGGCGCTTATTTGTTCCGTTTCCAACCAAGTCTTTTCGTTTCAACAATGATGATATTTTGTTGCTTTTCTTGTGTAGTGGCCCTGATACACGTAGCTATGCAAGTTTACAGAACATGCCAAGGCTAAAACTACATGAAACATTATTCTACTTTATTGTAACTATCTAAAAACCTCATTTTGTACTCATGCCATGGGTCTAAAAGTCTCTGTAAAGTCACGACTGACAATACGCCCAATGGCATTACAAGTGTCCTCTCTAGTCATTGATTGTGAAACAACAGAGTCAAAACTTCAGCTAGGAATTCAAAGAGTCCTTTCAAAGGGGTCTTTGTTAACACAGGCAAGACTTACCCTGCTAATAACTAGCCAATGCTCTGAAAATGTAATCGGGTTCATCTTTTTTTATATGAAAGCCGAGTTTAGGCCCTGAAAGAGATGCAGAAGATTCCAGACACTTCAAACGGACCTCAAACCCATGTTTTGGTTCTGCACGGACACACACAGCGAGAGCAGGAGAAAGGGAAGGCCACACCCGTCGAATAAGCCACACATGACAGATGCAAAGACAATCTAAAGATAGATTTGAAGTTAAAACGCTTCCATGTGTGAATAACCAGTGAAATACTTTGTTCTGAAATGTTCTCAAAAGCTAAAGCAACAATCCAATGGACTGCTGTGCAGCACCCCCTGTTGATGTGATATAACATATATGGCTTTATTTATATTTCATTATATCATTTGTTATAATGCACCGTATAACTTGAACAAAGAGACAACTGCTGCAAATGTGTATTCATTTAAAACAAGGCTGAAGACTTTTCAGATTTTTTTTTTTAAAGTTGTATTAAATCAAACAACTGTTCGTATCTTAAACGGCACTGTAACTTTTATTCTTGTAATTTTCTTCCTGTCTTTTTGCACCTATATTCTCTTATCCTTTTAATCAATATATTTAACTGTAGTTTTCTAATATCATTGCTGCTTTTGGCCATTTGTCTTAATGCTTTTTAGTGTTTTTTTGTAACACTTTGAATTGAATGCTGTTGAAATGTGCTATATTACAAAGAAGTCCTTGCCTCATCATATAGTGTGTTAATTGAATAAAGCGTCAACATTAAAGGTGGGGTAGGTAATTCACTTCAGAATCACTTTTTGTTATATTCCATGGAATGCTCTTAACATCCCGATAGCAATGAATACATGAAATGCTTTGACAATAAATACATTACATTTCATCTGTGGAAGCCGTGGCGCTGTAAAAAGCACGACCAATCATCTGAGCCGGCCCGGCTAAAGTAACTGGATGGCCTACCTGCCTGTCAGCCTTCCATCTGTGCACAAACTTATCTCGTGCCCTCATTGGTCATGTGTGCGTTCTTGTGTGTTGGAGGAGGGGCTCTGTAAGGAAGTCTGAAGGAAGGGGCAGATTTCTTTCGGCTGCGTACTTTCAAATTCTAGCGCACTCAGCTGGTTCCTCCATTCTTACCAACTACCTTTAAGGTTAAGCTTGCATTCCCAATAGCAATTGAAATATCACAAAAAGCAGACCCAAACTGCGGGGTTTAAAATGACTATGACTGAGTCTGAGTCTGAGTCTGAGTCTGAGTCTGAGTCTGAGTCTGAGTCTGAGTCTGAGAGTAGTCTGAGTGTAGTCTGAGTCTGAGTTCGAGAGCGGAGAGGATAGAGCGAGAGAGATCATCTAGAGAGAGAGGAGTAGCAAGCTCTCTCTAGTCCTTCTCTCTCTCTGCTCTATCTCTCTCTCTCTCTCTCTCCTCTCTCTCTCTCGAGCTACTCGCTCTCTCTCTCTCTCCCCGTCATCTTCAGGTCATAATGTAACATGACACCAGCGGTTGCAACAAGGCCGGCCGGCCAACCGAGTCGGTTAAGACCAATGAATATCATTTGCTCCCGGTAGGTTCCCTGGCGCTTTCAGACGCTTCCACCGCCAGACTGAATCAGCGTTCGCGCCTGTCATGTCTCTGACGTGACAGAACACACACAGACGCACAACAGGCTAATGACATCCACGCACACCCACACACACATGAAGACTGTACAGGCGCGCACACACACCGAGCTCCATCGCGGCCTGCACACTGTCAAAAAGAGGCTCAGCTTAGAAGATAGGCACACACGCATCAACACACACACACACACACCCACACAGGATATATCGTCAGCCTCTGGAGACCACTTTGTTGTTTCTGATGCTTCTGTCATCCTCAATACACTTCACGCTGCTCTGACAAATCCAGAGATTTCTCACATCTCACACTTCTTTTAAAAAACCAATAGCTTTCAAGGGTTATCACCATGCAAACCACATTACAGGTGAAAGCAGCCTTGGTGAGATCCCCTCCCTCATTAGGGGGATTAAAGCCGGGGCTGCCCTTCTCCTGGGTGAGAAGCAGCCACAATAACTCCCCTCACCTCAGCTCTGGTTTCCTGGCTTAGACCGCTGTTTAAATTCCCTCCTGCCTCTGAAAATGTCCTCCCTGGGGATCCCCGAGGCTTTGATCAACCGCCCCCAATGGATGCACCCGTCCACCTCCACACACACCCCTAACCCCACCCCACCCACCACTGGGGGGAATAAGAGGGCTGGAGGGGGTCAGGGGTAATGCTGCTGGAGATAAGAGAGAGGAGGCGAAGAAAGAAAGGGGAGGTGGGGTCTTGGAAAGATCAACTGGGGTTGGGTAAAAGGGTAGATAAGTGGGAGGGTGGGCTAATGAACCCCACTAATAACTCCTCCACACACACACACACACACACATATTTAAGTAGCCTAATTATCTGCCTGATCTGGTGCAATGACAGCACCTGCATTGAAGGGTCAAAGCAGGGTTGGGATGTGCTAACAACCTTGTTAAGAAATACCTCATGTTAATGAGAGCTAATCACGGTGCGCATTTAGTTTCATGCTAATAGGGCAGCATGTGATCTTTAAAGATCACTAGTAACACACAGAACGGGCGATGTCTTTTCATCTTGAAAGTAGCGCTGCGCAGGATGCCCGCTTCACAGGTCGGGTCGTGGGTATCAATCTTACATGACTGAATGTATATCACATGCAATCGCGTACAGCAATTATAATCTGTATTTGATCATTAAAATGATGGGTACATCGAGACAGAACGGATTTTTAAGAACCCATAGGAAAAACTCTGAGCTCCAATAAGTGGATGGTGTGAGCGACTCAAGTCTCATTCCCCTAGAAAGTAAGAGTGATTTAGTCCAGGCCTGTTTGGATTGAGTCATTCAAGACCCTGGTTTCAGTTCCTTACCTGAACTGTATATATAACTGTGATATCATTGGACAAATCCACACAGGAAATAATAAAGCAGCTTCCCTAAATGTACTGTTTATACGCAGGAAATATTTCCACGGACACCAGGATATCAAAGCAGATCAAAGATAGAGGAGCTCCCAAACTGCTATCTCATCAAATTAACGTTTATTAAGATAAAAATGTGTGTGTGACAAGAGCAGAAGAGAGAACTGCCCTCAGGCCCAAAGCCGTGACCAAATGCAAAGTTTTTATAGGAAGTGAATTGGAGGAAAATTGGGTGGAGAAATTAGACAAGGAGCCAGTGTCATTTCGTAACGAGTATTGCAGCCAAAATATTTCCCTTTCCCTATTTAAGAAATGGCAGGTGAGCCAATTTGGACTGAATTATGTTGATCATAGAGGTCTGGAATTGCACATTAAGCTCATAAATGTGAGGAGAGCTAAAGCACTTACTTTCTGCTCCTCAGCATACATTTATTCCCTATAACAATACAGCCTCATGAATAATGACACAGTGCACAATCTATACTGAAGTTATGATGAAGAGAGATTATCTTCATACTGACTAGGAAATGCTTTATCAGAAGAAATAATCTACTTCTTAAATATATCTTACACACTAGGAATAGTTAGAGCATATCAGCATACTGTCAAATGAGAAGTCCTGGCACATAACCCACTGTCAAACTAAAAAGGTTTTCTAACACACATTCGTTTTGTACAGATTAAACAGACAAGATATTAATGTTGAGATGATGATAGCTGTTTCCTCAACAGTCTTTATGCTAAGCTAACAAACTGCTAGCTGGAGCTTCATATTGAACACAGGGATATGAGGGTGATTTCTATCTTCTAATCTAGTCTTCACCAGAAAGGGAAGGCTATTCCCACAGATCTTGAATTATTCATATCAAGTTATCTCATTTGTCACAAGTTAGACACATTATTGTTGTTTTTTGGTTTGGCACATCTTAACTCTCCTGTCATTTCAGATCCCGCCTTCCTCCAGGCTCTTCCAATCAGCTCACTCCCCTCACCTGGTCTCCACAGCCCTTCCCCTTACCTGCTTCTCATTCCCTCATTACTCCGCAGTATTTATACCACCTCACTCTCACTTGATTATCTCTGGCCTAGTACCTGTCCTTCCCGGTGTTTGACCCCTGCCAGCCTGTTATCGGACCTCGAGTTTCCTGCCTGCCCCCTGTTTGGATTGGTTTGCCTGTCTGACGGATCGCCTGGTTCTGAGCCCTGTTCTGCCTGCCACTTCTCGGATTTGTTTGCCTGACTGCTGGATTTCCTGGTTTTGACCCTGCCTGTCCCTGACCTGATTGAACTGAACATTCTGAACACTGGTTGTATCTGTGTCGTGCTATTGGGTTCTGATCTGTACCTGTGAGCGTGACAACATTTAAAAACATTTCTAAGTTACAATCCATCTGCAAATGAGGTAACACAATGATAATCGAGCCTGCTGCCGATTATGCTATTTGAAGTACTAAAAACTGGGAGTCTTTTGCAACGTTTCCAACTGCTTTTTTATTTTATTTAACTACATTTCCACCAGTAAATATGGTGTCTAAGATCTTAATGGTTGCCACTTTAAGAGCAAGTAGGGACAGGTGGTAGCACCTTTTTAAAGATACTTGTCTGAGGATTCACATGGTTTTCTTCAAACACGCTTTGGTTCAGGTGTAATCTCTCTCCATTAGACTTTGACATGTAGGTAGGGAAAGAGGTTATGATAAAATACAGTAAGTGCACATAAGAAGGAGATGGTTACAGCTGAACTAAAGTCATATTCAGAGTAAACTTTCTTTCTTAACACTGCATACACAAAGTACAATGCTAAGTTTGAAATGGCCAGAGTGAGATCATCAGCAGGACATCACAACTATGAAGTACTTTTTGATACTGAGTGGACTCCTCGGTAAATGGGCACCTGCACTTAGTGTGGCTAAGTATTAACGTCCTGCATTTGATGCTAAGTGCTCATTAAGGTCCTTGAGGTCAATTCATTTTGAAATGCAAACCATCTGCATTCAAACACAGAAATGACACCCACATATCATAACATGGAGCCGCTCGAGCCAACTTAACGTATCTCATCCCTCTAGCTTTGACGACGATGCCTCACTAAACAGCTCTAAACAAACTCTCTCAATGCCCTGATGAATAAGTGAAGGGATAAAAGCTACATCGATACCATTCTAACGCATTAACGTGCCAAATAAATAAATAATTGGTGATGTGCGGGAGGGGAAGCAGGGGGGAGGGGAGACGTTGCACATTCTTTTGTACATTGAATCTATCTTATCGGAGCGTGTAAAAATAACTTGACAGAGGCTAATTGTGCTTGTTGCTGAATAATGGATCACAGCGGAGAGGGCCTTCCTGGAACTGGGGCGGGAGCGCCTGTTCCCCGCTGAACCTCCGGGTTCCTCTCTCGCTTTTGCCTTCAGGTAAAAAATCTGCCACAAACCCCCCCCCCCCCCCCCCCGCTGCGTCTCTCCCTTCCTCACCCACCCCAGCCCTCTCCTCCTCACTCCTGCTTTCTTTCACTTCCCTCTGCTTTGTTAGCGGGTGTCCAAGAGTCTTCAAATGGGAGAAGAAGACCCAGAACTTATGGAGTTATGAGAATAATTTTTTAACACCGAGGTTAGCCTAAGATTTATCAGAGTCTCTTCAGTAAAGCTTGAAAAATATTGAAGATATAAACCTACTGATCACACTTTCTACCTAAAATGGTGGACTTGTGTTGGACAATGACTTTCATTTTGATCAGAAATTAAAAAGGGAATTAAAAAATACAGTGATATTTCGTATTGAGGGGGAAAATTACCATCAATGAGTACTGTAGGTTTCCTGTCTTTCCAAATGTCATGAGACAAAAGACCAACAGGCCCATGTTTGTTTTTTAGTGAGAGCATATTATTTATTAGCTGAGAAAAATGTACTTAGTATAAAACAGCATCATCAAACACAGCAATGCAGCACTCAATAAATCAGACCATATGGGAAGTTAAGTAAAAAAAGGTACACAACAGTGTTTATGTTAAATCTCCGTATAAATCCCAAATGCCTTTGAAAATTACAGCATCAGTTGTATACAGCATCAAAGTGACCTATTATTGGTGGCACTGAAGCCATATATCATAAATTCAGATTCCTATGTTTAAGACGACGGAACAACAATTAAATTCGGAAGTTGCCGTTTTCTTAAACCCTGACAGCAAAACAAAGAAAGAAAAACTAATCCTCTTACTCTTCACAACCCACAAGTGAGAATAAGGCTTTGTTGGTAAATACCCGTATCAAGTTTGTTGCTTCACATCTAATATGGCATCAAAGTTGTCGTCCATGTGACTGTGGGAGTTGAAAGCGTGAGGTTGCATCTTTGCATAAACGTCTTAGCCGCTATCGTCTCATCAGAGGAATGTGTGCAGCTGACGGAAGACTGCCTGCACTTATTCCCCTCAACAACTAAAGGCTTGTTAAAAACTGCTTTTCCCCTTTCTGTCTTTTGAAATATGTGCCGCTAATGAATCATGCTGTTTGGGAAGCTGAAATGGCCTTGGCTCTTGATGTCAAAGGAAGAAAATGTAGTTTTATTTGATTGACATGGTACTTTCTTGTCGAGTGTTACAGTACATGTCGCTATCTTTTTTTGGAAATCTTTGGAAACCCATTTAAAGGTTTCACTAAGAGTTATCAATCTGAAATGACTGATGTTATTGAAAAGCTGACATTGTGCACATAAAATGCCAATCACCCGAGAACAATACTGTAATTTTTTGGGGCTGGAGCTCCTGATAAACTGCAGATAACTGCTGTGATAATCGCTCTGACAGACATAACATCGCTCAGACAGATAACTGTATCTTTCATTACTCAGATTTTACACTGCAGCAGAAATCAAGATACACATCTCAGATAACACGGCTCTGTTGAGTAGGGTATATCAGCGTCTGTTAATTGAACACTAATATTAAATATTTCCTAAAGAAAATTCATACTCCAGTATCTATAATCTCATCCAGCTTTCCAAAACAGAAGGTTGTGTTCTTTAGAAAGGAAAGTGAAGTAGTTTAAAAATATAATCTTTCTACCTTCCCATTTACATACAGTATTTATTTATTTACCTATTTATCCACTAATCTGTTTAGTTTGTTCAATTGATTTCAATAAACTCCACAGGAGGACTCGGTCTGGAAAGTCCACCCTTTTATTTGTGACGCAAAAAAATAATAGTAACTTAACATATTGCAAATTATATATTTATGTCCTTCTTAAATTAAATTGTACAAGACTGGGAAAAAGGTTTTCAAAACTAATGTAATAAAAAACGGTATTTAAAAAAAAAATGGTGGAAATGTTTAGCCCATGTTGGCTCTTAGCCCAGCGTGCGTACAAGTTAAAGACATTATTATATTTTTTTTTAATAAAAGAAAACATATCAGAGAAATCTTCAGCAGACAAGCTTCCAGCCTTTAGACTCAGTTTCCACTCTCATTACGCTCTGGTCAGTTGTCCATTTATCCGTCCATAAGGCCTGATGGGAGAGGAGCCCACTCTTATCAATATTTCATATAATCATATGATGTTGTGTTTGGTCAATCTGCCTTTTATGGTCTCTTGCTATCTTAAGCTGAAGCCGTCACTACTTAGGCCCTCAAGAGCAAATCAATGATCCGGATAACATCAGAGGCCTGCTGGTTACTGTAAGTTCAGCATGACTATGTTAACGTTTCCTGTAATGTTGACATCACAATGTTGTTATGACCCACTGAGGGGGAGTTGTAGCTACAGCAATATGTTTCTAATGGCACCCATGAGATCATAGAGCCTCTTAATGTTTGACAAAAGAAAAGTTCTGCCCGCCTTATATTGTATTTGTACAGTAAGTGCTTTGCAGCAATTATTCAGTTTTAATGTCTTTGTATTATTGCAACAAATGTTTAGACTTCCTTTATGTTTCTCTTGGCTTTTTAATGACTTTTATATGTATTTAAAAGTAATTGTTTAATGTGTCTTATAATGTTTTTTATAAAGCACTTTAAATGCCTTGTTGTTTAAATCAGCTGTATAAATAAACTTGCCGTGCCTTATGTGAGTATGTGTGCATATTGCAGTGTAGGTTATTCCACAACATCTTAAAAAAGGGTAAAACCTCGTCCTTACTTTTTCCACATAACATACGTGCTGTTTGGGTTGCCTTCAATGCATCCTAATGTTACCTGACATTTCCGAACTGTTTTAATATTCCAATATTATGATCAACGGCTCGTAATGCAGGGCTGCATGAATAATTTCAGTGCATTTGGTGGAGCCCTGATTATTTGAAACAAGTCCTGTTCTGGGCTTGCGGGGAGCCGGCGGATCCAAAAACACCATTAGCCAGGTGGTATCCCATGAATTAAAAATAGCCGAACACGGTTTTCCAGTCAGGCTGCTTCACTACCCCCCCCCCCCCCCCCCCAACATATCTCCACAGCACACACAGTGTTTCGTGACAGAAGGCCGAGGAAGAAATCTGCCGGAAAGAAAAAGAAAAGAGAGAGGGAGAATAAAATCTGCCAACTGATCTGGACACAGATACATGACCCACATACCCTCTCTCCAGCCCCACCCATCCCCCCCCCGTGGTACGACTGTCATCTTAGGATGTTTTCACAATGTTTTACCATCCAATTTTTCCCGAGTGTACTTCAGGGACGTGTGAATTAGATGCCAAATGGGGAGAAAATGTGGCAGAGACACCTCGGAGGAGCTGCGTTAGCGAGCTGTCAAGATAAAGCCTGAGACAGCACCCCGTACCCCGAGCCAGAGCCGCTCCATAAAAGGTTGAATTAACATCGAGGTTAGCCTCAACTCAATTCACATCAACTGGTTCTCCCGCCGCCAAGGACTCCAGGACTATTTCTAATAAAACATCTCCATTTAAACCCTGTGGCTGGATTCATCTCTGATTTATGTTACAAAGGTGACCTTACATCCCAATGAGCAACATGTCAGGGAAGCAAGACAGAAGACGGGAAGTTATTGTAAGGAAGGAAAACATATATAGTAAGAATAGCAAAGGGAAGGAAAGAGCCGAGAGAATATATATGAGAAATGGATAAAAGTGAAAGAAGGGAAAGTATGAAGGTCAATTGGAGGGAAGTGACATATCATTACATCCTAATGAGCAGCACACACGGAAGCGAAAGAGGACACAGGACGTAATGGCAAGGAAGGAGAAAGTCGATACAGTAAGAAAAGGAAAGGAAAATAAATAGCACGGAGAAAGATAGTAAGAAATGAAGGTAAAAACAAAATGTGGGCAGTGTACAAGTTAAAGTAATGGAAAGGATGACGGCAAGTTAATACAGACAAACAGATAATGTCAGGAAAGCAAAATAGAAGACAGGACGTCAGTGCAAATAAGGACAAAAGGATACGGTAAGAAAGGAAAAGGAGAGGGATAGGACACGTGAAAAGGAAAATAATTAAAAATTGGAATAATAAAAAAGATGGAATGACAAAAGAGAATAAGGAAAGTCTTCAGGAAAATAAAGAAATGATGTACAAACACGGTAAGAAAGTATAGTGACAAAGAACAATAAAAATACAGGGCCCAAAGAAACCACTGCTCAGAAACTTTAGTGCTCAGATAAGAAAAAGAGAAAGATATGGGATGGAGAACTGAAGCCTCCCAACAACATGCTCCTTCCTGCCTGCTGTATATTTAATAGCCACTCCATCATTCTGCCTCCTTTCCTCTCTCTCCGTCTCTCCATCCTCCCGTCATTCCCCCGCTCATCCACGGCAGATAGGGATTGTAAGGCTCGGTGGCAAATTCCTGATCCACAATCTGTCTCTGTGTGCTCCGATCCAGGGGGGGGGGGGAAAGGCCGGAGCATTTCCCACAATGCCCCACCAAATACGGGGCGCTTTAGCTCGCGCCCGTGTTAGGGAAATAAAAATCAGCGGAACGGCTCGGAGTGGCAGCATGTCAACAGAGGCAGACAGAGGGAGATACGGGAATAATTGTTGGGGAATTAATCAGTTGGGAATGCTTTTTCCTTGCCATGATGCGTGGGCGAGAGTAACGGCAATGCAGGCCAAATGGAGAATTAAATTTACACCATTTCAAACATGTTTATCTTTATCCCTATGCTGTGCCGTGTGGGGGTTAAGTCTGTGTGATGCCAGTTCAAAGCATTGTCACATTTAACCCCGTCACAAACTTATCTCCCTCCGGGGGCTTGTTTTGTTGCTATTGTCCGTCAATGGCATTATTAAACAAGGGAATAGTCTGGCCAGTAGAAAGATAAAGGGTATGTGAGGTTTTTTTAAATCTTAATGCCTTTTTAAAAAAGTCAATAAAAGATTGTTAAAGGTCACTTCAAGTCAAACAACTGCCAATATGTAAAGTAAGACGTTTTTACTTTCTCGAAACCCCCCTCCCGTGATGAACTTAACAGCGCTTCATAAATAAATTCGTCTTGACTCCACTTGCCCTGTGGGTAGCATCAACATATCATTTCCATATTCACCTAATTGTGTCAGTCACTCATCCTCAACAAAACAGCCTTTCCAG
Source organism: Harpagifer antarcticus (assembly GCA_902827135.1). Taxonomy (NCBI): domain Eukaryota; kingdom Metazoa; phylum Chordata; class Actinopteri; order Perciformes; family Harpagiferidae; genus Harpagifer; species Harpagifer antarcticus. The sequence continues at coordinate 1,007,806 of CADEHL010001155.1, read as the reverse complement.
GTCATAGACATGCTTCTTTAGCACTTTTCAAAGTTCAACACAAACCAGAAGAAGCAGAGAGAAAGCAGGAGAAAGGCTTCCTGTGAGGTGGCGACTCTTGACACTGACAACGATAAAAACTTGGTGGTGTGAGTAAAAAAAAAATGAACGACACTAGACAATAAATCTTTCATGTACCCTACACACCCAAGGTGAAATAGGCGCGATTCAGCCGCAGCGTGACGTGTAAAATGTGTTTGGATCTGGCCTGCAAACACTGCTGAGGAGCACATGAAAGATGCATGGGGCCACGGGAGAGGTATAAAGAATTTAGAGATATAAAGGATATATGACAAATAAATCAGGATGCAAATCTCACCGGGTGCCACTGGGAGTTCTCCAATGAAAACGGCCTAAATAATTGAAGAGGAAGAGGAAACATTTCATCAATGAGAAGAGCAGCGGAAAACGCTCTTCCCTCCATTTTTCTAAAAACCTTTCTTAGGAAGCTAAGAGGCAGGTTTGTCAGTACAGAAAACTGTGTTTGAAAAGCTTATTCTTTAAGAAATTCTAGCGACAAAGCTTTTAAAATCCTTGAAGGAGTTATTCTAAACCTCAAAAAATATTCGGCAATCGTGCTAAAAGTGAAATGAGAAAGGATTGACGGAAAGTCGCAGCAGGGTGAGACAAAGAAAACAAACCAGAAGCCAGTTGCACATTTTCCCAGATGCCATCAAATGCCACTGCGACTCAGAATGTGAATGACATATATACATTTCCAAAGTATCATTATATCTCCTTCTCCATTAGTACTTTAGCAGATGGGATTTCTGCTTTTCTTCCAAACAAAGTGCTTGCTCCTTTCCCTCGCACTAAAGCTCAGTGTTTTTCAACACAATCACTGAAATGATGTCTTTCATTTCTGGCCATCCCTCTCTTTCTCTCCCCCATCTTTGTTACTTTTAAAGAGGACATGTTATGCTAATTTCCAGGGTCATATTTGTATGTTGTTCCTCTAAATAATTAATAATAATTTCGTACATTTATTATAGCGCTTTTCCAGATGCTCAAAGCACTATACAAATACACATTACACACGTATACATGTAACGGTCTGTGGTCCACAGGAGCAAATTCAGGTGAAGTGTCTTGCCCAAGGACTTTTCTTTTCACCCTCTGTCTGAAACCAGAGCCCAGTCTGCTCTGATTGGTTAGCTGGCCAGCTCTGTTGTCATTGGTCAACCGCTCAGAGATGTCCCGCCCCTTAGCCAATCACGTACAATGTGTTGAAGCGATAGCCAATAGAATAAAGTGTTACGTAGAGATGTCACTATGTTCCTGAAGTAAATAAAGGAGTCTAATGGAAACCTATATGACGCACTATAGGAAAGGGAATATGCCACAAAGAATTATAGGGCTTCTTTATCTCCATTTCTCAAGTTTTAGTTTGTTACCTTTTTGACAGGACTGTTAGCAAAGCAGCAAACTAAATATGAAACCTTACAAACAAACAAGTTACATATTTAACCTCAGTTTGTCCTCACCAGTAAAAAGAGCAAACGCGGTGAAAATAAAAACTTAGCATAATGACTGTGTTGCCAGTTCAGCCAGACGCTCCACATCAAGAGGGGGGAAAAGAAACAATCCTAACGGGAACTCATCGCCATGGTGAACCCGGGTTGCCAAGCACGACTGTCTTGGCAACAGCGTCACCAGGGAGACCGGCTCCCCGTAGATGGGGCTCATTGATTAGAGTTGGAGCTCGCCCCAGAGTCCCAGGAATCATTAAACACTGTAGGGGTTTTTTTGGGAAAAGGGAGAATGAGAGCCAAGGGAATTGTGGGAAGGACTCTGAGGTCATATTCATTAAGAGGTTGGAGTCCAAACTGTATTTCATCCCCTTTCATTCATGACATCATTGGTGAGATACTCTCTGCATAACCTTTGTTAACGATAATCATCTTTTCTTATGCTGCTGATGTTCTGTAACTTTATTACTAACTAAAAAGTTACAGTACATCTGAATCGTTTTCATGCCACTAAGTTGATTTAACTATTTATTTATTTAATCAGGGTATATGTAGGAATCCTGAAGTCAAATGTAAGACCTTTTAAGACCTTTTAAGACCCTTTCCATACATTTTAAGACCTCATCTCCACTTGGAGTTTTAACCGGTTGCCTTGGCGACACACTTTACCTCACATTGACTATATACAGTATTGATTGTCCTTCCTCCTTATCTTCCAACCATTTGGACGCAAACTTGCATTTCCCATAACGATGTTGTTTAACAACCGGTGTAAACGGACCTTCGCGCTATCAAGCAGTGAGCGTGCGATGTCCTGTTCAGATGACGTCAAACCCAACGGGATGCCATAAATAAACTACACAGAATCACACTACACACCTACGCCATGATTACATTCAGGCAGACTGTAGAATACAACCTCTTTGGACCATTTATATACTTATTGAAGACAAGCTACAAAATGTAACACCTTGGAAAATGCCATTTAATATTTTTTAATAGCCTTCATTTTCGCTAAATTAATTTATCAACCTTTAATACTTTTTAAGACCCTGTTAATGCACACATCCTGTAATATTTTCTGTTATGTTTTCCTCTATGATATATACAGTATGACTAAGAAACAATCAAAGCAAAATCTACCATTTGAAATGAACGTATCTGCTTCATCAGGATTATGTGGACAGTGACCAACAAGACATCACAATTTGTCCAAATGTTGCTAAATCCTGATGAAACCCAAAGTTAGAAGAAATCCACTCTGGAGGACACCGTACAAACATGTGTACACCTACTGTACAGCGGCCTCATTACGACCAAATGACAAAGGCTACATTACAGTGCATTTAGCTGACGCTTTTATCCAAAGCGACTTACAATAAGTTGTTTGGGAATTTCTGTAACATAACTGACAATAGAAAACTCTGAAACGTATGTTCAGAGTTCAAACACTTCAGTGGAAACTTTTCTGTTCATCACCAGTCTAATTGAAACTTCACTTAAACAACAATTCAATTAAATGAAACAAATGAATTTAAACGCATAAGGCATGTGTGATGTCCTTTCGCTTCAACTAGTCAATATGTAGGCCTGATTTAGACCACTTGAACATGCTTCTAAAGTGTTTAATTTACCAGAAAAAAACATGCTTAAATTAAACAGAAGCTGTAGATATACACTAAATACATTTCATAATTGATGAAAGGTCACTGAAAGTCGAGTACAAGAGAAACAGCGTTAATAGTGAGAGGAGGCGGTTCTAAAAACAGAAAAGCTCACTTGAGATTTACCACGTTCTGCTCTGCTGAGCGGTCACAACACAAGTTGTCTCGACACCGACTCCTGAATGATCTGTCATTCTGAGTTAAATACAGGTATGCTTATGAGTCGACATGGCGCTGTTGTGACAAATGCGTGAGCTCAGTGTCACATCTCATAGTATGGAGTGACTGACATAGCAAATAATATATATTCAACACTTGACACAGCCTGTCTACACTATTCACATTTTAAATGCAGTGGACCTGACAGAGATTATGGTCCTCGGATGTGGAGCAGTTTCTTGTTGTGTTATGATATGCGAGCCAGGAATATGCAGTTAATATTAAAGAGAAAGATACTCAGTTACTCAGCCTTCCAAAACTGCTGTAAAATGTCTTCTGGAGGAGATTTGGTAAGTCTAAACAAAACAACCCCGGTGATGTCATTAAGTTTATGTTGGGAAATGAGACGACAAAATCAATTATTAACAAAAAGCTTGCACTACAAACCGAGGGCGTGGAAGTGGAAAGACATCAACGTTTACCGGGCATATACAATCAGCTGCATTATGGGAAACGAAGGATCTAGTTGTGTTTGGAGCTGGATCCATACTAAGGACATCTGGGCCTCTTTTGGCTCTATTTTCAACCATTACTTTTCATCTGTCCCATGTGAGTGCCCCAATTTTATGGAAGTGCAATATTAAATAGGTGGAGTAATTTTTTTGAAAGACTAAGATAACATGGGTCACTGCATGTTTTTTGGAGTTTCTAGAGAGAAAGGAGATTGAGAAAAGCGTGTTCAAGAAATGTTTTTAACCCCTTTTGCTATGATTTAAAAGAAACATCTTTTTTATAAACTTGTATAAGTGAGAACCAAATAAAATCTTACAAAATAATAACCCATTTACCAAGGATACACAGGAAGACGAAACCATATGAACTGTGTTACCTTAAAGAGTGTGTCATGTGCATGTCTTGCCAATTTGTGTGTGTGTGTGTGTGTGTACTTATTCAGCTCGTGTTAAAAAGAGGGGCATGGGTGGCAGGGCTACCTTGAAAAGGAGACGAGAGGAACTTCCTCTTCTTGGAGCCGGCACAAAGCGTCAGGCAGCGGTGAGTGGGGGGGGGGGGGGCAGGCTAGCGGGTAGACGGGGTGAGGGCCGGTGCCAGGGACGAGGGTCTTTGTGTGTTTTGTTGGCGGTGGCGGCACCCCTCAGGTCCGGTGGACACACGCCTGGTTCACTCGACGACAGCTTTGTCTGAGCTTGGAGGGCGGCCATGAGCCAGGCGCGCAGGTTGTCCTGACAACTGTGCACGGAGACAAACAGACACGTGAAAATCAGAACGGACAATCACATTGAGTTTCAGAAAAGTATTAGCCTGTCAACAAGTCTCAATGTTTGGACTATTCAACTACTGTAACAAATCTGTAAATAACTGTGCAATAAATACTTTACTTTCACTGATATCTGGCTGCTATTACACTACTTCTACATGCAACACTGATTTAATAATATATTTTTTAAATACTGTTACTGTACTTATTGTTGTCTAACCAATACTTTTGTAAATTGTACTTTGTATAATTTATTTCTCTAATATCTTTATTTGTTTGCCTATGTCCCCTCTGTGGGACTAATAAAGCTATTCTGATTCTGATCATATTTTTTTAAAGTATGAACTAAGATATTATGTATGTTGCCAAATATGTGTTTTAATCATTTGAAAGGGCCTCCAGATATAAAGCAGGATTCACCATGTGTGTATTGATGTAGGTCCTTCTGTGTGTTCACATTAGTGTGTGTGCCGTGTCTGAGGCCCATTCACCTGCAGCAGCCGCACAAAGGAATGTGTTTGGCTGCACTCCTCTCCAACCCTTGTGCATCTTTCAACCCTAAACTATGCCAGGATCTCGGAGGAACAGAGCATCCGTTGACAGCAGGCGCTCCTCCAAAGACATGCTTCTCATGCCCTGCGGAGGCCCCCTGTACAGGACACCCCCCCCCAGACCCCCACTGCAACCCGGCTCTCCCCTGCAATCAAAGACAGCTTCATTATCTGCTGACTAATTTTGTGCCTGCCCCCAAGACGACTCCCAGGTAATGGCGGCGCAGGTTGACCCTCCTCCCCTGCACCTCTCGCTCAGACATTGAGGCCACAAGGCTGCGTCTCCCCCCCAAACAAAGGGCTCTCTCAGAGGCCCGGGCCTGTGCTGCACCCCCCCCCACCTGCATGGGGAGGAGAGGGAGGAATCTGAGAAGAGTGGGGGGGAGTCGAATCTTGAATCTCCGCAGCAGGAGAGGAGCCAGCACTGGGACAGGCGGTGATACAACATTTGAATACCCCGACCGGGGACACACCGTCGTGCCTCTCCAATTAAATTATCCAGTCCACAATGGCGAGGCCTCGAGAATTGACACCTCCATTGAGAGTGTGTCAGCAGCTTTGTGGGGACCGACAATTTCCATCTCTGCAGAAATAGATTTGCTCCCAAGGGGGGCAACAATAGCAGGGCAACCCTTCTAATGCTCGTTTTTGCGAGGAAAATAGGGATGAGAGCTGGGGATTTGGAGGGTTTACTTACAGGGACTGAGGGAATTCTCCTTTCAAAGTGATAATATATCTGAAGTGTCTCTGACAAAACGCTGTGATGATGAATGAGTTGTTTTTTAGCTGAGCCAAAACCATGATTGACAGTCTAACATGTTTCAAGAAGTGTGATCAAACGCACTTATTTTTTGTACAATTAAGCATATTTTCAAAAGGTGTATTTGGTGATTTTATTGAAGACACAGGACTTTAACTAGTAGAAGTGTCAAACGGTATCTTACCCATTGTCAATGTATTCACAAAGTTAAGAAGTTATTGTTGACTCATCACTTGGACAAACTTTAACCAAAAAATGAGTTTATATGCAGTAGTTTAGTCTCTGTAGAAACAGTAAATCTCCTCTGACAGCAAACGTTTTTTCGGCCCATTCACCATTAGTTCAAAGTAGTGGGAGAAAGGAAATATTGAGAAAAAGTTGAGAGTGACTTTCTGTATTTACATTGGACACACCTGAGCCCACTGAGCCAACAGGACACACACACACTCTGTGTATTAAAAGGCCGTTGACATGAGGTGTCTAACAAAATCAAAAGCCTGTCTGACACATAACAGCTCAGTGGGCACAGCACACACATCTCCAGCTGAAGATGGAGGATCCAAGACTGACTGCCAAATCCCTGAGGCAGAGTTTGGAAAACACACAACCTGACACCTTTAAAGTGAGTCACACAGCGACACATCTGCATACTGTGGCTGTCATCTTTTGGGCATGGAGCAGTGTCTCTGCAAGTCTGACCGACAGAGCCCGCTGTTCGCATTCAATCCTATCCAAGGAGGTTTTTTAGATGTCTACATTTCACCAAACATTAACCACAGAGGTGATAAATAGGGAAAAATCCTGTTTTGAGAATAAAATGACCAAATAGCCCCAACAAAGTTTGCATTGTGACTGTGATGCACTCCCGCCAGCTTCACACAAAGTTATTGCTAAAGGTGTACAAAGGCAGTGCATCAAAAGTGTTTGCTAGCATTTCCTGGTAGATATATCTAATGCTGGATGTTAGGAGGGAAATAGGGAGGTGATATATATATGCCAGATTGTACGTTAGATAAGTAACTTTAAGTATCTTGTTGAATTAGTTTAGAAACAGAAAGTTAGGATCACTCTCAAATCTTAAAAAAGGTCCGCTCAGTACAGAATATAATCAAAATTATTTTGTTGTATGTTTGTTATAATAATAGATTTATTTTGTTAGCGCTTTTACAGGTGCTCAAAGACGCTTTACAGATATAGTGAGAAGAAAGGAACAACAAATAAATATATAGTTAAAGTCAAATAATACAAAAACAATCACACATTAAAAGCCAGATTGAAGAGGTGAGTGTTTTGAAGGTGGTGAGGTCAGTGCAGTCTCTGATGGGAGGGGGGAGTCAGTTCCAGAGGGAGGGGGGAGCGACGGAATAAACATTATATATTAGGGATGTAACGATATATCGAATTAAATTGAGACATTTATTTATTTACCGCGATATCGTGTCTCAATGCCGCCGTGAGACCGACAAAATCTAACGTGATTTTTTTAATTTTTGAAAAATATATATACTTTTTTTATTTAAACCTTTATTTAACCAGATGGTCCCATTGAGATCATCGATCTCTTTTTCAAGGGAGACCTGTCCAACATGGCAGCAAGTAGGTTACAACATGAACATAAAACAACAGATAACACAAAAGGACATCGTAATTACAGGGCTACATGTACACACCTAGAGACATTGACAAGTACCAACAGTATATTTATATCCCTGTCAATAAGCCTCACCTTCTTGGCAAAACTGTATTGTTTTTGAAGTGGTGGAGAGACAATGCACAGTTTGACCCATTGCTGTCACCCATCTCTGTGTCCCAGCAACATCAGTACCAAGCGAGAGTTTTTTCCACAGCAGGGATTTTGTAAACGCCCAAACATCCCAGCTTCTACCTGGACATGTGGACATGCTCATATTCCTAAAGGATAACCTTGATGATGCTGAGAGAGTGAGTTAGAGTTGAGTTACTTGAACTAAAGTGAAACTTGATTTATTCTATTGCAGGGTCTGATTATTATATTTGTGACACTTTAAAATACTAATATCTACTAAAATGCTGTACAAATCAGATTTATTATTTAATACATTTTAAAAAATTCAAGTAAAAACATTTATTTTAAAAATAAAATTCACATTTTTTTTTCCTTTATTTTTCAATACTTGTTTACATCTGAACTCCCCGTAAGTCTCCTCTCTTCTCTTTTATCAACCTTCAGAGAAACCTCAGCCAGTCGTTACTTCAGCCCACATAAAGACACAGTTGTTCTGTTGGACTCAGCCAATTCAAAGTGAAGATGATGGTCAAAGGTACACGGATAATACGTCTGTCTGCCTTCTTAGGGCTAAGTGGATGCTGCTGAAAAGGTGCCTTTATGTCTGACCCCCAGAGGTCAGACTGATGCGCCAGTGTGTGTGTGTGTGTGTGTGTGTGTGTGTGTGTGTGTGTGTGTGTGTGTGTGTGTGTGTGTGTGTGTGTGTGTGTGTGTGTGTCCCACATACCTGGCAACCTAGAATTATAGCTATTTCTCATGTTGTCTATTTGAACAGATGAAAGTAAAGGTTAATCCCATATTGCAGTTTGTAGATGTCGTTGGAACTATCGCGAATAATGCCCTGAATGCAGTGAAGATATCTGCGAGAGTAATCATAAAAGAACAGAGAAACCAATCAGGGTCTCAGGTCCCTCACAGACAAGATTCCTCCACAGACATGGACAAAGTGAGACGTTTTTAGCCATTAACGCATGAATATCAATTTGTTAACTTCCAGCAGAATGCAGTCACGTATGCCAATTTAAAAATGAAGTATCAGTTATGTTAGTTATATGGTAATGAAATTGATAATTAGATTTCATCACAGTATTGCTAAGGGTCACATTTGATAAATAGATCCATTTATAGTTATAATGTACATGTACCGTTTCCTAATCTGTTAAGAGAAGACTGTGAAAGCCCAGAGGATTTTCTTTGTCCAATCAGAAATACCAGAGGGTCCAAGTGGAGAGATAAAAGAGCCAGAGGAAAGAGATGAAGAGAATGATTCTCCCTTTGTCTCAGTTTCTGGGTCAAGGCCTAATTGATTTCCTGATTAGTCGTCCGTCAACCTAAATCACAACCTGCTTTACACCTGCGATGGGAGTGTGACTTCATAGTTGAGAAATTCATTAATTTTGAGCAGCTTATTTATCTGCTTAACACGTCTATTCCAGTCATTCTTAGGTGTAATATTTAATGAAACTCGCAGCACAATGAGCAAAAAAAAAAGGGTATTTTGCAAAATGAAAATTATGGAAATTACATTTTCACTTAAAGTTAATTCTGACTGTTGTTTTCCCGTGAGGAATTTGACAGGCATGATTATTCATCTCCTGACAACAGCTCAATTAACGCAATAATTTTGTTTTTTCGTTTGTTATCATCGGGGGAAATATGCCACACAGAGGAACTTACACAGTGTAATACAAGCAGTGGTGAAAATATACATAGGCTGTTAGTGATATTCATGCATTTAATTTGTGGAATGAGGCTGGATCCGGCTTCGGCACTGCAATTATCTCCTCAAGAGCACAATGTAGGCATAATTTCCCCAGACTGCATAATTATCTTTGAGTAGGATGACAAACTCATCACAGAAGTTTCAGAAACAAGCGATTTCACCACGACCAAGTAGGTAGGCTCCGTTTCTTGATAAAGTAGGCCTACAATCTAATTCCAACCTATCTGTAACCAGGTAGGTCATTTACAAACACAGCTTGAGGGAGAGTGGGGGAAAAAGAGTTGCATCCATTACCGCGGTCAAACTTCTAACAGTTCAGGGGGTGTGCTAGATAGGGTTTAAAGCCCTGCTCTGGTGTCACTTATCCACTTCCATTAACTAACGAATCAAACTGGTAAGCTTCAAGGCACACACATGTTTTCTCCACAGCTACACCTACAATTTGCCTACTGGGAAACATAGTTCATTTGGCCAGAGAGTTCTGGAGTTAACATGGAGATGTTCAGCCTCAGTTTCAAAGACACACACAATGCTTTCCTCTTGATTCACAGCCAGGTTGGGAAATGTAGTTTAGGCAGTGATGACATGCAAGATCGTCTGTTGGCACAACTTGGGCAATTTCTTTAATTTGCATGTACATTACATTACATGTCATTTGTTAGACGCTTTTATCCAAAGCGACTTACATACATTCAGTACTGTGGACAATCCCCACAGGAGCCATTTTGGGGAGAGTTCTGGAGTTAACATGGAGATTGTCAGCCTCAGTTTCACACACAATGCGTTCCTCTTGATTCATAGCCAGGTTGGTAAGTGTCTTGCCCAGCGACACAACGACATGCTGACTGCAGTGGGACCCCTCTCAAAACATGATGCAGACATGATGCACCAGGTTGTAAAATCTTCACACTTTGAAGCTTAAAAACATAATTAGTCTAAATAACACTCATTATTACTAGCACTATGACTGACTTCTTCTGCCTTCAAAACTAACACCAAGAAGCCTTTCGGCAGAACTGAGGGGGAATTTAACCAAAAGTCACTGCTCCAGTTCTTATTTTTATTTATTCAGTGTTTCTTGTTTAGCTTCTGTTCATTTCTGATGATTTACACCCATCTCTCTCGTATATAATCATATTTACACGTTTCAACCTGCAGAATTATGATTATCTTGATGATTCAGACGATTAATAAGATACTTTTACATATGCTCCAAAGACAACATTTAAATATAACACAGATTAAGGTCAGGTCCCTTTAAATAAGGATTCATTGTGCAATATTTATATGTGAAGTTACCCTTGAGTAATCGCACATTAGAAAGAAAACTGCCCGCTATTATGTCAGCGATAAAGGTGTCCGTCTGGCTTTGTGTTTTTCTACAGCTTACAAGGCCATGTGAGGACCATCCATACCGTGTAAAGAAATATTGTCTTAGGTTTGGTCTCAGCTTAGGTCAATGCTTTCCCTTCAATTTAGCCGTCATTAAGGGAGTATTTTGGGTTGCTCGTGGTAACCTGATACCATTGACGATGCTGATCGCTCCCCACAGGGCCCCGCTCTCTCTCTCCCTCAGCAGGCCAAGGCGAACACAGCTGCAATTATAATACTTAAAATAATTCCACAAAAGTGGGGCCATCATTGAATAATTCAGCCTTCTAGTCTTGTCAGGACTTTGCTAGACTTATGACATCATTCGAGCAGATGTGTGAGCCAGGAAATACTCAAACAGGAATCCCACTCCCAGAACATTTGAATATTTTTTGACTAAGTTTCAAACTGTTGTTTCCTTAAACCTTTTGCGAGTATTAAATAGTGTCCCACAAACAAGTGAAATTGCTGCTTGCAGCCCTGATTAGGCCTCACAACAAAGCCCCAGAGTGGTCTGATTTGCTCGGCTTTGTAAACAGATTGTGTTTAATTTTACATGAGTATTTGCTTGGCGCCCGACACCCTAAGAGCACGGCCATATCATTAATAAGCCAGACTTGCTCATCAGACTGTAAATGGCTCGCTTCATGTATAAAATATCAGAGGAATAGAGTGGCCCTGCATTTCTAAAGAGGCCTGAATGCACCGCTACAATCTTAGCTGGAATTTATGGAGCACGTCAACACCTGGACCTGGCCGTGTTTACAACCACACGACCACAGCGCCTGATGGGTGATGAACGGCCGGTATGGAGCCACTCTTTTGTTGATCCCTGGACAGTTCTGAGGATAAAACTGCCTTTTGGGAGCCTCTCTGCCCCTCTGTGTACAAGCCTGTTCATGGAGCTAATCAACCAGATCATCTGCTACTAACATTTAGGTTGCAAATAGTTGTTTGAAAGCAGGAGCAAGGGCCATGCTAACTGTATATATAATAGTTATTTATGGGGTGCACAGGACACAAGCCTCAAATACCTGTGTGCATTATTGTTATTCATTTCTTTATATATACTTTATATTTGTGCACTCATAGCTGTTGGTTCAAGTTAGGGACAGTATGTGGTTTTGATTCAATACTGAAAAAGTTATGCCAAACAACGAAGACAAGATTTTTCATTATTAAAGGTGGGGTAGGTAAGAATGGAGAAACCAGCTCGAGTGCGCTAGAATTTGAAAGTATGAAGCTGTGTGTGGTGTGTGTGTGTGTGTGTGTGTGTGTGGTGTGTGTGTGTGTGTGTGTGTGTGTGTGTGTGTGTGTGTGTGTGTGTGTGTGTGTGTGTGTGTGTGTGTGTGTGTGTGTGTGTGTCCTTAAACTTGCCTTGAATTGCCTTAAAGGTAAGAATGGAGAAACCAGCTCGAGTGCGCTAGAATTTGAAAATACACGACCAGAGAAAATCTGCCCCTTCCTTCAGACTTCCTTACAGAGCCCCTCCTCCAACACACACGAACGCGCACATGACCAATGAGGGCACGAGATAAGTTTGTGCACAGATGGAAGGCTGACAGGCAGGTAGGCCATCCAGTTACTTTAGCCGGGCCGGCTCGGATGATTGGTCGTGCTTTTTACAGCGCCACGGCTTCCACAGATGATATTTTTGTTATGTATTTATTGTCAAAGTATTTAATGTATTCATTGCTATCGGGATGTTAAGAGCATTCCATGGAATATAACAACAAGTGTTTCTGAAGTGAATTACCTACCCCACCCACAAGAGTCATGTAAAGGCTGGTTTCTGCTATTTTTAAACCCACCATCCATTTCCCTTTAAAGTTTTATAAAAGGTAGCTTTTCTTTCAATTGTAAATAAAAAACATTTCCAAAGAAACGGATAAGCACTTTCAATGTCTCCTAACATGAATTCATCAATTTACTTTAAAAATGTGCCATGCAAGATCTGCATTTTGTAAAGACAACAAAAAAACAATGTTAGTGGATTGGATCAAAACCCATAATACAAGTCAGGTGTCTGTGAATGTACCGTATACATATAAAAAAGTCCCAGTGAATATACTTTGGGGATTGGCGTGTCACAAAAGTGAAAAGTGTGCAGAATATTGCCAGATAAACTAGTGACAGAGACCCAAAATGGATGCAGGCATTAAAAAAAGGCGTTCAATAAGTCATGAGTTCCACAGTGATGCTACATCGACTCGGTTGAGCCGAAGAAGTTCCTCGGCCTTTGTGCAGCATATAAAGTGTGTCCGGACTTCCCAGCAGTTGATATTAACTATTAAGCATGACGAGTCTCAAACCCACAAGCTGCAGAGGACAATGCAGCAAGTCGTACAGTACATGTCTGTTTTTCTATTCCCTGGATCTTTTGCAAAGTGGATGGCAGAAGATTTTCCCCCTCAGCACCCCATTTGTCTGCTCTGCGGTGTGTAATTGTAAATAAAGAAGAAGCCACTCTTCAATGCTCCCTCTGCATAGATGATGTCCTAATTGAGAGATGCAGGGAAATGGTTATAGGGTGTTTTCATTTCATGGTTCACTCCACACTCAACATGCGCTTGCACACACTCACTCACACACACACACACACATCAAGCCTGTGGTTTGCATCATGAATAAATTGAATATCCTCTTACTAAGCTACTAAATACATCTGCAGTGTCACGCTACAGTGGGTGATGCCGGTTCTACACAGACCGGTGTGTCCCACCAACACATACAGTAAGAATATCAACATTTGGGTCATGTGACCACAAAGGCTTTATCGATTGGAGGCCCATGTTTTTTTTAGAGTAGATTACGTGTGTGTGAAGCGAGGAGACACGCAGTTCCAACGTGATAACATCTCAAATTGAGTAGAAGTCTCTATAATATGAATTTGCTGCTTCCTTGTGTTGATTGATTTGAATAACTATGAACTGTTGATGTTGAAATTGCAGGGAGTAGAATACTTCCCAAACTTAAGTCATGAAATCATCCTTTTTCTGTAAATCTTTGAATGAACTGAATTATTTTAAACACACTTTTTTAATATAGGTCCAAAATGGAGGGTCCACATTTGACCAACAGACTGTATTAAGGGTCTTGTTCCCATCTGCCATTATAGGCGTGTTACAAAAAAGTCCAACACTTGTTTGAATACATAGCTAGCCTATAGAAGTGCAAGTGTTACATAGTGATGTTGATATGTTATGTAAGTAAACAGAGGAGTCCAATGGAGGTGGTTTCAGGCAGGGAGTGTGTGAGAGAAACTCCCTCTAGAAATCCTTTGCAGACCATTGACATGTACAAAAACCTATAACACACTACAGGAAACAGAAAATCCCAAAAAGCATAATAGGGCCTCTTTAAACTAAATCACAGATAAGGTTTAGAATATATTTCTCCTCCCGCAACATCATATGAAGCCTTGTGCTAAGATAAGCAGCTTTCATTATACATTACAGTACAGACTTGGCCTATTTGACAATGTCAAAGTCTTGCATACACAAAGCCGAGAACAGGAAGTGTTTTCAAAGCAGCCTGACATCTCCACGTCTGCAAACTAGATGCAGGCCAGCCAAGCGAAAAAGACACAAACACACCATTTCAAAGTTTCTGAATTTCCATGTAGCCCACCCTAAATCTGGGGGTTAATCGCGTGAATATTTCAACAGACATCCATTAATTTGGTTGTTATAATGCCTTATGTATAACTTGCCTCACATAACCCCTCCTCCTGTTGCTACCATACTTTACTGCATTTCCCTTCCATATTCCAACACCACTGGAGGAGAAATGCACTTAAACTGGAAGAATGGGAGCTCATTGGCTATGCATCCTGCTTCGTACATCATTGGCTACCTACAAGAGAGTACTCATTGTTCTCTGTATTAATGGGATGTTCCTTTTGGTTCTCTAAGGACAACATTCTTTATGCATCATGGCCACAACAGGAAAAAAAAATCAGCAAATGAACTGCAAGAAACTTCCCTAACCAAGTTTTACTATGAACTTAATACTGTGTGCGCAAGCGTGTGTGTGTGTGTGTCCGTGTATGTGTGTGTGTCCTGTGTATTACAGTAGTACTGCAGCACACAGCCAGAGGGTTCAGTGTTTGATCCCTGGCTGTAAAATGGATTATCTGGTGGCAGGAGGGTGAAAGGATAGCAGTGTGTTAGCTTTCAAAAAAGAGACGCAAGTGAGTGCGGATGTGTGTGTGTGTGTGTGTGTGTGTGTGTGTGTGTGTGTGTGTGTGTGTGTGTGTGTGTGTGTGTGTGTGTGTGTGTGTGTGTGTGTGTGTGTGTGTGTGTGTGTGTGTGATCTCAGCAGAGGACAGCCCAGGGGAATGGGCGGCCCCTGAGGAAACGTGTCTTAAAAAGCTCTATGGCTCCAGCTAATGCTCACTTTGTCACCCAAACAGGGCGGGAAAGATAATCAATAGCCTTTGATAGCTACTATTAGGGTTTTAACAAGCTTTTCCTCACGCTGCGCTGCTCCACTGAGGAGAAACAAGCAGAGCCAAACAAGCCTTCATCATGCTGTCCCTCTCAACCTTCCTCTCACTGCACACCGCACGCTCTATTTCACCTCCTGTTAGCGCACAGACACCCAAAGCTTTCATATCAGGGAACCCCAAACAGATCAACACAGAGCAATGGATGCACATTTGATTAGAATTTGCAGGTTCGGTATATGCATTTCTGTCTTTATGTCAAGATGGATGAAACCCGGAAGAACAAAGCCTGTGATCTAACATGATCTGATGTATTTTCTACTCAATCAAACTTATAGATATGTGTGTTATTGATCTTGGACATCCTATTCAGTGCAGGTTTTCAATCTTAAAGGTAGGGTAGGTAAGTTTGAGAAACCGGCTCGAGATACACTTTTTGTTATATTCCATGGAATGCTCTTAACATCCGATAGCAATGAATATCTAGTGCTTTGACAAAAAATCCATAAAAAATGTCGTAATACTGTAAATAGCACGACCAATCATCTGAGCCGGCCCGGCTAAAATAGCTGGATGGCCTACCTGCCGGTCAGCCTTCCATCTGGGCACAAACTTATCTCGTGCCCTCATTGGTCATGTGCGCGTTCGTGTGTGTTGGAGGAGGGGCTCTGTGAGGAAGTGGCAGATTTTCTCCGGTCGTGTATTTTCAAATTCGAGCGATCTCGAGCCGGTTTCTCAAACTTACATACCCTACCTTTAAGAAATTAGATTTATTCACACACACACAGAGAGATGCCTCCCAATGGTTACCGGTAGGGGAGCACCTATACTAAACTAAATCTAATTTGCAGCATCTGCGTTTGTCACACCATTAGAATAATTGTTCCCTCTTCAGCTGTATCCCTGCTGTTTTCTATCAATTTCCGCCCCTCAAAATCAAATGATCTGTTCATTTCAAAGCTCGCATGGGGTTTTTTTTTCCTGTTAAATCTCAAGCCACTTCTCTCAGAATTAGCCCCTCCCTAAGAACACATAATGCTAATGACCATAATTAACCCAAAATGGAACTTAAATAATTACGGACCGTGAGGATTGCTCATTCAAGAGAAGCGTAAATGAATCCTTAATTTGAGAGCCTGATCAAGGTGCATTGTGTTTTGTTCCTGCTAACACTTCATCTTCATTTGCTAACAAGCTGTATCAGTTGCAGCCGAGCGTCACGCAGCCGCAGTCACCTTGACTCAACGCAAACAGGTCGTAACCAACCATTAGGGGCTGAGGGGAGGCTGATGAATAATGATTTATACCATTTTAACAAATAGCATCAACCCTTGAGCAAGGCCAAATATAAAACACTTTAGGGAGTGAGTGTGTGTGTGAGAGAAAGTGTGAGTGCATTGCTTTATGAATAAAGGAAATGCATGATCAAGGTTGAATTAAATGTTTCCTACAAGGTAACACTAGGTTAAAAAGTTGCATTTCTTCTCTGGTCGAAACATTTGAAACAAAACTTGAACTTCAAGGCAGCAAGGTGTGTACTTAAACCGTTTGATGTGAGCATAAACACGATGTATACATTGCTTAAAGGTCCCATGTCATGCTTTTCCGGTTATTACCCGTCCCCTTGTGTGTTATGTAGCTTTTTCTGCATGTAAACGTTCTGCAGTCACAAACCCTCAAAGTACACCCTGTAGCGAGTAAAACTCTCACAAAGAAAAGACCTGTCTGTGCTGCCCCAGAACGCCTCGTTGGAGATTTCTCTTTTTCTTCCTGGGTAGTGACGTATTTGGGTATAGTAACGTAACGTCCAAATGGACCAATCCGCGGAGCCGTTACGTTACGTCCGCGGAGCCGTTACGTTTGGACTTCCTCACACACACACACTCGGCGGGACGTTGCGAGGCTCGCTGCTGCGAGGAGTGGGACACTGTGAGCTGGCTCACTGGTGTGGGGTGGCTGCGGGTGTGTGTGTATTTCGGGCTGTGTCTCGCTGTGTCTCGCAGACGGCCACTGGGCTCACAGGGAGGGGGGGGCAGGAGCCAGTGGCGGTTCTAGACCAATTTGACTGGGGGGGGCACTGGGGGGGCCAGTTATTTTCTGAGGGGGGCACAATAAATGCAGGACGATAAAGAGAACTAGACAGTATGAAGTAATTGCGCATAAGAAAACAATGCAATACAGTTATTGGTATTTGTTTCAGTGCACTTATTTATTTCAGATAGATCTTATAGTTATTACTGTTAGCTTCAGCTTAAGTTATAGTGCAATGTTTGCACTAACACCATATTTATATAAAAATAAAGGCAATGAACAGTTACATCTCTACTTTACAGAAGGGTGTCTGCACAATCTCACATTACAGCAACAAAATCCTGCGGTTTTTGGCAAACCGAGTACCAGAAAATATACATTTAAAAAAAACTAAAAACAAACTTTTCATTGTTAGGGGAGCCACAGGGGGGTCAGAGGTCAGTGTTAGGGGCACTGGCCCCACCTGCCCCCACCCCTAGAACCGCCCCTGGCAGGAGCTCCAACAAGCCGTTTAGGACAGAGAGTGAATACACATACTATACACTATATAGATGCTGTTTGAGAAACCAATGTGAGTTTGGAAAATTGCACAATATAGATCTATTCTAGTAGACCTCAACAATGGAATTATGATCAGTAGAAATGGCCATGACATGGGACCTTTAATATTTGTTATAATAACTTTTTTTTAAGTTTTTCTTCGCAAACTATATATTTGTAGTCTTTGGCATGTTGGACTACTGTTTTCTTTAAATAAAAATGTCATAACATTTAGGAAACTGAGTATTTGTATTAAAGTTATTCACAAATATGCAGTGTAAAAAATGTCATATGGAAAACATTTAATAAGCATTTTGTTAGAAATGGTACTAATCTTTTGACTCTTGATAAGTGTTAAAAAAAAAAAGGTGTATGTCATCTAAAACAGCTCTAGTTAGATTATTACATTTTAAAGATTTTGGACCAATTTCATTCAAATCCACATGTATGGTCTTTCCGGAAGGAATTTATATCGGTGCCTTTCCTGTAACTCATAGGAAGCTATTTCTATGTTAGCATAATCTTATAAATGACCTTGCTGAAGGCATTTAAAGGGTTTTGTGCCGTTGATGCCACCTCCCTCCTGGTGTTATCCAGGGAGAAAGGCATGATGGGTAAGCGAAACGGTGGTGGTAATCCAGGTGGGGCTGAGGAAATTCAATAAGAGCCATTAGAGAGGTCTGGCTCATTTGTGCGTCTCATTTAACAACCTTACACAGGGTGGGGACAATAATGAAGACGCAGCAACAGGCTTATTGATACTCTACACAGAGATGCAACTTCCATTAGATGTCTATGTCCCCTGGCACAGAGAATAATTACCAAAATGAAAGACGTGTATCACAAATGTTGAAGTGTATTTAGCATGTTTTAGTTTTACCTTAAACAGCACATTTAGCTGCAGAAACTCAGAGCGTATTTCAGACGTTATGTCGGAACCTGCTGAAAGGCTGGAGGAAAAACAGAGGCTGGGTAAATGAAATCTCATCCGTCTATCTACGTTCCTGGTTTCCTCTTTATCTCATCCTGCAAAGGAGGGAGGAGAGGGCGGATTTGTTATTTTTTATAGGGTTTACTGTAATGCTCAGAGGGTGAAATTATTCCTGGAGCCCCGAGTTTAATTATTTCCTCTCGTATCAATACAGTCCACCGACGTAATTTCCGTGTTGATCTGATTAAAGAAATATTACATTCTGCCAGGGCACGAGCAAATTGACTTTGGTGGCAAGGTCTTGACAAGAACCAGACACGCAGCTTTATGCATCAGTAACGGCGTAACCATATTATCCATGCACTGCTTCCTTCAGTGAAAAGCAAGATGCAGGCTGTTTCCAATGAAGACAAAAGAGGAGAGGAAGGAAATTCAGGAAGGGAGAGACTGTGCAGACGTGCAGAAATACACCTTCTCTGAGAATACTAATGCCATGTCATCAGGACTCCAAATACATCAGGAGCATCACAACTTACATTACTCACTTATTCAAGAAAAGCTGTATTGTACAAGTAATAAACAGAACATTACCAAAGCCCTATAGCAGGAGACCTTGTTGCTGATTGTTTAGGATGTAAATCATTACAGCTTGACCATCACTGTTGAAATAATGGATCATTATTGGCCATACGTTTCAGCAAACATGATTGACCCTGATAATTGCAACAGGTCTGATTGTGTGGTCCTTAATGTTATGTTTATATTCGTCATATCTTGTTTTTATTTATTTCATAACTTGTGATTGCTTTATGCAGAGGCCCCCTGAGACTCCAAGACACCTCCAAGAAGACACAAATAAGGGGTCACTAGATGATGAAGAGATAGAAAATAAAGCCAGGACAACCAAGTGGGTTTTGACTACATTTCCCAGAGGACCTTTTAACAATCCTATGTAAAGAGGCATGAACTTATGTCTGGGAAAGACTGCATCTTGATCCTTTTGACTACATTATGTTGTCAAAACTACACTGGGTGCAGAAACAATTCTCTCTTATTTGAGGATTGATTTACATAACTACCGGGATTTTTCTGTTAAGAAAACTACTGCAATATCCCAACATAAAATTGTGAAAATTAAAGGTAGGGTAGGTAAGAATGGAGAAACCAGCTCGAGTGCGCTAGAATTTGAAAGTATCTGCCCCTTCCTTCAGACTTCCTTACAGAGCCCCTCCTCCAACACACACGAACGCGCACATGACCAATGAGGGCACCAGATAAGTTTGTGATTAGATGGAAGGCTGACAGGCAGGTAGGCCATCCAGTTACTTTAGCCGGGCCGGCTCAGATGATTGGTCGTGCTTTTTACAGCGCCACGGCTTCCACAGATGATATTTTTTTATGTATTTATTGTCAAAGCATTTAATGCATTCATTGCTATCGGGACGTTAAGAGCATTCCATGGAATATAACAACAAGTGTTTCTGAAGTGAATTACCTACCCCACCTTTAAGCTTCAATGAGGATAAGATATGAATAAGAATATGCCATAAAATAGGTACAAAGTTCCAAACTTTTATGAATAGCTGTTTTAAAACCCTGTTTTCGGGAAGGTTTATTTACTTGACCAAAAACCGGGCTACTGCATGTAAGCAGCTGAAATAAATACAAAACAGTCCTACAGTGCAGGAATGTGAGACAGAAATCATGTAAAAAGAGAAGATGAGAAAGAACAGGGGGGAGGAAGTGGGAGACGGAGCAAAAGAGTGCAGCCATGTGCCGGGGTGTACACCTGTACCCAGAACAGGTGTTTTCCGCCCCAATTGCAGGCCCCCTGATTAGGAACCGCCACGCTTGCCTTCCCCCGTCAAAGGCTAGCTTATCCCCCATCAGAGCAGCTCAGGCTCTGGGTAAAATGATGGTTAATTAGGCAGCAAGAAAGCCACAGGCTGGAGGTTGATGGAAGCACCCCCTTCCTGACCCTCCACCCTCTGGTATACACACGGATCTGTGTATACTGTACACACACCGTCAGGAAGCAGAACTGAATCACACACTGAAGAATTAACAGGCGTAATTTGGAAATATATCTTGTATTTACTTATTTTCTAAGCTTTGACGGAATTTTTGGGATTAATTCAATCAATTTTAAGCTTTATTTTAGGTACAATTGACAGAGTTTTACAAATCAGCTCCTGCACTCTTGATTACACACTGTTGTATATTATTGGAAATATGTTTTTGATTAGCTATTTCAAAAGAACAGCCATGGCTGCAGTGAGGTTATTAAAGAGGAAGGGATTAACAGAGCACACTGTACTTCATACTGTATAATATGTATGTTCCTGGCTAACATGCGCATACAGTACATAGGGAAACAATCAAAAGAGAAAGAAAGAGACTATAATTATGCGCAGCTGCAAAAGCGGGGGGCCAAGATAGGGTTGCATTACCCAGCACTAAACACTTTCACCTGCGCAGCTATGCTCCCCGGCCGTAAACACTTTCACCTGGACGGAGCCTCGTTTTCACGTTTTAATCATAAGTCCACCAGGGAGAAGAATGACTTTGCACTGGACCAGTATGAAGAGGCAATTCTCAAAAAGCAACAGCTATTGGTTCAATAATCTGTTGTAACTGTTCTCTGGTTACAGTTGTGTCATGAATAGCAAAAGCCAATCGTGGCGCAGTTTGAATACTTTTGAATTCTGCTTATTTCAATTTATTTAAAAAATACAAAAAACAAAACAAAAAAAAAGTACATTTAAGTGCATTTTTTGTCCTATTTTCGGACTCTGCCTTGCCCACAGTCGTTCCGAATGTTAAGTACAGTACTGGTCTTTGCCAGAGCAACAAACATGGCGACTGATTAATAAACCTATTCATGTGATTACTTTATTAAAATGCTGCTAATTCTGGGGCTAATAATGTACAGTTTGTTTGGAAAAAATGATTATTAGAAATAAGAGCTTCAGGGGAGTCTGAATGTCCTCAATACATTTAATGAAACACAAAAACAGTGGCTTACAGTATTAATCGTCTGGGAACGATTAACATCCATACGAGATGCATGCTATCTCTAAACTCATGGAGGAAGTGCTGGTTAAAGGGAAGCACTCACCTGATATTAGTCTTCATAATCAAGGTGATCTGCTGTGGATATCCTCTCCAAGGAGTTTGTTGATAGGCCTTGTGCTGAGGGAAGAACACTTGACATGAGTATGTATTTGAATGCAGCTGTGTGACACATGTATGCTTCACTACAGTAGTGTTAACACAGGTATAAAAGAACAGAGGCAATAGAAGACGACAAACTTCTCACCTTGAGGAAAGTGGTGAGTTGTTATCATCTCTTCAGTTGTCACTAATCCTCATGAAGTCCAACCATCTATTCATTCATTTTCTTCTGCCTTTTTTAAATCAGAGTCAAGGTTAAACTTAGCGACATCATCCTCCTCTCCGGGATCCAACAGGGTCAAGTTTCTGGATTTTTAATTTCAGCGTAAGGTTGACGTAGAACCAACTACATTATTCTACCTCAAGTTCTGGCTCCTTTATTACCTAAAAGTTGTCAATCCAAATCCCAAGACCCCGATGCACGAACCCTGGCTTTGCATACTACCCAACTCACAAGCACCAGATTGCTACACCCATCCTTACTGGAGGTGGTGTATATTATACAGCTGTGAGTAAGACCAGATCTCATGTGTACCAGCCCAGACACTAGAAGGCACTGTCACAGTCAGCTCTGCTCCGGCCTGGTTGCACAGGGCTCCGGTGTCCCTTGGAGTCCAGGTGAGGTTCCTCTTTCCCTCATGCATTGTTCCATTGATGTCTTTGAAGGGCTCTCAGTCCGGCCCCCTCACCTGAGACCAAACGGAGGGGCACGCAAACCTATTCAACCAGGTAACGTTGGCATTCTTAAATGGGTAAGGTGGCTTTTCTCGAATAGCTCTGACGATGAATCTCAGAAGGAGATGGTGTTCGTCAAACTGGATGTGGACATTTCCTGGAAAGAAAAAAACGATTTTCACAATTTTCTTCCACATATGCTTTGATGTTATTTTGTCCTTCATTGATGTTACTGAGTTTCTGTTACTGTTGCCAACTCCAACCCCACATATCGAGAAAAACCTGTGTCTGGCAAATAGGGGGCTTTAGGGTTGTTAAAATGAAGGCACAGAAGAAGAAAATGTGCTTCTTTAAATGGTGACACGTTAACGTCATGCATGCCCTTGATACAAAAAAGGGGCATTCTTACACCTAAGATCAGAAGAAATGCAAGAGGTATTTAAGTAGGCCACTATAATATGCTTTAAAGGAAAAACAGTGCATGCAGGTGGTTTGTGCACAAAAGCAACTCCAAACTATTTGAGAGTAAGGTTGTGCAGAGCGATACTAGCGAGGGTAGATAATGTTCGGGGGGGGGGGGGGAGGTGGTGAGTGTCAGGCAGTACGAGGGAATTTGGGTTTTGGCATGCATGGCTCTCCGCGGAGCTACTGGTGCTCACACATCAGAGCTCCAGGCATACCATGCAATACACAGAGGTGATGAAATGCATGTATACACACATACTCGCATGCTTGTATCCTTACATGGATACACAGATATGCACACACACTCTCACACATTTACTGTACGTACACATGTTCCCTGCAGCCATAAGCACTGCTCTGCAACCTAATTAAGAGAACAATTAAGTTTGAGGCGGTGCGGATTGAAAATGAGGACTACGTGCATGTGTGTGTGTGTGTGTGCGTGCGTGCGTGCGTGCGTGCGTGCGTGCGTGCGTGCGTGCGTGCGTGCGTGCGTGCGTGCGTGCGTGTGGCAATTATCAAGATCTCATAGTATCCAACTAAAGAATAAAGCCTGTCGCCAGATTGTCAGGCATTAACTGCCATTTGATTTTATTAAATTAGGGACCATTTACTTATACGTATCTTGCCCTGCACTGTTATTTTCATCTTCTGTTT
Organism: Harpagifer antarcticus; assembly: GCA_902827135.1. NCBI lineage: Eukaryota > Metazoa > Chordata > Actinopteri > Perciformes > Harpagiferidae > Harpagifer > Harpagifer antarcticus. Next base: position 984,109 of record CADEHL010001155.1, on the reverse strand, counting down.
AAGTTTTATTAAAATGCAACTTCTTTTTTAATTTCATCTCTAGTTTTACTGTATAGCTTTTCTAAAGCACTTTGAATTGCATTGTTGAAAGACATATCAACTTGGCTTACATCACCAGTGTCAAAGACAGCTCAAGATATTTTCTAATATTTAAGGTTGGAGATATATTTCAACAACGACCTGTGAGAAAAACTCTCTGTGTGGCGTCGCAGATTTAAAAAAAGAACTGATCAAATGTTGAAAAAACACAAAGTCTTGCACATCTTGCTGCAGTCAAAGAGATTTCCAAAGCGGTTCCTAATTGTATCGCTACTTATGCGACATCAAAAACCTACTGCTCACTTACAAAGCCCTACACAACCTGCCCCCCCCCCCCTATCTGGCTGACCTTCTTCAAGAGTACGCCCCCTCTCGCTCCCTCCGCTCCTCCTCTGCTGGTCTGCTGACCGTCCCCACCCCACGCCTCGTCACCATGGGTGCTCGGGCCCTTTAGCTGCACTGCTCCCAGACTCTGGAACTCCCTTCCCCCGCACATCCGACAGACACAATCACCATATTCAAATCCCAATTAAAAACCCACCTGTTCAAATCTGCCTACTCACTGTAGTGCTCCCCATTATATGTTTCATTTGTGTCCACTTGACTGTCTCCTCCATGATTTCCTGTTTGTGTTTTTATCATGTTCTGTTGCCTATTTTCTTTCTTTTTTTAACAAATTGTGCGGTGTCCTTGGGTGTCATGAAAGGCGCCTAAAAATAAAATGTATTATTATGCTCCAAGAAATCCTCATAACTTCAAGTGTTGGTCATTTTCTCACTTTTTCTCAAACTGGGAGTTTCCGTGCTTATTTCCAGTTAACTTTCATAAATAGGATCCTGTCCAAACCAAACCTATCAAGCATATTTTTTTTGTATGTGTATGCATATGATGTCCACCTGACAGAAGTAATATTCCATCTGAGTTTCTACCGCACTGAGCGTCTGTGCTGGCAGCACTAACAGGCTTCTGCGGCCAGGACGCCAAGAAGCAGGGAAATATTAAACAAAGACGGAGAGAGCAGACGCTGAAAAATACCTGCTGGCCCAATACTGAGGCTCCATATGCCCAGCTCTACCCCGACTGTTGGCTGGCCAGCCTGTATGCCCACTCTCTCCCAGGCCTGAACACACACCTACACACACACACACACAGAGAGAGACAAACACACACACACACACACACACATGCAACACACGCTTCACTGGGGACAAGCCAGCAAGAGTAATCCTGGCCTACTTTTCTGCCCGGAGCGCACTGCAGCAGCGTCTCCACACCACCACTACAGAGGAGGTGCAGGAGGGGAGGATGGAGAATGAGAGGAGATGGAGGGGAAGTTAGGACGAGGGTGGAGGGGTGCAGGAAGATGGAGGGAGCGGTTAGAAAGTGGAAAGAGTGATGGAAAGGAAAGGTATGTCCAGAAAGGGAAGCATGTCTCAATCGAAGTTTAGGGAGGCAATTAAAGAGGATGAGGTAATGACTTAAACAATTAAAGGATGAGAGAGGGAAGGAAATCAAGGTATATGACACAAGGAGGGGAAACATACAATTGAAAAGGTTTGAAAGAGACCAACAGAAACAGGCTTGGAGAGAGTTCTAATAGAAAGCAGTGCAACAGTGGAGTCGACTGCCAAGGAAGAAGGGGGAGTTCTGGCTGCTTAATTTCCAAATAAGCACATTAGTTAGAGCCACTTCCTCTGACTGGGAGTTCCTGATGCATATTCTGAGAAACCACAAACTGCACTGGGGAATTCTCTTACTGTGCACCGATGGACAGCATGAAAAATGATACCTGCAATATGTAAATAAAAGATGACATCACACACCAGCGCCAGGAACACAAACATGACTTATTGGCCCAGAACATGTATTAAGACAGAAAATAATAAAAGGCTCATGTTTATTTATGCGCATGTAGAATATACTGTATGTTCTGAATCAAATGTATATTCAGGCTTATGCGCTTCAGGGGTAAAGGTGCTTTGACTCTGGATGTAATTACTGTGTGTATTCAGAGACTTTACAAAACATTGTTATGAATAACATTCCCATACATCTGTGTTCTGGTAGTTTAGTCATAAATCCAAATAAGTTGCTAGAGGCATTAAATGAACAGGGGTTGGTCGTGAAACGTCATCAAGCTGGTAGTTCCTGGATCAAGGACGAACGGGCAGGGAAGACATGCAGTATATCACATCACCCTGAAATGTCAGGCATCTATTGCGGAGGAAGATAGCGTTAATTAAATACAAATTCATTAAGTAAAGAAACTAATCGGTGACAATAAAAGTCATTAATCTGTGCTGCTATTTACAACCTCAGCAGACCAAACTGTTCAGGACTGGCATCTATAAAAAATAGTAGTAGTAGTTCATTATAGATACTACATTTCAAGGGTTCCTGAATACATTTTTGTCAGCAGGGGAACAAGAACATGCTCTAAAGAAGCTTCCATTTGGCTTTTTTGAGTCTGAAACATTGAAAAAGGTGTAATTGTGACATATTTTCACTTTTTTAAAACAAAATGCTGCACTTACTCATACAAGGATGGGAAAAGTCACTAGAGCACCATATACACATAAAGTATCACTGGCCTCAAAAGACAACAGACAGGACTGGCCTCAACACATGTACACTCGTCATTGTGAGCACATGATGAGGTTTGCCAATGGCGTGTCAATTTGAACGCTTTTGCAAAGTTAAGATCTAATGTTCTGCAACCTTATGACTGTACAAGAATGTCGATGACAATTCTGCAAAGCCCTGAATATTATGCACAAAAACTATCCTTTCGGTGCGTCCAAAAACGTTTCTATGACTACAACATCCGTGCATGGCAACTATGAGGTGGTTGAGGTTCGGGCATGTTGGGGTGACGGCAAATAAACAATGTTATGGTGCAAGAAGAGTGTGGTTATGGTTAATACAAAGGTCATTTTGACTGAAGGACTTGGACTTTCACAACACTGAGCTTCACACTCGCTACATACAGAGCAAACTACTTCCTGCTTTGTCTTGGGAGGTTGGCATTGTGACAACTAATAAGAAAGTATTTCCTTAGGAGACTTGGTTGAGATTCTTACTTTGTGGAATTTCTGTTATTTTGTCCATCCCATTTGTCCTTACATTCAGCACTCTGTGTGTATACAGTAAAGCCAGTCCTAGGAAGGCAGATAATGATCTGAGCCCTTCTTCTTTTACTGTTCCTACAGTACAGACAGGATACAATAAGGACTGGTGTCATATGAATCACTGATACTGCGCTGTTAAACTACACAGAGGTGCCTGATTACATTTTAGTCAGCAGGGAGAGAAACATTTTCTGAGCGATCCCAAGGCCATGAAGAAAAAGGAAAAATATGGATCGCAGAAGAAGGGGGAAGGGTATTTAAAGGGTCAAGTCAAACACACACACACACTGCCTCCGTACACACACACACACGCAGCACACACAGTCGTCCCATTGCTCCCATCGCTCTCACTGATGAAAGGTGTGTCTCTGCTCACGGGTCGTTTGTCGCGGGCATCTCCACGGACGGCTCATTGGAGAGTGCAAGGACCCCTTCATCTTTCACCGTGACAGGTCTCGGACACTGGGCCCCCCGTGACAGACGACCCATAATTCACCGGAGGGGGAGTGGAGCTAATGGCCTTGACTCTCGGCCTCGGTAATGATCACGTCCAGATTTCCAGTGTCACACACTGATGTCGGACCCCACCCACTAAAGAGTGTTGTCACTGAGGATCAGATACAGGCAGGCAGGGAGGTACCTCACTCACACACTCCTCACACGCTCATCAAGTCGAATTCAAACCAGGGTACGAGGTTCTAAACATGCTGCCAAGTTCTAGCTTGCATAAAACAAATACACAATGTTGTGTTGTCATTAAATATGACTGATTTAGCTTTTATCAGCAGATATCAGTCAAGCCGTCCACATGATGGAGACTCCTCTAACTAATGGACATCGGAGTGGCTTTGATTTTTTTAATTGCTTATCATTTTAAAGTACATTTTTCATACACTGAAGGTCAGCATGTCCCACTGACTGAGCCACAGCTATGTAAACTGTTCCACTGGAAGCGTGTCAGAAACTGCGTCTGTTTTTCTGCAGCCACACTCTAAGATTGTTTATAAGCTGAATTGTTTTGTCTTTTACAAGCATATTGAATACATTTGCAGCTTATTGTTGACAGATGTGGTAACAGAAAAGTATTTGGCTGTATTAGTGCAAGTAGCACACCATTTAATCTGTGTTTGTTTTGTAACTGTATAGTTCCTTAAGAGAAGCAGAATATCCAGAGCAAATCATTTTTCCTACGAGACAAACTTTGGAAACAAAAATAGTCTTGCTGCTTGAAGTTAAAGACAAAGTTCATAAATAATAAGTTCATAAATATTAAATGTGTATCAATATATAAAAGGTATTGATAATACAGTCAGTGGGGAATTTGTAAGTTGTAAAATCAAACGTTTTTCTGTGAGGAGATCGAAGCGGAGAAAATGTGTTATAAACAATGTTGGTCTCATAACGGTCAAAATGCTGTTCAAACAGAAGTCCCACTCTGGCTGACATGTTGCCCGGTGTGGCATTAATGGCTATCAGTGAAACCAGTTGAAAAAAGGAACAATATTTGTCTATGTCCTTCAAAACCACTGCTTTCCACCAGATCTTTGACCCTTTATTGCTGTAGTGGAACTGAATTGCACTCCTCCTCAGTGATAAGTTTGCTACATCCCATAAATACTCATATTTAATTAATGTAACTATACTGTAGATCAGGGGTGTCAAACTCAAATACACAGTGGGCCAAAATTAAAAAATGGGTACTAGTCGAGGGCCGGACTGGTTCAATGTTTATTGCAGAACTTATTGAAATGAACTTATTGCACATATTAAACCTGGAACTAAGAAAGCTTAAATGATTGCCTATAAAAACAACATGAAATAATCAGCTGCATTCTTTTCTTATGGCTCTATCTGCAGCTTTTCCAGAGTCATTTCTTATGAGTACATTTTCCCACAGGCCAACAACAGCTTCAACAAAACTATTTCCCTCAAAGAACAAACCAAACATGCCCTGTTGTCTCAAGAAGGAAACATCCATTAAACTCAGTGTGCTGCTCTGTGATGCTAGCTCAGATACTTGGCATCTCATCTTGGGTGCAAATTCATCAATGTTTGGGCTCAGGCTCTGAGCGGAGGAGACCCTCAGGATGGAGTGAAGATGTGCGTGCAATATACCGGAGGGCCAGATCTAATAGTAATTAGAAATGATCCTGCGGGCCGAAATTAAATCCACCAAGGGCCTGATTTGGCCCCCGGGCCTTGAGTTTGACACATGTGCTTTAGATGGTGCTCGTCAGTATAATCAAGAATCAACCAAAGAACAGCAGGCCTGTTGATATGATTCCCACAGGCTGTTTGCACCTTGAGTTTGAAACCTTAATTATCCCTTCTGGGAAAACAAGAAATAAACATATCACAAATATACAGTACTCTGATCTCTACAGGCACTCAAACTCAGTTGCCCCCCACACACTCAATCATAAATGTATTCAGATGTATAGAATAAAGTGAGTTCATTCGAGTTGTGGCTTGAAATCCAGAGTATAAATTCTGTCCCTCCATCTCCCTACAAATCTTCCTGTCATATTTTATGAGGCAGGAATCCCCTAAAATAATCTTTGAGGAAGTGTTTTTGAAAGGACTTTGAGTGTTAAAATGAAATTCAACAAGATGTTCCCCCTCGTCTCCATCTCCATGCTCTCCACGGGTGAGGAGATCTAACGACTCCCCACAGTTGTCTTCACTGTGTAAGCTTGACGTGGCCTGTCTTCACATGTAACTGAATCCCTCGCAGCGATGAGGGCCTTCCCAGCAGCTTCTCATCACTCCGCGGAGAAGACGCTCACTATGATTAGTAATAGCGCCATTGATTTTCACCGGGCAGCGTACTGTACACTTGCTTCACATTGAACTAAAACATGTAAGAGATGTTGAAGCCTTTTTTTTTTAAGGAGCATATTTCACATTCACATTCAGAGAGAGATCAGGATCTATTTTGGCTCTGGTGATTGCGCTGACAAGAAAGTGAGGGCTCTTCATTCCAGACAGCGTGGGATTTGCTCTCACTATTTAACTACAGTGACAAGTTCTGAGGAAATAATATCATATTGACCTCGTGAATATATGAGCGGTTAAGTACTTTTGTCTCTCTGAAGACTCACCTCCTGGTATCAACCCACACATGTTCAATCTCCAGAAATAATCATCCGATACTAATCACAGAATCACACGGGCAAAGGATGTAATTATAATTTATTTCCCTTTTCTACCATTGTAAAAACCTTAAGGGGTGTGACACAATAACCTTTCATCTGCCGAACGCCTCGTTTGAATTGAAAATGAGATGGGAAGGATATTATAAAAAGATGAATAAAGAGGCGTTGGGAGGGGCTTTGCGGGGGCCATGAAAACCGCACTCTTATGAATATGCATATTCATATTTGGACCCTGGTCTGTGTGAAAGACAATGGGGTCTCCGAAGTTTGCTGGCCCCTCTGAGTGCATTCAGACCCGTCCCGTACAAAGACACACATTTTCCGCTGAGGCCTAGTGAGAGATAGCGTGGAGGGAAGCTGCAGCACCCCTGAGTGTCCCTGAATCAGACAGACAGGAAGTGGTCCTGCGAGAACCCCCGTCCCCACGGCGATTCCCATGAATTCCCACAATACCACTGGCCCCGTTGGTTGGTTACTTATTCAGCGATGCGCCACCGTGCTCCCCGTGAACACAGTCATAAAGGGACAAGAGGGGGTGGGAGAGAGGCGAAGAAAATCATATTTCATTCACCGTCACAACATGACCCAGATAACTGTAGATTGCCCTTTTTCAGTCAGGACAAAATTGCCTTTGTGTCCAAAGTTAGAAGGGCAAAAGGGAAACAAAAAGCCAAATGAAAAGGGGGTGCTTCAAAGGTTAATCCGTTACAAGCAAGATCAGAGCGTTTCTTCTTTAAGGAACAGAAGAAAATCTATCTCTTTTCTCTTCCCCTCCTTTCTCTTTTATGTCTGGCCATAAAGAGACGGTTTTATGTACACTCGAATGGCTGAGGCTCACAGAACATGCATGCGAATGAGAGGGAACCACAGGGGACCGATATATCTTTACACACATATATGCACATAGAGAGAGAGCAGAGAAGGAGAGGAAGACGGACAGATCCAAAGACAGATAAAGAGAGACAAAAGTAAGCAAGACGGAAAAGGGAAAGATAAAGAGATGGGAGGGTTAAAAGACGGTTATGATGGAGAGAGAATGTCTGGAGGAAAAACTGGAAGAAAAGAAGTCTGGTGCTTTAATCGCAAAATCAGAGCTGAAGGAGCGGGGCAGTCATCATAACGGATCCCATCTGAGAATGCTATTACAGGCCTGGCTCTGGTTGAGGCTACTGTGCTCACAGCCCCAGCGCCGGGGCTTTCTACTGCAGCCATGAGCCGCCTTTAATACCTGCTACAAACTGTGCCTGCGTAGCATCAGAGCATTCATCGATTCCCAGGCTGCGACCGTGTAGCACTGGAAGTCAAAACGCTGCCTTAAAACAGCATGTGTGAAATGTTTGCCTTTTTCTTAACTCAGCTGAACTTTTATTACCAGCAAAATAAACTAATAACACCGTGACATTATTATTTCAGAGACTTATAGACTTTTTAAGATCAGCACTAACAATTTTGCACGTATACTGTATTCCTAACATTGGGATTTAACAGCAGTACGTCGTTAATAAGTCCTTTTTTTTCTATCAGAATAACAATCCTGTTCAACACGGATTTTCTAAATACAATCTTAACGACTCTCAGCTGCTGAAACACAGTTTGGTTGCTTTGTTGCCTACTGTAAAGCTTATAGCTGCTTGTTGAGTTTGTTTGAATCTGCATATTCCTTAAGCTTGTAAGTATGATTACAAATGTGACAACATATTAAAAAAAGGTAAGGAAACTATATTTGGTACAGTAAAACAGGTTTATATTCCCCTAAAATGTGAAATGACCTGAGTTTAAGGGATAGAACACACAATTGCTCTGCATACCACCTCTTATCTAAAAAAAAATCCAAGTCAACATGAAAAAAGCATCCCCATCACATATTTACAGTATAGGTCTGTTGAGCATACGCCAACTTACCTGCAGGACTGGGGGATGGAGTGATGGATGGCGGGAGAAGGAAGGTAGGAAGAGAGGGGGAGGGAGGAGAGACGCTGGAGGGGAGCAGGAGTCTGGAGTTAAATATTAATCCGTGGTGATTCATCTGCTGTGGAAGCCTCCAGGCTCCTCTGCATACCGCCAGCTGTTGGCCCCTGTCTGCTGGCCCTGGATGTGAAAGGCTGGGTCTCTGCCCAGAGTGCCCAGGCATGAGCTTCCTTGGCTGGGGGAGAGGCAGCTAAGGCCAGGGCAGGTGGTGAACCTGGCCGGGACGACAGTGTGGGAAAGTGTGTGTGTGTGTGTGTGTGTGTGTGTGTGTGTGTGTGTGTGTGTGTGTGTGTGTGTGTGTGTGTGTGTGTGTGTGTGTGTGTGTGTGTGTGTGTGTGTGTGTGTGTGTGTGTGTGTGTGTGTGTTATGGAGTGTTACACATACTGTATGCCTACATCTCTGGGGTTTGAAAGTGCTGTGCTGCAACGTCACACCCACGGAGGGCAATGAGGCTTGACACTGTCAAGTTGTGGGGTGAGGGAGATCTGTGGGGGGGGGGGGGAGGAATGTGGAGAGTTTGGGCTTTGCAGAAATATCTTTATGTGTGTATGTAATCCACAACGTTTCGACATATTAAAGTATCAACCTAACTTCACTACTTAACTTTATTGATAAGTAATATAAAACTGATTGAGCCTCTTGAACTCTTTCACACTTTTTTCTTAGTACATTTCAAGGGAAATAGTGCAATGTAAAGGGATGGATGTGTAACCCCTAACCCTTTTGAATTCAAAGAGAATAAATAGGTGCTTAACACAAACCACAAGAGCTTCAATGACAAAAACACATGTAGAAAGTCCAAGGAAAAACTATACATCAGGGTGTGGTGCAGTACCAAAGCAAGCAATAAGCACTAAAGGTGTCACAAAATGTCTAATATGAACTTAACATGTTCATGAATGCACCGTGTCGACAGCAGGTTACCACGATCCTCTACACAGTATGGATCTGAAGACAGCAGAGCGTTAAAGCAGCACATGTGCATCTGAAACCTGCCTTACGTATCTCTGTCAAACATGTGACCTGGTGTGTCAGAGAGACAGACGGTCACACACAGCTGCTGCTTTGGCTAACACTCAAAAGCTAATGTACCTTCAGTGATACCGCGACACCAAGAAAGCCAATGTGGCCATGGGGAAAAGGGAAATGAGGATATGAAGAAGCAAGGTATTATAATAAGGGTATTGTGGGTGTAAGACCAAAGGCCTACAATCTTAACCAGATATCCTTATGAAAGTAAAATATCTTTGTACTTTCAATGTGTCATGAAGCCAGAAAGGACACAATGAAGGAAGGAACTACAATGGAAAAAGATTATGCAATCACAGAGCTCAGTACGGTGCAAAAGGGTCTTCGTAAATTGTTACCACTCATGTTCAGAGGGAAGCCGAGAACAGCAGGATGCAGGCTTGTGATGAAGACACTCACAGGATAGACTGTGACTACAAAGAAACCAGAATCAAAAGGAGGTGTTTCTCGGCAGGTGTCCCCAGAGTAGCTGAGCCTCGCCTCAAACTACGCTGTTTGACTTGTTTCACCGCTCACTTAAAACCGGGGAAGAAAGAGGTGGGGTACGCGTCAAACGAAAAAGAGAAATCTTCCTTAACTGCTACAGGAAACCGTAAAGGCTTGAGGAGGTTTCTCAGGTATCCCCACTTACTCAGGGTTTACTCATTCTCTACCTGAGAGGTGAAAATATCTTTATAAAATACTCTAACTGCTGACATAAAAGTGAAACTCTAAGGAGTACGAGTCAATTTCCCAGCCTTTACCGGACACATTTTTTAAATACTGAGTCATACATTTTTAAAAGGCTCGGGTAGCTGTGTTATTACGTGTCAAGTCATCTGAAGGCCTAACCTATGCATCTTTATGGTCAAATTGAAGATATGTTGATATTTCTTCAGTAGAAACTCAAGGGAAAAACGTCTCACTGTACTTCCCCCCCCCCCCCCCCGCCTGCAGTTGCTTTGAAACGGCTTGTTAGCACTCCATGGATTCCTCACTGAGACACAGCTGAGCCCATTAACACCCTCCATCCTCATGTTCATGTTTGACATCACACAGCTCTTTTCTGAATACATTACACCTTCAAAAACCCCCTCGTTCATGGCCTGTGTCCATGTATGATGCCCACCCACTCTTATGGCACCTTTTCACGACGCAAAGGTTACTGAGGAGGAGGGTTACTACAGTGTCTTCGGGAAACAGAGAAACAATTTGAGAGGAGAAGAAAGAGAAAACGCTGGGTCATGAATTATAGAGCAGATCACTTTCGTCTGGGTCCAGGGAGAGAGGAGAGACCACGAGAGAGAGAGAGATTCACCCCCTTTTCTTCCATGCCCTGTCTGGTACGTGGGAAGCCACTGGGGAGAGCGATTTATGGCCAATTGAAGCGGCAGCAACATCCCTCGGAAAGCAACGAGAGGATCCATAGCAACGATCCTAGCGGGGCATATTAATCCCCTGCTTTATGTAGTGCTAAGTGTACAATAGTAATCAGGATTGGAGTAGGCCCCACTGATCATTAAGGGAAAAGGCTATATAAAGAATTCATAATGGGATTAGCCCACGGCGAATGGAGAAAGAGAGAGAGTGGGTAGATATCTGGAGGATGAGGACAGGGGAGGAATGGGCAGAGGAAGGGTGGGTGGGGGGGTGGCATAACGCTGGAATTAAATCACCCATCAAATTGCACGGAGGAATTTTAATTTACAGGTTAATGTCGTATTGTGTGACTAATCACAGCCAACCGTTTGGATGAACCAGTAGGAAATGGGCAGGGGGGGGATCACAGGCTGCTGCAAGACACTGGTAATACTTTCAATAGTAGTACCTTGTGAAAACCGATTATGTTGAGTACAATGTTCACAGGGGATCTAAACTAAACTACAGTAACAATTCACAGTTCATATTTGAGCAGAGAAAGCTTAGAACAAGTTGCGGGAAACTCTGTTGCATAAATAGTTGTATCCCATGCACAGACAGGCTTTACACAAAGTCTACAACATGTACTCACCTATAACTAGTGTGGTGATATGGCTATAACTGGCCAATCAGAACCTCTTGATCTTTACATGACATTCAAATCTGCTAAAAAGTACAGTAGGTTCAGTTATACTATTCCAATCAAGACATACAATCTTACCTTCTAGGATCAATGTGTAAAACTGGACCCGTATTTACTTTGTGATGTTCCTAAAATGTCCCAATGTGATGTGATTGCTGTAGTTTCATGGTGACTGCATGCAATCAAATAACTGTTAAGGTTGCCATTACCACAAACGTGCTTTTGCTATTTCCATGTACCACTCAATTAAATATCCAACTAGGCCTCATTTAAAGAAAGGTTCATATAAGGTCTCATCCCGCAAAAACTACCCCTATATCAGGTTCTAGTAAATGCTTGACAGAGTGCAGAGGTAGTCCATTCACGTCCAACGGGAAGGACACCCTAAGGCTCACCCAGAACACGCTGAAGGGTCGACGTATTATTACGGTCAGCATGGGAACGCCTGAGGATCCCCCAGGAGCAGCTGGACGTGGCTGGGAGAGATGAAGCCTGGGAGCTATAGGGCTGACCTGACAACTGGACCAGGTTAGCATCGATGGAGAGGGGGATAAAGGGATGGGAGAAAGGAAAGATGGGAGAGGAAAGTAAGGGTAGGAAGGGCGAATCGAAGGGAGGAAAGAAGACAATAGGAAGAGATAAAGGGTGGAAAGTAAGGAATGATTTTAGAGGAAAGGAAGGGATAACGGAATAAAGGGAAGGGATGAAATGACGGAAGAAGAAAGGGATAAGCAGATAAACGGAAGAAGGAATTAAAGAGGAAACGAGGAGATTAAGGGAAGGGAATAGAAAAATGGAAGGAAGGATCGAAGAGGAGATGGATGGATAAGTATTAAGTGCAATGGAGTTTGTTCTTTCATTTCTTAACCCATACATTATGTTCGTGAGGATGAAGCAGAAGCTTGGTTTTTTAAATATATTTTAGAGATGACATCAATGATCAACTCCAGTGTTTCTAATATGTGATGCCTTTGTGGGTTTTAGTTATGGAGGACAGCAACACAAACACAGCCTGAACCTGCCAGCACCAATTTAAAGTAGTTTCTTTGCCTAAACACCTTAGCAGTACTCTTCTTTCATACCTAGACGTTCACAATTGTTCAGATACCTTGTCTTCTGTGACAGTCTTACACAAAATGCACGTTAAACCTATCACTAGCAGTCACAAAGTAAGTTCAGCTAAAGCCTTTCCAGTATTAATGCTACATGGGGCCTTGGCTCGGTTGCTTCGGGGAGCTCCTTCATCACTGCGGCAGACCGGGGGGAGGACTTTATTACAGCCACAGCTCGTTAGCTTGAGTGGTCTTAATGAAGCAGCGTGGCGATCAGACAGAAATCATGCTGCCGAGGCCCTGCGTCATTACACCAGCCTTTAATTACGTTGATATATGGCTTGGACGGGCCTCCACACCACAGAAAATCACCAAGTCTTACTAGACTTCGGTCTGCTACAAACTATCACACATTAAAGTGTATTTCCTCAAAGGTATAACTGGCTTTTTCTGTCACACTGATGGGAGATTTCACTGTTTTATAACCAGCAACTACAATGATTCATAGTTTGCACCAGACTTCAGGACGAAAACTCCTCTGAAGCAACACTTCGACACTGAAACTCTCCCCTGGAAGTGAGGGAAGTGTTTTCAATCCCAGCATGCCTCTCAGCACAGCAGGTGGGAGAGTGGATCTCAGGACAGATAGGCAATTGAGGCCAAGTCTTGGTGAGATCGGAAAAGCAACTTGAATGGGTGACAACAGACTTGGAAAGGTACTGTTGTGTTTCATTACTATTCATGAGTTTAGTTCAAAATGTATTCTCCAACTGAGAAAGAGAGAAGGACTTCTAAAAGGGCTTTCTGAATGAGCAAATCGTTAGAATTTATAGTCCAATAGTTACAGAGAATAATAATCTGCTTAGAGTTGCAAATAGGCCGAAAACTGAATACCTTTTTCTGTCCCTTACCTAAATGTTCTCTCTGGACACAATACACAATCTTACCAGTGGTTTAACATTATAAAACTTCTCTACAGGCGGCAGTTATACCCCAATATATACTGCGGTAACAATGTGCCAACAATGACAGGGTATGCAAACTACTTTACTAAATGATTCTAGATTTCAAATCATTTTTTAAACAAATATTTTTTTGAGCTAAAGGTTTCACACATACTGTATAGTGAGTAAAACAAATGGTGAACCTCACTTGTGTCTGTCAAATAAACACTACATGCACCTTTTAATTGACCAGTTTAAAGTGTTTTCAAGTTACTTAAAATATCTTAAAGTATGTCTACCCATTAGAATGTATAACAGGAAGGGATGAGGAAGCTTTTAGGTCCTTAAAAGTATTTCCCTTTTTGGATAAATACTCAAGGCTTAGAAGCAGCATCACATCAGCGGAAGTAAAACGTTACTGTCTGGCTTCCCCTGCCGCTGTGTGAAACATATTCCACTTTTCTTTCATTGGACTCAGAGTTATGATAGCTATATTATGTCATGCTCCCCTACCTCCTTCATTATTCAAAATGGAGAGAGAAATCCAGTTATATAATACGAGGGCAGAAGTTCTTATGAGATTTGGAAAGCTCAGCACTAGACATCTCCACTTTGTGTTAATTGGTTTTGCTTTTGAAAGGCCATCATTTTCTTTCGGGACCATTAACTATAATGCTCCAGAGTCCAGGATTAGTTCGTACTCAGTAAGACTGCTGTGTTGTCGTTAAATTCAATTTAACGGGGCACCCACCGGTGCTAATTACTGCTCACCCCGCTTACAGCTCCACGTTAGTTTGGTCACTGTCCCTGTAAAAAGACCTCTGTGTTGGAGAGCTTTTCCTTCACCTCTTGGCCTGCTGGGGGATGTTTTGTTGGGTGTTAGTCTGAGGTGAACTCAGTGAGATGTTTCCCGTTATGCTGTTAAATTCTGGCTTTTCAAAATACCACAAATAACTGTTGATGAGTGCTTATGGCTGAAGGGATGCAGACCCTGGGGATTCGCTACTCTTGTTAATTTTTATTGTGACCTTGTGTTTAACCACTTTCTAAAATAGGCTGAGAATCAGAAAGACAGCGTACGAGGGTGACTCTGTAAAGGTTTTAACAACTAGACATTCAGCTACTACTGTTTTACCATCTTTCTGTTTGCTTGCGTCCAATCCAATCCAATCCATTTTATTTATATAGCACATTTAAAAACAACAGGGTTGAACAAAGTGCTGTACATCAACAACTGTATAAAAACATAGCATAAATACATAAAAACAGACAGGACATGAAACAAATGTAATACACGAGACAATGAAACCAGATCAGAAGCCACCGACTGAGAAACTCTCCTATATGACGTAAAAACAATACAACACACTAGTAAGCTAAAAGAAACCCACATTTAACAGCACAAGTGTCACCTGGTCTGTACAGTAAAAGCCAGGGAAAATAAGTGGGTTTTTAAACGAGATTTAAAACGGGCAGAGTTGGAGCAAGTCTAACCTGGAGGGGTAATTTGTTCCATAACTTTGGAGCTGCAACAGCAAAGGCTGTCTCCCCGCTGCTTTAGCCTCGATGTTGGGACTACCAGAAGGAGTCTGTCAGCAGACCTCAGTGACCGTGTGGGTGGGTATGGTTTTAAAAGATCTGCCAGGTACGGTGACGTCAGATAAGTCCGGTACATTCCTTGCACTACAATGTAAAGGAACAGGTTGTAACTCAGAGAAGTACTTCAGAGTGTCAAATGTGTCAAAGTCACTTTTATGCAAGAAACCTGTCATTTAAATGTGAGTTGTTTCCGACATCTTTGATTTCTTGTTCAGCATGTGTACAGTTTTAGTTAGTTTCAAGTCTCTGAACAAGCTAACTCATCACATTTTACAAAATAAAAGCCTTATCTTTGAGTTGTATTGTGTAAGTGTATGCATGCATCATTTTGATTTAAGTGGTTTCATTTATCAATAGTATGTTTTGCACAGATTTGATGAAAACAAAATAACACCTAATTTAATATTACCTACTGGTTCAAGAGACAGTCACATAACTGCAGAGACGTAGATTGAATGTTGTCTCAAGACAGTTTCCTAAAAGAACTGGGAAATAAACTAAACCCTACTTGAATGTAAATCCTATAAACAGGGTTTGTTTGACATTGCAGTTCTGGTTTGTTCAAGGCACTTCTACAGTGTTCTGTCTGCTGCTTAGAGAACCTGACCTTCAATATTAACTCTCCTTCCCATTTGGCCGGCCTGATATGCTTAAGAAATGTTTGCGCAGGTAAAGATTCATTATTCAGCCCGAGGAATGGGCAGGGGAGGCAATGGCTTTTACCTAACTACCCACCTAAAAGCCTCCCAAGAAAAATACCTGCATTACAGAGCCATGCTGTGGAGAGTGTACTCACTATAGAAGCACTCCCAGTACCTGAATAAAAGATGACATATTGAACATAGACTGTGGGGTTTTAAGTTTATTATTTAGGCCAAGATGGTGTAATTGCCCTAATGCAATGGAGTTGATATTTTTTTTTTTTAAAGCAATGTGGAGTCTGCTAGTTTTTAGACCTCTGCTTGAACGCTGGATTATGGAGGGACCACTTTAGAGCGCGCACATATTTCAGTGAGCATGGAGTGAGTTCAGCACTGTACATTCAAGGTAGAGACAATAGGCCCGTTCACACCGCAGTACTTTTCCCACTTTAGTTCCGATATAGTTCTGAAATGTCGCGTTCACACCAAAAAGAGCTGGAACTATGAGTTCATGAGAACCTTTTTACCCCCTTTTCAGTCCCGTCTAGAGAGCAGATACTTTCGTGGGAGAAAAAGGTTCCTATTTCTGATTGGCTGGGCGGATTGCAAACCACGCCCCGTAAAACTCCCAAAAAGTTTTGTGAAACTGCCATTTTATTATCTTCGCATTAGCATTATTAGCATTAGCATTAGCCCAGCACACAAACGCAGAGAGGCTAATTTATGGCAACACAAAATAAAACATGGGAGCGGTGGAGATGAGGAGGTGTCGGCGTTCTGGCGATTTACTCGGAAGGCTTCAGTAGAAGCTGCTGGGAGTCCCAGCAGCTTCTACTGAAACCAGTCCCCAACTCCGGGGACTTCCGGCCGGGGACTTCCGGTAGCAGTATACGCCGTGAAGTGGTTTGCGGCCTGCCAGTAAACCCAAAGCAGAAGAAGTGACGTCAGCGGCTTCATTTGCCTAATCCTCCCTCAGGGACTTATTCCGGTGTGAACGCGATCTGTACTTAGTTCACGAGAACTAAAGAGTTCTCATGAACTAAGTTCTGATGAACCTTTGTGGGAAAAGTACTGCAGTGTGAATGCGCCTATTAATGACTTTTTCATTTGTTCGGAGGGTTTCACAGACTCTTTAATTTTTCAAAACCCAGGGCTCTTCACCTGAGGCTAAGAAAGGTGAAGATGGAAGATCTAAATCTAGAAGTTTTTAATGTAGAGAACGATCACACTGCCTTTATTATTAATGAGTTAAGCGCTGATGTCATCAACGCTAAATAGATCCACAGGAACTTTTCAAAGTAAAGATAATAACAAAATATGATTATTAATATTTTTATTTATTATGCTAGGAATTGTTTCATTAGATAATTAAAAGATAATCTGTCAATAACTTATTTTACTCGAAATATGCCCTGGTTGTGCTGTTACACTTGACACCTCCATGATGCTGAGCCTGGAGAGCATTAACAAATTAAAATATATCTAGTTTAGGGATGATACATGTTTTAAGCTTTACTAGCTAACTTTGGAGGGCAATTAACTTGCTTACTTTATTTTGCAAGAAAAACATTTTTTTTGTAAAATGTAAAGGCTATGTTATTTTATTTATCTTGTTCTGAGCGATTAAGGAAGTTGCAAAACCGTTGGTGATATTTGACTATTTTTTTTGTTGTAAACATTTTCTGTTGCAGAAAAAAACAAATGTTGAATTCACTTTGTTTGTGCTGCTTCTGGATATAATGTATTGCTGAGGGGGCGAGTGTATGGTTGAAATGACCCTGAGATTAAGGTTAGCAAAACGTAGTTGGCAGTTGGCAACTGTGGATACTCAATTATCCTGAAACTGGTGTAACATGAGGCATTTCAACAGTCCTATGCTATTTAAAGTTCTCCTTTATAAAAATAGATACCCGTTGCAATACTTATGAAAACTATTCAAAGTCCACAACTACTGCTATGCAGATTAAAACTGCTTTCTCAAATGCTTAAGTATTCATGCCTGGGACCTAAACGTGTCTGAATGAACTCTTAACACGGCTCCAACAGCAGATTGCTCACTGAGTCCTTGCCCCGAGAGAGAGGAAAAGACAGAATACAGTAAGAGAAACACTCTGGCATCACCTCTCACACTCCCTCCTGCACCTCCCGTGTTGTGTTTGACATTTCCCAGTAATGATGGGAATTTCCTCCCCTCTCCAGCGGCCTGTCCCTCCACGCTGAGACCCAAACAATCGCTCTGCGCCGCGGCCTGTGAAATCCCAGGACGCCAGGGCCCTATGAAATCCAATAGAATGGCTTTTATCCCCTGAAGATACAGTACAAATCATCATTGGTTTTATCTCAGCTGGGGATGTCGATTTATCTAAATGAGCTTAGTCCCTCTAGCTGCCTGTCAGAGTTATTTCTCCCTCTACAACACCAGCCCCACCCTGACACCCTCCCTCCCTCTCATCCCCCCCCCCCCATCTCTCAGCCCTTCTCTTCCTCCTCCGCCCTGATTCACTGAGGTTTAGATCCTTTCCATGTCCTCGTCCTTTGTTCTCCAGAGAGGGAGGGGGCACCAGAGGACGGGGCAAGTAATGGGATTGGTACCCTGAACTGGGCACCAGTTTGTTCGAAGCCTGCCTTACTGGCCCAAAGACGTGTGTGTGTGTGTGTGTGTGTGTGTGTGTGTGTGTGTGTGTGTGTGTGTGTGTGTGTGTGTGTGTGTGTGTGTGTGTGTGTGTGTGTGTGTGTGTGTGTGTGTGGTGTGTGTGTGTGTGTGTGTGTGTGTGTGTGTGTGTGTGTGTGTGTGTGTGTGTGTTATTCTGAGTCCCTTTAGTGTGCAGTGGAATGTACTTAATCTGCCTGCCATCATAATGCAAATGAGGCTCCATGGTCCCAGCGGGGAAATAATGTGTGTGTGTGTGTGTGTGTGTGTGTGTGTGTGTGTGTGTGTGTGTGTGTGTGTGTGTGTGTGTGTGTGTGTGTGTGTGTGTGTGTGTGTGTGTGTGTGTGTGTGTGTGTGTGTGTGTGTGTGTGTGTGTGTGTGTTGTTGAATATCTAGGCCCTTCATAGAGCCCTTCATACTGGAAAGCTCTTGAGGGGGCATCAAAGAGTGGGCAAAGGCTTCTGTCACACTAACACAATGGACCAGTTTTACACACACACACACACACACACACACACACACACGTAAAAAGGAGAAATAACACTGACTCTTAATGTTCCCTGTCTTCCCTAAAGGCCTCGGGAAAGGCACTTTTTCACTGAACTTTATTTAAAAACACACTTTCGTACAGCGACAATTTAACGATCTTTTTCGGTACTGTATTGATTGTAATTGAAGGCTCAGATGTACAGCCAACACTACGTTAAACACGACGTTTTATATCGTTACACTGTGCTTGCATTTTGTAATGACAATAAAGTAATCTAATCTAAACGCTGTCCTTTTTTTCAAAACATTTCGTCGGGTTAAATGAAATAATATATAGTAAGACCTCTATGAAAAAGCTTTCAGTTCTCCCTTGTTACAGTGACCCTTGATCTCAGCAGGATTCATCTGGATAATAGAAAGAAGACGCTTTTTTATTTAAAAAAAATTCTCACTTAAGGTCCCCTGTCTCTTATCATTCAGCTGCCCCACATTCCTAAGATCAAGGTCAAGGTAGATTTTACTGTCCCAAAAATAAATGACTTCTGTAGAGAGGTTATAAGATAGATATATATATTGAGGATTCAAGTCAATACTGAACAAAAGAAAAGGAAATATAGACACAAGATCTTTCTAGAATTAGTCTTAAAACATTGTAGTCATTATGCTGGGAGAACTACTGATGATGTGGGTATTACTTTTACAATTTATTTACGGTTAAAAAAACATAGACTATTAAAAACAGCACTGTTGTGTAGTTACGGTGAATAACTATAATAATTCACCCTGATAAGGACAGTGTAAAAAAAGACTTAAAGGTCACCTATCATGCTATTTGTAGGCAATATCATAGGTCTCAGATATATAAAAATATATAAAAAACATGTCTATGAAGTGTTTTGCTCAAAATACCAAACAGATCACTCTTTTCTAAAAAAAAGGAGGGGTCTGAGCTCATGCGGGACCCGGCAGCTACTGTCTAAACTAAATGCTGCCGTGATGAAACGCCATATCATGGATTATCAAGGATCCTTTCTGAAACAGTATGGAGCTCAAAGGCTTTCTCTCTTGCCGGTTATACCACAAGGTGAGTTCCTTTTTACTTCCTGCTTCTTCACACACATGCTCTCCAGTACAGGTTAGCTCTGAGTGTTAGCGATGCTAATGTAAACACCGACCATATTACGTCCAGAACAGTCGGGCATTGTTTCTGATAGCAACGTTTCTGATTGGGCCGTGGGTCCACATTTCAGATATTACGTCATATCGGAGGCAAATCTGGATCAGCTCCGTTGTTCCCCGTTTTTAGAGATTTGGGTACGAAGGAAAAGACAGAGGGTTTTATTTTCTGACGCTGCGTGAGTTTCCCGACACACTGGGGACACATCTTTATGTATAAAAGACATCAAAAAGTGCATTTTGCATGATAGGTTTAAATTACGAAATATCAGAAAAGCATTAGATTTTATGATTTTTACAAAAAACTATGGTGAAATAACAATGCAGCACACTGCAAAATATAAACCAATTATCATTTGCCAGTCATGTATTTGTTTATACATAATTAATTGCGTTTGCGTCTAATGACTGAGAGCAACAATTATTTCTTTTAAAACTTTTTTAAAAACAGTTAACGGCCATGAGAGACGCCTGAACCGTGGATCCTCATTTCAATGCTTTGACAGTCAAAGGTACAATAATGTGGCCAAACCTATTTATAGCAAGACAGTTAATTAGATTCAAAGATTAATTAACGGCTTATCTAATCTATCAGAGGGCTAAAGATAACTATCTAATTAACAATACGAGTGAAGAACAGCGGCAAAGTTTGTCAAACAAAGAACTGTGTGGTTTATCTCCAACCATCACTCTTTCTCCCATCTATTGTTCCCCTCTCATCCCTCTCTTCTTCTTTACTTCCTCTCTCCCTCACACACTCTTCCCCTCTGCCCCTGATGTGTATTGATTGCCAGAGTTCATACAAGAGCATCACTTAATGTGCTTGCTTTCATGTCCTGCCTTTGTTGCCGCGAGCCCACGATATTGCAAATTGATCCGTCGCTGCCCGCCACCCTTTGTCAGGGTTTGTGAAGTGATCTAGTATTACATTAGCCCTCTCTCCCATCCAACTCTCCACTCTTCCCCCCTCTGCTTCTAGCTTTCACTCATTCTGCCTCTTTCTTGTCATCCTTTGGCTAAACACTGGTCTGGGAGCTGATTAGCGGCGCCTCACGCCCGACTGGCTGCATTGATGAGCTCCTTGAGGTTTGATGATGTAGCCAATAAACGGACACTTTTGATTATCTGACCTCTGACCTGTTCTGTAACAACAAACCCCCTCCCCCCACCTCCCTTCCCTCCTCATTGTCCCCTTCACGCCTCTGTCTCTCCATTGTCCTTCTCAGGTGACGACTTGAAAATGAGGTCATGCTTGTTTGAACATAAACAACGGTGCGCATCCTCAAGGGCAGAGCCTCCTTGAAATTATTCAGCGCAGGATTTTACGGCCTCTTAGGAACGATTTTGTTTTCATGACACTGATTAAATAACACAACATATTCCAAATCAGTAAGGCACGATGAAAATAGTTGGTTTATCGTTTCTGCATTTGAAGGGCGCACTCTGGCATAACTTTTGGAGAAACTTTTTTTAAAAAGCAGAAATCTCTCGGATGTAAAACTTATATGCAACTTGTGATAACTTGTCCCTTTAGGCATTGGAAGTGAGTGGACTCCAAGACGTAAGACAAGCATCCAATAATACGTTTTTTTCCCTCACTTTTCTTCTGCCCTGGACAACTTGGCAGGATTTTGGAAAGGAAGACGAAACGTTTGACGCGCCTGCGGTCTGCGTCCTCCTGAGCCGATCAACGGCAAACTCCTGAAGTGTGTGTGCATCCTTGACAATGTGTAATTGCCTGGTGGAGTGTTTTCCCCGACTTAAGGCAGAGTGCTTGTAATTAAGAAAGGATGCCCAGGCAGGACCACCACAACTACCACTACCACCCCTCAACACACACACACACACACACACACACACACACACACACACACACACACACACACACCCTCCCAAAGCTAGTACTGTCATGGAGAGAAGACATCAGGAGAAGAGGCTGTTTGCAGTGATTTAAGCAGAAGATGGGGGGGGGCTATACAGGGGGTTGTTTTCCACTGTGGGGAGGAGGGTCTGAGAAGAGAGCGATAAGGGGATGGGGGACTGCGGCACAATCATCTTGATTTCTTGTGCTGAACGATTACATGCCATGCTAATTGCTAGCAGAGGGATCTTTAATAAATATTTCATTCGGTGCAGCATCATTACTGCCTAATGTCGTTATTAATCTCCGCCGGTAATTTCCACTCAGGAGGAGCGTCTTTGTGAGGGGAAAGCTGTGTTTTCCCCCCACGAGGAGAGAGAGAGAGAGGGAGGAGAATTAGGGAGTGATGCTGGAGAAGTGCCATTACAATACACTTATCAAAGAAGAAGGGAAGGAAAAATGAATGAACCATGGAGACGAGAAGAAAGGAATGAGGAATACAAAAAAGTTCAAAAGACAGCGATTGGGAAGTTAACCGAGCAGCGCTGGATGGATCACCTGGGAGTTAGCATGGCTGCAAATAATGTAACAGACATGTCGTTTCCTGAGAGGCCTTTTCTATCAGTGAGATCATAGCTACTAATTTGATTTGTACATGGAACGGGGGTTGGTATAACTGCCTCTGTAGAGAAAGATTTACTTTGAGTAAATGTCCAGAGCTGACAGTCTTGATTCAGTGGAAGAACCAATACTGCCAACTTACCGAAGTCTTTTTCTTTATCTCAATCTACATTGCTTTGCTATTATTTTACTTGTAAGCTTCAAAAGTTCAGCCAGGCAGGAATGTGTATATTCCAGCCTGTATTCAGAAAGTTAAATACTGTGAAAAAGGCCTTGCTTTTACTGCCCTGCTTATTACGCAATTGAAACAGGGTTTTTTCTAAGCTGTACTTTCCAACAGCGAATTCACTTTTTTTTCGTTATTCATTAGATGTTTGTGTTTATTGGAAAATGTTTCTAATGTCAACTGCAAACTCATGTATCACAAAAATGAATGGAAATATTTCTAAATCTTCCTTTTTAACTTAGGCAAATTCCTTCAAAGAAATCCTTCCACACACAGGACATTATATATTTGTACATATCCAGCATATGTAGTATGTTAAGACTAAAAATGGGAGCGTACGAAGCATACAGTGTGATCACTCTGACAGATAAGCAGACAGTCTTTAGTAAGTGGAGGACACACTTTTTCTTTCTCACTTTTTCTCTAAACTAAATTTGGCTTAAAAAGAAAACAACAACAAAAGTCAAAGCAGCTCTTAATGGCAACAAACTGCTGACAACACACCCTCCATTATGTGCAGACCAACTGTGCATTGGTTCACACCATGTTGTGCAAGCCATCTCCTTCTCCATGCAGTTTAAGACATTAAGAAGGCGTGAAAATGGCAGCAAGCTAAGCCTTGGGCGAATAGCAAATAGCATTAGCCGCCGAGCACACATTGCATTCTGCTCATTCCAATATCCATCTGCGCCTGCAGCTATGCTAGCTCTCTGCTATCAGACTGGCTTATTCACACACATTCTCCACAGCTCTGGTGCCTTTTAGAGCAAAATGCAATCTTTGGTAATAAGTGAATTTGAAATGGAGCATAAGCACGAACTAAAAAAGCAAATCCAAATCCATGTTGGTTTTATCTAACAACGTATTTCATGGCTGTATTCCAAATGTGTATGTGAATAGGTTATAATGATTACCAGAAAAATGATTATACGCTTTATGTTTTAATAACATATCCATCATATGTGGCCGTAGACAGTGGCAGTTAGGATGGAGGGATGGTTTGGAAATACGAAGAGAGGGAGTGATTTATGGACTTATAATAAAAAAGAATCCAGCTATACAGCCAGTACTCACTCACTCTCTTCTTCACTGCTTCCATCGTCTTTTCTCTCACACACACACACACACAATGGCATTGCCCCACAGAAAATAGAGTTGTGTATACCATCCAATTATCTGTCAGGGGTGAATAATGGCCCCGATAATATATTCACATTGCCATTGCCGATCAATTTTTAATCAAGCTGAGAAATATGGAGGAAGTGAAGCTCAAATGACCCACCAGGATCTCTCCCATAATGCTTCGGCAGAGGAGTCCCTAATTTTTCTCCAATCAAATTACTTACCCACCCCCACCCCTTTCCTCCAGCCCCCCCACCATCCTCTGAGCGATAATGGTGCCTCCCAGTGTGGGGCGAAGCAATAACTACAACAGGCTTGTTCCTTTATAAGGGCAGAGGTCAGGGGGCAGTGACCTTATTAAAGACATTTTTTCTGATGATAAAGTGATTAGCTGTTACTAAGCGGAGTATTAACATGTATAGTGGCACAACATAAGGAACCAGAAGCACATTATTTGTGTCCAAAACCTTTCTTGTAGACTTATTTGATTCTAAAATGTCCTAAAGGGGATGGAAATTCAATTGTATTTAAATATAAGAAAGTCAATAGTCTTCGGGGGTCTAGTGTGCCAACATGTGGTCAGATGTATTAGTTCTTACATATATAACCATTTTATAAAGTGATGTGTATTCATATTAAACCTGCATCTAAACCGTATTATTATGTTGTAATGGCCACTTATGGGCAGTGCAACAAAGTGTGCATAAAATTGACACACAGTATTATCACCTTGAAAACTGATATGTTAATGTGTATGAAAAACATTACCCTGAAAGAAATAAACAACCAGCATACAGCAGAATGTGTTTCAGGCCTATTCGGGAATGTAAGTTTAATATAACTCCGTATTGGTGTCCTTGAACTCGAGTGGTAAATATCTGACTTTTTAGATTGCAAAATGTTCGCTTCTCGTCACCAGCTAGTCGCTAACTTTGTGTGTCTGCTGTTTGGTGCAGTGTTAGCCTATATGTTGTTTATTAAAGCTGGAAGAACTGATCAGGGTGGAGGGAATGAACCAAAAAAGCAGAATTGCATGATACCAAAACAATGAGATGAAAGGCCCATTCGTGTTGAGGGGGACTGCAATGTAGGGCTCGTCACAGTGAACAGATGCAGTTTAAAACAAAAATGCATTTACTAAAATGAAATACATTTGAAAACAAATCCAAAAGCATTTCTGATTCATATTTACCAATAGATGCCTCTCGGATTTTTTTTAGACGTACTTGCCTGCTTGCGAACTCTCTCTCTCTGCTGGCTGTTTTTAACATTTAACATATTTTCCAGATGAGGTTGTATAAGATTTTAAAATCAAGCCCTTCAGTTACTGCACGTTAATTAATTATTAAAATTCCACATAAAAATACCATTATTATGTCAGATGGAAATTCAAGCATGCTTAATGTAAACCAACCCAATGCACTCTATATTACCCTGTAAATCCTTATGGAGGCAAACACCACAAAGACATGTTTCAGTGTGTGCTGTACACACACATTCATGCGATTTAACACACATTCACTCACAGTTATAAACACAATATTTCACATGTGTACGTCCACAATCAACATGTAGTCTGTGCACTCTGAGTAAATCCCACCCTCTATAGAGCGGCCCCCCGGTGCCTGAGTGGGTCACGTACCTCTACGCAGCGCTGGGGCAATCTGCAATGAAAGCTTTCCCATTTGTAATAAACTGCAGCCTCTCAGAAGAGCAATCCTAGGGAGAATCCAGCGCACTCTCTCCTCACTATAACAACAGCGTCTGTAAAACAAATGAGCAGGGAGGTAATTGCAGACAAACAAAAATTACATTTCCAATAAAGGTTCTTGTCTCTTTGGGCTCCCAGAAGCCCCCAGCCCTCCTCAAGCGTTTAACAGCCTTAATATACCCTCTCATCAGCCTTCCTGGTGAGAAGCCGCCTGAGAGCAGCTATCAGAGCACAAACAGAGCTCATCTAATGCGAACAGGTTCAGGGTTTACTGGTTCAAGTGTTTAAGGCAATTAAAAGGGGAAATGGTGGAGGGATAGATGGATGAGAGCATTAAACAAAACACTAAAAGTTTACATGACCCATCTTTTATACTTTAAGACATTCATGGCACTTTGCAGGTTAAAGTCTTAGAAGGAGAAGAGCTTACGGGAAGATGAGCAAAGCCAAAATACTAGAGTGAAAACACACAAATTAATTGTGTTTAGATTGAAAAAATTACAATTATGCGTTTCAATCAGCATTAAAGTGTGTGTGATGTAACGGGAAGTTTAGAGGTGTTTTGAATGTGCCCTAAGCGATACTAAAATAATCCATGACTCATATTTTAACAGAGATGATGGAGCTGACTAATAATGTAATGCAATATTGTAAATAGGTATTACACTTTAAATCTCTAGTTTGCTCAAAAAAGCAGAATGTGCCATGTGTTGCATATTACATCGATAAACAATACCTTTGCACGTTGACAAGTAGGTGTTGTTATCGTAAACAAAAGGGACTCTATGAATGATTGTCAACCACTGTAATGCATTTTGCGTCGAGTGCCAATGGGGCAGTTTTGCAGACAACATGAGAGCGCTGTTCTTTTAGAAGTTAAAATCTGAGAAGCTTATTTTAGCAAACACTTGTCCCTTACGCGTAACATATGGATTAGTGCGTATGCCGCCATTTTTGAGTAAATGTTACAGCACAAGGTTGGGAAACAATGTCTAACAATAACATGATACTCAGATACATTTTTACTCACACACACACACACACACACAGAATTCCACTGAGTGCAGCAGCAGTCATCTCCTCCCTGCAGCGCTGAGATGAAATCAGTGTGTTTATCTGATGGTGAACTCGACATTAGGCCAAACTAAAGGTCCCTGCTCGGCTTCCTCTTATCAAACCCTGCAAACAGTGAACTCCACGGCCCGGCCCCTCGCAGGGGAAATTGATTACAGCCTGGGGCCAAAACGGCAGC
This sequence comes from Harpagifer antarcticus, assembly GCA_902827135.1. Taxonomy (NCBI): domain Eukaryota; kingdom Metazoa; phylum Chordata; class Actinopteri; order Perciformes; family Harpagiferidae; genus Harpagifer; species Harpagifer antarcticus. Next base: position 957,405 of record CADEHL010001155.1, on the reverse strand, counting down.
ACGTCCACAGCTCTTCACTCCATTATGAGTCCTGGCTGTTAGCTCCAGGATCAGATCCTCAGATATTATGTGATCTGGTAACAGCGATGGGTTGAACGATAGGTGGTGTAATGCGAGCTTGAATGTCGGGTTAAGGGTTCAGATGACCTCAGCGGTGACTAAACAGTCGCGGTCAAAGCTTTTAACGAGGGTTCGTATTGGTTTGACATATTTAACTTAAAGTGGATGTATTGATTGTAGTGAAAGTGGAACAAACCATAGTATGCACGCTCTTTGAAGTGTGAACAAGGTTGTGTAGCTGCAGAAATGTTGTTTAGCTGTTTGTCATTACTACACGTGTATGGAGTTTTACCAAATCCACTATTTCGCTGTAGAGTTGAGAATGGAACACTTGCTTTTTTCCCACATCTCTCAAAAACGTAAATCCACAACAGCTTTCTTATGCTACAGGATGTGAAATGAAAACTGACCGGACAGGCCGCGGTAAGAAAACCCTGCAACGTGGGGTTTGGGGAGTAACGGATTACATGTCAAGGAATTACGTAATCAGGAAACAAAGACAGGTAACTTTACCACTACAGATACAAAAAGTGTAGGTATCGGATTACTGGTACATTTAAAAAAAAAAAAAAAATTGACAATGCATTATTAAATAAAGATTAAATAAAGAATAATATATTGTGAAGCACATACTTACACATTATAACTTTTCACAAGTCTCTTAATGAAAGGCAGGTCTTCCTATAAATAAAGTCTCCTTTTTGATATCTTCCAAATACATTTAAAGGTGGGGTAGGTACGTTTGAGAAACCGGCTCGAGATACACTTGTTGTTATATTCCATGGAATTCTCTTAACATCCCGATAGCAATGAATATCTGAAGTGCTTTGACAACAAACCCATAAAAAAAATATCATCTCTGGAAGCCGTGGCGCTGTAAAAAGCACGACCAATCATCTGAGCCGGCCCGGCTAAAGTAACTGGATGGCCTACCTGCCTGTCAGCCTTCCATCTGTGCACACACTTATCTCGTGCCCTCATTGGTCATGTGCGCGTTCGTGTGTGTTGGAGGAGGGGCTCTGTAAGGAAGTGGCAGATTTTTTCCGGTTGTGTATTTTCAAATTCCAGCGCACTCGAGCTGGTTTCTCCAAAATGACCTACCCCACCTTTAAGTAAAAAGAATTGTAATAATATTTAGTTTCTCTTATTTACACTGTGTTGGAATGGAAAGTAATCAGGTTACATCTTTAGTTACCACTTTTATTTAGTGATACCTAGATGAGGTTACTTATTACATCTGTATTATCAATTTTAAAGAGTACATTTCTAAAGTAACCTCAACCCTGCATCTACCCGTGTTTACCGCTGTTATATTGTTCTGTTTAAATGTATGTGCACGAGGGAGATGGAAGAGGGAGACAACCAGAGAGAAAGTGTGTGATAGTGTTACCGAGACGAGGAGCTAATAGTTTGAGGGCATTCCTGTCAGTTCTGCTGCATGATCGCAGGTCCTGTGTGGCTTCCTGCAAACTTAGACGCTTAGACGCGTTTGATGTAAACACTCAGAGGAGAAGGAGATGGGAAAGTCCCTGAGATATTTAACTGACTGATTCTTCCACCGGTTTTTTTTCTTTCTCTTCTTATCTCTTTCTTTGCCTAAATCATTCCACTGTGGCGGAAGAGTTCGGGAATCCAGGATATGTAAAAACAAACCTTTTACTTCATCATCAAAAAAGTGTGTGTGTGTGTGTGTGTGTGTGTGTGTGTGTGTGTGTGTGTGTGTGTGTGTTACAGAGAACACACACATCTTGCTCACGAACAAACACACCTTTTTGTTAAAACTTCGCTCAAGGCATTTCATTTCTCCAATGAGACTTGTCGAGGGCCTGACAAGTCTCAACTTTGTTCGCTCCACCGGGCAGGAAATTAAAAATTGTTTTCAGTTCCAACTAAACCAAAAGCCTAACTGCCATTTGGCACAGACACGTAAACACATTTGCATTATAATTTATGTTGTAAAATTGGATTGTGCATTTCTAATTCCCTGCTGACTTTTGCAGTTTAGTAAAACCTTCCAACTTCCACACATAAATCAACTTCTTATTTAATTTTGAATAATTTGTTTGACGTGCAGGTGCCGAATGAGTGAGGTTTCCTACTGTATAATAGATAAAACAAAGTATACTGGGATTTATTTATTTTATTAATAATAATAATCAGGTGTGTCTGGCACTGATGCTGCAACCTATTACAAATGATCTGCAACTATGTGTCTTCACCTAGGCCTGCTTTGGTTTGGATATCCATTTAAATGTTAACTTTAATGTTCAAAAAGCTCCTTCTGCTCTGAACCTTTGGATTTCAGCCTTTGCAGACCATTAACATGCACAAAAACATCACACTACAGGAAAGGCATTATAGGGCCTCTGAATCTCTATTCTTAATGCTCATAAGCCAAGAAATTGGGTAATTCTTTTGTCATAATTCTCATATTATTCTAGTTTGGAATTAAGATTGATGGGTTTATTTATGATTTGAACCTTATTATATGAAGAACAATGCCTCACTTCCCCCTTTTGTGAGAGGGACCCTCTATACTGTTCATATAGCATCAATATACGTATAGATCTAATTAAGTTTTGCAAACCAGATGTGTAATTAACGCTTCATCTTGAGAACAACAGCTACCTTAAATGAAAAACTGTGACCCACATCACTGTAGATTGTACATGCCGTCATATCATGCACACGCTAAGTGAGAAGTGAGACGTATCGGCCATATGTCTGCACTCCCATGCGTGCACACCCCCACTACCCCCCCCCCCCCCCCCCCCCCCATCTTCCTCTCTGATGTGTTTTTCATGTTAACACTTTGCAGTGCCTTAGGTACATCGTGCAGCTTCCCGCCATACACAGCCATACCGAACCCATTTGGAATGTTTTTATGGGATAACATAGTTTTTATTTTTCAATTAAATTTTTATACTTTTGTGTTTTTCCCCCTTTTTTCTTTTATGGGTTGCTATTTTCCTCATACAGTTTCTGTGTTTGCTGTTTTTCTCTTCTCTGTTCTCTTGAAAATATGCTTATTGCTAACTCGGTATTGGTCCCAAAATAAAACCTTGTAACTGTCAAAAACAGACGAGGAAGATACAATAATTAATCAAATGAACATGTGATCACCTGAATCTCAAATTTAAAAATGTAAGCTGTTGTGCAGATTTGCAACATTAAAGGTGGGGTAGGTAAGTTTGAGAAACCGGCTCGAGATACACTTGTTGTTATATTCCATGGAATGCTCTTAACATCCCGATAGCAATGAAAATCTGAAATGCTTTGACAAAAAATCCATTAAAAAATCTCATCTGTGGAAGCCGTGGCGCTGTAAAAAGCACGACCAATCATCTGAGCCGGCTAAAGTAACTGGATGGCCTACCTGCCTGTCAGCCTTCCATCTGGGCACACACTTATCTGGTGCCCTCATTGGTCATGTGCGCGTTCGTGTGTGTTGGAGGAGGGGCTCTGTGAGGAAGTGGCAGATTTTTTTCCGGCTGTGTATTTTCAAATTGTAGCGCACTCGAGCTGGTTTCTCCAAAATGACCTACCCCACCTTTAATATAGGTTTCACTGTCTTTATTATGCTAAATATATATATCCCAGTGGAAGTGTTACTCCTTTTATCAGGGGCTGCTTGTTATTTTGTATTTTTGCTGAAATGAAAAGCTCATGAAATATGAAAGATCCCTATAATTGAGGACTAGTGATGCTCCGATCGCCAATTTTGGGGCCGATTGCCGGAATCAGTATCGGCCGATACCGATCGCCGATCCGATCGAGTGGGCGGGGCCTATGGGGATCTTCCATTTAAAGTGATGTTTAAAACTCAGTTAATGCTCGTTCACTGGCGCTTCCACAAACAACCAACATCATTATTACATTCAAATGAAGTACATTATTCAAGTTTACATTCACTTTGGTTAATAACACGGGAGCGGAAGCGCTCTCTGTTCCTCTCCCCCTCTCTCTCCTGACAGCCTGCCAGTATCTCATGCAGCTCACTGAACCAGTAATGAGTGACCCAACAGTGAAAAATAAACATATTTATAACTAGTTTAGCTTGTTCCAGAGGTAGATAAAATAGCTAAGTGTGTTAGGTCTAACTCTTAGTGTGTGTTTTGCTCACCGGTCCGTCACAGCGGGTGGAGCTGCAGGATTTCTGCTTCACACACGTTGCGTAGCGCTATTTGACTGTCTTTTTCGGACACTTTCCTCGAGTGCAACCATAATGTTGACATTTCCCCCCCCCCCCCCAATGTTTTGCTAATAGTGCCAATGTTATAATCAGTGTTGTGCTAGTTACTGAAAACCAGTAACTAGTTATCATATATATATATTATTATATAATATTATATAATTATTATTATTATAATCCCTATTCAGCAAAATCTAGGTGTAATGTTAAGGTGTGTAGATTAGATTAGATTAGATTAGATTAGATAGAACTTTATTAATCCCGAAGGAAAATGTTTTTGCCAGGTTGCTCCAAAATACAGATACATCTTAATAAAAGTATGCAATATACAGTGTTGTGCTAGTTACTGAAAACCAGTAACTAGTTATCATTACTAGTTACTTCATTTCAAAAGTAACTCAGTTACTTTACTGATTACTTACACCAAAAAGTAATGCGTTACTGTGAAAAGTAACGTTTTAGTTACTTAAAAAAAGGGCTCCCATGAATGCCCTTATAGCCTTCATTTCAGTTTGTTATTGCATTGGAGAATAATACAATTTGCTGATCAACTTCACTTGCATTATATGCAATCTGGATTGCATCGATATTAGCTGGCTTTCCATTTTTGTATATTCTTTCTCCAGGTAGTTGGAAACAGTTTTCCGTCCCATATGCCGTGTGCCGCCCGGACATGGTATCATGCACTAGCTCCCTGAAAGCGGGTGACTCCACTGTAGCAATAGCCTGCATGTGTTCTACAACATACCGTGCAATGGCTTTATCGACTTTTCCCTGGCCAGCAGTCCCTTCGTTAAAATCCAGCCGCTGTTGCTCAGGTGGAGTGGCGTCGGCTGAGTCTGGGTCTGTGCCGGTCTTAGCTACTAGCTTCGTCCCAGCATGTTGTTTTTGCAGATGTTTTAAGAGATCTGAATGACTGGTTTGGGCAGTAGATAGGCTCTTTGACCCGCCAGGACACAACTTACATTTAACACAAACTTTCTTTTCTTTGTGCTCGACAAAAGTGAAATAGTGAGAATATCTCCAGGTGGAGAAACTAGACTTGAGCTCCGCCGCCGCCATGATAGTCTTGTTAGTAAACAACACAAACACGCCCACAGCGCGTCTCCGCATGTGACACAGGAAGTATCTAAGTACATTTACTCAAGTACTGTACTTAAGTACAGTTCTCATCTCTGTTCGCCTGGCTGTTGACTATATAAAAAAACTAACGCAGTAACGGAGTAACGCACCATGTAGTAACGGTAACTGAGTTACTGAATTTAAAAAGTAATGCGTTAGAGTACTAGTTACTGTTAGTTAGTCCCAACACTGGTTATAATGCTAACACGCTACACTTAGATGGGGAATACATTGTGCGTGCTTAACAGCAAAATGTTAGCATTGTCATTGCGAGCATTTTAATATGCTGATGTTAGCATTTAGCCAAAAGCCCCATCTTGACAAAGTCTAGCATCAAAGAGCTGCTAGCCTGGTCGTTTCATTTGTGATTGTTACCAGACCACCGCCCTATCACAACTGTGTTGGTGATTGGAGTTCCCCAATCTCAATATTCAAAGACACTGTTTAATGTTTTCTGTTTGCAAACAGGAAGTATGTTTCCTGTAGCAGCAACAGCAGTTTCTTTGAAGCAGTTATTATAAACACTGATAACCACCATGGCTGAACAGATGCTAACAGACAGACTCAAACTCTGTCAACAGGAAAACCAGAAGAGAGTACACACGAAACACCATGGCTTAAAACAAAGATGATAAAATAAAAAGCACACGAGTCAAACACAATGATCACCTCGCCAAACAAAATCTACAAGCAACAACTGATCGATCTAAGATGACTGTACCAATCAAACGAGGGCAGACAGGATGAACCCTCTCATCTCTTCCCTCTCATCACATCGCACCAATCTGAATCTGGATTTGAATGGTTCGACTGATGAGGAGAAACAAAAGCTTTGAAGCATCAGTCAGGTCGGGCTTCTTTACGCCAAGCAGCCAAAGTAACGCCATATCACATGTGACACCCCAAAGACGGAGAAATTGATCCCTCGGTATGGACATTGATCGGTTCGGGGGTTTGAACACACGGTCGGACCGAAGCATGGAGGGAAGGGTCAGGAGCGAGATGTGTGCCCGGCTCAGGTCTTTTGTTACGGGAATCGATGATCTCCCACCATGGGGCAGATTAGCCCAGTCAGGTCATGTGGAGCACAGCAGGAGCCTATATTATGTTATCCACAATATGCTTTTAATGAATATGACTTATCGGCATCTTCTTGCAAGCCTTGTCAGAGCAAGTATAGACCTTTAGAGTGAGAACAATATTGTAGCTTGAGAATTAGTTAGCTTAAATAACACGATGGATGGATCACCGTAAACTTAAGTTGATGACTGTTAAACCTTATGAGAGGGACAGCCTGCTAACTAGCTTTGTTATAGACCAACACAATTATCAGAATCATAGCTAAACCAATGGTAGTCCTAAGGGGGGCAAGGGATACTGTGCACCCATAATATTAAACCCAGACCCCCCTCTTAAAAATACTTTATAATAATGTGCATGCATCTCTGAGACACAACAACAATCAAACCAAAACAAAGTTGTGTCGGTTCTTAAAATAATTTTCTTTACTGACAATTAACTGCTGGGAAACACATATATATACATGTTTGATATGCATCCATCGCAGGAATTGTTAGACTATTGGGGAAATACACAATTGTCTTTCTTTCTGAGAAGATTACTCATATCTGCCCAGCGAAATGTAAGGCTACACCGAGCAGCTAGTTTAGCAAAACGACTATCTGGGCTCTGCTCCAAGGGAACAAAGTGTGCGTCTGCGTGTGCCGGCACCTCTAAATCCCATCAATCAATGTGCTATGTCCATCCATCCATCTTCTTCCGCTTATCCGTGGTCGGGTCGCGGGGGTAGCAGTTCCAGCAGAGAGCCCCAAACTTCCTTTTCCCTGGCGACATCAACCAGCTCTGACTGGGGGATCCCAAGGCGCTCCCAGGCCAGCGAAGAGATGTAATCCCTCCACCTGGTCCTAGGTCTACCCCTTGGTCTCTTCCCAGCTGGACGTGCCTGGAACACCTCCCTAGGGAGGCGCCCAGGTGGCACCCTAACTAGGTGCCCGAACCACCTCAACTGGCTCCTTTCGACGCGAAGGAGGAGCGGCTCAACTCCGAGTCCCTCCCGGATGACCGAACTTCTCATCTTATCCCTAAGGGAGACGCCAGCCACCCTGCGGAGAAAACCCATCTCGGCCGCTTGTATCCGCGATCTCGTTCTTTCGGTCATGACCCATCCTGACCATAGGTGAGGGTAGGAACGAAAATGGCCCAATGGTAGTCCTAAGGGGGGGCAACGGGTATACGTGCTATGTGCTTTTTTTAATCAGTACAAAAACTGATATGCAAAAACAACAAGTTGTGGTTTTACTGGGAAATGTGTTGCATAAAAAAAATCTTTCCAAGTGCAGAAAGAAAAAAACAAAGAAGAGGCAACACAGAACATTGTAAGAGAAACAAAAATGAGCGTCCAAGCAGGATCCAAAGTAAAAAGAATAAAGGTTAGGAGGAGTGGAGGAGGTGAGGAGTGGAGGAGGTGAGAGCTGAAGGCTTTGGCAGGCCAGAGCAGGCCACAAACAGAGCAGCGCTGAAGGGTCCAGGACAAGTGTTGCCATGTCCCCCTGAAACCACCGAGGCCGCTGGGTAATGAATAAATAAACACCCCCTCCAACCATCTAGCCTCTTCCTGCTCTCCACACTTGGCAGCCAACACACACACACACACACATAGAGAAACTGGCACACACACATAAACAATGCACACAAATGCATACATGCATGACTGCCATTGGCCTCACAGACTCACAAACATGCAGGGTGTGCGTGTGCGTGTGCGTGCGTGCGTGTGTATGGCTGTTGTTCTATACATTCAGATGTGTGTGTGCCAGGGTGTATTTCCTGCTGTTCCCACGTCACACTGTTCATCTGTACGCATTTTATTTGGCCATCCATATTTATCCATGCTTTGTGGAGACATTTGGCCGCCTGAGTACATTCCCACACTCAGTCCATGTAGAACCCAACTGAGAAATCACCCACACGCCAACGTAGACGCATCGCCATGTCAGAGCTTTAGAAAACAAGAGACAAGAAGCTGCGAGACTCACATGGATGTTGCCTCCGCTCAACATCTCAAGGCCTGACAGTCAGTGAAAATATTCTCAATTATTCAACTTGGCTTGAGAAGCCGAAGACGGAGCAAAGGCCTTTTAATATGTAACTTGTTGTGACAACGCTAAACGCCCGTCACCACCGCCTAATGAAATATGGATATTTTGTTTTGTTTCCAGGAGGATTCATTTGTCATTACCAAGTTGTTGCATCGGAGAAAGGCTGAGATCCGAGAGTAAAGGGACAAAGGCAGCAAACCTCTAGATATGATCTGATGAAATAGGAAACATGGGAGGCTAGAGACGTGCAAAAACACACAGGTTTGATTCATATAGGTTTTGAAAGGTACACCCTTGTTTAAGTCTGTGGATTCCTACTTTTCATGCTGCCTGTTGATACAATGCCACTAAAGAAAAATACACCAGTCATTTCCCATTATACACTATGGGAAATGAATGACTGGTGTGTGGTGTAATCATGCGACGCCACACACATGAACATCACCTTCCCTTCTCACCACACACACACCATTTCTCTCCATCACACAGAAGATTACATGGTAACCTTGACCTGTCTGCCCATCGTAAATTACCACACCGCCTCTGCTGGCACCTCACTGTGTCATCAGCTCACACCCACAACCTCCATTACACTACACCTGTGTCTTGGTGAGTGCTTTGTATCAGTTACACCACGTTTCTCAAAGTAAATAAACTGCTATTGTACTTAATGCTGCGGTATCATTCTGTACTGAGAGATTTTGGATGTAAGTCACTGGGAAATCTGTAATGGTGAAGCTGCATGATACAAAATGACAGGAAATGTGGGCTTTTATTAAGAATCTTATTTGATAATCTTGATCAGTGATTCTCAAACTTTTTCATACCAAGGACCACTTAACCAATAAAAAAAACACTCGTGGACCACCTAACTCCACAAATATCCAAAATCACATCGTTTTTCTAGAACAGATTACAAATCGCCTGAAAATGGTACAAACAAGTGGCAACATGTGTCATGAAGGTGTTGCGCTGGGCTATATCATACCATCGAAAGTGAAACTTAAGCTCGCTCCATTGCGGAGATATTCCCGCGAGAGTGCGTAAAACTTTAATTTATTAATTTATTTAAAATGTGAAATTGTACCAATATACTCACGGACCACTAGGGGGCGATCACGGACCACCAGTGGTCCGCGGACAACACTTTGAGAAGCACTGATCTAGATGAATGCAAAGACACTAAGAGAACCAGGGTTTAAAGCTTCTTCTTGTGCTTTTATACTCCTTTTAGGGCGGCATAATCAATTGTTATTCTATTGAAATCACCATATGGATTGGTGCAATATTCAAATCGCAGTGAGGACAATATGTGGTAAAATATATGCAGATATATCCCAGTCTAGAAAGAGTATTCTACAGAATAAAAAAGAAATCCTTGTGTGGTTCATATCCTCTTAAGAAATCCCAGTATTAGCATTATAATGTTTTATTGCCTCTAATAGTGCCGATCAAATCGCATTTAAAATATCAGTCAATATAATTACTTGCCCCAAGTGAAGGAGTTCAAGTATCTCGGGGTTTTGTTCTCGAGTGAGGGAACAATGGAGCGTGAGATGGGCCGGAGAATCGGAGCAGCGGGAGCGGTACTGCAGTCGCTTTACCGCACCGTTGTGACGAAAAGGGAGCTGAGCCAGAAGGCAAAGCTCTCTGTCTACCGGGCCATTTTCGTTCCTTCCCTCACCTATGGTCATGAAGGATGGGTCATGACCGAAAGAACGAGATCGCGGATACAAGCGGCCGAGATGGGTTTTCTCCGCAGGGTGGCTGGTGTCTCCCTTAGGGATAAGGTGAGAAGTTCGGTCATTCGGGAGGGACTCGGAGTTGAGCCGCTCCTCCTTCGCGTCGAAAGGAGCCAGTTGAGGTGGTTCGGGCACCTAGTTAGGATGCCACCTGGGCGCCTCCCTAGGGAGGTGTTCCAGGCACGTCCAGCTGGGAAGAGACCAAGGGGTAGACCTAGGACCAGGTGGAGGGATTATATCTCTTCGCTGGCCTGGGAGCGCCTTGGGATCCCCCAGTCAGAGCTGGTTGATGTCGCCAGGGAAAAGGAAGTTTGGGGCTCTCTGCTGGAACTGCTACCCCCGCAACCCGACCACGGATAAGCGGAAGAAGATGGATGGATGGATAATTACTTGTTTTTTTACAAAGCCTCACTGTTACACATGTTCTGTAGTTTTGATGTATAACTTTCAATTAAAACACAACCACCATGTTAGTGTTACCTTAAAATACTGTTTTGAGTCTTTCGGAGCGTGGCAAGTACATCCACAGTTGCTTGTTCTTGAAGTACAGGGAATCGTCAGCAAGATGTAAAGCGTTTCCAGGTCATGAAGGAGAGGAGGAGATAATGAGGAAATAAGAGCCCTGCTTTATGATGGTGCATCTTCACAACAATAAATTGTAACCCCAAGAAGCTTTAATTGAAGTTGGCGATTAAAGTGATTCAGACGGCGATCATTAGACCTGAGCACCGGCTCCACTCACTCATTCTCAAACACAAGGCTCTGTACAGTAACAAAGCCGATAAGTACTCACATTTACAAAGCTGATTTGCTGAGCTTGATGCGAAAGACAAAACAATTACAGTGAAAAATACGCCTGCATGCTGCATCGATGCTCTTTGACGTTTATTCATCAATGTTCTGACCTCCGCTGGCCTTCATTAGGTCTGACGGAGCATCGGCAGATAATGTTCAACGCGCAATGATTAACACTTCCATCAATATGAGAATAGATGTCGTTGCGATTACATGACAAGTAAACAAAGTAAAAGGTCACATTTCCAAGAGTGAGACGCGCGAGTCATGAAATGAATGTTTGATTCACTTTAACCTTGCAGAAGAATAGAATCTGTGTGTGTGTGTGTGTGTGTGTGTGTGTGTGTGTGTGTGTGTGTGTGTGTGTGTGTGTGTGTGTGTGTGTGTGTGTGTGTGTGTGTGTGTGTGTGTGTGTGTGTGTGTGTGTGTGTGTGTGTGTGTGTGTGTGTGCTCTCCATGCTGCTCTGCTCCCACAGTGCCCCTGGGACCCATCTGCCTCCCTGTTATTAATTCATCAGGCTTAACCATGCAGCGCTTTATGACTCTGTTTGGACTGACGAACTATCACACACCCCATCTCTCTCCCACTCTCTCCCATGGAACACCGTATTGAAAAACAATATCTGTCACCGGATGCTGAACACACACTTGCGGCTTCATATGCCTTCATTATATTGTCTGATGCAGAGATGTTGTCACGTCAACATAGATGTATAGATCGTCTCTGCATCTGACACCAAGAGACATGTCTGCACAAGTATTGTTCTTGGTTAGTCCCTGAACCAATTGTCCATCTTTGCGTCAATTCTACAGTGTCAAAACATATCTTAAAGCCGCCTGGTGGTTCTGCAAGAACTCTGAGAACCAGTATATCAATCAAAAATGATTAAGCTGTATATAAACCAACAAAATGGAATATCTTGTTTCACTTAAGAGCTCCTGAGAGAGCCAAAATATTATATCAGAAGGCCGCAAACCTTTGGGCAGCTGTAAAGTCCAAAATGAAACTCACTTTTACTATGAGGTCCTTTGACTGCGTAGCCAATTTCCTTCACATGTTTGGCTGAAAACACAGCTGATTGTTCATGTCCGTGTTCAAAATAAACCCTTTTTGAAGAAAATATCTAAACTTTGCATTGAAAGATAATCTAAGAATCAATCATTGCCCTTCACGTGAATACGTCTTGATTGCCATGTCTAAACCTATTCCCGTCAAAGACACAGAAGAGATCTGAGATTGCGGCACATCAAAAGACTTTATCTAGCCAGTATTATGTGGCTGTAAATAGCTGCAGCAAAGAAACAAGACACACTTACTGAGAGCCGAGGACGTAGAAGAGGAGAGGGAGGAAGTAAGCTAGGGAAAAAAATAGAAAGTAGGGAAAGTACTTGACTTGCTACTCCAGGAGCTTGAGATGGAGACAATGCATTCCTCAAAGGACACGACATCAACTTACTAGGACATTTATTTTTACAAAACAAAGTGAAAATGTCAATTATTTGTATGAGTTACAAGAGTGGTGCACCTCGCAGATCTTTTAGCTTTTCTGAACTAAAAGTTAAGCTAAGTATATTTATCTATTTGCCCCACATTCCCTCTATCCCTCCACTGTAAACTAATAACATTAAAATGGTCACTTAAACCGATTTTAGAGGAAACAAAACTGACTAAATGTTGTCAAATGTGTCCATTACACAAAACAGAAAAAAAATATTGCAACGTCCAGGTGCGTTCATTTCTGAATAAGTAATAATAATAAAGCTTTATTTATATAGCACTTTTCATACAACACATGCAGCTCAAAGTGCTTTACGAAATGACACATCAAAGGTTAAAAATACCCAACAAGAAATTCCCCTCAGATTATTTAAGAACCTTACAGACCTGTACATGAAGCAACATTTATCAGTGAGGAAAGTTTATTTTTTACAGATGATAAAAAAGTTGACACACTTGGTATAAGAGACGTTCCGCTCCACTTGGCCCCTCAGAGGTTAACACTAAACTTGAGGACATCCAGGGGGAGTTCCTGAGATCAACAGGGCTTTCAACTGGGGCTATACTGCCCCCCGGTGGACAGGATGTGAACACAATGCAATGGAGAGTGAAAGACAATCAGCTTTATGGCACCGTGCATAAATTAAGAGTTGTTTTGTCTCCCGTTTCAAGTTATCTGATCAGAGGCGCTCAGCATTTAGTAGCCAGCTGGGTGTTGATATTATGAAGTTAAAACATCAAATCCACTGAGCCTGAATTATTTCTTATCCACAGTATAAAGACGCAGAGTATATCCAACACTGACTATATTATATTTTACTTTCAGCATTTATCTGATCAGTTTACAGGTTGAAATTAAATTATGACCGGTTTCATATTTTTCTTTGCATTTAATCCTAACAGCAAAAACAGCTGTTTCTTTGTATTTTATTAAATTCTTTACATATTTTTAACTCATCTATGCTTTTGAACATTGCTGCTCACACACACACACACACACACACACACACACACACTCTTGCTTCACCCATGATGTTGGTGTTGACAATACTCTTGTGTGACGCTTAGAGCCTCGACGGAACAAAATGGTTGACATGTTTGAAAATGGCCCTGACAGCGCGATTATAGATATGGCAGTGTGCCAGTTATCACATCAAGGGAAAGTTTAGGAGGAAAAGTGTGAGACGGTGTGATCTCGGAAATAAATGATGATAATGACACTCTCTACGGAGCAAAGGAGTGAGAATAGAGTGATGGGACGTTTTAAATGAAAGTAGAAAGAGTTGGAAAGGACAAATGATTAAACAAAAGACGTATGAATGGTACATGCTAATTAACCCGCTGCAATACAAGAACAAAGGCAAAGAGAGACACGGGGAAGGTTTTGCCAGAGTTAGACAAACAAGATGGAGAGGCAGGAAGGAAGAGCATGAGGGTGATCGCGGGAGAAATCTCATTAGGAAGCACCATGACAATAAAGCAGCCACTCCCTGACGTGTGAAAGCTAATCTTGATCTCTTATCTGCGGGAACACAAACTGTGTGTCACGATTTACGTCCCCATTCAACCTCCACACTGTCTGCCAGAACACACTTTTTAAACCACTGAGGGTTTTTTAGATGTTTCTGAACAGGGTGGGAAAAGGAAAAGTTTGGAAGCTCCAGCATTTCTATGGAATATTTAGCGTCATTGTATGTCCTTTGCTTCAGTTACTTAGTGTGAAACAAGGGGATAGACATTAGTAAAAAGGCATGTTTTGGGACAAAAATTGTAACCTGGCACATGCACATGGATCCTGATGAAGACAAAATGTTACAACCGATTTCTGGGGGGGTGATCAACCAGGACTGTCTCAAAATATGTACTAGACATTTGACCTCTTACAAGTTAGCTAAACTGAGTTACACATAATACCCTCTTAGATAGACGTGGTGACCGGGGTGCTAGAATATTCTAAATATTACTTAAGTGGATAATATCCGGCAGTGGCTCAGTCAGTAGGGGCTTGGACTGTGAGACGTAGGGTCGCCGGTTCAAGTCCCCGAACAGACCTAAATGTTGAGTGTGGACTGCTACTTAGAGAGGTCCCAGTTCACCTCCTGCCCTGCCGTGGTGCCCTTGAGCAAGGCACCGGACAACCCCCTTCCCCCCTCACTCCCATTGCTCCCCGGGCGCTGTACAATAGCTGCCCACTGCTCCTAGTACTAGACTCCTGGTACTAGGACGGGTTAAAAGCAGAGAACACATGTCACTGTGTGCTCTGCATGTGTGACCATTAAAGAGGGTTTCATTCCTCCCATTCTATCTATGACATCTCTTTGGACTCTTGACTGTAACTTCTATATTACCAATGTTTGCTTTTAAAATCCACATTGTTTTACCGGAAGAAAAGTTAGGTACAATACTCAAAAAAGATATATATATATACTCAAAAATACACAAAAGGGTGAGTTTTTGTAATGTATTTCTCTCAACAATAAACGACTCAAACATGCGGGAATCTTAAACTGACTTCAGCAGGTAAATCCTGAATCACCTTCAGTGTCAAGAGGATATCTTTGTAGCTGCCTGCAAGTAAACAATGTAACCATAATGGAGACAATAGAGTGAAAAATAAAAGACATAACCAAATCGTTAGAAAGAAAATCCCTAAAGTCTATTATTATGCATTATCTTTAAACACGCAGCTTTCTCATAAATGTATTAGAACATTTTAGATATAATGTCGACACGGCTTATTCCTCAGAACCTTGCGATATAATAAGCTAAAGTATCCAAAAGTACAATGCGAACTAAAAAGCATTTTTCAACATTGAGTCAGATGCATGAGGAAGCTACTGACACCGTGGTACAAAGATGGAAAGGGTAGTTAGAGGAACACCAATCTTAAGGAAGACATTTTCTCCTTCTCTAAGAAACAAACATCCTTTAGCTCCTCGGGTAAACTGCTGCTATCTCTCCATTTCCTGCCCCAAGCAACCTCACTTAGTGCCTTTCCCTCCAGGGAGCTTTTTCTTGGCAAACAGAGCTGTTTATTTGACTAAAACGGGCCCTCACTTCGGCTGCTTCGTCTAATTAAAATGTTGCAAAAGCGTATTTTATTTAACAGCTAATCGTTCAGACGTCAGGGACTGGGATATTTTATGCAAACACTTTCCAGAATCTTGGGGGAAGAACACACTGGTATACACACACACACATATATATATAGTATACACACACATGCACACACACAGGAGATCAGTTTCTTGCTCATTGGTGGGATGAATTTTAAACAGTCAGGAGTATCGAGTTAATCAGGGAGAATTCAGTGGGGGGATATCAGGTTGCCTTTTAACAGGGGAGGGTGCATGTATGATTAACGCAACGCTCCCCATTGGACTGAGCAGAATAATTGTCTTGTTTACCAACAGGTGTTTTTAATCTAGAGGCAGGAATTAACAATCCTTGTTTGTGAGGGCGCTCGGGGGGTGTCATGTTTCAGATGTAATGACTTGCCGTTTTTCTTGTCAACAGCTCGTGTCATCCTAATTGAGTGTTTCAAGTCAATTAATTTGGAAAGGACGAGGCACATCTAAAACAAATACTTGGTTGATGTTGTTGTTGTTGTTGTGGACAAACAGTGTTACCTAGGATGTTTACATATGATTGGTGTCAGTAGATTGTTTCATACAGACCTAGAGTAAGTAAATCATTCACACACAGAGACACATCTTCACAGAATAAGGAGTTGGTGTTGATTCATTCTACACAACGAGACGTGTTGTTACAAGGCAGAAAATACCATCCAGGAAGTCAAATGGGATAGCAAGAAACTGCATTTAAAGGTTAATCAAAAGCCACTGCAAATGCTAACAGAACATTTACAACTTTGGAGTTATCAAACAAGTTTTGTCACGGGTAAGAGGGACAATACACAAAAGGGTGAGTTTTTGTAATGTATTTCTCTCAACAATAAACGACTCAAACATGTGGGAATCTTAAACTGACTTCAGCAGGTACATCCTGAATCACCTTCAGTGTCAAGAGGATATCTTTGTAGCGGCCTGCAAGTAAACAATGTAACCATAATGGAGACAATAGAGTGAAAAAGAAAAGACATCGTTAGAAAGAAAATCCCTAAAGTCTATTATTATGCATTATCTTTAAACACGCAGCTTTCTCATAAATGTATTAGAACATTTTAGATATAATGTCGACACGGCTGTCTTGATTATTCCTCAGAACCTTGCGATATAATAAGCTAAAGTATCAAAAAGTACAATGCGAACTAAAAAGCATTTTTGAACATTGAGTCAGATGCATGAAGAAGCTACTGACACCGTGGTACAAAGATGGAAAGGGTAGTTAGAGGAACACCATCAGCTGCTTCGTCTGTTTAAAATGTGGCAAAAGCGTCGAGCACTAGCTATTTTAATTAACAGCTAATTGTTCAGACGTCAGGGACTGGGATATTTTATGCAAACAGAAGAAGAGGGACAATACCACATGTAGTTCAAAGTAATCTACCACAAATGTGTGCTTGCATATTGATTAACCAACATAATGATAAGTAGAAGTAGTTTTGAAAAATTGTCATAGGACTGAGCTTTTTTGCTGGAGACCCTTGCATTGGTGTCTTGCTCAATGGAGCCCTCAGTAGTGATAATGAGGAATGGACAATTCACTTCTCTGGGAGGTAAACAAACAACGCTCACCAGCCTGCATCATTAAAAACTGCAATATTGAGCAAAGCAACGTGTGAGCTAAGAATGGAGAAACCAGCTGGAGTGCGCTAGAATTTGAAAATACTTCCTCACAGAGCCCCTCCTCCAACACACACGAACGCGCACATGACCAATGAGGGCACGAGATAAGTTTGTGCACAGATGGAAGGCTGACAGGCAGGTAGGCCATCCAGTTACTTTAGCCGGGCCGGCTCAGATGATTGGTCGTGCTTTCTACAGCGCCACGGCTTCCACAGATGACATTTTTCGTGATTACCCAGACAACCATTAATAGATGGTTTTCCCAAACTGCTGCTTCACAACAATCCAAAAATGAAAAACTTCATAAAGTACTGAGAAAAGCAGCGAAAGAAGAAGATGGAATTTCTGCTAGAAAATGTCTTAAAAGGCTCAAGTCGGACTCGATAATTAAAACAGTTGCTTATTATTCAATAAGTCAATTGAAAGTGTCAACCTTAGACATATGTAACGGATACAGATGTACTGCAGGGTTTTTGTGATAACAGAGTAATGTGTTTCTGTTCCCATCCCTGTAGGTTCAGACGTGATGCCAGTGGGAAATGAATTGTATCACATTTAAAGTTATTTTGTTCTTTGGATATTCTGTCATCCAGACAAACAAAGCAAATCCCCTCACTTCAGTTTTATCAATAAAAACTACAGGCAGGAGTCTTCTTCTCTAATGAGGTGTTAGAGCACTTGGGTTGTGGTCTTCATGGTTTAGGAGGAGTGTGAATTTGGTGCAGTTATTGAGGCAGTGAGGAAAGGTGTGTGTGTGTGTGTGTGTGTGTGTGTGTGTGTGTGTGTGTGTGTGTGTGTGTGTGTGTGTGTGTGTGTGTGTGTGTGTGTGTGTGTGTGTGTGTGTGTGTGTGTGTGTGTGTGTGTGTGTGTGTGTGTGTGTGTGTGTGTGTGTGTGTGTGTGTGTGTGTGTGTGTGTGTGTCAGTAGTAAAGCCTAGCTTGTATTACCTTTTCACACGTCAGCCTGAAGTTGACAGGTTGCTAAAGCAAAGGTATTTTAACATCCAATTTCAACAGTTTTGTGGCACAAGTGTGCGAAACTGGGGGTGAAAATGAAAAAAAGGAAGAGAGAGAAAGAGGGACCTAAACTTGGGGAACGAAGAGGGGTTTTTGTCATTTCTTTTATCCTTCAAAATGAGAAACAAAGGAGATGACACACACACCAAGGCGCTTTTTTTGCGTCTCCTTATTGTCATTTCTTACAACGTTTTCAAAAGTATGAGAGGGTAAGAAAAGACGAAGAAAAACTTGGACCAATCTTAAACCTGCCAAATTACGTTTATACATTTCTGTTTTTATCAAAAGCTTTACACCAGATTTTGAGAGAATCTTCTAATATAACTCTCTGCAAGAAACAGCATTTCTCAAAACGTCAAATTACTTCTTTAATAAGAGCAGCAACACAGACTGTCGATCACTTTTTCCTCTAACGTCCAACACTCATTCAGTAATTTATATCTCTAACACACTATACATTTACTATAAATAAATCATAGTATCCACGCCAGATTGAAGCTAAACTTTGAGCCACCATGTCCGGCCCTCCTCCCTCCAGTGAGCCCGTAGGACCCCTCCTCTTTAGAAAAGGGTTAGCCGGGATTAAAGGGTGTTTCTGTCGCTCTTATCTAGTGTTTGAGCACTTGATCACGGAGGCGTGCCCTAATCCGAACATCGATGCGGTTCCATCAACACGCTCTCCTGGAGCAACTCGCCAACAAAGGGGCTGCTGGGGCTTGTTTAGATGGGGTCCCTCGCACACACACACACACACACACACACACACACACACACACACACACACACACACACACACACACACACACACACACACACACACACACACACACACACAGATCCCTTTTAAGAAAACACTGTTTCTGCTGTTGCTCGCTTTGATGGTTGATGCCAAATGTAATCTCATAAACTTTAGCTTTTTCACCGCTGACGGATTTAAGATCTTTGAAGCGTTTGTGGGTCTGTGTGTGTGTGTGTGTGTGTGTGTGTGTGTGTGTGTGTGTGTGTGTGTGTGTGTGTGTGTGTGTGTGTGTGTGTGTGTGTGTGTGTGTGTGTGTGTGTGTGTGTGTGTGTGTGTGTATTTGAAAATCTAAGTGGTAGATTAAGTCAGGTTGGTTGATCACCAGTGGATTTGTTTACAGCAGGATCTACAAAGAAATGATAAACTGTTTTTGTCAGATCTGTCATGAATAATTGCAAATGTTTGGGCCTCCTGATGTGTGAAACATGATAGCCTACATGAGATGGGGGGGGGGGGGGCTTTTCATCAGTGCAGATAAACAATCAACAAATGTTATTTCAGAAAATCATTTTACCTTAGACGTATCTACACCTTCTGGTTAGAGGTGAAAAATAACATTAATAAACGACAAAATATCCCAAAGTGCTTTTGGGCAATTATTCAAACTTAAGAGGCCCTATGCTGCTTTTTGGGGGTTTCCCTTTCCTGTAGTGTGTTATATAGGTGTGTGTGTGTGTGTGTGTGTGTGTGTGTGTGTGTGTGTGTGGTGTGTGTGTGTGTGTGTGTGTGTGTGTGTGTGTGTGTGTGTGTGTGTGTGTGTGTGTGTGTGTGTGTGTGTGTGTGTGTGTGCGTGAAAAGGGTTTGCAAAAGCTAAGATCTAAAGTCTACGAGCTAGACAGATTGAGTATGGTCAAATGAGAATCCAATGACCCTCTGCTTCCCTCGTGGGCCTGCTGGCTGTTTGACAGGGCTGTAGATCATACTGTTGCATGAGCTGTAATTGCAAGTGACTGTTTTTGATGTTTCTCAGAAGTGAGTGTGGTGAGGAAGAGGGGGTCAGTGTTGTTCCTGTAAAACTAAAAGGAGAAGTGTTGCCCTTGCTGTGGATTCTTTAGGAAATTGCTGTCGCACACACAGGGCTGGAGCCGGAGTCAGGAGAGAGTCTGGCTCCCAGAACCATTACTGCGCCCGCTGGAGCCACGAGGCCACGCTGTGTGTGTGTGTGTGTGTGTGTGTGTGTGTGTGTGTGTGTGTGTGTGTGTGTGTGTGTGTGTGTGTGTGTGTGTGTGTGTGTGTGTGTGTGTGTGTGTGTGTGTGTGTGTGTGTGTGTGTGTGTGTGTGTGTGTTTTGATAGTGCTACAAGCTTCAGGGGCCAAGCTAGACACATAAAATATGTAAGTGTAGGTGAATGTACTCCTTTCGTTATTCTATTAGTGATTTGGGGGAAATATTATGGGTCTTTTGGGAGTGACCTCTGTCTCTGATGCTTTCAAGCTCTTTTCAAAATGTTAAATCTAAATTCTTTACATTATAATATAACCTAAGGTAATGAAATTAATACTTTTGTCTCTATTTTTGATTACACATATCATAATATTAACTTTGAAAAGGAAGGTGTTGGTACTAGATGCATGTGTGTAAAGAGGTTGAAGTAATCACCAAGAAGGTAAAGCTATAAATCTTAGCAATGGGAACAGAAAGCTGGAGACGCCACTCTCAAGAAAAAAAACACAGACTAAACAATGATGACCCCAAACTCTGACCTTTTGCACACAGACGCGCACACACACACACACACACACACACACACACTCTACATGGCACACACAAGCATGTTGTGACTTGTAGTCCCATGATAGTATAAGGCTCATAATTTCTTGGTACCGCCAAACTAGAAGAAAAGGATGGTGCCACAGAGCTTTAGGGACGCAACTAACGCTTGTTCTTAGTTTAGTATCGTAAAGTATAGTGTACAATTATAGATTGTAGATAAAGCCAAAAGCTTGAATTGCTTGATTTGTATCCACAGTAATATATATGTATATGAACTCAATTAAAAAAAGACAAAGAAAGCAACAAAATCCTCACATATTGAATTCTAAATAATAGTTATAGTCAAGTCAATGAATAGCAGGCAGGTTTTCACTGAAACTCTGTGTTTGATGATGGGGTGTGAAAAAGGAATGGTAAAGATCACTGGATATTATTACTTTTTGTAGAAAACAATAGAGAGGCGAAGTCCCTCCCTTTCCCTCCATGGGACCTTATTTCGGTAAAGGTATGTATTGAAGTCAATGGCGAGAGGAAGATTATCTTTCGATCCCGTTTGAATTGTGCCACGAATTATACATATGATGTTTGTCCATTTAAAAGATAATTTTGCAAGTGAAAAAAAAAAAGTTTTTGTGTGAAACCGCTCAATGAACTTCATCTCTCGTCTCGCACCACACACCAAGACGTCCGTCACGTTGGTACATTTGACTTCTTTCTTTCAGAATGAGGCGGAGTCTGGGCGTGTTGAGAGCTGTACATACACACAAGGGGAGTTAGTCGGTTCCGTAAGAGCCAGCATGCGGGACCGGGATTCTGGGATTTGTAGTCTTTCCAGTTGCGTATTTTTCATAGTCTTATATTTCAACAGTTTTACGACAAAAATTGTAAGATTGACAAACATCATATGTGTAATTCGTGGCACAATTCAAACGGGATCAAGAGATAATCTTTCTCTCTCCATTGACTTCAATACAAAAAATTTCCGAAATAAGGTCCCATGGGTCGGAAGTAGATGGGCGGGACTTCGCCTCTCTATAGTTGAATTATTCTGGAAAGTCAAACTCCCCAACTGCTTTGTGTGAATTTGAAATAAAAGGTTGCAAGCCTGCATGAGGTGATTAAAAAGTGAATACTAAAAGGGACTTTGACAATGATGTATAAGTTGATTACATTACAAAGAAAGGACTGCATAGAAAAATATGCAATTCAACACGCATATCTTTTAGAAATAGCTTGATCATGTGACTCCATTTGATTGTTTCAGAAGACATGAGCAGTCATACGACTCTCTGTCTCCCTCTGGTGGAGCAGAATCAGGGTTATTGCCAAGTTAGTTCACACACAAGGAATTTAGTTGTTCAATGGTGCTTTCATTAAGACAGTAAGGAAAATTAACTTGAATAATTGAGTAAAAATAGAAATACTATAGAAACTACTTTAAATACGTTTATAAAACGAAAATGTTCAGAAGAAATATAAATATATAAAAAGTATGACTAATTAAATAACATTTACATTTAAAAGCTGTGCCGTTTTTAAAAGATGTGCGAGATATACAGAGCAATGTGCAGGGTTCACAGTATTAATAACAATAATTTTCTCACAAGATTTACTTTATTGTAAGGCATATTGTCTATAAAGGGGGTTAAGGGTCAGCATGTTTCCCTGACCTGAGATCAGCACACTGGTGGTGACGCTGCTGCAAACTAGGTCACCAGTTTAACCACACTGGAATCACCAAAGTCCCAGTGACTTTAATTTGCTCCCAAAACCCCACAAGAACTGTTAGGTCGACCTTTGACCTGATACCACACACTGGGGCGACCTCATTTATCACCTGGATGTGGAGTGTTGTGATAGGGGGGGGGGGGGGTCGGAGGGAGGAAGAGGGGGGTCGGAGGGGTGCATATGCCAATGTTGGTTTTCAAGGGAGAGTGTGGCGTCGGGGGGGGTGTAAGCACTCTCGAAGGGAAAGCAGGCTTTTATGTACATGTACAAAAGTTACAGACAGGGAGACGCTGGCTGGTTTGATTGTGATTGGCCGAGGGGGGCAGGGGATGCAGAGAGGTCAGGGAGGCAGGACTGATGAATGTTTTGTGATACTCAGGAGGGGTCTCTATAAGGGGGGAGGAGCGCACCGTGGTGTGGTTTGAATTAGAGACAAATTGACCCCGTTAAAAAAAACCGATGTATTTACTGTTGTGGCTTAAGTGAAAAATATAGGGTGAGAATTTCTTATTTTGGCTTTTTTTGCCACGGGTTCCAATTTCTCTCCCAAATGCCCATTTCTCTATGCATTGCCACCTTGCGACCTGCATGCACACAATTGGCAAATATTTGTAAATAAGGAAAACCCTCAAATAGGGGAACCAATATCAGGGGGCTCTTTTTTTCCTGAAGTGTGTTTTTTTTGTGAAGGTTTTTTTCAATTCAAAGGTTTTATTATCATATGCACATAAGCTACAGCGTATACATGGCAATGAAATCTTATGACCCGAGCCCCTCCAACGATCCAACATATATAATCAAATACAAAACTACAAATAAAAAATAGTGCAAGACGTTTTTGTGCAACTGGTTTGCAAAGGCTAACATAGTGACATCACTATGTAACATTCACACTAAGGGCCCGTGACTGACAGGGGCCCCAACATTTTTTAGAACATTAACAAAAAATGTTTAAGTAACCTTTCATCAATCATCAATAATTAACATTAATATAACGTCATATTGATAATGTACTCACTAAACTTACGATTCATTTAACTTATTTTCTTCCAAAGGTTAATTATCCAAAGCATCGAACACCCCCCTCTATTTACATGTAATGGTTTGGTCCTGCCTTCAAACGCTGTGCGGCACCGGCCCTTTCTAGCAGAGTGAGAGCATGTGAGCAGGGATGCTAGTACTTACGCGTGTACCATGTCTCAACGACTAACAAAGTCAGGCTTTCAAGAAAGAAAAGAAAGGAGAGAAAGACAAGAGAGAGGGACTAAAGGGCGACAGTATATGTAATCCAGTTTTTCAAAAGAAAAGGTGGGTGTGGTCCATGAGTGGAGGAAATTAGCTAAGCTTAGTCCATTGTAAATAATAATTGTAATGTTTTGCTGACATTAAAGGCGGGGTAGGTAAGTTTGAGAAACCGGCTCGAGATACTCTTGTTGTTATATTGCATAGAATGCTCTTAACATCCCGATAGCAATGAATATCTTAAGTACTTTAACAAAAGATCCATAATAAAAAGTAATCTGTGGAAGCCGTAGCGCTGTAAAAAAGCACGACCAATCATTTTAGCCGGCCCGGGATAAGTTATCTCAATTATTTTATTTCTATTGTGCACTCGAATCAATATGAATCAAACTATTGTTCGTTTATACTTTTTAAGAATGGCGTTTATCTTTTTTGAGAATGAGTTCTTATTTGATTTGATTTATTGGGGTCTACAACAGATGATACAAATGTGTGTGTCAGTAAATGTGAGGCAGGGGTGTTTGTGAAAATAACGGGGACAGAGCTGCTGTCAGACGATCAACTGTGCGGCGTCATCACAAACGGACGTCGCTTCACGTGACGCTCCGGAGGAAAGGACGTCCCATTGCTCTTAAAACTCATTTCCCTGCTTCTCGTGGTTTCCTTGCATCTCTCCATGCTTCCCTGGTGGGAGGGACTAGACGCAGGGAAACGAAGCAAGTGAGGGAAGCAAGGAATCCAATTAACCGACCTGAGACGGGGCCAGAGTGTGCATTTAGAGAAATTAGATGTCCTTCAAAATGGCGCGCTGAAATTCATTTCCGGGTCACTACCGGAGGACCGAGGAGTCGAGGAGGGGACATTCGAGTATAGAGAAACCTCTTATGTGTTTAACTTTTTTCGGACCACTTATTTATTTATTTTGGTGACGATCTGACCTCCATGCTGCTACTCTGGTTCAAACTGCATCCACCAAACAATATGATTAATCTCGACCTCCCCAAAATAACCAAAATCTGACACGGTGTGAGATGTCTTTTTTAGCTGTTCTGTCGTCATTTCCTGCGATCTTCTTCATGCAGTCAGTCTGAATGAATGGGCGTTTCTTTGACTATTTATAGGCAAATATGGGCGTTACGTGAAGCCCGCAAAAGCTGCACCGCATTTCGAGTCGATTGTGATTTATAAAGGGAAACCGGCGTAGGAAGTGCTGTACGCACTTTCCTCACCGGTACGCAATGTTTGGTGAATCGGAAAATGTCGGAACATTTCTGTACCTACTTTTTGGATTTCTACTACTTAAGCAACCTTCCTACATGAATCCTACGCACGGCGTTATAAATGAGGCCCCAGTGTGGTGAGGTTCATGGCTGGTGAGGCAATGACTCTTTCAGAGTCAGATTTACAAATATTATATTTTGACCTTAATCGAAATGTTAGGTTATTTTCAAAAGCTTTTTTAGTCTGATGCTTCGATTCATTTTAAACAGACTGTTCAACAAAATCTAAATATTGGATTGTTCTTTCTTAGTAAGATCCCATGTTCATTACAATTGTGGTCTTACCTTGACTTGAAGATGAAGTCCATGCTATCCTCCTGGACAACAATCTCCATTACATTTTTGTAAAAGTCCTCCTTATCTTCCTCTAGTTTCAAAAGTCTAGTTTGTTGTTCGCGTCTACCGTCTGTGCGTAGAATAACAGTAGCAACAAGAACCTGTGGGCTCACGTGCGCCCCCTTCAGTGCAGCAGAGGTTATGGCTGCCTCCCCTGGTGCTTTTTTCATTGCCGTTGTATGATGAGACCAGCGGGCCTAAATATCATATATACGTGAAATAAGTTATTTAGAGACTATGGATGGCGAGGACACATGTAATAAAGGGATCTACAAACATTACATTGGTGACATACAGTGAGATGGTGCAGGCATGCGCTTAGGGCCGCTTTCCAGCCAGTTTCTGTGGGGTGACGCATTCTGAGGTGAGGCAGAGCTCATCTGTGCCTCACCTCACCCCACAGTAACTGGCTTGAGCGTGCTCACAAAATAAGTGCCCGTGCTCCAGCCAGTTACTGTGGGCTTACGTGAGGCAGAGCTCGTCCCTCCCTCACTCCTCATCGCTACCCGTAGTTGTAGCGGAGCTCGGCCAATTTGCTGATTTTGACTATAAAAGGCGATTGGAATCAAACAGAAATCACACTTACAACACAGATCAGTGGAGACATTTTATTATTATTACTATTTAGTTTTTGTTTAGTTGTTTTTCCGGTACATTGGAGTATGACAGGTGAGGCTCTGCACGTCGCTGCTGCGCAGTGAACCATCAGGAGTGAGTGACTGATGGACCTAGCTGGCAGTTGCTTACAGATGGATAAACAAGCTCCAAAGCGTAAAGGCGTTTTTGTATAGTTTGTGTATACAGCAGTGGTTCTCAAACTTTTTCTGTCATTCCCCTCTTTGAGCAGGTGGGTCTTTTCCAGCCCCACCTGTTCCTCATCGCTCCAATAAAATGGTAGGCCAAGCTTAAAATTGTCAAATGTATCGTTCTACAACAGGGGTCTCCAACTTTCTTTAGGATGAGAGCTACTTTTACTCCTCTTTTTTTTGTTTTTTGCAATGTATATATTTAGCACATTTTAACATTAGTATATGCTTACCTTTAACTTTTGTGTGCTGTTTGGGTCTGTGGGACCCGTTTACAGTGTTTACTAAAAGAAAATGTACATGCAATTTAATTATTTTAACATGCTTTATTTGGGGGACCTCACCTCCTCTAGGGGGGTCCGGGGGAATGCACCCACGGGAAGATATTTTTTTAAATGTTGAAGTTAAATGCATCAATCTGGTGCACTTTGAGCACAAAAGGAATTTATGGATACAGCTCTCAACACTCAGATGAAAGGGAGCTGTATACTTTTCAATAATCCAAACATCTTTAGAATATGATCGCAACCAATAACAAATAATTTAAACTTGTTTATTCTTATCTTATGTTACCTAGTTAGCATTCTTTACTAATCACTCCCCTTTTAAACTTTTTTTTTTTTTACTGTCCTATAGTACACATTGGAATGATTTCTTACTTTATTTTTTACATCTATATTAAATAGATAAAGGTGTGCTCTTTCTAGCTCTCTCTCTCTCTTTACTATGTCTCGCTCGCTCACAGAGGCTGTGTGCTCCTCCGTGGCGATGACGGCTTGCGTTAAAAAAAAATAATAAACATATTTGTAAAGTGGGGGGACACAAACGGGATTTCGAAAAGTGTCACGGTTAAACTCCTTATTAAGTGGTGAGGTGCCGCTCCACATTGTTTTTCTTCCCGACTGCAACGCTGTTGTGTGTGAGAGTGTTTCACATGTGTGTATGAGAGATTTTTACATATGTCTGTAAATGATTTTGGTTTCAGTTGTGTGTGTGTGAGCAGGCTCGGATTGGCCATCGGGAGATTCGGGACATTTCCCGGAGTGCTGCTGCTATCAGTGGGCCGCTGGCTCTGGCATAGGTGGGACGTGGACTTTCACAGCACCGCTGCGTCGGTACCGCATCCGCCGCCGCAAACACCCGGCGGGTCCAGCGCTGTGAAAGTCCACCACCGTTGCGAGTCTCCGGCTGTAACAGTCCACTACCGCCCGTGAGGACCCAGGTTCGATTCTGGCCTGAGGTCCAAAAAATATATTTTAAAAAATTAAAATAAAACATCTCCCGTTCATCGCGTCCGTTTGCGACCCACCTATCACATCCCTGCGCCCCACACTTTGAGAAACGCTGGTATACAGTATACAGTATTGTAGCGAGCCCTGGGTTCAGAGGGAGGGGCTTGCATAGGAGAGGGGGGTGGGGGTTGGCAGGGAAACGGGGTTCAGGGGGAGTGGCTGTACCCGTAGGATAGAAAAGGGGGAAGTGACGTCTGACTCAGAGGTCGAGCGGCTGTGGAGAAGAGTGTGTTGCCCACATTCTGTTACTGAGTTTAGGCTTGTTAGCGAGCAGGTTTATTGTTTTGGGTGCAGTCACTTTTGCCTCCACTTGCTGTTCAAATAAATGTTGAAAGAAAAAGTAAATCTGTTTACAGTTCTGTTTCATATGGGTGTTGAGAGATGTATCCATAGATTTAGTCCCTAATGTTGCTCTCAAAGTGCACCAGATTGATGCATTTAACTTCAACATTTAAAAAAAAATCTTCCCGGGGGAGCATGCCCCCGGACCCCCCTTGAGGAGGTGAGGTCCACCACCTGCCCACACCCCCTGTCAAATTGTCTCACCCACATTGAGGATGATTCCTACGCCCATATTTTATTCCATGCGTCAAGTCAGGCAAATTGGGTCAAAATGTTATTGCATCAATGATCTGTTAACATTAAAATCAATAGATATATGCTGTAACTGTTTTGCTCTAGGCAACTCAAGGGCTCAGGTAATGTGATTACTATATGAATAATGGTCCAAAATAACATTAAATGCATAGGGTTTTTTGTTAAGTAACATACTTTCGCCGCCGGCCAATTAATTAATTAATTAATCCCCGGGCCACTTTTTCCCCCCAGTCCGCCCCTGGACACACCTCTCTCCCAATCACTTGGCTCCTGATGCTCAAAGGTTTTTCTGAAATGCTGAGATACTTCACCCTTTAAAATAGTTTTACCCAAAGTACTAACATGATGTACAGCAAAGCAGCCACTGCAAAACCCCTTAACATACCTAAAGAATGAGAGTCAAAACAAACAAGTCAAGTTGTTTTAAACCCAACTGTTTAAAACAACCTCTGGATCCACACCCTGAGTAAAGAACCCTGCTGTTCCTATTTCCCAGTATGGCACAATGATTTATAATCTACCGCCTCTTGCTTGTTAAATTAAACTAAAGCAGAGAAAGCGAGGAAGCTATGCAGTTCTGTTTCCACGTCACAGAGTCATAGAAACAAGGATACAATTCAGTGATGGATAAAGAGGTCACGCTCTGTCCAAATGAAAGAATACATTATATAACGTCCCTACTTTACATTTACATTTTATAGTTGTACTTTGAATTGTGTCCTGTGTACTGTACTTTAAAGCACTTTGTACATCCGTGTTGAGAAGGGTGCTATATAAATAAAGTTGTACTTACTTACTTACTTACTTACTTACTTTGTATTTAAAGATACTAGTGATGGGAATTCCGGCTCTTCTTGGTGAGCCGGATCATTTGGCTCGGCTCACCAAGAACAGCCGGCTCTTTCGTCTCCCAAACAGCTCTTCAGTTTACCACATATTATACCTTTTAATTAAATCAAATGTAGCACTGTTTTGACTAATGATTTATATGTGTACACATTTATCACTTAAATTATTCAATACATCCTTTGTACTGAAGTATTCAAAAGTAAAAATGACATGTGGCCAAATGTTTTCATTGCATTTACAGACCCATGACTCTCTGATACCAACCCATGAATGCACTGACTTGCTTGTAGAACCACGCTACACAAAGCAGATAGCAACACCTATAAAAACTTAAGCATAGACATTTAAAAAAAAGGGGCTACTGTATCGACATTTTAAAATTATATTTAAAGAAAAGGCCCTAACCCTAAAAAAACAAGAAACCGCCACAGAGGTACCGCCCACTTCCGCATTCCCTTCACTTGGTAAACAATATGTATACAGCTGATACCCGATAGTTCTTCCCCGTTCGACCGAGACGTTTCCGACTGTAGCTTTGCCCGTGACGGTGACAGGACCAGCGGTATTGTGTGGGTGAGGGGCTGCGCCGTCCGAGGGACATAAGATTGTCCGCCACCGCTGTTTTGTTTTACTGTTCTGTTTCCCTTATTTTGGTTTGTTATAGTTGTTCCTTTTTGATGCTTTTGTTTACATTGTTGCTCCAATTCCTAATCTCCCAAGAGTATTAGTGTGTTTATTATCTCAATTAATCTTTTCAATGAATTGATGTACTGTTGTGCTTTGTGTCTTTTGTTGGGGGATCCAGCACCTCTGACGTGAGCGGCAGCCTTGGGAGTTGTGATTCAGCAGTGTTAGGCCCTCACGTGCACTTCACTGCCCCTTAAGTGTGTGTGTGTTTAGTTAATTTTGCACCTTTCTTCATTTATCACTTTCTTTTCAGTTGCTGTGTCTGTACAGGGCACGTGTGAGTGGCGGTGAGTAATATTTCGATTTTACCCGCTTGCTTCCCCCTCCCAACAGTAACTGTCTGCGTTCATTTAGTCGGTTTGTATACGCTGGATACCATTTTTAAATAGCATAGTAGATGAATTCATAATAAATTGTTGTTCTTTTTACTGGTTAAAGTATTGTTTGTAAATGTGTCTGATATTGATAATAAATGTCATACTCTTGGGAAAAAATCCTTGACTTGGGCCTTTTTGTTGACTGCCAACTGTATCGTGTTTCTTTAAATTGAATCTGTAGAGTTTTTGCTGTTTGATCAATTTGAGTTAGAGGGCCAATTTTGATCAGTAGAACAGCTCAACTTTAGGCCGTGTGCACGGCCGCGGTTACGCTATGTTTTACAAAGTATACTTTCTAAGTAAGGCAAGGCAAGTTTATTTATATAGCACCTTTCAACACAAGGCAATTCAAGGTGCTTTACAAAAATGAAAGACATTCAGACAAAGGCATTTAAAAACAGTCATTAAAAAGAAAAGAAACATTAAAAAAAAAAGTACATGAATAAAAAGTTACAGTGCAGTTTAAGATATGAATAGTTCACACAGAAGTTCCACTTTACTGATGAACACAACGGCTCAGTTTCAATTAAAAGCAGCGACAAAAAGATAAGTCTTCTTGCTGGATTTAAAAGTAGTCAGAGTTGCAGCGGACCTGCAGGTTTCTGGGAGTTTGTTCCAGATATTTGGAGTATAATAACTGAACGCTGCTTCTCCATGTTTAGTTCTGACTCTGGGGACAGAAAGCTGACCAGACCTGAGAGATCTGGATGGTTCATAATTTAGCAGAAGATCAGAAATGTATTTTGGGCCTAAACCATTCAGTGCTTTATAAAACAGCAGCTGTATTTTTAAATCTATTCTTTGACACACAGGAAGCCAGTGTAAAGACTTCAGAACAGGAATGATGTGATCCACTTTCTTAGTGTTAGTGAGGACTCGAGCAGCGGCGTTCTGAATCAGCTGCAGCTTTCTAATCGATTTTTTAGTGAGACCTGTGAAGACACCATTACAGTAGTCCAGTCTACTGAAGATAAAAGCATGGACAAGTGTTTCCAAATCCTGCTGTGACATTAGTAGTAGAGAAGTAGGGACAACATAGGTCATAGCATAAAGTGGAGGGAACACACCTCCCCAGTGTAAATGACTTTATATTATTGTCTAAACAGAAAGTCCAAAACCCTATCTCTAAAGTACTCAATGTGTTGTGATTGAAAAAGAAAAGCAGCAAATCCTCCCATATTCAAAGCCAGAAACAGTTCATGTTTGTCAAAATAACTTGATAAATTGACTTATTAAAAACGTTTGACAATAAACAACATTGCTTATATTGTCTTGCAGGACTAAGTGAGCCTCACTGTTGGCCTTGTGAATGAAAAAACAAGCATTTACCTTAAAGTAGAACTCCATTTGTTGATTTCAGCTGAAGCTAGTGTAGCCTAGCTAGCCAACAGCAGGTAGTTAGCGTTAGCTCATTTAGCTTTCCAACAGCAAGCCATAATACACTTGTAGGCTACACCTGAGGGGAAGAGAAGGCTTATAAGTTGTGGTGTAACGTATTTTATAGCCTTTTATAGAGAGCCATGTATATTATACACTGCTGAGGTTTATATTGTTTGTTAATACCTGTATGCACCGTTAATCACGAACATTTCTGATAGCCGTTGACCCCATAGATATGGTTGACCCAACCACCGCGCTCCGTCTCTACGGTTAATACGCATGCGCGGAATGGGCCTGTTCCAAATATCTTCACCTGCAGTCTTGATCCCCTCAGGTAGAGCCCGGCAGGAATTAAGTATGCACATCTACAGTACATTTATCCCCAGTGGTGGATGGAGTATTCACATCCTTTACTTAGTTAAAAAGTAACAATTCATTACTATCAAATGACATATGACATTATTAGATAGTATTTTCTCACGCACGGTTTTTGCGGACAAACAAAGTTATGTTACCAGAATTAATTTACGTTAAGGATTATCTTTTTTAACTTTTTGCAACATATTGAATGATCTTACCCTTTTGAACGTGAAATGTAAATATGTTTTATTTTGTAGTTTATACTTTAGGATGCAACAAGGCTTTGTGACAAGATTAGAAGATTTCATATTGCATAACAAATCATTTATGAGTAACATATGTTACTCAGTAGTTGAACGCCTATGTTGTCTTGTATTGACTGTTTGTAAGGTCATGCAATATTTAACATTATTTTTCACGCTATAATTAGGTAGATTTATTGAAGAGCAAGACCCCACAAAAATCATATATCTGTCTGAATGTGTGGTGTTTACTCTGCTGATTGTGTGTGTGTGTGTGTGTGTGTGTGTGTGTGTGTGTGTGTGTGTGTGTGTGTGTGTGTGTGTGTGTGTGTGTGTGTGTGTGTGTGTGTGTGTGTGTGTGTGTGTGTGTGTGTGTGTGTGTGTGTGTGGACTCATTAACTGTGTATATACACAGGGGAGCTTTGGATAAATGACCCTTCAATACCCTGAGGGGAAATATCTGTTGCATGAAGTACATACAGAATTAAAGCAAATATTAGGACAGCATTAGGATACAAAAACAACAAACACTGACAGAAACCAGACATGGGGGGAGTACCACTTACTTAAACAGCAAATGCTTTTTGATGATTAAATAACATGTATCATGTTTTCCTGTTCATATTCTTAAAGCTAAATCAAGTCTATAAGTCAAAAACACTTTAAGCTACCCAACAAGGAAACTCTGGATGCTTTAAAATGCAC
The DNA here is from genome assembly GCA_902827135.1 of Harpagifer antarcticus. Taxonomy (NCBI): domain Eukaryota; kingdom Metazoa; phylum Chordata; class Actinopteri; order Perciformes; family Harpagiferidae; genus Harpagifer; species Harpagifer antarcticus. Next base: position 924,721 of record CADEHL010001155.1, on the reverse strand, counting down.
TATAGACTGAAATCTCTTTTTTAATAAACTTTCCGAATGATAAGAAGTTCCCAGGTTATTAAAATAGTGAAATTGTATTACAAAAACATGGATTGATGGTGTGTATGCACATTATTATGTCTCTGTTTCTTAGCAGCTAAAACCATACAGGTTGGTGTCAGTAAAAATGTAGCTTGAAAAGGTTCTTCAACTCTTCGACCATGGCTTGTCTCAGTTAAACCACACGGTGGCAGTCAAAACCTCCAATGATTGTTTAAGGTGATGTCATTTTTTTAAATACAATAAAATGTCAAATGGTTGATAATATAAAGGTCTTTATCCCTAAGTCACCCTGAGTGCAGTTTTATAAATGATGTAAAATAAAGAGTTATAATGTGTAAAATAAGTTTAGGCATTATCATCTGCGTCAAGGTTGTAGGCTACTCCAACATCCTGATCATGTTTCTGAAAACAAATGGTATCAATCATCTACTGTCGTTAGAGAGCCACTATGTGTTGTATTGTGCTCTCTTAAAAATACAGCTGATACTCAGAATGGTACAGGAGTAGCTGGGAGTGAACATTAAAAAACGTAATACTCCAAAACGCTCATCATGTAAATTCAGTAAAATGTGTAATAGCACAGACATTATGTACATGCAAGTAAACAAAACAAATAAAACAAAAGAGAAAATACATTACTGGTACAAGTTTTTAAATCTCAGAATATAAATAGTACCTTGTGGAAACTCGAGAAATGAACAAGGAACAGAATTGTCTTGTAATAAAGTCAATCTGCATGCACTTATGTGTTGATAAACTGAGTGATAAACTGGATTCTTATGTTGGATTTCCTGGAATATATATTCAAAGCCGCTCTAGTCTGGTGGTAGATGTTGAATACTCCGTGAAACATGCTAATTAAACCTTAACTTGTGATGAAGCAACTTGTCTGCTATATTGAGCCGTTGATCCACTCAGTTGTTCCTTTGATTAAAAGACAACCATCAAAATGTGAGCCTCTCCCTGATAACGCCTTTTATCAAAGTGTGTAAACTTTAAACTCTATCAGATCTAAATTGCTCAAGTATTATCTTTTATTATCCCATACAGGTAAAACGTATCTGGAACATTTTATATAGAGTATTTTTCGTGGTTCATGTCATTTATATTGTATGTATATAGACCTGCTGCTGTTTATTTTATTTTTTATTATTGTCTTATGTTTATACTTGTTCCACCTTTAAAGATTTTAAGATGTTAATGCCTGAACACATAGGCAACATAATTATGCAATTTGGGATCAATCAATTACCCATCTATCTATATATCTATCTATCTAAAAGCTATACTTAAAATATTTGTGAAGCAGAATTTGTATTTGAAATTGTGATAATAATTGTAATAACTGCAACGTATTGATACAATTGTTTTAATATTCAATCAATCAATTAATGTTTATTTATATATCCCAATATCACAAATGTTACATTTGTCTCAGTGGTCTTCACAGTTTGTAAAGAATATCAGAATGACAATACGACACCCTCTGTCCTTAGACCCTCTGTCCTTAGACCCTCACATCGTACAAGGAAACACTTTCGGAGAAAACCCACAGTTTAAAAGGAACATGGGAGAAACCTCAGGGAGAGCAACAGAGGAGGGATCCCTCTCCCAGGACGGACAGACGTGCAATAGATGCCGTGTGTAAATTGTGTATTCACAGTGTTATTCTTATGAAGCAACCTTTTGGGAGAGCTTCGACTAGAGACATGTAGGATGTATGAAACACCAGCTGAGGGCGCTACACGACCACACTTTTTTAAAAGTGTGTTCCCTACCCAGGCCTGAACTTTAAAACAATGCTGGCAAATATTCAGGGCAGGAACACACATCTGGCAGCGATCAGCCGAAAACAAAAGTGGCTAATCATCCAACTTCCCCACTCCGGAGATCAATAGGTGTTTAAAAGCTCAGTCCGCAGACTAGTTCCCTCAACAAAGGCAATGGGAGATTACACACAGCTGCGATAGATTACATGAGAGCCTCTAAGAGATATGGTGGTAAAAAAAAGTTAACAAGATTAACCAGAAAATCCCTTTAATCTTTTTTGTTTCATCAGACATACATTTGGAGTTTAGGATCCACGTAGATCAATAAAATGAGTGTTCTATCTTTACTAACAAAAGGGTTACAATAACCAACCCAAAGTGACAAGCATGTTATTACATTGGTAATGTCTGTGATATACCTATAATACATTATAATCTGTTGTATGCGTTAAATAGCGAGTTCACAGTGTGTCCTCATTGCTTAAGCAACTTTATTTTTCATTTATTAAGCAATATATATGATATCCCAATAGGCATTATACGATTTCCATTTGAGAACAAAAGGTGACATGTCCGGATTTCAAATCAAGGATCCGGAGAAAGGAAAGGGGGGGGGGTGATGGGGGTAATTTATCATGGGCCCTCCACCAAAATGTAGACCGACGTCACCGCTTCCGCCCTGCACCCCCCTGCCCCTCCTCCTCCTCCCTCCCCCGGCGTCGTTGGAGCTGATCGGCTGCCTGCAATCCAACATGGAGTAGAGAGAGATGGGGCTCTAGCGGGGCCACCCCTCGGTAACAACAGCGACGACGCGCTTTTTACGCACAACTGGAACCGGAGTCGTCGGTGAAAAACATGCGCCTTAGGACTTAAAAACCGGAGTGTGTGCCTTGTGTGTCCGTGTGTTTGGGGAGGGGGGGGGGTGCGAAGAGAAGAGCTGGATTCGGCTACTAAATTGTCTCTACAGGCTACGGTTCCTATACTGAAGGCGATGGGGGTGTTAAAGTTATAGGAATAGGGGCATTCGCGATCCCGGAGAAAGTGAGTGTCTTCGGGGGGAAAAGTGAGGAAAAAGGAGACGGAGGATCAGCCAGTCGAAGAGCCGACACTCGCACAAAGGCGCAGGGGGGATTTATGCGGAATTGGAGACAGAATCGGAGGTGAAAGAATGACGAGCGAAAAGTATGCAACCGCCGTGGTACATTACCTGAGGTGAAACGAGAAAATGATAGAAGAAACACACCCAAACGAGTAAGTACTGTGCTTCAAATGTTTCTCTCGATCCGCATTTCACTTCTCCCAATGCCTACAAGTTGTGGAAGATAAGAACAACTCTGAGGAATGTGCATGCGGAAACCCAAACCTGCTTTTCATGTTATGTTTTGCATTTATTTTATTAGCTCGATGTGATTTGGTGCTGCTGTGTAAAGTAATGCATTGACAAGAGGTTTTTTTAAGGGCCCCCACCTTGGTGTAGACTAGTCTCGAGAAGAGAGAGAAAGGAGAGGAGTAGGAGGAGGAGGGGAATAAGCGTGGGTGGATCGGAAACATTTTCTGAAAGGATCTGAAGCGAGAGAGCAGGCCCTGTTGCAGCGTAACTTAGAAACTCAAACCCGCCCCGAAGTTACACCTTTTATAAATACACAAAACAGCGGCCAGCTCACGCACCTCTTGTTTGTGCGTTGTTCAGTAAAAGAGAAAACCCCCACGGCGTTTTACAGAGGCAATTTCGTCTCGTTATTTGGCCACATCTGTGTGTTTGCTCCCAACCGAAGGGGGAAGTCTCACAGGATATGAGATATCCGATATGCCTCATCCGCCATCTCTTTCTCAATCGCCCTCATTTGCATAGCCTACCGCGCTCCATTCATAAAAACAAATACCCAATGTAAACTGCTTGCCCTGAACTAAATAGGCTACAAGTCTTTTATTGTAAGATCACGTATCCTGCTGGTGCTTCATAAGAAATGAAGCGATTACAGATCTGTGCAAAGTGTAGGCCCACAGTCCTGTTTAAACGGCACCCATAGGCCTATATGGAAGCGCTTGAAGCTTAAAATTAGCTTCACCCAGAAGGAACTGTAGCTTAGTCTGACTTACATCCAACAGTCTCGGTGTGCTTATAGCTGCACTCAAGTGAAAACAACCACGATTAAAACATGTCTACGTAGCAGAAGAGCCGAAAGCAACCTCTTGTGCAGACATTTAAGCAGGCGTGCCAGCACCATTTAAATTATTGGCTCCCAGTTGTTGTTTTTTTACAACTCCATTAGCCTATATCGACAGCTCCTGCCTGACAGACTGCACGGGGCTGTGCTCGGGAGGAATGCCTGCCTTGCAGATCTCTGTTGGCGGAGGTGGAAGGGCGAAGGGCACCGGAGGGGATGTTTGCGCTGCTGTGGCGTGACGCCGGCTCATTCATAAAAGCCGGGCTGTAACCTTCAGCCTGTGCCCATTCATGCGGATCGCGGCAGCCGGCGCACAGAGGCGGTGTGTCACAGGGACAGCAGCCACGGCCGGTAGGCTTTTCTCGTGGCGTGCTGTGCAAATTGGACCACGCCTACGACGTTGTGTGACTTCCGTTTACAAAACAAACGCGTTTTGTCCCTCTTAAAGCTAATATGTAGTTAAATAATTTGTTTTAAAAATGTCTTCCTAAGGGCCAATATCGTGACATGAGACTAGATATCACAATATATTTGTGGATATCGCAATATCGTGATCCTTTGGTTGCATTTCAGTAAAGTAATTTTAGCTTTTTCATAATTTGCCTGCTCATGGGTATTAGACTTCCGTTTACAAAACAAATGTATGTTGTCCTCCTTATGGCTAATATGTATTTAAAGCATTTGGTAAAATAAAACAAAGTGGTTGTTGTCATAGGCCTTCAGTATCTTGATTGTCATTGGCTGATTTGTATCCAGACTCTTTGGCGATAGTCATCTCATCTCTGAATATGAATGTATTTTACATAAGCACCTCGTGTGCCTGTAACCTGCTGTCTCATGTCACTTAGCTTGAATAGCTAACGGTTAAAATCATAGAATGTCTTGTAATGTATTTGTAAGCTTATTGAACAGGGATTTTCAACATATTAATGTCATTTCATTACAGTAAAAGAACGTTTGGCAAACAGTCAGTTTAGGTCTGTGTGTTGTTATTCATTAAGCTATCCTTTTGTTACTTCATTTGATGTGTCATACAAATGCGTTATTTGTCTTATAACCAGAAGAAATGTAATCATTGTGCAGTTATCTGCCAGGATGTGTGTTGCGGTTTTCTTATCAGAATTAAACACCGGTTATGAGATTAAGGCCGGGTCAAGGAATAAAAGACACACCTTAATAGCCTTTGTGTCATGTTAAAAGGTGCAGCGGGGTAGCTTTTCTCCTGATTATATACTCTGTGTCATACTAAGTCATTCAAAGCCGCTCTTGTCTGTAATTGACCTTTTTTTATTATGGATAGTGGAGGCATATTTAAAGGTCTTACCTGCTCTGTATACCAATCACTGAGGCATCAGATATGGCTGTAAATGGCAAAATAAATACTTAGTTGACCAACAATTATGAGATTTTGTCGACCTATTCATAAATTAAATTGAGTTTTTATATGAAGAATCATACAACAGTATCCCTTTGCCTCATAAGTGTCTTGAGAATAAGGCAGTTTGATTTACCTGACCTAGTGTGACACACATATTTAAATGTATTGTTTTTACGACCTTTTATGTCCTATGCACAAAACTAATACCATCAGCTTTCATGTCTTTAATTTGGAGGATGTGTCTCTTTGCCCTGTCCTTCTGAGGACATTTACTACCTTTTTTATAGAAGTACAACATCTCTCTTGCACACACACACACACACACACACACACACACACACACACACACACACACACACACACACACACACACACACACACACACACACCCCCTTTAGAGGCACATCACAGGCAGATGATGCATTGATCCTGTGTGCTGCTGCAGGGTCAGCATGTGCACAGTCAGTATTGGACAGGAGATGCCCGGTGACATTCAGCTAAGGTCAACGTAGCAACGAAATATAATCCATCCCCGAACAAAAAGCACTCATCAACGGGCAAACGCAGCAGAGAGGAGTTAGCAGGTCTGCATGTTCCCTTCAGCAGGACTGTTCTGTTCCACACACACGTCTTTTTCTATGTTAGCAGCATTTGATATTGATGCTATGATAAACCGGACATGTGTGGAGTTTCGGGACATCAAAACGATGCATGATTAGCAGAATAACTTGTAATAAATAATACTATAGAAGTGGTTTCTTTGACAGCAACGCCTTCTGGCTGCTACATTTGAGCATTATGTAACTATTGCACATGTTGTAGTCCAGCTACAGATACATCTGTCACTGTTGTAACACTTGGTGTGTGTCGAAAGTACATTTATTTTTCCTGTTGTACCCACTTCCCCTCTGTGCTTTATCTGTTCTGCTAAAGTGATTTCCTACATATATAAAATACCAAACCAGAGGATGTGTTTCATTTGTATTTTGATGTACAAATTAAGATCCAAATACAGGAGTTGTACTCAAAAAGTGAGACTGACTTCAACTGCAACATGTGTTTGAGCTGCATTGCATTCTGGTACATCGATGCTGCATTGTAGAACATGGTATTTGTGTGTACTGTCTCTTGACTGATGCAACCTTTCATTTCAAGTGGATGTTTTAGGCCGCTGAAATATTTTCTGTTGACAAACTCTGTGGCTAGCTTACATGTGTTTTATGTAAACTACATTTTCATATACTTAAAAAAAGGTACATGTGTAACTGTTAAATAGGTGTAACTATTCATGACAGAGTGTGAAAGAGAGTGATAGTCTTCATTCAGTGTTGTAATCGCTCTTTTTTAGCAATTACACTTTCTTTTATGCTATATTTTTCAATGATTTAAAGAAAATGGAGAAAGATCAGAAACAAACATGACAAATAAGAATAATCTGAGTCTGTTTTATCTCAGTAACAGAAAATGTATTAGTGGACATCTGGATAAATATACAAGTACATGTGATGATATCCTCTATATGGATCCACAGATAATTAGCGTAACATGATGTAAGTCACACACACAGCAAATATCAATACATATGCCATTTTCACAAACTAACTTCAATTTAATTTTTCTTTTTCTCTCTCCCTGTACTACACACACACACACACACACACGCATCATGTGGAATAGATCCTTGTTCACAGTGTGTCGTTATATAATGGCTGGAGCTGTTTATATCTGGAGACCAAACAATGGACCCGGATTGTTAGCTTGTTTTGTTTTTTTATACCAATCTCTGCTCATCAGCTGACTGGATGATCAAGATTATAATAGCTTGAGTTTTCATTCTCTGCACTCAGTGCGGTTCCCCTCGTCACACTAGTATACAACAATCCACTGTGCTAGTTACTGAGGAACCAATTTCTTCTCAGCTCTTCAGTAAATGAACTCGGTGAACTCTTAACTTCTTTAGTTTTTACCTCTGTACCTGGAGGATTGTCTTAAATCAACACTCAGGTACAGTGCAGTACAAATACTGCTTTACTGTACTTTACATGATCCCCTTCTCCGGCATATGTTGACATCTAAAGAAAGGAGGACATAGTTCACAGTTGGGTTTGTGTCTGATGACTCTGCTGACCACATGAAATTATTTGGCTTTGCAGGCTAAAGACTTTATTCCACTTTTCAAACAAGTCGTCCTCGGCTTTCTTGTACAGCTTCGGATCTTCAGTGTTAAAAGTTGAATGTCTCGTTTATTCACATTCGAGATTCATTAAAAAGTTATGTCAGATGCTTCTTGGATACGTGATGTTTTTTTTTCTGTTGACACAAAAACAAATTCTACAATACATAATGGAGGGACTACAGGCCATTTAAAGCTAACCACAAATAGCACCAGGAAACATTGCAGCCCATCATGTGTAGTGGGAAATATACCAGCATATTTATACTAGGGAAGCCCTAAGAGAACAGTCTTCCTTGTGTTCATTATGCAAATAATGTTCAGTTGGTTTGGCGCCCTGGAGCTGTCCCATTAGATAAAGCATTCACTTCTGACAGGTCATGTAAACTACCTGATCAAACACCATGGTTGACATTTTGACGGATGTCGATCCGGCAGCCCGGCTCACTTGCATTTGATCCAAATCCTAACCCAGTATAAGAGGATTTGAGGCATTATAGAAGGTATTGTTTGGCTTTTGAGTCGCTTGTAAGAGGGGTTAGGGCCAATTAGCTTATTTTTGGTTTGTTTCCACCCTGATGGAGATGGAGGGGCTGCATAGAGGCACCTCAAGGCTGACTTGGATCACGTAGCTGCAACACAATTAGCACTTTACATTGTTTTTGCATCAAACATCTTGCCTTGTTTCTTAGTCCATATAATATAGAAACATGCTTAGGAGTCGCTTGCTGCTTGACTTGCTGCGTGTTTTGCTAAGCTAAGTTTTAGATGCATGAATTGTGTTTGTTACATGTATAGACCTAAAAACAATCTAACTGACCACATTTAAACACATTTAATTTGACACTATTTTACTCACAAAAAGATGAATAACCATTATAATGTCTGAGCTTTGTGACTTGGTCATGTGATGTTATATTCATGCTGTGTTACACAGACCGACATGGGAGCGCTCCATATAACTGCGGCTGATTGACAGAAAGCCGATCAAACGTCCCCTCAGGAGCCTGCAGGGTCAATGGTTGTGAATGAACTCACTTCCCCCACCACTCTCTATTTCTGCCTTTCACATCCTCACAGTGAAAAGAAAACATGAATGAAAGCCAAAATGAATTGTGAAAAACTATATTTGCTATTTCTCTCGAAAGCAGTCAATTTAAACCACAAATACAGTCAAAACTTAAATACACAGAATTGTATTTAAGTTGCCATGATATATATATGTGAAGAAAATATGCATTCCCGCACTCAAAACCATAGCCTTGTTGTATTGTGCTGGATCTTCTTCAGAAGGGGGAAGATTACCAAATGTAATTTATGTAATACAATATTAGGTCAATCAAAGGTAAAATGGATAAAGTAAGACTGAACACATGCTAATAGTCAAAGCAATATTTTAAAAAATCCACATATATTCAACTAACAATAACCAAAATCACTCTATTTTCACATTTAAAGTGGCTTTGAGTAACTAGCAAAGGGTTATTATGGTATTTTAACTTGATAAACAATATTAAATCTTCTGCAATTTCTTGGCAGTTATTGTCACGCTCTCAGCAGCGTCAGTCCGGGCTGTAAAATACTGTACAGAGCACCAAAAGTAGAAAACCAATAATGTAATAATCCTGATAGTGAAGCCACTTCCTGATCGCTGCAGACAGAGCATGTGGTGTGTGTACGTGTGTGTGTGCGCCTGTGTGTGTGTGTGTGTGTGTGTGTGTGTGTGGTTCTGTTGATCCGGCAGAGGTGCGGCCAGTCATTCCTTATCAGAGGAAGTATAGCCGCCCTTATCACACATGGTTGGGCTGCCCTCACTGGCCCTTTTATCTGTCACACATGAGCTGGATTCCAGGCCTGATAACCAGCCCTCGTTAGTGCTTTATTGCAATATTGTTACACACAGACCACGTCAGGTATTTACTGCCCACTAACTAGTATATGCTCTAAAAAAGGAATTTAGAAAAAGAGTTTCAGCTCTAATTGTGTGTTGTTTTGATGGTGCTGAATGTGACTTACGGGCAAACACTAAATGGAGCTCAAGAGTTCATAGACCGTGCATAACGTGGCTTGGCAGTGAATCTACAGGTGTGTACTCCACCCATAGCTCACTTCCTCCATTATGATACAGACTTGTTTGCAAGGTGTGGACCTGTCACACAAATAGTATAACACTAATGCTTGAAACACAGCATTGGTGTAATAACTTGTAACCTTTCTTACAAGTAATATAAGTGTTTGCAACTCCATAGAAAATAAACTATTGGAAACGTTGAGATAATTGGTCAGATGCATGTTTATCACACTGTACAGTAGCTGTTTGCTAATATTGTTTTCATATTGCAGCCAAAGAAATGAAAACCATGAATGAATTAAGAAACTACTCCTGGTATTCATTTATGACTAGCTTGTGGTAAGGCAGCTTTAATTAAAAAGTGTTGCTTAACAATTGATCACATGTCTGCATATGAACACAGATCGTATTGTCACCTATTTGTTGCAACACAAGGCATATTTTTTTAGTCGAAAAAAAGCTGTAAAACTAACTTTATGCTTTATTAGCAAAGTCAGTGAGTAGCTTTTTCCATCCGGTGTTGGTGGAGACTCGGGCTGCACGATATTGGAAAAAACTGACATTGCGATTTACCCCCCCCCTGCGATATATATTGCGATATGAAAACAGGAATTGAAGAAAAGACCGTTTTTTCCCCCCGCAAACCATCCTTTCTTGAACCTTAATGCTATACAATGCTATATAAATAAACTTGCCTTACAATTGGTATTTTTTTTAAACTACATTTAACCAGATGAAGGATTTTAGTAACGGACGTCTGGATCTTAAGTTATCAGAGCAACAAGCTGAGCTAGCTCGGTTAGCAGCGCCGAACTGCCCTGGAGAAACACATGAAACTACTTTATTCAGTGCTTTTACCTTTAATCACCGGGTCCCTTTGCTTTGGAGGTTTGATTGTGATTGGTGGTTTATTGTGCATGCAGAGCGCATGCGCATATCGCGATTATCGCCACGACACGATATATCTTGTGGAGACCAAAGACGAGCGAACAGTAGACTTTTGTTCGCCATGTTTTCTTTGACATGACTCCAAATGAATGCTAATGTTGTTCTGGATGTGTAAATAGGCAACACGTTAGCCATTTCAACCATAAGTGATTTTCTACCCGCTGCCTGGAGTGACTGAAACTACCCGTTGATGCACCGTGAATTAAAACATGATGCATAAGTGTCAGTGCTAAATTATACCGATAGTAAAAAGGGTTATTTGTTCCTCAAAATAAAGGTTAATCAAACGTCAGTGAACATGGAGGCGCGGCACTTAAACCTCCACTATCTTCAACTGCATTATGCTCAATGATGGTGCGTTTGTGTACCAGCTTGTTTTACTCAGTGCTGTTAGTGATAGTCACGATGCTCTCTCACCTAACTTTATATTATTATATTGAACAGCTGGCGCCTACACTAGCAGAAGGAGCGTGTGAGTCATGGTGGGAGGAAGTCAGCCTGCAGTAAATTACAAATGTGGCCTAAAGACATAAAAAAAACACATTGGCCACCAACAGGCAACAGAACATTGTGGTACAGTAAAAGACGTTGAGTGGCTATAAAGTAATGCCTGTCTTTGAGAAGTAACAGCCAGGCACACCCTGCACCGGCCTTTGACCTGAACAGCTCAAATTGAACCAGGATGTGATGCATGATTTCTTTCCTTATCTGTGAGGTGTTGAGTTCCCCCTCTTTCTTCCTTTGAGACTGAGTCATCACCACACTCATGATGCACCGGTTCACCTTTAGAGACTTTGAAAAGAGCAGCTTGAGTCTGAGCATGTGATAATTGAAAATGACCTCAAGCTACCTTTTTTGTTTCAAACATTTGGTTGGAAATAAAGTTGTGTGTGCTTCACAAACACGGGATTATAAATACAACCGTCTTTTCTTAAGGTGGACGTCACCATCCTTTTTCCATCATCTGTACCTCGTGCCACATTCGTGCGGACGGAATTAGATTCACAGTTCCCAAACGTACGACTGTGTATTTGTGCATGAATGTGTGGTCACTCCCAAGTGTATTAAAGTAGCGCGTTGCTGCTGGTTGTGGCTGTCTGTGTGTTCCAACCACAGATTACAGGGTATGTCTGCAGACAGGGCTCTAAACATGGGTCACAAGACGAAACCAAAATGTGACAAGTTCATCTCAGAGAGCCGGTGTCATGTATCTTAACGCACATGTGCTTATATAGCGCAGAGTTTTGTGTTATTTCTGTATGCGGGTGCACTGGATGTGTGGTTCTGTATGTGCCTGGTGTCGGACATGTGTTTGAGTCATGCTAAACCGTGGTGGTGTTTCGGTATAAAAAAGCAGCCGTGTGGATTTTCACTGTAAACATGGTCAGTTTCAGAGGCAGAAAAGACATCCTACTGGAATCAAAGTGTGTGTGTTGTGGTTTCTCAATACAGTTTTTGTCAGATAAGGATAAACCCAACATTATTCAGACATGCATGTTTATTTTAAAACGAGGGTAGTTTATCTGAATAACTCACCACAGATTTCTATCATCAGTCCGTTTTTTTAAACCTACTCTTTAAATCTTTTTTTATTTCTGTAGTTGTTTCTGCCATGCAAAAACGTTTCCAGCATATGTAGAAAGGCCCAGTTATTGTCAAGAAAGCAGTGGTGTAAAAAGTACATTTACTCAAGTTCTGTTATTTAAGTACATTTATAAGGTACTTGTACTTTCTTTAGTATGTTCATTTTATGCTACTTCATATTTCTGATCCAAGTATATGGATTAAGATGATTGGCATTACAAAAAAGTATTTCTGATTCAAATTGTGTTCACATCCATGGAACCCTTATAATCCAGCAATCCAATAAATGGTCATTCTGCATAATGACAACTTTTAGTTTTGTTACTTTATATCAAGTTTGATGCTTATACTACTACTTGCGGTGTGTTGCAGCACATTAAAACATGTAAACATGCCATATTAGAGTCAACAAGTACAATTATGAAATTAAAAATGAGTGCAAGTGCGCCCCTTTAAGTAACATTTTGAATACCAGACTTGTACTTGCATCAGAGTACTTGTACACAAGGGTATAATTACTTTAGTAGAAGATCTGAGTACTTCTTCCACCACTGCAAGAAAGTTAGTGCTCTAAGAAAGATCTTGCATATAGAAAAGCACAAGTCAACCATGAAGACATAACATAAGCTGAGCGGGCTTATTCAATGGAGCTGCTGGTGAACGACATTCCTTCCTCTCAAATCAGGAAATAATGGGATTATAAATAGATCGTTGACGTTTCTGTTTTCGATTTCCATTATTATTATTGTTGTTGCCGTTCAAGTTTCCCACGTGGCTGAATATTTTCCTCCGCCCATTGTGGTTTGATGAATGAAACGACGCCTTCCTACAAACTGTACCACGACCAGTTGCAGCCTGCCAATAACAACTATACTTTTCCAGTGTTTTTATTTTGAGTCTCCACCGTCTCCACAGTCTTAATTCACTGCTATTTGTTTAAGAAATACTTTTGCTATTAATAACTTCCTTTCCCGTACACAATAAACTTTAAATATCTGAAAGGAAAAGTCTCATTTGAAGACAGGGATTCAGAGGAAGTATTTTCTAAGTGTGTGCACGTGTGTTTGTTTGTGTGTGTTTACATGAAAGTGCAAACCTTGTAGGATAATATGTGGTTGCTTTTCTGTACGGGTTGTTTGTGCTCTGTCACCCAGTCAGTTTGTCTGTCATTCAGTCCGTTTTATGAATGTGTGTGGGCGGGACTCGGTGAACCAGTTTTGCCACCTGTGTGTTCGTGTGTGTGTGTGTGTGTACATCAAATCCCTGGGACTGTCTGTAAGCTAATTATATAACAACACCTCTCTCATTCACTCCTACTTGTCCTCTCTTTCTCTCTGCTGCCCAGACACACACACACACACACACACACACACACACACACACACACACACACACACACACACACACACAGTGCAGCGTGGATGGAATATACACAGAGTCAGAGGTACATCCTGTTATTGTCGGATCATTCATGTGTTCAGTGTGTCCCTGTGAGGGTGGCGGCTGTCATGCTCACGCTTGACAATGTCTTTTTGTATTTTTAAATTCACTCTCCATTGTATCGCCTCATGTTAAACTCACTGAAGACTCCATCGACTGCAGTGCAGAGGGAGTTGTTGTCATGAATTGTTTTGCAGTGCTGCTTAGACTAAACTGTAGCTGTTGTTGTATGGAGGCTTCACAAACTAACCGAAGCTGCAAGACAATTACTCTGAATCTGTGAACGATACGTCTCATAATAATACATTACGAGTGTATGAAACGTCAGATAATAGCCAACCTGAGTAAAAGGGTGATGACTTCAAGTTGTTTTGTTCTTGACAACAATATTAAAAAGAGCCATAATGGGAAATACTCCTCACGCTTACCATGTCTTTGAAAAGCCTATGTGTTTATGTAAATCTTTTTTAATCGACGATGACCCGTTGTGACTTAATTAGCTTCTTTCTGCTATTTATAAAGCATTGATTTGAGGATATTGAAGTTATTAAAAGGTCAACACCTTGTGGTTTTTCTCATAGTTTAAAGGTATTATTAACAGCACTTTGTGTTATACTTTAATAGTGACAGGCAGTAAATGATTTAGAGGGTGAATTATTACCTCAGGAAAAGGTTTAATCGAGGTGTTAAGATATGCAAATTGTGAGTCTTTGTTTCAATTAAGTTAGTAGATGACAACCTAATCCAACAGCCATATTTATTCTATATTGCATTTAATAAGCGAGGTGGCCTATCTCCTTTTGGTGGCTAAGTATATGATTGAATGATCATCCCATTTTGAAATGAACTTCTCGCTGAACTACCTCCACAGTAAATGCAACACCGGGCTGCATATACATTAAAGTGTGTGTGAGTGTGTGTTTGTGCAGACTTCTCCCGGTGCGACACCTCCCACCTCACACAGCGAGGACGAGGCGAAGTCGTGACTTGAGACGCCCTCAAACATTCTGCTTTGTGTGAAGGCAGATCTATAATTGCCGGCTGTGGCATTAACACACTCTTAAGAATTAAAACTTGAGTTTGAGTTAACAGAACAGATACTTCTCACAGGTTGGGGCCAGGATGAAATCATTGTTGTTTGAAGAGTTGTTGTGAAAGGATTTTGGTTCATTAATGCTCACCTGGTATCTTCTCACAGTGATGTTTTTAAAGTCAAAGTTATTATTTTTGTCATTGATCTTACAGCGAATAGGTGTAGTTGCATTGTCTTCGTATTAGTAACAAAAATAGCTGTGTATTTGACAACTCACCTTATTCTAATCAATCTGGAACATAATAATCTGATATTCATTTTGGATTAGTTTTAATATCAGTTTATCTGTGTGTTTAACTAGGTGTAACGGTTGTGTTCTTATTACACAATAACATGCAATCATGTGGTGGGTGGTGGCGATTTTGACTTTCATTCATAGCTGCTGCACATATGAACTAACATCATCAAATAGGAACAAGACACATCCT
Organism: Harpagifer antarcticus; assembly: GCA_902827135.1. NCBI lineage: Eukaryota > Metazoa > Chordata > Actinopteri > Perciformes > Harpagiferidae > Harpagifer > Harpagifer antarcticus. The sequence goes on along the minus strand of CADEHL010001155.1, from coordinate 909,627 downwards.
ATATGAGCACATACATGCATTTTGAGACCTATTGACTCTTTAGATTAGAACCCCCCCCCCTACTTTATATTATCAATCAGACATTTCCGATATCATGCTAATAGTTCTCCCTTTTTCTCTGTGCAGTGACAGCTACATCGTGCGTGTGAAAGCGGTGGTGATGACGCGGGACGACTCGAGCGGAGGCTGGCTGGCCGAGGGTCCCAGCGCTCTGAGCCGGGTGGGGGTCTGCCGCCTGCTGCCGCCCGAGATGGGGCTGCTGCCGACCTCCAGCGGCTCTCAGTTCATCATCCGGGGGGAACGGCTGCGGGACAAACAGGTACACGCACACACACACACACACAGAGACACACACACACACACACACACACACACACACACAGACAGGTGGTTTTTGTGTGGATACAAGCTACCGTATTAGCTTGTATCTGTTGTGCGGTTATGGGTTTGTATTAATTTGCTTCAATGTGTTTTTAATATGTGCCGTAATTGCTTTGCTAGTGTGTTATTATATCTAGTATGTCTTTTTTTAATAACATCAACCTGCAAACAACTGTAGACGATAATTAGCCTCTATCGCTACATCAGGCACATTTACATAATGGACCTTCCGTACACCAAATTAAATCTTTATAAAACATATGGTCAGGTGTAATTAATATGGGTATTTTCTTCCAACAGGTGATCCTGGACTGTCCTCTGAGGAAGGACCTTGTTTACACCATAGCTACGCCCACGTTTCACCATTGGAAGGTGGAGAACATGAAGTGTGGGCTCTCCTTTCAAAGTCCAGCAGAGGCCAGAGCGTTCGACAGAGGCGTACGGAAAGCTATCGAGGACCTGGCTGAAGGTACGGGGAACAACGAATCCACGAAGTCTATCTGCTGTCAGACGATGAGCTGCAGAGTTAATGTGAAAACGTTATCCTTGAGGTTTTGATAGTTGAATTAAAGGATGTTTTCTTCCCCGTAGGCTCCACAACCTCATCTACAGCACTCCAGAATGAGGGCGAGCTGGGTGACGACGACGTCTTCACTGTAAGTACATTACTATACTATGCAAGTACTTAATATGGGCTGAGGAGAGATTAAGTGCCATCATGTTACAAAGTAAGGTGTCGTGGTACAATCACTAGTATGTTTCAAGGCTAAAGAAAATGCCCATGACCATTTATTCAATAAAAATATAAACATTTCTCCTTTCCTGGTTTTGTCCATGAAGCAGGAAGTGTTTAACTTCACTCCGGGTCCCCTCCCTGTGTCACGTATACCTGCTGCAGCACAAGAAATGTGTGTGTGTTGTGGGTTTGTGTGTCTGTTGTTTGTGTGCCTCTCTACCTTAAGTCAGCATGAAGGTCCCCCTCCCCCTACTCGGTAACCTGACACCAGGAGCAGCAGGCAGGGTCACAAGGTCACTTCCTGTATCCCACCACCTCTCTCCCTCCTGACGACCCCCCCCCCCTCCTCCCTCTCTCACCCACCCTCCCGGTTGAAAAGCCGCCACCAAACTAGCAGCTAGCAGCTGTTTCCCAGCTTAGTGCGGGACGGTGATTTACGAGAGGAAGTGCCTCGTGGTTCATCTTTGACTCGAGCTGTCTGTAAGGGCCAAGACTAATAGGTGCTCTGCTGGGAGTGTACAGCCACCACAGAGACGCATACAAACACATGAGGGGGGGGTCGGGGGGGGGGCTACAGCGATGTCAGAGGGTGGAGCAATTCCTCAAATGAAGCATCAGGTTTTCAGGAAAGTAGGAACTTTTAGTGCAACAAATTCAAGGCGATTCATTGGTGTTGTTGCTTTAAAGGCTGCCATATTGACCCCAAATGACACTCGGCTGCTCACCTTTATAGCTATGTGGAGGCTCATGATAACACAAATAATGACATCTCCTCCATTTATATATATATATATGTAAGAATTATGCAGGAAACTACTGAGATCATTGCAACGTTTTTGACGGCTTCATTATTTAAGCACGTTGAGAGCTCGCCACAAGCTCAAACGGCCCTGAGAATCACCTAGACTGTACCTGAACACATGACAGACATTACAGCTAGCAGCCAGCTGACCTACACACACACACCTTTATATATACAGTTGATGACACACACACACACACACACACACACACACACACACACACACACACACACACACACACACACACACACACACACACACACACACACACACTCTTTGCCAGCATTAGAGGAATTACCAGCCTGTGGTCTGTATTTGAAATCCAAAAAAACAACAGTGTTTAGGGATGATTAAATCCAGCCTGCCACTTAACAGGCTATCTTTAAACCGTGTCGTTATGTGTCTGATGGCTAGCGCTTTTAATTTAAGCTTTGCACTGGTGAAGTCATCAAAAGCAGTTGTGGTAGACGACAAATAACATGATTGAAAGCACAGAGCATTGAGTGCAGCCACTACAAATTGTGCAGGGCATATGAGGTCCTGCAGGGGAAATACAAGGCTAAGGAATTTCACTATTTCCTTCAGCAAGCCTTGTCTTGTTAATAATCATCTGACTGTCAAGACTCAAGTGTAACATCAACAATCACACTGAAATTAACATCCATGGGATATGGGTTCCTTTCTGCTTGTGCTCCTCTCAGCCAGTGCTAATGACCTTTCCTAAAGTTAGGGGTGGCGGCAGTCGTGGACAGGGGGAAATGCAGCAGCAGATTTACAGTCTTTAGGGTGGAGGGGGCGAAGCTAGGATGGACATACTTCCCTAAATTATTCCTCGTTCGCCAAACCTAAACTTAACCCAACCCTTCCTCTGTCCCTCCCTTCAGCACGTCTCCCCTCTCTCTCTCTCTGTCTCTATTTTGGCTCATTCACAACAGGGGGAGTGAGAGCTATTGAAGCAATTCTGGGCTCATCCCAGGAGAGCGAGACGGGCCTGTTGAAGGATGAATCCTCCCGAGCTTTTGAGTCGGGACATGTTTTGTGTCAGAAAATAACTTGAAATGCCCTCTGTTCAGCCTTGGGCCAGAATATATAGAGAGAGGATGTCCAGAAATACAAAGTCTCCCCCTCAACTCCTCTCTGTTTGCCTCTTGGTAAAAGCCTGGTCTGTGTTTTGAATTAGTTTCAGCCGTGGAGGCCAGAGTCGACTGGTTTTAAACCGTATCGGCTCCTCCCCCCCGGTAATGTCTTCTGCAGGGGGGCGGGCCCGGAGAGAGGCAGCATGTTATGTTATTTTTGGCCGGCTGCTCTGGGGGCTTTGTAAGAAAGCTGGGGGAAATTCTCAGCATGGCGGTATCCATGTGGGGAGCAGGATATAATAGGGGATCGCTTCAGCAGACAGACGGACAGACGCACACCAGATCGTGCTCGTATAACTCTGGCAAATAATTGTTTGCATTGGTTAAAGGGCCAGGTTTTGACACACGGGACACATTTTGTCAATTTAATAAAGGGTGAGGGAAATTCATGTTAGGATTTAAGCTACTAGGAGGATATGTTACCGGACAAGAAACCGTGGTAAAACTGCAATTTATATAGTTGATGCAGTTCAGTGAGGAGAAACAATGTTGATTTTGTTTTGACAACCATAGTATATCAGAATCAGAATACCTTTATTAGTCCCACAGAGGGGACGTTGCATCGTTAAAGCAGCAAACAGCCACAGACAGCTTAATGTTACATTTGTTAAAAAAAAGTACTAAGTTATGATATAATAAAAGTAAAAAAAAATACTTTTCAAAATAGAAATCCTGTAACAGTTCTTAGGATTTAGCAGCCAGGTATATATTACAGTTATTAATGGCATATGTATATAATAATGTATATATTGCACATAGTTTGATGATATTTAACAGCAGCAAGTTACACAATTTAAAAATGCAAAAAACACACCTTGTATAACACCTGTTTGAAGCGGATCGAGGGACTCTCACAATCTTAGCTAATATGTGTTCTCACATAGAGCCATCAATAGGTTGTCATGTGTGGTTTTGAGTGACGTTTAAAAAAAAAAAAAAAGTTAGATGGATTGCTCTAAAATGTTGTGCACACGTTCATGTCCCTCCCAGGATTAATTGAAATCTTATTTTTTCAATAATTGGGTATATTGAAATCCCCTTTAGCAGTGGTAACAACACGGCAGCTTCTCTTCCTGGGGTCTTCAAAATGTTTAAACTCAATTACTGACATCTATATGAGACTCAACTTTACGCACAAGAACATTAACACGACACAACACGATAATGCAGATCCTGTCTAGTAGGCTACACCAGATGGCTCTAGAGTCTAGACAACGTATTTTTATTTAAAAGGCCACACGCCTCCTCTAATTACAAATAAATAATGATAGATAGCTCTGTACATGAATAGCACACCATTAAGCACATGTTAGCATGCTAACAGGCTCAACTGAGATGATGGATATGTTGAACATGCTAGCAATGCCATTGTGATCGTATGGCCATGCTAGTGTTAGCATTTAGCTGAAATCACTGTGCCTAAGCACAGCCTTCACAGAGCCATTAGCATTGCTCTGGACTCTAGTTTCATCATACTGTACATTGCGAGCAATCTAGGGGTTCAGTTTCTTGCTCAAGGACACTTCAACATGTGTTCAGGAAACATGGGTTTGAAACACCAACCTACTTAGCTAACTGAGATACAGCCAACATGTATTTATTTTAGTATTTCCAGTAAAAGTTGAGTACAACCGGGAACATTTGAGTATAATGAATATTACATTTCACTCAGGTTGATTTTTATGTGGTGAAATCACATCAGTTCAGGGGAGAAAGAAAGCTTATAAATCTTATTGCTGCTGGCAGATGTTGACGAGGTAAAATAAAGCCAAACCTTTATCGTGGAGAAGCTTGTGGACCCTTGATACAAGTTTATATTGCATTATTGACCCATGGTGCTCAAAGCATGGTTAAACAAATGCAGACAGATACAGATCTTTTTATTTTCAACAAAATAGGCTAACATTGAGTTAAGAAAGGTGTTGTGAGGACAGCATATTATCTAATCTATTGTCGGTAGATGCTGAAACTTTAACCCTCCAAGAGATAAAACCAGTTCTTCTTCTCACACACAAACACTAGCATCCTTTTTCATTGGGTCCAACACATCTTGAATATCTCACCCGTAGGCCAACACATAACCAGGATGACATGATGAGACAGGGGTCCTATCAGCTGGTACACCCCCGACCCCCCACAGAGGCTGACCCCCAGTGTGCCGGTCTGAAATCTGTCTGTCTGAGCGCTACACGGCTGCGAATCGACTGTCTAGTGTCTGGCCAAGGTTTGAGTTGGAGCGGAGCCCTGACAGGCTTTAGCGGAAAGGGGACAGGATACTGTTCACACAAACACACACACCGACCGACCGACAGGCGGGAGAGGTGGAAAAGAGAGAAGGGAAGGAGGAATGTGTAGAAAGTGAATTTGAGGGAAGGAGGACAGGTTGTTGGGGGTGAGGAGGAGGACGAGGAGAGGCCAAAAAAAGGCGAAACTGCTAAAAATGTGTGTGTGCAGATTGCTAGCTTCGTGATATCAAGTCAAGCCACCAGCTTGATCTCAAGCATGATAAATAATTATCTAACCTGTCAAACAATGTCTGTATTGAAGTGGATTCAACAGTTGAAGGTTTTATACATTTGATAGTTGTTGATTTTAGAGCTGAAAGGATTAGTCAAATACACCTTATTTCATTTCAGGGTTAGGGGTGTAAGAAAATAAGGATTATTTTCATTCTGGGAAAATGTTAATTCCTTTGTTCAGACAACACATGTATTGCTGTGGTGTTTAATGGTGAAGGGTCTGTAATGAATGCAACTGCCGATCTGTTCCGATTGTATGAAAAAGTTGTATTTCTTTACTTGGATTGGATGCTTATAGGTGGTGTGTGTTTTATACTATAACAGTAACGCAATATGTTGTATTTCAACCACTTTTGGGTTTATTAAAAATATATACTTTGAGTTTTCACCTCATAAATGCAAACTTTTGGAGTCTTATTCATCAGTCTTGTGATACATTTGGCTTTTATTAAGGTTATAATGTTCAGTTTAAAGTGTGTTAGAGAGGTGTTCAACTATAGGATCATTGTGGAGGCTGCAGTTTGTGCTGCCATTGGATAAACCAAGGTGTTTCTAATATTGTGTCCATACCATTTATATAAACCACGGATATCCTAATGTATGTGTCCTTGCTACAGTGTTTTCTTCTTGCCTGTTGCAGATGTTTTATGGCAGATGTTGTTTATAAAAGTTTAACTCGCACACAGGGATCCAAATGTGGATCAAGTGGCTTGAAAACGGGGCTCAAGCTTCCTGTTTTTCCCAATCGGAGCTTCGCCAAGGCTTCCTGTTTTTGTTTGTCCAATCATGGCGTCCTTTCGCAATAACTATTTGTTTGGCGCATCCTATCAGAGAGCAGCTTTTGACCGGCATCCTGTGTTTGTTTGTGTCCTCAGAACACCACAGACAGCTCATCCAACTCCTCCCAGAAACTGGAGAGCTCTCTGCCGCCGCTCGAGTCCTCGCCCCTTCCGCAGAGACACAAGTGCATGCTGGGACATCGCCACGATCTCCACGACCCCTACCGGCTCACAGACCACTACTTCATGGAACAGGTGAGACATCCAGTAACATCGAACAGTGATGCAAAGAGAGTCAAATTAAATTGTTTAGCTATTTATTTATTTACACTCACAAGTAGTTGCAAGTATGAGTTTTTACAGCCAGCAGTGTTTAACATTCATTCTGTCTTTCTCCTCAGCCGTTGTCTCGGCTTCCCCGTCATGTCACCTTCCAGGAAGACGAGGAAATCGTCCGCATCAACCCTCGGGAGCGGAGCTGGGAACGAACCACCGAGCGCCACTATGGACGCCCGTCGGACCGCCCCTCTTTCACGGGCTACGAGGACTACCGACACGCCACCGTGCGGGACAAGTTCATCCAAATGGAAGACTCTGAGTCGTACGTCCACTTTGCCAAGACAGAGTCGCAGAAGCACGACTACACCTACCCTTTGGCCCCCACCCTGTCGCCCTCAGACTCTGACCCCGCTCTCGGACCCTTGGTCAATAAGGGCCAGGGCGGCTCGTACCGCCAGGGCTTCTCCTCGGTGGTCTCCGTCCAGCCTCGATCCTTCCTCCCGAGCTCCTCACCGTCCACAAATGGCGGGAAGGGGCGAAAAGAGGACGGGTTGGAGCGTGCTCAGTGTGAGCATTGCGGCGAGGCTTTTTACATCACCGACAACCGGAGAGGTCGGTGCCACGATGCGCCGGACCCTGTGCAGGGGTGCATCCGGAGGGTCAGCTGCATGTGGCTGGCAGACACCATGCTCTACCACTGCATGTCAGACCCAGAGGGGGACTACTCGGACCCCTGCTCCTGTGACGAGGGCGGAGGTGGAGGCCGATTTGGCTCTCGCTGGTTAGCGCTGCTCGGTTTATCTCTGGTGGCGCCGTGCCTTTGTCTCTACCCGCCACTCCACGCGTGTCACCGGTCGGGGCTGAGGTGCGGCTGCTGCGGAGGCCGACACAAAGCCCTGAGCTGAGGAGAGGAACAATGACAAAAACCTAAAAACCCAACGCAAGCACAGGGAAAGGGAAGGATGGGGATGGACACGGAGGGGACAAAGTGGCTGCTCACTCTCTTGCCTTGGTTTCTCTGGGATTCTCTACAAATTCCAGACACTGAAATAAGCCAAATATAAAAACAGTTGGTGCATTTTCTGAACGGCCTGGGAAGATAAGCTCCCCCTTACGGCAGACAGTTCTCTCAGCTCTCCACGTGGCCATTTCATGCTCTGTTTCTAGAGAGAGAGAGCACTCTTTTTCAGGGGGCCTTTTTTTTTTAAAGCTGACCTATATGTCATGTATCACATATGCAGGTACTTTATACTTTGTACACTGACTCGGCGTCAAAGAACTTGAATTGTTTCTTTGTTATTTTTTTTCTTTCTCCTTTGATGTACGCGTGGCCATTTTGTTTATATTCTATTCCAATATCAGGCCCGCTCAACTCCAGCTACAAGAGAATCAGACACTACACCTCTTTGTGTGTGTGTGTGTGTGTGTGTGTGTGTGTGTGTGTGTGTGTGTGTGTGTGTGTGTGTGTGTGTGTGTGTGTGTGTGTGTGTGTGTGTGTGTGTGTGTGTGTGTGTGTGTGTGTGTGTGTGTGTGTGTGTGTGTGTGTGTGTGTGTGTGTGTGCTAACAATGCGAACCGAGGCCTTTTGTTGTCTATACTGCAGCTTATAGTAAAGCTCATGTATATAGTCTACATAGCTCTCCACCATCGACATCTTCTTTGTGCGCCGAAACAAACGTGGTACTCATCTTAATCTTCTAATATCCCAAAGATTCTAGTTTTTATCCTATTTATTTCTCACTGAATTGATCTACCAGCAAAAAGGGTGCTGGGTTGTGATTCTCTCAACTAACGAGACGGTGCTTTAAATCAAGCTAGCATTCGTCTCCCTGCTCCTTTCACGTTATTTCAAACAGTGCCTAAACTTTCACCTAAACCAGTCTTATGATTCCAGTCAGTTTCTTGACACATACACACAAAGCGGTGTCAGACTATAAGGCTCTGATTTCCTCATCCTCCGCAGAACCTTAGTCAGCAGTCAAGGATGAAAGAAAAAAACAATCAGAGATACCATTAAACTTGGTTCCCGTTATGCCTTAAAATGTGGAGTCTGGCTCCAAACTTCACCCCCATCCCTCTCAGATGTCTGCTTTAATGAAAAGCGTGAGCACGGTTACGGCTCCAAGCAATCAGCCTCAACACATACTCTTTTTAAATTGGTTTAAACTATTTTTATACTGAAAAGGAACTTTTAAGAAGGTTCTGATCAAGTGTGTAAACTAAGGACTCCAGTGTGCTTGCGGTGTACAATCAGCTCCCATCTTTTAGCCTCGTCCTTCAATGAAGCCCACCAGTCACATACTGTATGAGTAACAGCGGTAACAGAGACTAAAAACTGTTATAAAATGATAAATGTAAATACATTTCTTAAAAACTCCTTACTAGTGAAAATTAGTACAAAAGCTTTTGTTGCCTAAAACAAAGTTGTGAATGACCTTAGGCCTCTAAAATTTTACTACAGCAATGTAATAAGTTTTATTTTACACTTATACATAAAGATGTGTCCTTCTTCTGTTGAAAGAAGAAGAATCTGACATTTTAAGAAACACAAGATTTGTTTGAGGAAAAGATGGATACACTGTCTTGTCTCTGAGCCTGAAGCAGGTTAGCTTAGCTTAGCATTGACATTGAAACGGGTGTAAACAGCTAACTTCGCTTTATCTGAATTCTGAAGGTAATAAAATACACCTATGGGTACATTTAAAACTCACTCTTCAATAAATATATAATATAACGTTTGTTTTAGAAACTAAAGTGTAAGAAGCTATGCTAGCTCAGCTGTTACAACTTGCTGAAACCTCCATAACATGCGACTGTTGGGCCAAAAAGCTGACCATCACAGGGGCGCCTTACGCCTAGGGGATGTGACCGGGAAGACGATCCTCTTTTAAGGATTAGAAACACATCAGTAGGGTCCCATTGGTAAAGAACGGCAGTGTGGAAACAAACATCCACCGCTGATTGTTTTGCCAAGGAAATGTCACTTGCTGTAGTTGAAATACAAAATGCCTGAGGATGTCCTTTTCCCTTCCCTGGTTGTGTCTGTTTCATACATCCTGTGTGTGTGTGTGTGTGTGTGTGTGTGTGTGTGTGTGTGTGTGTGTGTGTGTGTGTGTGTGTGTGTGTGTGTGTGTGTGTGTGTGTGTGTGTGTGTGTGTGTGTGTGTGTGTGTGTGTGTGTGTGTGTGTGTGTGTGTGTGTGTGTGTGTGTGTGTGTGTGTGTGTGTGTGTGTGTGTGTGTGTGTGTGTGTGTGTGTGTGTGTGTGTGTGTGTCCCACATCCCTTCTCCTGCTCCTTGATCCAAAGCTACTGGGATCAGCTGAAAATGCCATCACATGCTAAGTTAACATCTATCCAGTATAATCAGATTCTACGATGATGTGATGTTTCAGGGACGGGACCAATCAGATTGGAAAGAGTGTGTGTGTGTGTGTGTGTGTGTGTCAGCGTTAATCTTTTTTCTCTCCGTCTCGTCCGGTGTTTAAGTGTATTCTCACATGTCAGAGCCATTTACAAGTGCCTGAACGCATCCTCTTTATCTCCTTGTATTTAAATTGAAAAATTAAAGAAACAAACTCCCTGTATTGAATTAGACCCATTTTTTACGCTTAGTATTTTTACCTCTGTAAAAAAAAAAAGAGCAAAAATTATATTATATATATCAAGTGTATGTTGTACATTTTTATTTCTATTTGTTTTTTTTAAATGACTGTTTCTAACATGTACGATGGATGTAGCTCTTGCTTTGAGAAGGAACAGGAAGTACTTTGTAGATACTGAAGGGTGGCCAGGTCTGTGAGAAGTGAAATGTGTGTCTTACCTTCCGCCTCCAATAAAATGAGAGAAAACAGTGAAACCACACAGTCTGCTGGTCTCTTTTACTACTATTACTATTTGTACCTAAATGAAGGTACTTCCCCATAAATGTCTAGAGTAACTAACCGCAGCATGCATTATCACTTTCTTCAATGTAACTTCTGTTTTATTCTATTCTAAGTGCATGAAATCAGCTCAATTAAGGAACAACAAGTGTTAATGGATTCTGCATGACATACAACTGAAAATGTAAGAAACCATAAAAGACAACCAAACAGGAAATGTTACATAAAATAAGCCCACAGGGAACGGCTGTGCTTGAGCTAAATGCTAACTAAAGAAAACTAACAATGTTATTTCACCATTAACTTTGAGTATTGCAACACAAAGTCACGGGGTGATGCTTGAGCTACATGCTAACTTAAGCAAACGAACTATGCTGATATTTAAAAAGATTTATTTCGCAATCGGATGCAAAAAAATGGCCTATTAGTGCCAAACACAAGTATAGGTTAACATGAATGCCCTTAGTTTGGAAGATATTTGATCATTAACCGAAAGTATTGAAACAAAATGTAATGTGGTGATGATACAAGCTAACTTGAGTAAACTAACAATGCTAAATTAACATTGTGTTTGCGTGTTGGCATCCTAAAATTAGTTAATTACTGCCCAACACAGACAACATGAATGTCTTCAGTTGCGAAGATATTTGGTTATTAACCAAAATATTGAAACAAAAGGTCATGGGTTGATCAAGAAAAGGGAGAAAGGTTTTTCCAAAGATGGTTCATCATCACTTTCTGTGGTAAAGCAAACCTAGGGGCATAGTTGTGTTAAGTTGTGTTAATCACATTTTGTGGAGGACTTGAGGTCATAAGGACCGACACATCCAGATTTAACAATTGCTTGAAGCCATGCAAGAAGTCCCTAAAACAATCCATAATCTCTAGAGTAAAATAATTGCTAGGGAGAGAGGATGTCCTCCTTCATGAGGTGAACAAGTTCAGTCAAGCTAAGGTTTATTGTGTTTAAAGTAATACTTCCATAGTTTAATGCCCAAACTCCTAAGTAATTAATGAAAAAAAGCACAAAGAAAATTCCTCAGTGGAGAACATTCTCTTCAAGATGTCTCTCCCTCCTCAGCAGGAACATGTGATAGCCATCGAGGACGTCGAGCTGTTTCACTCAGGATGTCTCTGGAAAAGCATGTGGGCGATAATGATGGAGCGCGAGAGAGGGGAGGGGGAGGGAGAGGGAGAAAAAAGAAGAAAAAGACGGTCCCTCAGGGCTTTTGGGGGCCTGCTAAGCAGCTCAACGGCTGCTAACAGCATCACAGTCCACATGTGCAAACATTTAAGATATCTGCTGGTGTAATGGGGTCAGCGTGGCCCCTCTCTGTGCACGGAGCACCGGAGATCTCTTCCCACTGAAGTTTTGAGGAATGGGTGGCTCGTCCCGCACCAGTGCTGTGGTTTCATGTCCAAAGATAGGCAGAGTTTTGATGATTTCCTCCTTCGGACTTAGTTTTGTTCTACATTTGCACCATGTGAGTTTTGGTTATGCAACATTTGAGCCTGTTGAGTTTCACCGTCAGGTCTGAATTACCTGATAAACTCAGAGATGTTGCAGTGAAGCTATAAAGCTCACAAGCAGCTGGATAATTGTTTCAGCATTCCCTGACTGAGATCAAACCCACCTGAGATAAACGGGGAAACATCTCTCTACTCCCACCCTGTGGAAAATGGAAAACGATTGTTCAAAAATAACTTAGCAATATAGAAAAATAAAACAAGTTTTAATTAAGTCTGTTAAAAGTAATCTAAAAGTTAATTATAAGTAATTGTTTTAGCAGTGACATGTACTCAAGCATTTGCAGTTAGAGTAATGTTAGTGAGGAATGGTTCCTGTGTCAAAATAGTGATGCAATATCGGATCAGTTTTCAAAAAGACCCACAAATACATTTCTAGATTTGACTTTAAAGTGTGAAATATCTGAAAAACTTTGGTCGACAGAATGTATACCTTGAATTTGTGGAGATAAAAAAACCTACTCAAGCTATCAGATGAAATACTGTACATGGATTTGAGTGGAACAAAGAGTTTCCTTCTGAGATGTAATGTCAAAAGTCCTTTAAAACGGCACCACAGTGCTTTGTCCTCTGTTGAGAGGCGACGATGCGTCCGTTTGTGTTCTGATGGGGAGGAAACTTCAAACGGGGCTTCAGAGGTAACAGTTCAGGGTTAAGAGGGAAGTGGCAAGAGTCGAGGGATTAAAATGGAACAAGGCCGGAAGAGTCTGGGTGAGATCTTTATTTCAGGCTCGGAAAGAGAGCCTCTTCCTCTGGTGGCGCCAGTCCTCTGCCACTGTTCCATTTCCTCTTCCTCCTTCTGCTCTGTGGCTCTGTCACCTCCGTACCTCCATCCTTTACTTTAGTTATCTATCAACTCCTTCTATCTCACCTCCAGCTCTCTGCAAAGACTGAGAAGAACTCATTCGTCACTAAAAGAGCAGTAATGGTAATCGGTAAATTGTGCAACATTTGATGGACGCATGTTCTCAAATGTAGGAATGTTCTACCTTTCTTTTGTTTTTCATTATAGTAAACTAATTATATGAAATGAGGCCACATTGGACTCAAGGGATGTTGCATCATGTTTTTGAGAGTTGTAGCCAAAAGACAAACACCTTCAGTATTTTTAAAAAAACATGGTTAAAGGTGGGGTAGGTAATTCCCTTCAGAAACACTTGTTGTTATATTCCATGGAATGCTCTTAACATCCCGATAGCAATGAAAACATTAAATGCTTTGACAATAAATACATAAAATACGTCATCTGTGGAAGCCGTGGCGCTGTAAAAAGCACGACCAATCATCTGAGCCGGCCCGGCTAAAGTAACTGGATGGCCTACCTGCCTGTCAGCCTTCCATCTGGGCACAAACTTATCTCGTGCCCTCATTGGTCATGTGGACGTTCGTGTGTGTTGGAGGAGGGGCTCTGTGAGGAAGTCTGAAGGAAGTGGCAGATTCTACAACTACTTTCAAATTCTAGCGCACTCGAGCTGGTTTCTCCATTCTTACCTTTAAGGAAATGTTCTAAAATCTAACCTAAATTGCACATTTTACTCTACTTGACCTAAAATCCATTCTGAAACATCTTAAAATCCATCATTTAAAGGTGGGGTATGCAGCAATAAATATATTAAATGCTTTGACAATAAATACATAACCAAATGTCACCTGTGGAAGCCGTAGCGCTGTAAAAAGCACGACCTGAGCCGGCATGCTCTCTTCCTCTCCAGTTTGATGTTCAAATGTTTAGTTGTTTCAGATTTTAGAACATTTCCTTAAAGGTAGGGTAGGTAAGAATGGAGAAACCAGCTCGAGTGCGCTAGAATTTGAAAGTACACAACCGGAAAATATCTGCTTCTTCCTTCAGACTTCCTTACAGAGCCCCTCCTCCAACACACGGACGCACACATGACCAATGAGGGCACGAGATAAGTTTGTGAGAGTGTTTCCACGTTGCAGAGCTTTAGGTTTAAATGCTGCTGCACATGCATTAAAATATAACCATCCAGCCACTAAGGCAACTAATACAAGGTAAATGAAGTAACTTTATTATGCAACGTGTAATGAATAGCAGCCAGTGAAGTAGCGAGGTTTATCTTGAGTTTGCTAACATTAGCTAGCATTAGTCAATATAAACTACATACCAGACCAAGTAAGGCTGCAAAACAGATGACATGTTAAATCGAGCGAGGGCGCTTTGTTATTGTTTATGAATGCAATGTTGTTTGTGCGACAAGGAATGTGTTTATTTCTTTTGAAAGATACACATTCTCGCTTTAAATCTTAATGAGCCGGTTATGTATTTGTTTTGCTCGAACACTTAACAGAAGATCTGAAAGTCCTTCCTGTGTTGCAGATTATTTAGTGATTCTTAACGTTACCCACCGATCTTTCCCTTTTTTCCAAATCGATGTTTCTCTCAGCCCAAAGATGACTCACAGCTCGACTGGCTGCATGTCAGAAAGTGGAGCGCGTCATTACAGCTTTGTGTGAAATGTTGTGTTGCATAACAATATTTGACTTGTTATTAAACTTGTACTCATTAGGCTTTTTAACTGCAGCACATGGTCTGTTGACATACAAGATATCTCATTTGGGATTGTTAAGTACAACTATTTCCAAATGTACGTTATTAAACTTTCATTCTTAATTTCTGGGCGTCAGATTGCTGGTGTCTGGGCAACAACACATCTGTATGTAAAGGAAAATGAAAATAAGGACTCAATTCAGTACACATAACTTTTTTTAAATTATATATATATATTCTCCAGGGGGATAGGAAATGAATGTTTACATAAAATACTGAAACATGTTAATTACATTTGAGTTTAAAATCATAACTTTGCCAACAAATTAGATTTTTTTAACAGCTTTTTACAAGCAGGGGTTTCGACTTCTGTCAGACTTTAAAAAAATGAAACTTGGGTCCTAAATATTTTATTTTTGTAGAATAAACGCACCTTGATGCTTATACAAACAACTCAGAAGACTTACTTCTTAAGAACCTGCCACAGAAACGTCCTTATAAATCACTTTTCTTTATTTAAATCAGCGTTAGGCAGTTATGCTATGAACAACAAAAGGAAAACAGTGACAAAAGAAAGACATTAAAACAGATCCAGTTAACATTAACTGCACTTGGCACTGGATAGACGTTCATGGAAAGAAGAAGAAAATAAAATATACACATTTTTCAAAATAGAAGTGCCTTCAGTCGACCATTGGGAGTGAAACACTGGAGGATTTAAATTATAGTCTCAACAGTATTTCAACGTCGATAAAATACCGTTTTACTATTCCTAGGTTTGCGGCTAAATTAAAACCGATTTCATCGTCAAGCTGCCTCCGCTCTGAGGTGATCTGAAGAGGAACACTACAGGTGAGGCGCTATATTTACTACAACTGCTCACACCCGATCGTTCAGCTCGAGATTTAAAGCGAGAGGAGGCGATGGCGAGGCTGTCAGATGAGGAAGCAATATCACTAACCTCGCCCACATACCCCAAAGTACCTTCAAACACCCGGTGTCAAGCTCAAGGACTTTCCTGCGTATTCATCCCTTTATAAAATCAACCATCAATTCTTCATAAAACATGGAGGAACTTCTGTTACCACAATACACTCCATTTGTAATGGTAGTAGTGCACAGCAACACAAAAACGCAAATGAAAAAGATATAAATTCAAAGCAAAACAAAAAATGGTGATCCCGCTCCCAGAAGAGGAACGAAAAAGTCGTGATATCTTTTTATAAAAATGTGATCGCTCGCCTGGAACAGATGCTGAAAGCGGCCGTGGCTGTTTTTGGTGGACCCTGATTGTGATATTACAGACGCTTTACAGAGACTTTGCATCATTAACCCTCGGAGGTTTAATCAAGGGAAGGAGACTAATCTTTCTTCAACACTTTACCCCTTTGGAGGTAAACAAGCAGGTTGTGCACCGGCTAAATATTAAAAGGTGGGGTGTCAGTGTACATCTGTAAAAAGATGGATCTGGTTTGCGAGGAAAAGTGTGAGCCAATCCCAAACCAGGAGAGGAGGAGACGATTCGTTACCTCTGATGTTTGAGGGGAGCCGATAGAGAGGAGAAGAGGGATAAATAGATATATACTCTGCGATGTGGGCGAGGGGAATGTGTGTGTGTGTTTGTGTTCAGGGCTTTATCTGACGGTGACTCCGAGTTTCTCCAGCACGCGGACTCCTTTCTCCTCGTACTCCTCGCGGGTCAGCCAGAAGTTGTCCTTGTCCTTCATGATGTCGGCCAGCACGGCTCCGCCCAGGAACACCATGTGCTTTCGCCTGGGAGGGTCCTCGATGCGGATCTTGAATTTCTGAAAAAGCAACGGGACATGAAGACTTAAATTACAGCCCTGTGTAATAAAGAGATATCCTGCAGACAAAACTAACGGTGTCAAATCAAACCACTAACATAATGGCGCATAGCTGAACTTTTGGACACAGAGAAAACGATTGAGGTGAACAAGGTGTGTGCATTACTGCCGTGTCTTCTTGGTTTTGGATGTGGGAATCTTTAAATGGCGATATTAACAGAATGAGGGACATTTAGATATCAACACACAATCCTTCCAGCTGCATCATTGCCAGTAGATTTGTGGGGGGAGTGATGTAAAGCTGGCTTAGGCTGTGAATACAGTATTCATGTCAAGAACTATCAGCTTATAAAGTTGATAAAGTGCAGATGTTAGCAAAAAAAAGCTGCTAATTGAAACTCCCAGTTGATCCGGATTTAGCTTTTTCACTTTGAGGGTCACTTTAATCATCCAACGCTAACAGCATAGGTCTCAGATATATAAAAATATATAAAAAACATGTCTATGAAGTGTTTTGCTCAAAACACCAAACGGATCACCCATTCTAGCCATGCCTCATATCCCTCTATTTCACTTCCTGTTTCAAAAGTGATGATTTGGGTATAAAGCTTTACAAAAATAAAAAGGAGGGGTCTGAGCTCATGCGGGACCCGGCAGCTACTGACTAAACTAAATGCTGCCGTGATGAAACGCCATATCATGGATTATCAAGGATCTGAAACAGTCTGGAGCTCAAAGGCTTTCTCTCTTGCCGGTTATACCACAAGGTGAGTTCCTTTTTATTTCCTGCTTCTTCACACACATGCTCTCCAGTACAGGTTAGCTCTGAGTGTTAGCGATGCTAATGTAAACACCGACCATATTACGTCCAAAACAGTCGGCCATTGTTTCTGATAGCAACGTTTCTGATTGGGCCGTGGGTCCACATTTCAGATATTACGTCATATCGGAAGCAAATCTGGATCAGCTCCGTTGTTCCCCGTTTTTAGAGATTTGGGTACGGAGGAAAAGAGAGAGGGTTTTATTTTCTGACGCTGCGTGAGTTCCCCGACACACCGGGGACACATCTTTATATATACAAGACATCAAAAAGTACATTTTGCATGATAGGTCCCCTTTAAGTTTGGGTTGCCCAAGTGATACTCCGCTCAAACACAGCCTTAAATGTTTTTCCCTTCATGTCGGATACAACTTACCGGCATGGTGAGACATTTATTTCTCAGACGGTAGAAGTATAAAAACATCAATACAAACTTGTGGACCCACCCTTTCCGTATAACATTCCAGTATCTTCCAAAAGACTCACATTTTCACCAAATAGGGCTAAAAGACACAGAATCTGTTTGGTGTTTGGAGTTTAAAGCAACAAACAAACGGCTAGAAGGTGCAAGCTACAAACGGAGGCGGTGTATTTAGACATATTTTGAGTGTTTGGAAGATCAGAAGGAGCATATGCCGAAATATGCAACAGTTTAAAAATGTTTTATGGATTGCGCGTCTGTACGTCACATCCACTGCAACCAAAAAATAATAAAAGTGAACACAGTCACTATGAAAGAGTGGATCGCACACCTTTCTACAGCCATCTCTCAAATCTTTGCTGTATAAATACTCGGTCTGAGTTACTTTAAATGGCATATATGTGATGCGTAAGAATAATATAGCTACATATGAAGGATTTAACTCCAAAATGAGATAACCAGAAGAAGAACCGGAGTTGTGGGCAGAGAGAGGAGCACATAATGACTCGCTTTTAACGTATGAGTCATCGGCAGACCTTTGTGTACAAAAAAGCTCAGAGTAAAATCATCAGCGTCTCTGGGATGCTGAAGTGGAAATGTACTGAAGGGATATTTCTCCAAAACAAATATTTATAATTGAGAAGTGAACCCTGCATGTGTTGTTATTAAAGACCTGTGTTTGAGTTTAATTAATGTCAGTTAACCTCTATCGCCTCCTGGTGGTCGGTTATGCACACAGCACCATATTGAGACTAAACATGAAGGGAAACTTTGCTTAAAGACTGACACGGTTTATAAAAACTGGACATAATTCAAGGTGTTTAATACTTTGAACTGTGTATTGTTTTTACCCTCTATGTGTGTGGGATCTAACCTCATCAGGACAAAGGACAGACTGTCAGGTGTCAGTCAGCGTTTACACACTAAAGTAACTCAAACGTGTTCCCGAGGAGCTTTACGGCGCTCTCACATGTGGGAAACTCCGCCCAGGCCAACCTAAACAAACCCAGAGCATCAGCTGGAAATACTAATTCACACCGAGTGAGACGCCTGAGCCTTAAAGACAGACTTTGGCTCAACGGAAGGTTTAATAAGACACTCTTTTTTAGATCACATTGGTCGAAAAGCAAGAGACAAATAACTTGTTCTAATTGGAGCTAAAAATGAATGTGGTATGACCCGTTTCCAACCACATCACAGTAACTCCCTTAATGCTGCTACCACAAATGGAACAAATACTTATTTTAATCAAGCAAAATAGTATCAGTGTAGGAATACTGAGTTAAGAGCAAACTTCCTTCTTTTGCTTGATGTACAAGAGTATAAGCATTAAAAACTAAATATAAAGAAAGCAATCTCCATCTGTGGGTATGAATGTCCTTTGGTCTTTCTCGGGAGCCAATCATCTGATCTACTTCAAACTTGGCGGGTGTTTTGCGGTGGTGCCTAGGCAGTTCAGTTTCGAATTTGGTGCAATTTGGACATGCTACAAGTTCAATATTAAAGCTCACCTATCATGCTATTTGTAGGCAATAGCATAGGTCTCAGATATATCAAAAACATGTCTATGAAGTGTTTTGCTCAAAACAGATCACCCATTCCAGCCATGCCTCATATCCCTCTATGTCACTTCCTGTTTCAAAAGTGCTGATTTGGGGTATAAAGCTTTAAAAAAAAGAAAGAATTGATAAAAAGCTGAGCTCATGCGGGACCCGGCAGCTACCGTCTAAACTAACATCAACTGCCGTGATGAAACGCCATATCATGGATTATCAAGGATTCTCTCTGAAACAGTCTGGAGCTCAAAGGCTTTCTCTCTTGCCGGTTATACCACAAGGTGAGTTCCTTTTTATTTCCTGCTTCTTCACACACATGCTCTCCAGTACAGGTTAGCTCTGAGTGTTAGCGATGCTAATGTAAACACCGACCGTATTACGTCCAAAACAGTCGGGCATTGTTTCTGATAGCAACGTTTCTGATTGGGCCGTGGGTCCACATTTCAGATATTACGTCATATCGGACGCAAATCTGGATCAGCTCCGTTGTAGCCCCGTTTTTAGAGATTTGGGTACGGTGGAAAAGAGAGAGGGTTACGGTATTACTTGAATACATTTACTTTAAGTTCCACCCTCACCCCTCACACAGTCAACAGTATAGTTATAAACGAGATGCTGAGGGTAGATATCTCACCGAGAGCTTGTCCACGTCTCCCTTCAGCACACGCTCCAGGTACAGCTGCTTCAGCTCCCTCTCCAGCCGGCTAGGCAGGCCGGGGTACATGGTGGACCCCCCGGACAGCACGATGTGTTTGTAGAACTCAGACCTGGTGAGGGGAGACAGGAGGAGGGTGAGACAGGAAGACACACAACCAGTGGCGGTTCTAGACCAATTTGACTGGGGGGGCCACTGGGGGGCCAGTTATTTTCTGAGGGGGGCACAATAAATGCAGGACGAAAAAGAGAACTAGACAGTATGAAGTAATTGCGCATAAGAAAACAATGCAATACAGTTATTGGTATTTGTTTCAGTACACTTATTTATTTCAGGTAGATCTTATAGTTATTATAGTTACAGTGCAATGTTTGCACTAACACCATATTTATATAAAAATAAAGGCAATGAACAGTTACATCTCTACTTTACATAAGGGTGTCTGCACAATCTCACGTTACAGCAACAACATCCTGCGGTCTTTGGCAAACCGAGTACCAGAAAATATACATTAAAAAAAAGTAAATAAAAACTTTTCAGTGTTAGGGGGGCCACAGGGGGGTCAGAGGTCAGTGTTAGGGGGGCCACAGGGGGGTCAGAGGTCAGTGTTAGGGGGCACTAAGACTAAGAAGTGACTGTTTTTTTTTGTATATATTGATTGTTGGGCTTTTATTTGTGTCTTAATGTGTGCATATGTATAAATGTGTCTGTTGATTGTGTGTATATATATATATTTTTTTTTTTAGGATTGTGGGAAACGGTATTTTGATCTCTCCGTCTGTACACACAAACTGAAAGATTGACAATAAAGTTGACTTTTGATTATGTTAATGGTGAACTGTTTTCTTGCATGCTTCCACAGTGAACAAAGGAATGACAAACTATGAGAAGTCTTTCTGTTTTTTAAAGCCAGCCTCCATTTACTTCAATTCAACAAGGCACGTGGAGGCATGCAAGAAACATTTCTCAAGGAATGAAAGGTAATATGTGGAGATTATTTGGTATACAAATGCCTTTAAATGTTGAAAATATACTTTCAAGACATTACAGATTTATGTCAATTCATTCCACTCCAACAGCAAGGAACAATTATTTACGTTTTGGGTTTCAAAATCTACATTTCAACTCTTTACATACCCCAAAGATACATTTATATTCTTTCCAGACAGAACTCTGGTGTGCAATAAATATTTAGTTTGATATCTAAAACCCTCTGTTGCTTTAGTGGTAGCTTAGCTGGACTGACACCATTTTGTATATCTCTGTGTGTGTGTGTGTGTGTGTGTGTGTGTGTGTGTGTGTGTGTGTGTGTGTGTGTGTGTGTGTGTGTGTGTGTGTGTGTGTGTGTGTGTGTGTCTTGTTAATGTGTAATAGGGCAGACACAGAGTGATGTATTTGTATCGTCATTGTAGTGTATCGTTGCCCTCCTGCTGGCTCACCTGGTGTCGATGTCCGCGGCATGGATGGTGTTGAAGAGCAGCTCGGCCACCCCCACCCCCTCCACGTTGATGAGGTGCGGCTGGAACAGAGCCTCGGGGGCCTCAAAGCGCTCTCCTCCCACCTTGATCAGACGACCATCTGGCAGCTGGAGGTGTGTGGGAGGAACGAGATGAAAAGAGACGGAAAATGACACCACTGAAGAGGTAGGATTCAATGTATGACTCAACAGAGAGTCATAAATCTGGACTGGAAGGATTAGGAACAACACGGCTCTATGGCTGTTTGAGATGTAGGAAGAGAACTTCTTTATTAAGATGTGTGTGTGTATCTAACAGAGGTGGAAGAAGGATTAAGATCGTGCACTTAATTACAAGTACCAGAGTGTAGGAATACTCTGTTACAAGTCAAAGTCCTGCATTCAAAATATACTTAAAAGTACCAAAAGTAAAAGTAGTCATTGTGCAGATTGGTCCATTTCAGAATAATACAAATAATATGTTCTCATTATAATGATTGATCTTTAAAGTGTTCTCAAAGCTGGTAAAGGTGCAGCTAGTTTGAATGACTTTGTATACTGCAGGGTAGCTTGTGAATTTACTCCAGGTGGAACTAAAGTCTGATTTAACACTTGATTATATTTCACATCATTCATCCACATCTGTGAAGTGACTAAAGGTACTACCTCAATGTAGTGGAGTAAAAGTACACACTTTACCTCTGAATCGTAGTGGGGTAGAAGTACAAAGTAGCAGAACATCGAGATACTCATGTGAGTTTGAAATCCTCTGATAATATTGTACAGCAAGTTAAATCCCTGAGGCTTCAAACTGGTGTGTGTGTGTGTGTGTGTGTGTGTGTGTGTGTGTGTGTGTGTGTGTGTGTGTGTGTGTGTGTGTGTGTGTGTGTGTGTGTGTGTGTGTGTGTGTGTGTGTGTGTGTGTGTAAAAAGGCTTCATTCAGCCGAGGGCAGTGGGAGGAAGCCTCCGCCGCAGAGTGGCTGCACAGGAAATGATGTAACGCTCAGTTCAGGGCCCTTTCGGCCACAGTTACATTGCCCTCCTTGTTTCGTGCACACAAAACCATACTTACACATCCATGTTCACACAGCTACACACACACACCGTCGCCTACACTAACCCAAACACACACACGGTCAGTGAGCTCTGAGACACAACATGCTCGGCAAGGCGTGCCGTAACGCAGACTGCAGGCCCTGCGTTTAGATTCTGTGGTTCCTCTGCAGGGAAAAGGCCCTGGAAAGAAAAGCAAGGCTGGTGGAGGAGCGCTGCCCCCAAAATGTGTGAGAGTCCCAGAGAAAACAGTTATGGCGCATTTCCACTGCAGGGCCTCGCACGTAGGGATGGGTACCGAGCCCCGGTATTAAACGGGCCCCGGGGCTGAATTATTAAAGACCATGGTACCGGTAAGCTCCGACGTTATCGGTCTTTTTATCGGTACTGGAGACAGGTAAAAAATATATGTCATGTATTATTGCTACACAAACATTATATTGCAGTTTTAGTGTCGCCAACTCCGTTTCTAATTTGCAAAAAGACTACAAAATGCTTCTATGATTATTCTTAGTATTTTCGATCTCTCTCTCCTGCCTGCTTGCGAGGGGGCGGGGCAGTTTACACACACGCAGCTGCTACATGCAGCAACACACACACGGAGGAGATGGCGGAGAGAACGCGCTCCGAGGTGGTTAAACTTTACCCGTCTCGATGCTCGTTGCCTAAAGCGCAATAAGAGTTTAGCATGTAAGGGCGGTAACACGAGCAATGTGTCTAAACATTTATCAAAAGTGCTCCACATCCAGACGGAGGAATGCACCGGGTTCGACTGTCTTTCTAGCAGCTCTGTAGCTCCATCCACGAGTAACGTTTCCACGTCAGGTGTTCTGTATGCTAGCAGCAACACACGGAGTTAACTACATTATACAAACATGGGTTAATGATTAGAGGTAACTGAGTTATTTATTTTGTTAAAGTTTCAGCTATTCTGTTTACAGTTCAGTCATCACATTATTTAATATGATTTGTTAAAACACTGTTGTTTATTTTGTTGTGAAATATTATGTATTTCATTTAAATAAAAAGCAATGTTAGTTTTGTTCACAATTTGTTTAGTTAGTTTACCTTATTTTCTCTCTCCAAAAGAACCGATAAGAGTACCGTTAAAAGACCGGACCGATAAGCGGTATCGATAAAAGTAGTAGTACCGTTAAAACCTTAACGATACCCATCCCTACTCGCACGGCTTAGTACGGTTTGGTTAGGCCTTGGTAGGCCCGGCTCACTTTATGCTGTGTTTCCATTACAGTTTAGGAACTGGGGTAGTTACTATAGTAACGCAGTGTAGGCGGAGCCGTGACGTCATCTTCAATGAGAGCCCCAGAAAAACAACACAGCCGTTAGCTGTTAGCCCTCAGAGCTCACAGCTCTTCATATCTGTTCAGAAACTAGACAAAAGTTAAACAAGTACAAACCACAGACTGCCTGTGTCATGGAGAATACAGTCGCTGGTTTATTTATGAGTGTGGACGGTCGGAGCATATATAATGTTAGCTTAGCCGATCTCCATTCAGAAAAGACGCATTTTAAAAAGGTTTTTCGCCTGCCGTCTGTCTGCAGACTTGTCAAAGCATTAATTCATGGTTTTTACTAACCGGTATCAGTATGTTGTTACTTCGGCATCATTTTGAAACGTGTATTACAATTAAATCACGGTCAAATATGTTTATTTTGTTGTAGCCCCCTTGCCAGCGATTCTCTCACTAGTTTAGCAAATACTGACACTTTTCAATAACAAACCCTTCGGGAGGGATTCTTTCTGCTGTTTAAAACCTGTGTGCATGACAATAACTCGCTTATAAACTATTGCAATGGGGTGGAAATATGTGGCTGTTTTACAATAAAAAACAGCTGCTATTTGTTTATGAAAAATATGAATGCCCTACATTTTTGGAGTGAAGTCTTTTAGCGGCCATTGCCATCACAAGCATATTAAAACACTTCTGACTCCCTTTAATCCTCATATACAGTCTTTGTTTAGTTTATTTATCTTTTTAATCTTGATATTTT
The DNA here is from genome assembly GCA_902827135.1 of Harpagifer antarcticus. NCBI lineage: Eukaryota > Metazoa > Chordata > Actinopteri > Perciformes > Harpagiferidae > Harpagifer > Harpagifer antarcticus. Next base: position 885,300 of record CADEHL010001155.1, on the reverse strand, counting down.
ATGTGTGTGTTATTTATTAGATAGTTGACAGCAGCAAGATGACCTGCATTCATGAAAACAAGCAGGGTCATCCAAGAGTAGAAAAGCTATTAAAATGACTGATTTGATCTTTTGTCTTTATTTAAATGATCTTGCTATCTAATATTGTTTTTTTGTAGCTCTTTGTCGTCCTATATGATGCTAACTGAGTGACGAGTGCACAGATTGTCCACGTGAGGGCAGCAACTCATTTTATTTTGGTTTTAGACTTCCTATTGTGTCTGCAGTGCTCAGTAGGATGACCACTAACATGAGGTTACATTATTAACTCAGCAGGAGTGAAACAGCTCTCACAAACTCTCCTAAACCGTCACTGTGGGTATTGAAAGTGACCAAAAACATGTCAACGGACACACTGTCTCATGTGTCCATTCGGTCAGTTTCCATTAAACCAATGTTATGTTAATCCAAAAGTAGATTTAACAGTGTTTTATATGTTTAAAATGAAAACATGTGAGTATTTACCGTGTATGACTCCACCAGCACGGTGGTCTCCAGCGCCAGCTTCTGCTCCTGCTCGATGTTGTAGCCGACGTAGCACAGCTTCTCCTTCATCATCCTCACCGTCTCAAAGTCTGCAGAGTGGTTGAAGGCATAGCCCCTCAGCAGCAACAACTGCACCCAGAGAGGGAGAGGGTAACGGGAGAGGAGAAGCAGAAAGGTCAGAAATAGGGCAGCAAGATTAGAACAAAATAACAGCGATTATTTCTGACTGATATTGATACGATTAACGATGTCGGAGAGATTGGTCATTAATGTAGATTTCTTTAGAAAGGCATATGAAAAGGATCCATGTGTGAGATTTAGGTTCGGATATCTCTGCAGTGATTTGGATATTGCACTTCTCAATCTGTAGCGCAGCTTTAGGCAGGAAGCAATATTCTTTTAAATGTCTATCTTTAATTAACCTAGAACTAGATTTTCTCAGAATAGAAACCCTGTCACCCTTTTTTCGAAGAAGATGATGTCAGTTCCCACTTCGTAAAGTGAAATTATGGTGCAGCGCTTCTGTGTCTTATTACCTAGAACTACCGTCTTTCCACAATCCACATTGTTTGTATTCATTTACATTACAGTATAACTTATTTGTTTTTGTTGTTGCTACTTTGACTCAAAAGAGACTGTCATGTCTGACTCTATACCTTGATGAGGTAGCGGGTGATGTCCCGGCCAGCGATATCCAGACGTCTCGTCAGATGGGGGAGGCTGAAGCCCTCGTACACGGGACAGATGTGAGTCACACCGTCTCCCGAGTCCACCACCACACCGGTCAGAAGGCCTGAGAGAAACAAACACAAACACACACACTTCATAATCTACAACCTTACCAAGCTAGGTGTGTCTGAGTTTTATCCAGTGTGTGTTTTTGGCTACTGATTGTTAGCCGTGTTACGTGTATGAAGGGTAAACACACGAAACATGTAGAGATAACACATTGAATGTAACCATTACTGCTAATAACAGCTCACTGGTTGGTTTTAAGAGATAAATGGTATGTGTGTGGACACAGGCTGAGTTTCACTGTCGGTGCAAATAGTTTCAGAGTTCATCTGATCTGGCCTGAAGCAACACAGGTGAGCTTTAAGCCATCTGAACACTTTAGATGATATCAGAATATCGTGTGTGTGTCACTGGAACATTATAAAGTGATGTTAATGTGACTGTCTAGACTTTCTGGCAGAGAGAATAACATATCTGGTAACCAAGTGTTCTCATAAAACAAATCTTTGCACAAACTATTTGACAAAGGTGTGGTAGTTCAATATTACCACACGTGAATATTTCCACAGTTAAAATGAAAAGCATATTGTCTCTGGGCTGCTGAACTAATAATGATTTACCAGGTATAACACAGTCTGGGGTCAGGGGAAATCTAATGTATTAGTGAGGGGTTTGTTGGAGTATGACACCTGCAACACATCTGTAACATGGAAAGTGATTCAGTTTGCATGTGTCTTCCTACCTTGGGCATAGAGTGTCAGCACAGCCTGAATAGCAATGTAGACTCCTGAGAACTGGTAGGTCTCAAACATCACCTGTAGGAGAAGTCATCAAAAGTGTAAGTACAATTGTTTGTAAAGGAAAATAAAGACATTTCGTACATGTGGCAGTACAGGTAAAAAAAGCTCTCAAATGTATAATGTAACTACATCGAATAAGTGTTTTAGAGTTAGAGAATATATGGCATTAACCAGCTGTGATACAGAGCAGAACAACATCTTCTGACGGAGTAAGACATGCAAAAATGCAATTCTTATTATCTTCTTTCCTTCGACACAACCTTAAAAAAATAAGCCGCATGCAAACACCAGAAACGCTAAATCAAACGTCAAAATACCTCAATTAATGTTTTTATTTTTGGGATTCCTTTACTTTTTTTGACGTCATTTATTTATTTATACTTTTTATTATTGTATGGCATGTGTGGAGAATGTGTTCTGTGTTTGGGATGAGTGGAAAAAAAGCTGGTACACATTGGGATCATGCTCCTTCTTGATTGTGTCACCCTCTGCAAATTCAATAAATATATTAAAAAAATTAAAAAGAAAACCTCAATGATTTTTTCCCGGTTCTTGGTGGGGTTCATGGGGGGTTCGGTCAGCAGGATCTTGCAGTTGCGGGACTCGACGTTGAGCTTCTCCGGGCCGAAGGTGTAGTCCCACAGGTGCTTCATGTCGTCCCAGTTCCTGACGATGCCGTTGTCCATGGGGTAGTTGACCTCCAGCATGGAGCGCAGCTCGCTGGCCTCGTCCCCCACCATCAGGTCCTGCAGGGGGAGGGCAGAGGTCAACCAGGAGTTATTTTACAGTTTAGTTTCCCACTTCTGAAAGCCAGTTCGGATCATTCAGGGTCACTGGGAGTAAGAATGAGCACTGAGTATTGGTTAAGAGCAACACAATCAGGAATGTGTTCCCCATGGCCAGCTGGTCTCATAAAATCACAGAAACTGGATCATCAAGCAGAGTCATGTGTCAGATGACGACAGCTTTATTAATGCCTTCTCAAAAGGAGCTTTTTAGCTTTAAGACTCAGTTACCCAGCATGCACAACAAGCCATCATTTTCCATGCACCTGGAAACACTTGCGTTTCCCTCCAGCTACAGTAAACCACTTGTTATAGAACCATTCAACGAGATGCATGCAAGGCAGCCTGGCAATGTAAACATCGGCTGGGTTAGCGCTCAGTGTTAGCGCTCAGTGGTAGCCACACAGTCAAGCAGCCCACGTTCCACTTGGAGACATCAAAAGCCTCGTGAAGGCAGCCATTTTATGGGTTCATCCTGTGTGCTTTGGCATTAACAAAGTACCAGTCAAAGGCTCTGCCTCCATGTGGCCTCGCTTTTTTTTTTAAGTCAAAAGAAAAACAGATGTGCTTCCGTCTTTAACCTCCAGCTGTCTGCCATGCACACTTCTTCCCTCACACTTCCTCTGAACTAGTAAAGGTGAAACAGCCGCAGAAACTAAAGTAAATGTAGTCAAATGGACATTCCTTGTGTAAAATATGTTTTCACAGGGAGGTAAAAATATCTATAGTGCATATAAGTACACAACATTTATCATTTAACACCAATCGTTCTAGCTGCAGCTGACATTTCATTTTTTTTGGTGCTGAAAACTGTATTTATTTCAGTCCTTAAATAGCAGCAGGATGGAGGTGGGGGGTGGAGCTGTCAGCAGATCAGAGACTCTGAAAATGGAACCGGTCCAAAATCTCTTTTAGCAGTCCATCGATAACAGCTGGCTTATGATTCATCAGCCTTTCCTGCAACACTTCCCTCCAGGAGAGAGGAGTGCTTTAATGTGAGGGCTGTACATCTATCAGACCCTCTGCCACTCATCTGGCAAACGCTCAAACTCAACGGAAACTAGTTGGGTTGGGAAATAATCGAATCATTGTGTGAGTGAAAAACTGGACCAAAGAACAACACAACTCTCCAGAGCGGGCAAGAGGAGGCACACACCGAGCTGAACTTACCATCTTATGGGCTTTCTACTTCATCGTAGGGGAACAAAACATGGAGGAAGAGGAAGGCAGATTTATAAAAAGAAATTAATAAACAAAATAATTCCGAAAGAACAGGAAAAAGAGATAGGGTCGTGCTAAAGGAATGGGAAATTGGCCCCGTGCTGCTTAATCAACTGGGCTTTACCCCAAAATAGGGTTCACTTTGTTGTGTAGCAGTTGTCAGAACTAAATGAGACTCAATATAAAGATATTTTAGAGTGGAAGTAGACAGTCTGACTTTGTGATTCCATATCTTGTTTTCCAGTGCTTTCCTGACCGGGTTCGCTCTTGAAATCAAGACTTTCTGGTTCAATTAAACAATACATTTTCAAGGCCACATCAGTTTGTACCTTGATCTCAATGTTCCCAACTTTGGCTGTGGAGCGGATGATGGGCCTCCCAACGAGCGCAGGGAAGATGTGCTCCGGGAAGTTGGAGCCTGCAAAGCCACACTTGACAAACTGAAAGGAGAGACATGAGAGGAAATTCATGTAAGTACTGAAGAGATAAACTGTGCAAGACAACGGCACAGCCATCCTGCTGAGACCAGGGGGCTTAGCAGCCCTGCAATTACAGAACCTCTAGCTATTCGGGGAAAATAAGTCTCAACAATTAGGGCCAGTGCCTGCTTTAGCCTCATGGTAGAAATCCATAACTGTATTTTTTAAGGTTTATCTACGGATTTTAATTTGATCTTTCAACGGCTAACCATATTTTTGGTTAATTTATAAATATAGGATGTTGGGATGAGAGATACTGGCAGAACATGTTCCTTAAGTAATATAGTATGATGTTACATCTATAACATTCATATAAGAGTAAATTATCAGAAGATATACATCCACAGAGACACTTCTGTGTACATGAAGGCCATGCAGGTAACTCAGAACAGTTACATCAGAGAGGCGTATCATTGAACTGTAGAACCAGGAAGAGATAGCCACACACACACACACATAGACACACACACACAACAATAAGAGAGTAGTTAAAATATGTATATAATTGTTAACATAGTTCCTTAGGCCTAGCGGATTTTCCCAAATGCAAGTTTCACACATTCTTCCTCTGCATGTTAATGTAAGTATTTATGTTATGCACTTCCTGCATCTCGTCTTTTTATGTGGTACCTCAAATCTCAGAAAAGATGTTAGAAACCTTCCCAGCCAGTGTTAAAGAGTACATCCAAGACCACCAACGATTTATCGTATACGGTCTTCTAGACGTAGCACAGTTTGGGACTTGGAAGGATGGTTAAGACACAATGATAAATGATCTCTCAGTAAGAACAAGCTTTGATACTCGTTATTTCATGGGATTTAAAATGTAAATAACTAAGATTACGTTACAGATGTACAGCGAGTAACGGGCTCTATAATGTTTGCCTTTGGCTGATTCTGACTCGTTCACCCTCTGCTCTTAGTTACTCACACAGGCAGGTTTTCTAGCTTTGCAAAGGCTCTAAAAGACTCTAAGAAAAAAGTTTAGTCAACAAGCTGTACGAACTCTCTCTGTGTACCGAAGAAAGTCTCTACATGAAAGAAGAGTTGTTACCTGTGTGCATGATCATTCTGCCATAACAGATCAGCAAAGAGTATTTTAGAAACGGCTCGTTCTGTTAACAAACCACAGCAGCTTGAAAACCGCCTAAACTCACCGGCCCAATAATCTATTAAATCAGCAAGCGTTGGACAACCACCATGTAGCAGCTATGACTAACACGGGCGGGATCTGTGATTTATAATAAGAACTATTGTGCTATATTTCTTATGACATATCTATTATTTGATTAAGATAGCATTGACCTGTTTGCCTATCACAAATGTATTCATAACTATAATAAGCAGTATTTATTCCACTGTACAGTATTTCATTTGTGTTAATCTTATTCTATTGTACATGTTTATAGACTCTTGCATTTACTTGGTCACTTGCCGAATTCCCTGCAACATTAGGCTTATTGTATTTGATTTGACATGTTCATAGTTTACTTCTTTTGCATTGTAGCATTCTCTTGCACTATTTGAATTCTACTGTTTCTTCTTGCACTATTTTTTATAGATGTTTCTCATGTTTTATTGTTTTAAGTCTTGTATGAATTGGTGTTGCATTGTTGGAGCCTGGGTCTTAAGATTTTCATTGCTACACTGTAGCTACTATGCAAGAGAAAATCAAGCCTTTCAATCTTTGAAGTATATGTTGACCTGTCAGATACGATGTTTGTACTTAGTTAAGATGTGTTTAATAAAAAGCTGATAAGTGAGGAATGCATGGGAGAAAAAAAGTGTATGCTTCGTGTTATTATCAAGGCCAAACATACCTAATTAACCGCAAGTTAGGTGACATTTATATCCGGGAAGTTAGAGCTGCTGAACAGGAGAGCATAGTAGGCTGTCCTCTTTTTAAACCTGACACGGCCTAGGCTAGCTTATATACAACCTAATGTTACATGCCAATAAATAAGATACTGTTTTGATAAGTACACAAGATATAATGAATCTGCAAATCCTGCATCGTTTGCAAAACAAATCACTGAAATGACGAACAGCCAGAGAGTAAAAACCAGACAGCCAGCTGTTAAATGCTATGTTAGCATGCTAGTTAGCTGCCTTAGCTAAGTAACCATTTGTTGCAAATGAGCAGTTACTTGTCTGGTTTATTGTGTCTGTTTATTCCACTGTACGAGCAATAGTCCGAGCTGTGTATCAATCCTTTATCCTGACATTTACACCCCCTCTATGTGCTGTTTCCGTATCGGGTCTGTATGAATGAAAATGAGCCAGCTAACAGGCTAGGCTAGCATTAGCTGGGTGGGTAGCTTGGCCGCTGACAGCAACACTTCCTGTTTCAGAAAATCACTCGATATGAAGACCCTGTTTAAAAGACAGCCACGGATCCAGAGTGTGTGATAAACTCACCCCGGTGCCATTGTCACAGACCACCACTTTCCTTCCCTGGCTGTCCATTATGTTAAAGCCCAGTAGCCGCTGAACCTCCCTCAACTTTCTTCGGCAAGCCGGAAGGAAGACACACCAACCCGGCCGAGAAGAGGAAGGGAAGGGAAGGGAAGGGAAGGGTGGAGAACATCCGGCGACTGAGGTGTTCAAATGTCACTTCCAAAACTGTTGTTCAATGTTCATCTTTACACTTTTTACATTAAAAATGATAACAAATACAATAACAGAATGATTGCCATGACAAAAAACTGTTATAAGGTCCTTGATCCATGTATTCAGAGCAGCCTATATACAATTTCCATATGCAACATGTTAGTTTCTATTTCCTACATCAGTCTGGATCTTCAATTAAGTTCTTCATCTTTTATTTCCTTGTCCTCTCAATTTGAATAACTTAATGAGTGTGTTCAGTAATCATTAAAAGAAAGATCATACCTGACTTAAATAGCAAAAATACATCCTGAAGTTCAGTTGTTTTATTATCAACATTTGAAATATCCATAGAAAGAAAATATAGTTTTATATGTCACATACCTTCATGAAAGCCACTTCTTCATTCTTTATGTCTCACATATCATTTTAGTATATTTATACATTTGTCAATGATAATTCAACATACAAAATAAGTTGACAATAAATATAGAATCAAACAATAATTAAGGTGGTGAGCTTGCGGTCTGTAGAGTGAATACATATGTGTTTGGGTGAGTTGTTCACCGTAATAAATCACAACACTTAACTTTAAAAAGACTAAAACAAACCAGGTCAAAACAGAAATTCTGCTTTTTTGCACAAGACAGAATATAGCCAGCAGGGGGAGTAATTACACTGAAGCAGGTATTTTAACTCACTGTAGAGTCCACAATGCCTCTTGTTGTGGAGTATTTGAATACTGTGTATATTGCAATAAGCTACCATCTAAGCTACTTAAGAATTGGGTGTAAATATTGTGGAGATCACATATCACTGTAGTTTTGGGGAACATCATTCTTTGGGTAGGAGGATGCTTGGGAACATGAGGACCTTGGCCTGCATGAAAGAAAGGTTAGGCAGACCAGAGATCAGCTTGCAGGCCTCTGCACTCAGATCCTTGTCGTCCTGCTGAGGTTTCCTGATGGAACACACACACACACACACACACACACACACACACACACACACACACACACACACACACACACACACACACACACACACACACAGGATTAAAAGACACACAGAGAAGACAAGGACATGTTGCATTAATTATACAGTAAATATCCTTGTTTTTAGATTTAAAGGTCACCTATTATGCTTCTTCATGTCTCTTATACATCAACATGTGTCCCCTCTGTGTAAAGAGATTCTGAAAGTGTCAGGAAAAAAGATTCTCTCTCTTTTTGTCCTGATCCATTTCTATAAAAACCTGTCTGAAAATGAGCTGATCAGATTTGGGCCACTTTATGATGTCATAACGATGTTTTGTCTTGTGTAACCATTAGCCAATCAGCAACCAAGGTAACCCCCCCCCCCCCTTATCACCTGAATCTCCTCCTAGAGCACCATTGAGTTCTTTGTAACCAAATGTCTCTCAGAGGGGCGTGGGGAGGGGCTCCTTATTTTCATCTAAAGTAACAGACAGAGAATCAGCACTTTGGAAACAGGGCTGAAACAGAGGGGATTATGGGTAATGCTGCAATGATCTGTTTGGTATTTCGAGCCAAACACTTCAGAGACATGCTCTGTATATATCTGAGACCTATAATATATAGATGAAAAACAGTATAATAGGGGACCTTTAAGTGTCATAGTAAAACAAAAATATTAAGAGTGCATGGATGTTACAAAGGAACAGACCTGACTGCAGGGCTGGTTGTCTCTGCAGCCGACATCAGGCGATTCAGCGTGTCCTCCATGTGGATAATGCTAACACCCGTTTCCAGTTTGCTGATGGTCAACTCATACAGCTCCGGGTCAACTCCTTTACATGTGAGTGTGTGTAGCAAACACACATACAACTCAATGAGTGTCAAGAGGACTTTCACACCCACAAGCTATATTTATAGCAGCAGAATTATTCATATTTCTAATTTCAACCTCATTTATAATACAATCTGACCTGGAGGAGGACTGTTGCTACGGCTACTGCTGCTGGAGGACCTGCTCTCATCCTCAAGACCAAAATAATCCAGGTTGAGAGCAGAGCAGTCTGTGCCAACAAGGGAGACAGGGGGTGAGGATTATTGGGGGGTGAGAAAGAATGAGGTAGCTTGATTTTTTATTCATAACAGAAGAATAGTGTGTTCTCCTTTTACTGAGACAACGGTGAAGACTGAGAGTGGGGAACAAAGCAAACAAAGCTCAACAAAGAAATGCAAAGCCGTTGGTATTCCTTAAAAATGAAATATCAGAGACATCACCAATAAAGTTCCAGAAACATGGACACAACACGACTCAGAAGATGGAGGTCAGAATCGCTGCTGAAGTCAGTCGTCAGTATGTCACCCACATTGATTGTATGCAAAAATATTGAAAAAGTCGGATTATTTTGATTTGTTTCTGCAAAAGCTTTTTTCCCCAATATTTCTCTAAACTCTTAAATTGAAAAAGAACCAGCTAATGTTGAAAATGACACCACCTTTCTGTTTTTTTACATCCTTTGACTTAAAAACAAAACGGACCCCATATCCCAGCAGGCTGTGTGGTGCGTGAATATTCCAACTTTGCATTCATCCACAGAAGAAAGGGATTCAGCTTCCATCGAGGGAGGAACGCTGAGGGAAGAGAGGTGAAACCAAGCAGAAACGATCGACTGATTTATTTCAGTATTTACAAGGATGTTCTACAAGTCGTTATTGCAGTCAGTGTATTACATCTGGATTTGAGCAGTACATCTAAAAAAACAAAAAAATGTAAATAAACTAGCTATACGTAGGTCCAAAATCCAATAACCTTTTAGAAAACAATTGCTGGCATAAAGGCACAACTCATATTAATTACTGTAACTCCAGTTGTATAAACAGTTCTGATTGGTAATGAAATATTGACAGTTATTTTCTTCAGGCTGAATTGCTTTGGAAATAAACACTTCTTTATCCTGTTCAGCTGCTCATACTGAATATGCATCAGTGCACACTGAGTAAAGCAGCATACAATGACAGCGGTAATGATTATTAGAATTATGACAATAATCTCCAACGCATTGGAACCTAATCACACAATAAATGCATTAATAAAGCAATACATGTATTACTACAAACACATCCTTTAGTGGTGACTGGTTGTTTGAATTTAAAGGGCCTAAAATCTCTTGATTTGTTCCCCGTGAATACAGTAAACGTGTTTTGAGCACCTAGAGAATATACTGCCCTCTGCTGTCCGAACTTTACTATTCCAACACTGTTTGGACGTCAATGATCCATTTTAATCAATGAACACAAATAAAGTAGGGGCTTCAAACAAAGGGGCTAAACTCAAACCTGTCTGCATGCTGACTTTTACCACTTTGTGATTTTGTGATTTAAGAAAAGTCAGTTATCTTAATGAGCAATAGTTTAGCTATAAAACATTTTGTCATTCTTCTTTTTTATACTTTTAGTTTGCCCACTTCCAAAACATGCAAAATTGGTTCTGCTGCACATTTCATATAACACTTTTATTTTCTTTAGCAGCATCTAATCTGCAACACTTTTTCTGGTCTTTCTCTGGTTCGGTCTTTTAATTATTATATTACATTTACCAAAGAAAGCCCTGCACATAAAATAACGGTAATAACAGCAACAATTACTGATGTATAAATAATTATAGTCATTGAATTAGAAGCACATCCCTTGTGTGTAATACTGATGTAAACACTACTCTAAAAATGTGATCAATTACATCAAATACTTCCTGAGCAAAGAATCACTCTAATACCTGTGTTGTCTTTTTTGGTTTCTCTTTATCAAAAGTTCGAACTTAACTGTGGGGCATTTGACCTTTTGGCAAGCTCATATGGGCAAGTAAATAGCTTCCAACGAAAACTAAACACTGTTTAGAAAAAGGGCCAGAAACTGGATAATGGTGTCAGATTTATGGGCGTTATAATTCTTAGTGCATTATATAGTCATGTACTGGGAAAAAGGTAGACGAGTAAGTTCAATCTTCACAGTGGTAACAAATAAATACAATAAAATTGTCCTTTTGTATAAAAAAAATCCAAGTAATCGTCACGGCAGATGTTGTGACGATGCTCCATGAATTGACTAATATTAGGATGAGTAAATAAGGTCAGTGCTTTGGGGATTTATCTAGCCTTACCCTCAGGTATTTTGTGTTGTAGTTTAAAAGGAAATGCACCAAAAGAGTTCATCCTGTTTTCCCTTGTAGTCCCTAGGTTTTATCACGTCAACATGGACGCTACAATGTGTCCACATAACAACTGGGACGGACAAATACTGAGATGAAGTCTTTGTAAAAGCTGGTAGCAGGTAAAGATGAGACACGAGTTGAAGGAAGGAGAAAAGGGTAGCAAATACAATGTTTCCCCAAAAATTGTTCTGGAATCATTTACGTGTTATTTTTATGCTTTGTATCGGTCTTACTTTGAGTCCAAGTTTAGGGACTGGGTCTGTTGGATGTTATATGTGTGCAAGTATTCTTGTTTGGACAGATTATAGAGACTGTGTTTCATTAGGTGAAATCACAAGATGTTGTGGTCACCCACTGAGTGAGTGGAGGGGAATCAAAGGGAAAATTAAAAGCAGCAGAACATGCCCTGAAGGAAGTGAGGAGGAGTCCAGAGAAACTGCCAGAGGTTCATTAGAAGAAGAAGAAGCCACGCAGGAACGGCTCAAACTGTGGTCTACTTCCAGCCCCAGAAGTGAGGGGCTCTGCGGGGGGACGTACCGTCCTGAGAGCTGCTCCAGGACAGCTGCCGGGGGGGGAGCGCCTCCTGCACACAGAGAGAACAGAAATAAATATGTCTCTTATCAGAAGAGAGCAGTAAGGTACGTTTATTTATGTAGCACATTTTCAGACACAGAGGCAATAGAGAGGCGAAGTCCCGCCCATCTACTTCCGACCCATGGGACCTTATTTCGGAAAAAATTTGTATTGAAGTCAAAGGGGAGAGAAAGATTATCTCTCGATCCCGTTTGAATTGTGCCACGAATTACACATATTATGTTTGTCAATCTTAAAAAATAATTTCCATGTCAAAAAAGTCAGTTTGTCGTAAAACTGTTAAAATATAAGACTATGAAAAATACGCAACTAGAAAGACTACAAATCCCAGAATCCCGGTCCCGCATGCTGGCTCTTACGAACCGACTAACTCCCCTTGTGTGTATGCACAGCTCTCAACGTGCCCAGACTTGGAGTGATTTTCACCTCGTTTAATACTTTCCGCCTCATTCTGAAAGAAAGAAGTGAAATGTTTCAACGTGACGGCCGTCTTGGTGTGTGGTGCGAGACGGGAGATGTAGTTCATTGAGCGGTTTCACACAAAAGAAAGTGTTACTTCACAGTTTTACGACACATTTGACATTTTTTGACTTGCAACATTAACTTTTAAATTGACAAACATCATATGTGTAATTCGTGGCACAATTCAAACGGAATCGAGAGATAATCTTTCTCTCTCCATTCACTTCAATGCATAACTTTTCCCAGGTCCCATGGAGGACCCCCGGAAAGGGAGGGACTTCGCCTCTCTATTCAAGTGCTTTACATCATCATTAACACTTAGCAAGAAGACAACAGAAAGGAACACAATACATAAACATAATGGAATAACAGATTCATAAAGAATAGTTTAAAAACAACATTGTAAATACGGTAGGTGCTAAAACAAGTTAAAAGACTTCTGGGTAAGCAGATGAAAAAAGTAATGTTTTTAGCCGCGACTTAAAAGAACTCAGCGTTGGTGAAGACCTCAGGTGCAGCAGGATGAAGCTGAGCAATAGAACACCTGTCTTGAATCGTGTTTGTTATTTGTAAATCATAACATATCAGGTATGGATTTAATCTGCAGATACTCTGGTTCAGAATGAGAACAAACTTACCTATGGATCCATTTTTTACATTTTGATTTTAGGTGCCTACTGCTAGAAATACTTTGACTACTGAAGCACTTTCTGTTGATTAAGAGGAATGCAGAGCCAGCAGTCAACAGTGTTACAGTCAATCAAATACTGCAACCACAAGAGGTCCTTCAGCGTACAGTAACAACAAGTGAGACAAACATTAGGCTGATGGCAGTTAGCTCGACTGCCTGCAGCATGATCTCCCCACTGGCTTACACCTGGCGAGAGATAATTTAATGAAATCAAAGAGTCAAATTACCTGCATTGAATATGTTGCGTGGTCCGGTGAGCCGGGGGGTTTTGGAGGTGTTGTCTGTGTGGTGATGACAGCTGTGTGTCGTGGAGAACTGACAGCTGGTACAGAGTCTTTGGTGGGCTCCAGCATTCCCTGAGGAGTAGTAAGTTGGAAGAACATTACAAAAAATCTGTAATCATAAAAAATGCTTCTTCTTCCCAATGAGGCCAAATCAATGTAGTTCATATGTCCTACAGTTGACTCACCAGGCCGGATGCAAAAGCTGGCACGGCCACTGGCTGCTTCTTCATGCCAATGAACACCTTTTAAAAAGAGAAAATGGAACTAACTTTTACCAAAAGCTTGTAATTCTATCCCTATTAATTTTTCTCCAGTTTAATATTCTGTATAAATACTGTAAGTCAAGCTTTTTCATTTGCCCTTGGATTGACTGTGGGGCAGTGCTCTTTAACACTGAATGCTGTATTATTATGTTTAGCCTAACTCACAATGTTCCTCGTCTCCACACCAAGGCACCTGAGTAGAGTCCTGTTAGCGTAGGAGCCCCCCCACTGAAACTTGAGGCCAACTGCGTCATGGAGGTCCTGGTGTGGCAACCACACCCCCCGCCCAATCCTGAGAAAGGAAAAGCAGCAAGGTGTTGTATTCAGGGGAATTATTAATTAAAAGAATAACTGCTGCATCCTGAAAGTGTCACAAAATGTTAACATATCCACCATCAACACAATTTCCAGGGAGTCAAACTCACCACTGAGACCTGGGACAGAGTGCAGGTTTCTCCTCCTCCTCCTCTTCCTCCCCCTCCTCACTCTCAGGGAGGTGTTGGGCCTGAAGCAGGGCATCGAGGCTGAGCACCTCCTCCTCACTTTCCACAGCTGGGACCTCCACCTCTGGAAAGTGAGCCACGAGGAGCTGCTGGACACGGCAGGACAGAGACGCCTAGCCAGAGAAAGATTGAGAGGGAAACAATTATTTTAATCAAATGTTCAACACTTTTGCTTGGCATTAAAGTGGCAATAGACTTTATTTTGCCTTAAACTATCACTATAAAGTAAATGTTGAAGAATAAGAATAATGAGACCATCGGCATTTAGATGGTTCTGTATAAGTCTCGCTTTTTATATGCATTTGACATATTTTCTATTTGCATAAAGCTTGTGCAACAATAATAACTTTTGGAAATGCAAAAAATGGTCTATTGCCTCTTTAAGGTGTTGCTGTAGTTTGTAATGCCTGTGAAACAATTAGAACGTTTCTCTTACATGTGTCGAACAAGAAAACTAAATAATGACAGAAGCTTGAAAAATACATTCTGAGAAAACAACAAGTTTTCTCTGTGATCTCGGATTACCAGAGCAACAACAATAGAGACCGTTTTTAGGGGAAGGCTTCCCACCTGACAGCTGTTCCTCCTGGATCCCCCGCACCACCCCCCCCCTCCCTGGCTCCTCCTCCGTGTCTCCATCCGCCTGCAGGCTGCTGACTGGCTCTTTGAACTGGGTCCAAGTTCTCCCGTCCTCCTGAGCCCTCTGGTCCTTGAACTCCGCCCACGAGTCCTCTCCGTCCTCCTGCGTGGGCGCTGAGCAGAAATCTGCAAAGCTGTCACTCGGAGGGAGGTTTCCTTGACTCAGCTCCTCTTCATCATCATCATCATCACTTTGGATGTGTCCTTGCTCTAACGTGCACTCTCTGAAGTCTGCAAAGTTTTCTTCAGCATGTGTTCCAGTTTGTGAGAGTTCAGAGGTAGCAGAAGTTTCCTGAGTCACAGATTGTTCGCAAAAGTGAAAACCCTTGTCTTCTTCCGACGGCCTGTCATTTCCCAGTGCTTCTCCTTCCTCATCATCATCATCAGTCGGGTCCCAGTCAGTCTCATCATCTTGGGAAACAAGAGATGAAACATTTGGTTCTAAATCTAAAGAAGGACACTCGATTGAAAAATCATCACAGAAGGAGGTCAGATCCTCTGAAGCAGACTCATACACACTGAATGTTTGGGGGACAGTAGAAATGCTGTTTCCTCGACCTTCTCCATCTGACTCTCCATCCTCCGTCACCCCTGTGGTGTGTAAAGAATTTAAACAATGCCCCCTTTCCCTCTGCATGTCCCCACACCCCTCTCTAGACATAGGCTCTTCCGATTGGAAATCCAAAGCAGCTTCCTGAGGCTGGTCATGGTCCTGAGAAGTTTGCACGAGTGCTGCATCTCTTTTCTCACAGTGCTTGACCTTAGTGCAAACATTCTCCTTCTTTGTCTCACATGCACAATGAGACCTGGGCTCAGAGTCCATCACAACATCCTGTCCTGAATCATGCCTGTGTTCCCCCAAGCTGTTGGATGACTTCCTTCCTTCCTTTACTCTGGCATCCCATTGCTCTTTACGCTCTCTGCGGTCGATGGGAGAGAAGCCGCAGCACCAGGGGTGCTCCGCCTGCTCTGTAAACAAAGTGAAATCAGCAAACCCCGTTTCTTCCTTGGGACCCCCAACAGCAGAGGCTATGGGGGTCCTAGAGTTGTGGTTCCTTACAGAGAATCCATTGGTGAGGTGCACAGATGATTCAGCAGTACATTCTTGACCCCTACCGGACCCCACGTGCACAGTGGATGCGGGCTGGGATTGTTCAACAGTGGATTGAAGGGCGGCTGGCTTTATGGCGGTAGACGAAAGCTGTCTGAAGCTGGATAGGGAATCAGGTGACTCCCCAACGGAGAATGCCCCAAAGTCCCCAAACTCGTCCTCCTCTGATCCCACCTCCCCGTCACCGTCATCATCCAGTGGAGGGGGGGAGACGGAGTGCAAGGGGATGATGTCTGGCTCCATGGGTTCTCCTAGCAGGACCTGAAGGCCTCATGCACCTGGGAGAAGAAAGTGGAAAAGAGCAGGAAGATATATATAAACAACAGCTGTTTAGGGTATTTATGTGCACTGACGATGGTAATTGCTCCTCTCTTTCTAGCTGACACCTACATAGAAGTTTTAGTATAGTTACATTTATTTTATGTTGTATTTTGGGATTAATGAATTACTTTGTACCAGATGTACTCTCCCCCCTACTAGTTGTTTGCACCCGCAGGTCATCCTGATAACTAAGTTACAAATAGCTTAGATTATAATGACCTACACCAAATTCAAAAAGGCCCATTTTTTTATTTCGACTTTAGAATGACCGACCTGAGTATCTCAGTTTTGCTTAAAAATATTTGTTTAAACAACTACTTTATTTTGTTTTGAATACTATGCAATCTTTCTGTGTGAAGACCTTTGTAATGTTGGTTTGGATGGTTGCTACACTAACCTTATTATAATCATAATTCAACGTGTAAAAACCAATGAATCAAGAGACCTTTCTAGAATATTTAGATACAAGTTTCATGTCTGACTAAGTTTAAACTCCCCAAAAAAGAAAGCATGAAAGTATACGTCAATAACAAATGGTTCACTTCCTATGTAGGTGACATATTTCGGTTCAGTTCTGATATTCAGCAGGTTTCAATGATGATAATAGATAGAGGAACCTGCAAGTAGAAGCTTGTCAAATCTGAACTTAATAAAACTCTCCCACATCCTCTTTTGTGTCCATTTCAAATGTTTCCACCTAGATTAGAAACAGCCCTCATGCTGCTGATCCTGGAGTGGAAAGTATGCCGCTCAGTAAAGTGATACAGGAAACTCTATCCGCAGCTTTGTGCTACATGGAGGAAGAGTTTAAACCGAGTCCGGTGCCTTCAGGATCAGGGATTAGTGCCTCAACATAAACACACAACTGCTGCTCCTTGAAACTAACTATAAACATTGGCCACTATAAATACTATTGTTACACAACTATTTGTCTTGTAAATAGTCAGTAAAACAGGAAAAAAATTATAAGCATTATTTCTAGTGTCGTATACCTGGACAGACAGGTGCCATGTCATCACATTAACAGCTAATTATGAAGCTTTTCATTCAATGCAAACTGTCTTAAGATATATCGGTGTATGTAAAGCTGAGCTACCTATGTGTGGTTAATTATTTTTGAGTTCAAATAGGCTGCGAAACATACATCTTAAAACGCATTTGGTTGTCAAATCAAATCAAATGAAAATATTTGTCATATATCATAAAACACAAGTTAGAATACAAATACTTTTAAAAAACAAACACTGTCTGCTGGTTCCAAAGAAAGGGCTTGTATATTGCCTGTTACAACACAACAGCTGATTAGCATGCATTACCAGCAGCTAAGCTAAAGTAGCTGTGTATAACGCTAGCCTACCGTCCAAAACAAACCTTGACGTGCAGTTTAAACGATGTTAGTTGCTAAATAGGAATATAAAGAGGTGAATTGATATTTACCGACACTCATGCACTTTGTCTTCTTGCTATTTCTTGTGTATTTCTTGTGCCGCAGCTTGGCTCTCCATCCTCTGTCATCCTTCTCACTGAGTATTAACAGAGACGTGTAGAAAGTGAGGAGGTCTCACTATGTCAAGTTTCCAGGTGCTGGATTAACTCAGTTTGCAAAGGGGATGTTTCTATTCTACTGGATGTGTAGGGGGCGGGGCTTAATTACAATGCATTCAAGATTTCAGCGTGACGCCAAAAATGTACTTGCTCCAAAAATAATATGAAATGAGGCAATACCAAATAATGAACATACATAAAGAAGACAAATATATATGAAAGAGAAATCAATTCATTAGAGAACAACAGTGTTAATGAAAAGTGGTTGTCATTAAATTATATTTCATCCCCACTCATGCTAGCAAAACAAACGGGTTAATGTTTTGAGTCCATGAGGTCACTCTTCTTCAAAATAGACGATCTTTACTTTCTACCTATCTATTTTTATTGTATTGTATGTGTGGGTTAAAGTCTATAATATTCTTTCTTTATGTATTATACACTATTATACAAAGCAACATTAATGGCATATTTCAGAAATAAAAAATGTGAATTGTTGTTTGTTGTTGACACACTAACAGATTCTAAAGACAAAAACAGACATTTAAACAATAACGTATTGTCTTAACAAAGAGCGATGGTCCTAGTTAAGCGGCATAAATAGATATATTATGAAAAATATGTTTGAGTGTAACTCTGCCTGTAATGCCTTGATATAATTAAGATTTAGCAAAAACGTAATCAGAAAATCCCAGTGCTCCTCCTTCATACTATTCCAGTTTAATTGACGTCACTTGTGTTAGTTATTTCTCCAGTGTTGCTGTTATGAAGTGGCAAACATGTACTGAAATGTGAGCACCTCTCTATCAATACGGATGATTGCTGGATCCATGCTTTTCATTGTTACAGGTTTACTACCAAGTATCACACACAATTCGTTATCATTTCAAAATAATTGTATTCATTTGAGTATGTAAGTCGCTTTGGATAAAAGCGTCTAATAAGTAACATGTAATGTAATGAAAAGAAGAACAAGAGCATTATACAGATCAGGAGGAAAGTGGTTCAAGATCTCAAATGAGCAGAACAAAAAACCTTCAACAGAGAAAACTAAAACAAATGATGACACAAGATCATTTGATCTGCATTTTGACTTTCTCAAGAATCTCGATTTGACAAACGAGTAATGTTTACAATGTTATTCTTAGGTCTAAATGTATTGTGAATCCTTCTTCAGATATGTATTTATTGTCTAGATCAGTGTTTCTCCAACTTTTTCATACCAAGACTTAACCAATAAAAAAACACTCGCGGACCACCTAATTCCACAAATATCCAAAATCGCATCGTTTTTCTAGAACAGATTACAAATCGCCTGAAAATGGTACAAACAAGTGGCAGCAAGTGTGATGAAGGTGTTGCTCTGGGCTATATCATGCGATCAAAGGTGACACTTTAGCGCGCTCCATTGCGGAGATATTCCCGCGAGAGTGCGGAAAACTTAAATTGATTTATTTATTTCAAATGTGAAATGTTACCAATATACTCACGGACCACTAGGGGGCGCTCACGGACCACACTTTGAGAAGCACTGGTCTAGATGCTATGTGTCCTTATGTGTTCAAGTGACAAGCTTTACATCAGTATTCAATCCTTGTTTACTGTCCTTCAAACAAACTCCTTCTTATAAATTGTTGCATTCCAGATTCTGATCACTTGACTCAAAATAATAACACAATTCTTGTTAACTTAAAGCACATTCAGGGAGGACAGAGGTGTGTACCTGGCAAAACAATGATAAAGAACTAATTATAACTTTTTTGAGATGACATTGTTTTTAAAGTGTGCTATAAAAATAAAATGTATTATTATCAAATGTCAAAACGAATGAGTATGGGATGTGCTGGCTTTATGGTTCTGGTCGTGATTCCACAGTTTTGTATATGTGAGGAATCTCTGATCACACTTCAAACAGAAAAATTTGAGATCTTTGGCACGACATTTTTTTAGATGATTGGTACTGGCGACGTTTTTTCTACATGTATTGCAAAAATATGGCTTTTCCCCGGTGTGCATCCTCGTGTGAACATTGAGATTTGATCTTTGAGCAAATGATTTCGTACAGTAAGAACACTTGTATGGCTTTTCACCCGTGTGAATTCTTAAATGTGCAGTCAGTAGGAACCTACCGACAAACGACTTGTCACATTCAGGGCATTTGAAAGCCTTCGTGGTCATGTGAACCTTGTCGACGTGTTTGATCAGATCATAGTCCGTGTTAAAATCTTTAACCGTTGAAGTCCTGTCATCCTTCTGGGTTGGTTCCTGCTCCATAAAAGCAGAGTCACTGTGAATCGGAGCACAGGAGGACGAGCCTGAGCTGGCGTTCCCATTGCAATCATCGTTTAATGTCACAGTGATAGTGCTGTAGGTGGGAAACAGCTGGGTGTCATTTGGAGCCGTTGTTTTAGTATCCATGAGTCTGATGTTGACATCCTTGGAAGAACAATTGTTAAGGGCTGGGAGGATCCACCGATTCACCTTTTGACTGTGAGGAGCTAATGACACACCATTCCTTTGGTCAAATGTGTTGTCTGTGATGTTGTTTACGATAGATGTTACAGCCGGGGAAGATGGGAGCAGTTCACAGTTCGTAGCTGGTTCTGTTTTATGATGTGTATCACTGTAGGAAGGATCAGCCTGCGTGTCTAGAACATTGATAGCGATGTCTGGAGCGATACTGCAGTCCGCCTGCTCTTCCTTGATCTGAAGAGAATCACAGATCTCCTTTTCCTCCACATTCGGCGGCAGCTGTTCTGGTTTTTGTGAAGGCAAAATCTCCTGAGAGATCGTCTGGGTGTCTGAACAGACAGAGAAAACACATGTTATTGTTATAACTTGGTGAATGACCCTCGTATGACGAAAATAAAGAACCTTGAACCTTAATATCTTACACAAACAAATGTACACATGCATGCACTGTCGGCGGTCAGAGGACGGTTAGCTCTACATCTATTAGGAGTCATAATGTTACTTAATATGGAAGCTATTGAACAAATTCAAGAGTTAATGTAGTAATACAATGCTTTGGAGTTACTGGGTCACATGACAAAGCTATTCAAAAGAAAGGAGACTTTTCAATGAAGCAAATGTATGTTTGCTATGTAAAATAGTAAATCCAATACAAATACTTAATTCTTACTTTTCCAGTGTAGTAATAATAAGTAATTGATTTAGTCACTAGGTCACATGATGAAAAAGAAATGAGAACAATAAAATGCTGGTTTCTCTTTAAAATATTGATAAAGAAGGTGGACTAAAAACCTTTAAAAAGAGTGTCCTATACTCGTCCAGTGTAGTAATACAATGCTGCATTGATTCGTAGTTCACGGGTCACATGACAGGGTTGCTACTGAAAAAAAGCAAGCCTTTCAACAAACAATAACACAAACCTGCGCTCAGTAGTATAACTCTCGGTTTCAGGACGGTCAGCTGCTCGATCTGCACTCTCAGCTGGAGGATTTCTCTCTTGCTGCGGACAGCTTCTTCCTGATACTCCGACACCGTCTTCTCCACCAGTCCGAAGACTTCTTCTACAGCCGCCTCCAGCCGCTCGCTGACCCGCAGCTTGAGCAGCAGCGTCGACGACATCATGGAGCTCCGACAGCAAATGTTATGGGCGAAACAGACACTTTAAATGAACTAAGTGACCTAAATATCAGCCGTTTCAAGTACCAACTGCCAGACTGTAGTAAACTAACCGTTGGTTTGTACTTCCGGTTCGACGTCATGACGTACCGCTAATGAGCAAAAACAAACAGTAGTCTTATCTATATTATATTATTATTATTATATATCTGTATTTTTAGGGAAATTTCATATCCATAAATAAAATGGGCTAACTCCAAAACAATATATTAGCACTATTAAAAACATTAAGAATAAGGCAATCAAAAGTAATTTGATATTTAAAAACTATTTAATATGAAGTATCAACATTTTTCTTTCCGTTTTTTCTTTGGTTACTGTATGTAATGTATTGTTGCTTTTTTGTCTGCCCCTGGACTTTGTCTGTTGTAGCCTATGTCAAATGTATGACATTGAATAGATGAATAAAAACATTTGAAAAAATACGAAAATAAGCCTTACCTATGGAGCTAATTTCCTGCCAAAAACTACACAAACTAAACATGTTTTCTTTTTAATGCCCACTGAATTATTAACAAACACAGTACGGTTTGCAAATACAAAACACCTTTGACAAACTAATGCATTTTCTTTTGCAATACAAAAAACATGCTTATCAAACAAACACATTACATTTTTCCAATAAATCATGTTCCTGAAAAATTAGGATATGTCTAAAGAACTGAACCGATGAGGAAGAGTAACCTTTTTTATTATATATACATTTTTTAAGTTTTGGACTCCTTTGTATTAAGTGCTGTCATGTCAGTTTACGTCTTTTTTGCCTGTAAATGTGGAAACAATCAAGACAATGGAAAAAATAAATTACGAAACAGGAAGTATTGGCATGAAACAATTTGGAACTTTTATTATACAAATGACATGCAAAAAAACACATTTAGTGTCTGCATGCATTTAACCCATCCTAGTGTTAGGAGCCTGGTGCCTTGGTCAACGGCACCTCGGCAGTAAACAGGAGGTAAACTGGTCAACTAGCACCTCAGAGTCCAATCCATACTTTTTTCCATTTGGGAACTTGAACCAGTGACCCCAGAGTTACTGAGGATGTTATGAATGTGTTATTTGAACAAGGAACTAAATGATACTGAAGTACCTACCAGGTCTAAACCTAAAGTATAAAGAATAACAACATATATCACATTTGAATAAAAATTATTAAGCTTACAACCAATCTGGAAAAAATTGATTTGCTAGATACCATACACTGGTTCACCTTTCAGCAACTTACTTTCAAATTCTAGCGCACTCGAGCTGGTTTCTACATTCTTACCTACCCCACCTTTAAGTGAGAGTTCAAAGTTAACCCAGGCTGATCCTAGTACTTTCACACAGACACATTCTCACACAGCTTTAAGATTTTTCTTCTAAGTTCTGTCCTTGCTGTTTCTCAGTGATGTGTAGTTTCCATGACTCGTGAACCTGCACATGCACCTTCAGGTCTGCATCTGTGTAAAAAGTTCTGCCACATGTTGGACACCGAATGGACCTATCTGTGCTTTTCTTTTCTGTCCCTGTGCACAATGCAAGATGTTTGCTACACACAAAGTTCTTGCCGCATTTGTCACAAATAAATGTTTTTTTTTCAGTATGCCGTCTCATGTGAGAAAGGCAATTGAACTTGTATCTGAAAGTTCTGTCACACACGTTACAACTGAAGGGTTTTTCATCAGAGTGAACTTTTGTATGCATAACCAGCTGGTGCTTCAGATTGAACTCCTTGTTGCATTCAAGACATTTAAACTCCTTATTTTTGTTAACCTTACCTACATTCCTCTTTTCTTTTGCCATCTTGCGTTTTTTCCGCATTTCGCAAAGTTTGAAATGATTACTTGTGTGATAACTTTTCTCACAATTGTTACAGTAATACGGTTTCTCCCCAGTATGCAACCTCATGTGAACAACACGAGTAGAGTTTTGAACAAAGGATTTGTCACAGTAATCACAAGCAAATGGTTTTTCCCCTGTGTGAATTCTTATATGCATAATAAGGTGGTGCCTTTGATCAAACTCCTTGCTGCACTCCAGGCATTTAAAGGCCTTGTTCCCTTTGTGGCTCTCTTCTACATGCTTTCTAAGATGAACATCCCTCGTGAAACGTTCACCACAAAGACGGCAATACGTTTGGTCTCTCGGAGGCGGATGCAGTTCTTTAAAGACCTCAGCGCTATGACTCTGTGAAGGCAACGGTGATCCATCTCTTTTGTTCCCCTCTTCTTTCATGCTTTGGTTTACACTCAAAGTTTCAGCCGTGGAGCATTTGAGCAGCTCACTAGGGACAGGTTCTGATTCACCATTGTTTGAAGAATCAGCCTCCGTGTTTGGGCTGAAACACTCATACGCTTCCTTCTGTTCTAACTGCTCTTGGATCTCCATTTCCTCCAGAACAGGAAGCGCAGGGACCGGCTGGGCATCTAAAGTACAGAGAGGACACATGTTATAATCGGTCAACTCAGTAATATTATTATCTAAGTAAGTTTTGCATACAGTCGTTAAACTTTAGCAATTTAATATTATAGCTTACTGGATTTTTTCAACACCATGTATTTTTTTGTACTAAGTCTTGCTAATTTATGAATAATAGATCCAATAATAGGAGGTGTACCCTACTCGTCTAATACAATACTGCATTGATTTTGAGGTCATGGGTTTAATAAAGTGGAAGCTATTGTACAAAGTTCAACAGGTCACACAACACCTATTGAACCATTTGAAACTATTTTCTCTCAAATGATGTGATTTTGGGTCTTTCTGCAGATAGCTTGTTTGTTTGATCGTAATAAATACTCAAAATCAACTTATTGAGTAGATTGACTTTCTTTGTGTAGATCATTTGGTAAATGATAAGGTAATAATAATAATAATTATAGGTAAAATTCCGGAGCGAATGTCTGTCGAAAATCGAACCTAAAACCTCGGTCTCTACAACCATAGATATGGCCATGGCTGGCCCTTGGCATAGGCAGTATAGGTGAATGCTAAGGGCACATCAATCTATGGGGGGCGCCGAAAATTGAATTGAAAAAAAAAGTTAGAAATTAAAAATATATTTTTTTTAATTTCAAGACACAATTTCCCGATTTTGGATCAACAAAGTACATCTTATTATCTTATACTAACAGAACTACGCCTATATTGCGTGCAGTGCCCATAAATTAGGGCCACGCACCCCCCCCCCCCCCCCCCCCCAAGTAAAAACCAGAGGTTTATGTGAAATAGTTCTTTTTTTAAAATAATGGTTTCAGTGTGCAATTATAGGTTTTAATTTTGTATTTGTGTTCATTTAAAATAAATCAAACTCCCAAAAAACTTATACAGCTTTTATTAACATTGGAATTTACCGTGTAAGCGGCCGCGGGGGGGGGGGCGGGGGGGGGGGGGCGGGGGGGGAGGGGGGGAGAGCTTTAGAGAGCTCTCTCCTGAAAGACTGAGCGGCTCTGATAACCTCAGCTCAGTGAGGTAAAGGCACACCTTTATATGATCATTATAGTTATAAAAAAATAAGAGAATAGATTTTCATCTATTCTCTTAAAGCAGGGGTGCCAAACCTTTTTTGAACCGAGAGCTACTTTTAAAGTTGCCAGTCTGCCGAGATCTACCAGTCCAAATAGTGAGGCGTAGCCATTACTGACAGCCTACTACCAGGTACATACACACTACATACAACTGACCTTTGTACGATTAATACTTCTTAAAATACTGCAGATCCTTTATCTTACCTCTTTCTAATCTACACACATACAAGTATTTAACTGAAGTTACACGACAGTGTTGTTGATACAGAGTTGGAGTTTATTCACACGTCACTATAGTGGGTCATGTTTTCAAGAAACATTGAACAGTGCTGCCACATATGACACAGGAAAAAAAGAAAAGACACTGAACCCTTTCTTTGCCATTATATAAAAATTGTGTTGCTACAAAAGTATAAATTAGACTTACTAATAAGACAACTCAGATCTGAAGCTACACAGGAATCTGCAGCCAACGTGCAATAAAAGACAAAATGAATAGAATGAAACCCTTTTCTTTTTTTTGCATTTTAGTAGAGTATAAAAAGAAATGCCTTTAAAATAGGATGCAAGCAACACTAGCTTCTTAACCTGAATTGATAATAGACTATAATCAATTTAAACAGAACAGATCTTAATGTTTGCATTCTTATACCATTTTGTACAATAATTATAATGAATAAGTTCAAACAAACTAAAGCTTATAGCTGATTAATAACGGTATCTAACTTGAATTTTTATTATATCAAAAACCAGTTGAAATGTTTACTGTCCCCCAAAAGCGCATGGGCGCCGCCAGCTAAAATCTTGCCTTGGGCAGCAAATTGGTAAGGGCCGGCCCTGCATATGGCAACCGGCTAGAACAGGGATGGGCAACTTTGATGGTGGTGGGGGCCACATCATTGATGTACTGGCCACCAGGGGGCCGCAGATTCACTTGGAACACACACACACAAAAAATCCATGTGTTGTATGTAATTATTAACAAATATACTAAGTATGACATCTTCATTGACATTTTACAATCAAAGGGAACATCCACAAAAAAATGGGAACATCCTCTAATAAGCTCACTAAACAAATATCAGTTCACAGAAATGTTATTTCATTTTTACAAGTGGCATGTTTGTATTGAACAGGTTATTAAACAGTGGAATAAAACTATGTTAAACTATTGGAAAGCACGGAAAATGTGTGTGTATTGAGATTAACCATTAAGATGACATAAACATGAAGTCATGAACACTAACCCAGACATTAGTTGTCTAACTTGAACCTAAAACACTTGCAGCCAGTCTCTGCATTCCCCTTATTCCACAATAAGGGGAATGTCAACACAGACACCTGTCAGCCCGCACTCTGCTGTTCCTCAGCGCCACTCCCCCTCCCTCCCGCTGAAATTATGAATGAAAAGTGTATAGTAATCATAGATAACACGGCAGGGTCCGTGACAGTTTGTTTTCATCTGATTTCAAATAAACAAAGTATTGGTTTTAAGAATATTAAACTTGTTTCACCAAATTCAGATGATACAAAAACAACTTTTAAGCTTGTAAAGGCATAATTACAAGAGGCAATTTAACGTCACAGCAGGCATAACAACAGCCGGTGTTTCTTGTGAGGGTTTCCCCGGGAAACAAACACAATACACACAAATGCGTCACAGATTATTTTTGCGGTATTTGAAATCATGTACTACGACTAGGACGGTATCAGTACTACAAGTAAAACAAATTTAAAAAATATATTTTTTTTAAATATTAAAAAAATTTTTATTAATTGCGTTGTTTATAAATTAATGTGAGGGCCGCAAAAAGAGGAGGTGGGGGCCGCCATTTGGCCATCCCTGGGCTAGAAGCTAACGTAGCATTGATGCTAAGTCTGATGAAACCAACCTGCACAGTATAATACAACCGTCGGTTTCAGGACGGTCAGCTGCTCGATCTGCTTTCTCAGCTGGAGGATTTCTCTCTTGCTGCGAACAGCTTCCTCCTGACACTCTGAAACCGTCTTCTCCACCAGTCCGAAGATCTCCTCTACAGCCGCCTCCAGTCGCTCGCTGACCCGCAGCCTGAGCAGCAGCGTCGCCGACATCATGGCGCTCCGGTTACCGTTGGCAGATAATGTGAAGGGTCACCCAGAACGTTTTAAATAAAGAACTAAATGCCAGTGGCAAAACAACGACTTGCTTTGGAAAAAATGCTGTCCAACTTGCGTTAGTTAATACTTCCGGGTCAACGTCCCACTAGCTTTGTTACGCTATTGTACAAAACAACTCCAAACCTAATTCTGAATTGTTTTACCAATAATTAAAACAATATCGTAGCACTTTTAAAAACATAATGAAAAAAATAGTGTATTCAACAAATATTGAGTCTGAAACTGTACTTTATTATTATCTTACTTTGGTAAAAGTAAAAATATAGATTAGGCACTCGTAGCCTATTGCTTTTCACCATTTTTGTGATTTTTCTTAAATACATTATAGAAAATAATGCAAAGAGGAGTAGAATTGCACATCCCTCTCAGGAGAGATACATTACAGTAGTACATGTCATTTGTTAGATGCTTTTATCCAAAGCGACTTATTCGGTACTGGACAATCCCCACAGGAGCAATTTGGGGTGAGGTGTCTCGCCCAGGGACACAACGACATGCTGACTGCAGTGGGACTTGAACTTGCTATCCCCTGATTCAAAGTGTAGGCCACTTTCCACTGAGCCACAGCCTCCCTCGCATACATTTGACCTAGGGGGGGTTCGTTTAGCATGAAACACTTGAAATAACTAAAGGACAAGTTAAACAAGAAAGTAAAAAGAAAGGGAGGTGATAGAAAACTATTGGTTCTAAAAAGTTAGCAATGATTGAGAGTCAGACCTAAACATTTCAGATGTGTGTATGTGTATCTCACACTACACTGTAACTTATTTGTGTATCTTTGCTTTTAAATGCCATTTTATATCGTTGCTTTTAAATTAGTGTTTTTAAATGTCATTTCATAATATCAAATCAAGTTTTATTTATATAACACATTTAAAAGCGATTTTTGGTCGAGCCAAAGTGCTGTACATGTAATAAAAACACTTTACTACAATCACAATAAAAGACAATAATTTACAACAGAAATATAAAAAACAAAAACACAGGGAATAGTCAGGTGACATACTCCGCTCTGACTAGAAGGTCAGAGAGAAAAAGTGTGTTTTTAGTGAGGATTTAAAAACCCTAGTGTCTGGGCCGACCTCACATGGAGGGGCAGAGTGTTCCAGAGCCTGGGGCCAGCTGCTGTGAAGGCTCGGTGCCCTCAGGTTTTGAGCCTGGTCTTGGGCAGTATCAGCAGCAGCTGGTCAGCAGACCTTAAAGCTCTGGCTGGGGTGTAGCGATGGAGGAGATCGGCTATATAGGGCGGAGCCAGCCCATTTAGGGCTTTGAAAACAAATAAGAGGAGTTTAAAATCAATTCTGAACCGAATTGGAAGCCAGTGAGGCTGAGGCCAGAATTGGGGTGATGTGGTCACGCATTTATTGGCCAGTCAGAAGACGTGCAGCTGCGTTTTGGACTAGCTGCAGGTGTTTAATTGAGGCCTGGTCCATACCCACATAGAGCGTTGCAATAGTCCAGTCTCGAGGTAACAAAGGCATTAATAACCATTTCTAGGTCTTTAAAAGATAAATAGGACTTGGTCTTGGCCAAGTCTTATTTAAAAAAAGCAGGATTTGACTACGGTGCTGTCCTGCTTGTCGAATTTAAAAGTGCTAGTGAAGGTCACTCCAAGGTTCATGACAGAGGAGAGGATGTTTTCATTGAGAGAGCCCAGAATATCAACCGGAGAGGCTGTATGTATATGTTCTTAATGCTCTTAATGTCTTTCATTTTTGTAAAGCACTTTGAATTGCCTTGTGTTGAAATAAATAAACGTACCTTGCCTTAGTGAGACAAAATAAATAATCAGATACACTTTATTTGGCTTCAAATATATTTCCCAAGACAGTCGCTATAAGCGGAGGCCCTCTGGAGAAAAAGCAGCAGCCTGACAGGGGGCTCTATGACTGTAAAAAGCTTGAGTCAAGCTGACAAACGTCCACTTTTCTTTTAATTGATTTACATTTGAAGCAGTAGAGCAGTGTGATGAAGGGGTCTGACAGTTGATGAAAGCAGGCCTCCAGCGTTGTCTTCCCCTTTGATCAGCTGGAGTTTTTGATCTTGGCTCTGCTGTGGCTCCATTTTGGGATTCCTCTCCTGCCGAGTGGAAACATCTCTTCTGACACTTCTGAGCCATCTGTGAAACATGAAACATCCTTTGATTGACTCGGATTTTAGGGTTGATTCAAGCTCTGGAATAAAAATATGCAGAATTTCTCCTCTCAGTCTCACTCCCGTCTGTAATTTTTCATTATGACTGCCTATACTCCTATAGAGACTTACACAAGGTAAGCCTGTTGGTGAAATAAACCTCAAAACAACAACTTCAACTCATTTCCAGGAAACATGAAACGTCACTGCATCGAATTCTGAATTTGAAAGCAGTTACCTATACATTTTATATTAAAGTCTTTCCTTCTGCATAATTATTTTCCATATGTTCCTGCCTTTCTCTTCACTTTTTTTTATTAGATAAACATCAACATACAAAAGACCATAAATATTATTCAAATAAAATCTGGAATGCTTTACAAAAGTGGAACACAAGCTCAAACATTATTTGAATAGGCTTCTTGCTAAAAAAATAAGTATAAAAAGGAAGTACTCAAAGTTATTACAGTACCTCAGAATTGTATTTAGATAGAAAGCTGAGTAACCATACTTTCCATTACACACCGGTTGCTATGTAATGTTAAACCTTTAGGTAAAGTGCATGCCTTGAAGCTCAGACCAAGTTCTTTCTGGAAGACTGGGTATATTCCGCAGCTGCATATAATCAGCTCATCACGGGCGTGGTTTTTAACCAATTACATTCACCTTATTCTCCAGCAGCCAATCACCGTGCTGCAGCCAAACCTTGAAATGGTTCTCCTCTCTCCTGCAGTCAGCGTGATTTCAGGTTTTCATGCTGCCGCCCGCCTCCTCCCCATCCACCTCCTTTCATCACATCCAGTGCCAGGAGAGCTAATCCAAAGACCTCATCACACCTCCTCTTCATCCCATCTCCTCATCAAATCCATATCTTCATCATCATCACCAGTGTCTAGACGCCTGGGGGGAGGGGTTCCCTATATGCTCACGGCTGCATTTCCCCCTTTAGATATACCATTTCAGGATCGGGGTCTAATCGCCAAAGACTTTCAACATTTATCTTATGACATGTGTCAATAAATGTTCTTTAAACAAAATGAAGTCTCTCCTGATTGAACTGGATCTTGGAAGGATAATATGGGAGCAGCTCATTCTTTTCTGAGACAACGGTAAACACAAATGTGGGTGCCAGATATTCAGACAGACACTGAGCACAAGAGCATTTTCCAAGACGAGATGTTTATTGGTTTGCAAAGAAGCTGTTTTTACAAAAGCATGGAGAGAAAAAAACAATAAGAGAGGTCTGACAAGGGTTGAGTCTTCATGTAAACGCTGGTCCAATGCATATTCTCAAATACATCAAATCAGGATATTTCTGGAGTTTGCATCATATCTACAAGTGCTCCGTTTTTTTTGGAGTGGATGTTTAATGGCGAGAGAGCTGAAAGTGGATCGAACCGCCAACATGATACATGAAAGACTTCCAGATGATCAAAGTCTCAACACCCTGATGATCCTCAGACATCCCAGAAAACACAGACTGACTCTTACCCTTTTTTGCAGTTGAAAGAAAATAACATTTGATCCAATACTCGTTTCACACATTTCCTTATATCATAGTACAATATGTAATATAGGACCTCAAATACTTTCATTATAAAAAAACTCAACTTTTGTAATAGGCCTTCATATAAACAGCAAACATGTGTACGTTACCAATACAGTTTGTTATGACGTTACCACACACAACCCTGCTGGTTACACGGAAATACATAGAAATTATAACATGATTTTACAACCACACAATACATTAGCAACATTAGCAACATTAGCCTACTTCTACTCAGAAATGGACATCATGACGTGGATTTTTAGCACTTTTTAGTGTGTGAAAAGTTCTGGGAAAAGCTTGATTTTTAATACGTTGTGTCAGGGGTGTTCAAATATTGTAATTTGGTTAGCATTTAACTGGAATCTTCATTAATACTACGCTAGCAAAAAGGTTAACAGGCCAAAGGAAAATCTGCTTTAGAATACGGCGAAAACAGCCGATAAAAAAAATTAAGAAAGTACATAGAAAATATAATAGCTGCATCGTACGTGTATATAAAATGCCAGGTACTAGCTTACATGCACAACTAAATGCCTTCTGCTCGTTACTCAGCTCGGTATTCCTCATGTAAAAACTAAGCCTGTGAGGCCTTGTTATAAAATATGTACATCCATAGTCCAAAAATCAGGGTCACAGGGTCAAAACAAGTTTGGATAGGAAGGGGTTCTTATATTATATTAACAGCATTTCCACATGGGCATCAGATTACAATCAGAAGGAGAATAACATTCAGTTTTTACGTGGCATTTTTAAAGGGCTGAAGAACAATTTATATATCAGGTAGTTGAGAGCGAGAATCTTTTCCCAGGATCTACAGAACACATGGGATCATTAGGAGATCAGGAACTGGGTCTTAATGTATTCAATACTACATTTCAGGAAGAACCACATCATATGTTGAGGTTTTCTAAGCACATGTACCACAAATGTTTAAGCAGTTATGAGAGAAAGTGCAACAGTACCACCTCAGTATGCTCTCGTACCATGCCACCTGCACCACTGCGCACACACACACACACAGCTGGAAAACACACCAGTTGTTAATGCAGAATTAACTGTGCCATGTTCAGAAAACACACTCCCAGCACAGCTCCCTGCACTCACACACACACATACAAAACACACTCCCTGTTTAGAGCCCTTTAGTTCAAGATTCGTTGCAATTGTTCATCTCCCTCCCCCATAATCCCTACCTTAGGAGAAACAACTTCACGTTAACACACCTTGTTAGAACATCCACGAAACACACTGCTGAGTTATGGTACTTTTACATGGCGTATATTAACATTATTACAGGAAACTAGCAGTCCAAAATGGTCACCAGTTAAAAAAAACACCCGGTTAACACAATTACACATTATTCGTACACATTTGTTCTGTTGTTGTACTGTATTTTGACCTTTTAAACTGCACTGCCCTCTCATACCAAACTGTACTCGTTTCCTGTTTGTGTTTGAAAACGAGGAGTTGAGGACGACAGTCTGACTAACCAGGAGAAAACAAGTCCTGCGCTTATTGCTACTTGAAAAGAGCTAATAGATACTCAGTGCACGTATCAAACGCTGCACTTAGCACAGTAACAAGATGTTAAACCAAGAGGTGTCTTCAAAGTCTCAGTAATCAAAGCTTCATTGGTGTAAACAAAGGCAAACATTACATCATGCTTTGCAGTGAAGTCTGCTCTGCACAGATGTCATGGCTTCTTCCATATTCACAGCAGCAAAATGAGCGTGGTTACATCAAAACTGAAGTGTAAAAAACCTGAATGGTAGTTCTCTGCAGCTTGGTGAAACTGTCTATGCCTTTTTGCTGAGTCAAGCAGCTCAAAAAGTGGATTAGGACCATGACGCAGCATTAGGAGCCTTCATTCAACTCTGTTTGATATGAAGTGTAACATCTGTCTCTGAAGATAAGCTTCTTCAACCTGGTCCAAGCTAATTCAAACCTTCTAATAAGTCAATCTTTAGGGGTTTAGAGGTTGTAAATAATGACTTTCTTAATTGTGACGGATCATATTACTATAAGGCAGGGGTCGGCAACCCCTGGCACGCATGCGTTGGTGTGCCGTAACCAGTGGCACACTAGGAATAAGTGTGCAAAATATTTAAATTGTATTTTCGGATCCTGAACGAGACCGCCGCCAGATCGCGTCTCCCCGTTACCTGCAGAAGGAAGCCATGCACGCAACGCAGCCCCGCTCTCTTTAACTCCAGGCGACTTTCTGCCGCTTTCCTCCGTGGTGCTGTGCTGAGTACAATTCACGATCGTCGGCACACTGATCAAAATGGCACTTCATATCAAAAGGGTTGCCGACCCCTGCTATAAGGCATTGATAGGAACAACGTTTGGGCTAATCGCTTGAGAGATAAAAATCCCTTCGGTTGATCCTCCTGCAGAATAAAGCTGGCTTTGTCTTTCTAGCTTTTTCATGCAGATCTCATTGAAAATGTAAGACCGTTTAGACCAAAAGCTGTTTTCATCAATGGCCTATAACTGCGTTTTAAGTCTTATTATCCATAAGTAAAGCAATATGTTATATCTCATAAACCCTATCTAAGTTTGTGTAAAACCTTACAGTGAATGTTGATACTGTAGGAGGCGTAAACCAAGCACCTTAAGACAGGATACTTCTAATACTGTACTGTGAGTGTTGCGGATAACTTCTGCTACTACTGTGGAGTTATTATAACTTCCTTTAAGACTTAGTAAAGGGAAATACTTGAGTGTAGAGTGGAAAGATTATAGAGACAGTATTGTGTTAGACTGAAATCCTGCTTCCTGCTTTAAAGCGTCTGTCTGTCTGTCTGAGCGTGGACACATCGCTGAGGTGAAACGATTCAGGAAACACTTTAAACACATCCTGTAGGACTGACTATAACAGCACCGGGCGTACCACCAAAAAACTGTGACGGTAAGTTATAATGTTGTGCATCACTAAACTGTATCTTCTATGCTACTATATATGAATACTATACATTCAAATACCACCAGGGTCTGCTCCTGCTTCCAAAAACACCGTACTCCTAATGTGACTGAAGTTTGAGTTGAGTTGAACTCCTGCACACTTTGACAGCAACTTCTTGAAATATCCACTAAACTGTGTGTGTGTTCTTTAATATGAATTAGTTGCATATTAGTTTAGAGTATGATTCGAATAAGCTTTGCGTGAAATAACTGCTGTGACGGCAGAAATCTCAAACTCATTTAAAAGCCTTTCCTCCTCTCTCCTTGCCTTTAAAGTAAACAGTCATGGATCTACTTCCTGTCCAGCATACAAGGGGATGGCTGCAGATCACTACATCTACCAACACACATGCAGTGTACTGTACCGTATCCCGTCTATGATATAATCCTCATTTTGGTGTATTTAGGTCGCTGAGACTGCAGCGTGTTACCGTGACAACAGGGATAAACCCAGGGGAGGGCAGGGGAGCGGAGTTGGAAACACACCAGCTCCCCTAAAAACAGGGTGCAATAATCTGCACAAATATGATCGAGCGGCAAACCGCACCAATGAACACAACTGGAGGGATTTCAAATCTGAGAAAGTGTCAAATCTGACACAATATTTGCTTTAAAGCAGTTCTATCTCATAAGAAAATCATGTTTCAGCCCTTGTGGGAATTTATCAATGCTCAGGTTGAATATCTTAACACTGCTCAGGTCCAGTACTGTATAATTTTACTGCATAGAAATTCTATAACCAGTGACTTCTTTTCCAACTTGATAAAAATGCATATTCCAGATAACCCTAAATGGGTTTGGAAGAGTCTTACAGTTTCAGAAATAAAATATGAGCTGCTCAGACTGAGACAGATGTTTTCCTGAGAAGCTGCATCCTTGAAAGCACTCCAGACCTGCGTCTACCTCAGCATCCTTATAGGACTCAACATAAAAAATGAATGCGCCATTAATAAACCATGAGGTCCCTGATCTGAAGAAACTGGGGCTATGAGGAGAAAACACATTTACCCTAAAAAGCATCCTGGTTCAATAGGAAGGAGAGAATGAAGATGTCTAACTTATCAAAGTGGGAGCCATTTTTCCAGTTGTTGCAGTGTTGCATGATGGGTTATGGATGATGGCGTAACAGGCGCACATGTGTGTGTATGCGTGTGTGGATTCATCTCTGGACCAGTCCTTGCTTCACACACCGAGTTGCAGAGCAGGAAGAGCGAGATGTTAACCGAGCTTGGTGATCTGTAGATCTCCTTGTATCTGTACCGTGTCGATGGAGGTGAACGATTTCACTTTGTGATAAAAGTCAAAGAGCTGGTGTCCGTCCACGAATATCCGGAACCTCTGGTGCTCGCAGTGGATCTCAATCTGCAGGGGGAGGAAAGAGGAACATATAAAAAGTCAATTACAATTTATATTCAGCACATAAAGAAACTTTGGAATTCCCACTGAAGCTAAAACAAAACAGTTATAAAGGCTATTTTTGTCAGAAAAGACGAATTAGCTTTCTTGAATAAAGTTAGTGAAGTGAGTGTTTCTTCTCACGGACATATCTCTTCGCTATGGGCAATGTGGCATCCTGACTTTCACCAGTGACGAATACGCTCCTCTGTCTAGTTCATAAAAGGAGATGTGTTGATTCTAGAGAATTCTTAAAGGGCCCATGTCATGCTTTTCTGGTTATTACCCGTCCCCTTCTGTTATTAAGCTTTTTCTGCATGTAAACGGTCTGCAGAGTCACAAACCCTCAAAGTACACCCTGTAGCGATGTAAAACTCTAACACAGAAAAGACCTGTCTGTGCTGCCCCAGAACGCCTCGTTGGACATTTCTCTTTTTCCATTTGTTTCTGACGTCATGGTTTGGTTGCGGTTCCCGGAACCAAAATGGACCAATCCGCGGAGCTCCTCACACACCAGGACCTTTAGCGTACATTTTCAACTAACAGGGAGTCCCATTGACTTGCATAGAGCTCCCTGAACACTTGTAATTGTCACGGTTATCATGTCATGTCACAGTTCTGTCTTGGTTTGGGTGTTTTCGCTGTTCTCTATGTCATGTTTTCCTCCTGTCGTTAGTTTCCCTGGTGTGTCTCGTTAGCTGATTGTGTTCACCTGTGGCCCTTGTGTTTCTCCTCCCCTGCCCGGCTGTGTCTCGTCTTGTAATTATCCCTCCCTGTATTTAGTCTTGTCTCGTCCTGTGTTCAGTGTTGGTGCTTCTTTTGTTGGTGACTGAATTCACCCCGGTGAGTGTTCTGTTTTGTATGTATTAGTTTCATTATCCTTGAAATAAAGGATTATCAGAGTTATCTGCATTTGGGTCCTGCTTCCTTCACTCAACCGTGACAGAAAGCACCAACACTGAACACAGGACGAGACAAGACTAAATACAGGGAGGGATAATTACAAGACGAGACACAGCCGGGCAGGGGAGGAGAAACACAAGGGCCACAGGTGAACACAATCAGCTAACGAGACACACCAGGGAAACTAACGACAGGAGGAAAACATGACATAGAGAACAGCGAAAACACCCAAACCAAGACAGAACTGTGACATGACATGATAACCGTGACAGTAATAGAGTTGGGATGGCGGAGAAATGCTCTCCGCAGACCCATTCTCACAGCGTTATAAACCTTTTTCTTTCTCAATATCAAGCCACACTTATTGTTTTTACTTCGGCTGTGAGTGTTTGTGTGTGCTCAGGATGAGTTTCGCGCAGTCCCGCTGTATCGCCGACCCGGAAACCGCACCAGTAAGCCAGCTCACTGAGCAGCGAGCCTCGCAACGTCCCGACCAATCAGAGCACACTGGGCTCACAGGGAGGGGGGGCAGGCGCTCCAACAAGCCGTTTAGGACAGAGAGTGAATACACAAACTATACAGAGATGCTGTTTGAGAAACCAATGTGAGTTTGGAAAATTGCACAATGTAAATCTATTCTAGTAGACCTCAACAATGGAATTATGTTCAGTAGAAATGGCCATGACATGGGACCTTTAAGAAGTGCAAGAAAACACTATAACTACCATACTAAAAGCACATGGGATAAGTTGTTTCAATCCTCGCATTTGTTACTTAAGATTGCATCATTCAGATAGTAAGAAAAAGTCTAGTGTGACACCTCTTACATTACGTCATTTATATTCATTTTCAACATAAAATGCTGCGGCTTGAACTGAAAACAATCACTGAACCAAGGTGTTATGGGTCAAAAGAGAAGGGTGTTCACCAGCCACCTAGAAATCCTGCTACTCTACAAAACGATTAACAAGCGCTTTTCTTTTTGTGTTTAACTGGAATCAGCCCACCAAAACGCTGTCTGATGAATACGCTAAAAATGTGACTCCACGTTGCTTCCAAGCAGCTGCACACTGTGAATCTCAGCAAACCAAACACAGACAAGCAAACAGAGTGAACCCCTCTGTACAGTTCAGACCAAAGAACACAAAGATCATACTTCCTGCAAAAGATGTTTCCGATCAACTCAGAAACACAAAGCAGCCGTCCTGCTCTGAAGCCAAACAGCACGTCATGTGTCTGTCATGCATGTCTCTGAATTCATCAGCGCCATCTGCCAGCTTTAATCTCCAGAGTCATGTCTCTGCTGACCTGCTTGGTCACGCTGCAACCTCAAACAATGACACTTTATCAGAGAGCGGACATTACATAACCACAAGGGATCAGCTCTAAAGACAGGCAGGAAAATGGTGCCCATTAGGGACTGAACCCTTTCCCTCAATTCAAATACGTAAACGGCTGCTTCGTTCACGTTGGATTGAAACACGTGACTATATTTTTAGGCGAACACCATGTGTGTCATTCTAGTGCATATACAGAATTTATTGGAGCAGACAAGTCCTCAGGTCTTATGAGCATTACTCATCATGCATATGTGCTGCTGCTGCTGCTCAACCCCCCCCCCCTCTCCTCCTCCGACACACAAACAGCTGATGCTGACCCCGATGCAGCAACCAGACCAACACACAGGATGCAGCCTGTATTCAGAGTGGAGAGATATGATGAAGGATGGAAAACATTTCCTGTTTGTCTCTTATTTCTTTACAGCAAGGCGACATGCGATTAGCGCTGGTACAGTGGGCTGCTTGTAATGCTGAGGACAGGGTTTTAAAAAGACATCAAAACATGAAGCAACAAACAAACAACTGACAGACTGTGTTGGAAGATGAAATAGAGAAATGGTCACAAAATAAATGCTGTAGATCAAAAACTGATTCTTGCTTGAAAAAAATCTTAATACAATGAATTACTAAACATACTCCTCTAGCACTAATTACATCTCGCATCATTAGCACAACATTATCTCAAGGACCAAACATCTACTTGCTTAGATACGTGCGCCAGTTGCCCCAAGGTGTATAAAAAAAGCCTGATATGTATTATTTAAATTCTTCTTACTGCATGCACCGACAGGTTGATTGAACTTTCTAGGAAAGATTTCAAAGAAGTGTGCCGGCTATCCTAATGAAAATGATTATTTAAACTCTCCTGCTTTGTTTACATTCAAAACTCTGGCATTGACTCTTCTCATAGTTGTCGTCTTTTCTTTTGCACAAATTTTGATTCTGCATCTTATTTTGTCCTTTAGCACCTTGTGCTTACCGTGTTGACACGGCTTAAAACGGTTAAATAGCACAAATGGCCCTGAAAAAGCTACGAAAACACAACACATCGCAAGGACAAGTTATTTCAAGCACACCCCATCGTGAAGCATTTGAGGGTCGATTTGCCATTTCAACTTTTTATTTATTGTAAATCTTGTTAATAACCTGTTTTAACTTTTTTTTTTTTGACAAGTTATCTGATTGCATTAAAGGTGGGGTCGGTAAGAATGGAGAAACCAGCTTGAGTGAGCTAGAATTTGAAAGTACGCAGCCGAAAGAAATCTGCCCCTTCCTTCACACTTCCTGACAGAGCCCCTCCTCCAACACACACGAACGCGCACATGACCAATGAGGGCACGAGATAAGTTTGTGCACAGATGGAAGGCTGACAGGCAGGTAGGCCATCCAGTTACTTTAGCCGGGCCGGCTCAGATGATTGGTTGTGCTTTTTACAGCGCCACGGCTTCCACTGATGACATTTTTTTATGTATTTATTGTCAAAGCATTTAATGTTTTCATTGCTATCGGGATGTTAAGAGCATTCCATGGAATATAACAAGTGTTTCTGAAGTGAATTACCTTCCCCACCTTTAACACCCCTACTGCTTGCTCTTTTTGGACTCTTGTTTGAAGGCTATGCACGTGGAGCCAAAACAAAGAAGAAAACAACAGTAATAACAGTTGAAAGGAAATCCAAGGTGTAAAAAAGAAGATAACCATAACTGTAACCAAGGTGGTTTAGAAAGGTGTGAATCAGGTCAAAGGAGAATGATGCTAGAAGCAAAGAGGGCATCCCAAAATATTCCCAACCTGCACTTGCTTGCAAAACGGGAGGCACCAGAACCACCTTGTATGTGATCACAGAAAAAGCATCTTTACCCTAAAAGGCTGATCGGGGATGAAGGGAAAGTAGTCGGTGGACGCCTCCTCCGCGGTCCACTTCCCAGCGATGCGGGCGCTGCGCATGAACTGACGGTCATTGAAGCGGGCGGTGAGTTTGAGGGCCACGTCGTGCAGAGTGTCGTCCTTCTCCGAGTCACGACCACAGGTCAGGCTCACGTCAAAGCTGAGGGAGGAGGGGAACAGAGGAGTCAGACAGGCAACATATGAGACCAATAACTAATCTGGGATAAGAGCAAACCTATTGTTAATTATGCATAATCCCTGCTGCTAGTTTGTGTCTGCCCCCCTTCCCCAACAGCTGTGGTGTGAACACACAACCTTCTTTGTGTGAGACATGATGACACTTTTGTTATGGTGTAGTGGTGCAAACATAAAAAACATTTGAAAATAAGATGTAAGGGGTCAAAAATATAACGGTTAAAACGTTAAAAAGGTTCAAATCACTTTTTCATAAAAAAAAAAAAGTATTTACACCAAATGTAAATATACAAAAGAAACTAAAAGACAAATATATTTAAAAAGTATTAAGATGAAGATATGACGATATACGACTGTAGTGTTTTATATTTTAAAGTGGAGGGCTGTGCAGAAATGTGCAAAACATATTCAGAGAGATGAACATGAGAACTAGAAGTACAGTAACCAACTTGCTGAGATGCAACAAAGAAAAAATCTGTTTCTTAGAGCCTCTCAGCAGCCGGGACATTCACATGAACTTTGGCATGAAAAGTGCCAGCAGCAGCAGCAGCCTCTCAACATGATGAAGTCATCGGGAGGTTTCTTCCAAGTTTGACACAAGTTTCCATATAGGGTGAGGACACACCCAAAGCAAGTCTGCTTCAATGGCTCTATTTTTTCCATGTTCCCCCCTTTTTTTGTCCCTGCTGGTTGGAGAACGCCCTTGTCTCTGCATATTTAAGAAGCCACTATTCTCTGAAGCTGCCCACGCATTACTCACTGTGTCCTGGAGTGGATGTGCAAGTAGTTTAAGAACAAAACCACTTGAATAGGATGTTTTAAACATGGTGAATAAGCAAGCCTCTTGATAGGGACTCTGCATGCATTGTTAAGTGTTATGTTACCTCTCTGGCTCCAG
The DNA here is from genome assembly GCA_902827135.1 of Harpagifer antarcticus. Taxonomy (NCBI): domain Eukaryota; kingdom Metazoa; phylum Chordata; class Actinopteri; order Perciformes; family Harpagiferidae; genus Harpagifer; species Harpagifer antarcticus. The sequence goes on along the minus strand of CADEHL010001155.1, from coordinate 844,972 downwards.
TTCGACTATGCCCATCACTATAATCTTCTTCCCTGGCCGCATGCCTCCCCGGATGCGTCCACTGAACGGCACCGTCTATGCAAAGCAATGTGAATGTATTAAGCAGAGCATCAAACAAGGACATATGAGATCCGTGAAGGCATCTTTCCTACCAGCAGGCGGGAGATTTCCTTGTCAGGTGAGATGAGGCCGGGGTTCCCCAGCGAGTCGTTCAGGTGGTCGTCCTCCACATTCTTCAACACCAGTGACAAAAGACACAGGATGAAAAATGTCATTTACCGCTCCAACAGGTAGGATATATTAAGAACATGTCAGGTTAAACACACAGCACCAGGTTTATTGATACACATGTGGCCTTGCATGCGGTTCTTCCCAAACAATGAGGTGGTAGCACAACCTGTCATGTTGTTTGTCCTGTTGTGCTCCATGTGAGATAAGAATTTGGCCTCATAAAAAGCGAATTAAACGCGATAAATTAGCTAGTGGAGCCGCTTAAGTATGCACTCACCACCGATACATTTCACCGAGAGCATATTGGATTTCCTCCCGGCTACAGATGAAAGAGGAGCCGCTCATTCACGGCGCTAGGTGCTCCACATTTACAATAAGCCCCGGATAATGGACCCTACGCCGCTTTGTGTTAAACCCACAGCCCTTCATGCACACGAAATTAATTCAGACACTTGTACACCCTCACCATGCTCCGTAAAAGCCCCCAAAATACTCACTATTCCGTCTTTTTCCGCTGCCTGCACCGCCATCTTGAGCAGAAGAGCAGGATGCTTATTAAGGGAGCAGAGCTGCCGGAGTCTCTGTGTGTGTGTGTGTGTGTGTGTGTGGTGTGTGTGTGTGTGTGTGTGTGTGTGTGTGTGTGTGTGTGTGTGTGTGTGTGTGTGTGTGTGTCAGCGGCGTGGCACTGACTCAGGAGGATATTCCTGTTCATGCCTCTATTCTTGGGTCTCTCTCTCCTCCAGTGGTGTATTGTAATTAAGTATTCTACATTTACTCAAACACTGTACTTAAAAAAAACAAAAAACAGATGTACTTTATTATTTTCACATTACGCTACTTCATACTTTTTCTCCACCACAGTTACTACTTAGTAGTAGTAATTACTAGGCTACTACTAAAGCAGATGTAATTGCTTTACTTTATATTTAAATAGCGAGGTAAAGTAACTAAGTACATTTACTCAAACACTGTAATTCAAGTAAACCCTACTTTTACCAAGGGAAACATTGAAGTGATAACAACATAAATGGACCAATTATTAAACATGTTTGAAATATCTGGTGCTTAAAATGGCCATTTGGCATAACGAGTACTTTTATTTTAGACACTTAAAGTATTACAAATTTGAATGCAGGACAGTAAATGACTTATAATGTGAGTACTTCCTCCACCTCTAGCATCATATCCCTCCACCACACTGATATCTGCTGACGTATGCTTTATCATCATTACTGACCAGAAGCTTAATCCCCTTCTGTTGGAGGAGGCTAATCGGACAGATTCCCCCCCAGCCTTCAGCCAATAAGGCAACATGCCTCTTAAGGGTTTAATGTGATAGATTATACAGTGTATAATTCAATTGAATAACTGCCTTTATGTGCTTTGTTCAGGTTACATGTGACACTGTGGTGCTCTGGCTGGCCTAATTGGCAAACGTGTGCAGTGCACAGTCGCTTACTTTGAATGATTTAACCTCTGAGGCTACACATAGCTATATTTAGATCAGTCATAGTGGTGAGCCTGGAACATTAATTACTTTTCATTGAATGTGGACATCCACTTTGCCTCCCTTTTTAATTGATTTTTGCACAAACACCCCCTATCCTCCCTCTATCTGTCCATCCCTGTGCATAACATCCATATATTCAGCGTAACAGGTGACTATTCTGCCCTATTCCCCTATGTGGAACTTTGAGTGCATTACAAGCTTTTATGAGACTTTATTGACCACACATTGGGACATTGTTTTGTTACAGCAGCATGTAAACAAGGCATTGCACATTGAATTAAACATTGAATTAAATACAAATAACCAGTACATATAGACACATTAACAGTAGAAAGATACACATGTATTGATGATATATAGCACATGTGTCAAACTCAAGGCCCGGGGGCCAAATCAGGCCCTTGGTGGATTTAATTTCGGCCCGCAGGATAATTTCTAATTCCTATTAGATCTGGCCCGCCGGTACATTGCACGCACACCTTCACTCCATCCTGAGGGTTTCCTCCGCTCAGAGCCTGAGCCCAAACATTGATGAACTTGCACCCAAGATGAGGTGCCATGTAACTGCTTGAACTAGCATCACAGAGCAGCACACTGAGTTTAATGGATGTTTCCTTCTGCACTTTCCTTCTTGAGACAACAGGGCATGTTTGGTTTGTTCTTTGAGGGAAATAGTTTTGTTGAAGCTGTTGTTGGCCTGTGGGAAAATGTAATCATAAGAAATGACTCTGGAAAAGCTGCAGATCGAGCCATAAGAAATGAATGCAACTGATTATTTAATGTTGTTTTTATAGGCAATAATTTAAGCTTTCTTAGTTCCAGGTTTAATATGTGCAATAAGTTCATTTCAATAAGTTCTGCAATACACATTGAACCAGTCCGGCCCTCGACTAGTACCCATTTTTATTATTTTGGCCCACTGTGTATTTGAGTTTGACCCCCCTGATCTATAGAGACACTATCAATTCACAGAATAGGTTAGGGGATTGACTAAACAAGATCAACTTACCGACAAAAAAATATAAAGATAGGATACTATATACAGTTTTTTACATATCTGACACTTCAGTCGATTACAAGCTGTGTATATCAGGGATTTCATTCATGCATAAGTGATTACACTCGTGTCTCTTATGGTAATACAACCTTTGCTTCTCAGGGCCGTCTTGTGGTTTCTTTAGGAACTACATCTCAAACCATATTTTAAAAATAACTTGTTGACAAATGTTCTCTGCAGAGTTTCGATGAAAGAAGAAATGTCAAACATGCCTGGGATGGACGTGTGGGAACATTTGACCTCTTTCAGGATGAACCAGTTGGAAACATGTACGTTCCCTGAGGAAGTGAAGGAGAAGCGCTCCCGAACAAGACCTCTGACAGCGGACACACAATACTGAAGGTGAGTCTAAATGAGGTGACTGCAGTCACTGCTACAGGCAGGCTGCTAACACTGCAAAACATACCAATGACATCCTCTTATTTGGTGTTCCTATGGCATATGTGCACATACATTAAATAACTGGTACTGGGTGTGTATTGTGTATTTTGTAAATTGTGTAATTTCTACTTTGCTTCTTAATTATATGAAGCTTTCTTTGGCTCTTTACTTGCTGTTACAATGTACATTTACCCTCTGTGTGATGAATAAAGGTTTCAGATACTGATTCTGAATAAGTTAAATTGGTTCCAAGTTCTTTTCTTCAGAACAACTTGGGAAACAGACGCAGGCAAATAACTTCACAAAGGGCCAAAGACGATAACCAAGTGATTCCATTTAACCAATTTGGTATTTTATTAATTTAGTTTAAAACAAACATGATGAATAACCTCAACATTGCATATCAAATTACATGTCAATTAATATCGTATGGCATTACTGTATCTTTCAGCATCCTGAAGCAGTTTTTTTCTTCTAGTTTTCTTCCTTTAAAAGTGCATTCTCTCACAGCCCCAGTCCTCCAGGCAGTGCTAGTCTGTAAATGAGGTGCTTGAGTCCCTCTGGAGTTTCCTGAAGCAACACTTTCCCTCCTGAGCTGCTTCAGTAATTGAACTCTTGTTCTGAACTCCATCTTGTGGTTTATGTGGGTACTACACCAACATCTTAAACAATTATTTCAAATGTGTAAATCACATTTTTGTTATGTTATTATCAGCCCTTTACAGTAAACGGTTATATTGTGTGGTCTGCAGCACAAATACACTTTGGCCTACAATTAGCATAAGCTACACAAAGTAAAACATCAGTATTTTTATTTTTGTATTATTTCTTTAATGTTTTCTTGTAATGGCTCTGTAGAAACAGCTGAAGTGACAATGAACATGTGAAAAACCAAGTAAATCCTGCAAAAATCCAATATGTATAGTCAGTCGTTTCTAAGACTGTCAGCGTTTAACACAACAATAATCTTGAGTATAAACATCTCCCACAGTGCATTCCCCACCCTCCCTCCTTCTCTCTCCCTCTCTCCTCTCTCCTCGTTCCCCCTCTCTCCTCTCCTCGCAGAGCTCCAGCCGGTGTCCGGTCCCTCCCCCCTGCTGCTGCCATGGCCGCGGAGGATGCCGGTCGGGATGCTGCGACCCCCGGACCTGCTGAAAGCACCGAGATGGACGAACGGGTAAGATTTATTTCGGATCATTATGCATGCTTTCTTTGCTAAAACGATGGAAGTCGAGACTCGACAGTGCCAGGCCTCCCGGTATCTGTCACGCTGCTGCAGCAAGATGGAGAGGCTGCTGCAGGATGCACCGACGAAGAATGCCCGTTATCTGGTTTTGGCACAATATTTAAGGAGGTAATGTGTGGTTCGAGGAAGCAGGATGAGCTGTATCGTACACGTGAAGCGAGAAAAGGGATCCATGTGACGCGCTGGTGTGGAAAGCAGAAGTGCAGCAGCTGGTCGGTGCAATGCATGCAGGGTTCAGAGCTGATAAACACGGGACACACAGAGGCTGTCCTCCCGCAGTTTGGGTTGCTCTCCTCTCGTTTGCGGCGGATTGAAACTCGCCTGTCGAGACCGGTTTCTTCCGCTGGTCGGTGACGCGAGTTGGCAACAACTTGGCAGGCAAGGTAGGACATTTCCTGCAGATCAGAGTGTGAATGAGAGAGGCTTTGTTGGGCTGATTGAGGCCACTATCGGAGCACCAGGAGAGCCTGCTGCAGATGTGCTTATAAGCCTGCTTATTATTGGATGATGGTTGGAAGAGTGAGACTGCAGCTAAACCCACTTTATGTTATTGATTTTATCACAAACTGGAGTAGGATGGGTCACATTATCAAGCAATTAACATGTCCAAATGGCAACTTGCCAGAGCCTAACGGGATATTTTCAAGGGATATGAAAAGCCATGTTAGCCATGTTAGTATTCTAAAGTAGACATTTTACGACATGCAGGAAACAGTGAATTGGGTGAATCTGACAACTTGTTAATCTGCAACGATCAAATATGTTGTTTTTGTGCAAAATGGCTACAAAAATAAATAGATAAAAAATAGATAGAATTCCATTTCTGTTGTTAATGTATTGTTGTGAGCATACCGGTTAGAGTCTCTTGAGAAGGGTGTGTTTGAGTGAGTGAGTGTGTGTGTGTGTGTGTGTGTGTGTGTGTGTGTGTGTGTGTGAGAGTGTGTGTGTGTGTGTGTGTGTGTGTGTGTGTGTGGCCTAGCATTACTATACTTGTGGAGACCTAAATCTGTTTACATAGTCATGTGTGGGGACTCGCCTCCCTTATGGGGACAAAATGGAGGTCCCCATAAGGGGAATAATTAATTTTAGGGTGACTTGGTTATGTTTAGGTTAAGGGTTATGTTGGTTATGGTTAAGGTTAGGATAAGTCTCCAGGAAATGCATGTAAGTCAATGTAATGTCCCCTGAAGTGATGTATACATTGTGTGTGTGTGTGTGTGTGTGTGTGTGTGTGTGTGTGTGTGTGTGTGTGTGTGTGTGTGTGTGTGTGTGTGTGTGTGTGTGTGTGTGTGTGTGAGAGGTGGTATTATTTAGAGGAAAGTGTCCATTCTCCAGCTGTCTCCGGGTGAACTGAACCTGTTCTTCCACATTAGTTCTGTGGGCGGAGATGTTTGTGTCACATGCTCTTTAGTTGCTTCAGTCTCACAGTTTACTCATCAGCTGCTGTACATCCTTTCCACTTCTCCTCTTTCTTACCTCTCAGGGTGAGTGGTTTCTGAGGTTCTGTTTGTTTGTCATTAGCAGTCGGTGTGTTTACCTGTAGATGATTATATATTTTATCGAGTTGTGTCTCAGGTGATGGATCTTAACTGGGTTTGAAATCAGATTGTTATCTAAAGACCTCCAGCATTGTTAGTGAGATCTTTCTTTGTGTATATTCTGCAGAGCAAGGTTACAGTGTCAAAGGTGAGGCCAACCAAATGTGCCAGATTACGCAATGCAAACCCCATAATCTCCTCACTGTTGATTGAGAGATGTTGGATTAAAGGAGGGAGTTAGTTGGAGAACCCGGGAAAGCCCGTTAAGAACGTGGCTGTTAGAGATTACTGGCAAAGGATTGTTTTACGACCCAAATACTCTGTCTGCTGCAGCTGGACAAGATGCAAAGAAACCACGTGGAAGGTATAGTATTCTTTATCATGTTGTTGTGCCAGAAATGAGATCACACTCGTTTCACGTCCCCTTTTTTTATTCATAAAAATAGACCAACCTTTTTCAGTGGTTTGAGGACTGGCTTACTTAGAAAAATGGTTTGCATTTCTTTCAGATGCTTACATTAAAGTATTTTTAAACTACCATCACTCTGGGAGGCTGTGGCTCAGTGGATAATGTGCTGGACTTCAAATCAGGGGTAGCATGTTCGAGTCCTACTGCAGTCAGCATGTCGTTGTGTCCCTGGGCAAGACACTTCACCCCAAATTGCTCCTGTGGGGATTGTCCACAGTACTGAATGTATGTAGGTCGCTGTGGATAAAAGTGTCTAACAAGTGACATGTATAATGTAATGTCTGACTGATGGAGTCTGTGTTTACCTCAGGAGGTAAGCACACTCAGGAGGCAGATGCTTTGTTCCTCAGGAGTCTGCAGCAGCAATTTACTCACTGTGTTGTGTTCTCACCCTCGTTTAAGGGGTTTTATACTCCTACAAATTGAAGGGAGGATCACAGCAACATATTATGTGTCTAAGAGCTTAAGTATTTGTGCTTTTTTCATCTTGTTTAATATGTATGGAACCTCTTCCTGTATCTGATAACAACGCAAAGGAGGAGGGACACTCCCTTCCCGCCAAATTTGCTTTTATATACAAATGAAACTGATTCTGCCTCTGACTGATGCACATGTGTGTGTGTGAATCTGTAAGACCTCGCTGTCCTTTTGTCACATTAGCTCAGTTTAATTTGGTTAAATGTGCTGTCAGACAGTCATGAAGATCAGCTGTGCTGTTTAATAAGGTCTTGTCCTCTCTTCCAGCTGAAGGAGGGGAACATGAAGGCTGATCTGGAGGCTTCTCTGCCTTCTGGGCCGGAGGATTTTGCGATCCAGTGTCGAGATGTGGGTCGGTCGTACGGCAAGATGAAGGTCCTCAACAACCTGAACCTGAGCGTGCCACAGGGACAAATGTGAGTGCAGCACACTGAATACAATCTGTGGTCATGGCTGTGATTTACACACTGTTTGACTTATGAGTGATAAGTCATGTATCTATTTATCTCTGACAAAACTAAACCAGACTTCAAAAGTGTATTCTTCTTTATCTGTTCTTTTGCTTGGACATTTAACAAGTCTGGTCAATAAAATACAACTCCTTTTACAATGGCTGTCTCTTGAAAATAAGTGATAAGGAAACAAGAAGAAGGGAGACAAGGAGTAAATGAAAAATGCTTAAACATAAACACAGAATTATTGAAGCAACCCACATTTTGATAAGATAAAGTTGTATTGTTTGTCTCCACTTCCCACTAAAGAGGCCGCAGCAAAGGACTTTTCCCTCATCATGCAAATACGTTTTTGCATACTGGGGTGATGTGTCCACTTCCTGTCTGAAACCAGTCTACTCATGTAGTTTGTTGTCAAATATCAACAGGGAGACGTTTCTTTCAAACTCTTTCGCCTTTTTTATATTCATTAAAAGAGAGAAATAGGCTGAACAACAGGCTGATCATGAATTGTAGTTTTCTTTCAACTCTAACCAGAAAACCGTGGTGAAGAGCGCAACACTTATTCCTGCCTCTTGATTAATACATTCTGGGGGGAAAGTGTAAAGTATTCCTTTATCCAACAGGTGTTTAAGTATAGCATATCAGGGTGCAATGTAATCTTCTGCTGTTGCGTTTTGACTGACAGTAACTTACACAATGTCTTTCAGGGCGTGTAACTACAGCATGTTAGCCTGCGAGCTTGATCTAATATAGTCATCTTTTTATCTTATGGTGTAGGTGCTTACATAGACGCTATCTACTTCCTTTTTTGGAACACTGATGAGAAACTCTTTAAGTTTCTTCAATTAAACAGAAACTACACTTCCTCTAACATGCTCCACTAGTTTCATGACACATTTATGATTACTGAATATACTCGTTAGAGCTTTGAGTGTTTGCTACTAATTTCATATACTGTTAACTCTAAAAACACATGATATAATAACAAAATAACATCAACTCTGACAGCTTGCAAAATTACCCTGAGAGACTTTTATCTCCAATTACTTCACTACTTCAGACTGTAACAAAACTACTGTGAAAAAACGTGCAATATATACTTTCTACATTTTATTAACGGTATTACTGCTACTACCATACTTTTTTATATTCACTTACTTCTCATGGGTTTGCCTCTTTATTAAATATACTAATAAAGTATTTCTGTTTCTGAAATGCTGTGTATTCTGTGTTGCAGTTATGGTCTTTTGGGCCCCAGTGGGTGCGGGAAAACCACACTACTGAAATGCATCGTGGGAACTTTGAAGATCTCACGGGGTCACATCAGCGTTTTGGGGAAGCCTCCTGCGTTCCCTGGTCATCACGTGCCAGGCAGGATGGTCGGGTACATGCCGCAGGTAAACACCTTTTAAAATGTATATACACACCATGCATTTAGTCCTGCATGAAGTATTTGTAAAAGCCACAAAACGATGCAAATCCAAGGCGTTTAACCTCCTGTTGTTTGCACGTATACACACACACACACACACACACACACACACACACACACACACACACACACACACATAAAAAAACAGTAAGAAGTAAGAGCATTATGCAGGAGAGGTTAAACGGCCACCAATGGCTTATGAAGATACTGCCCCTATTAAATATCCATAGTCATAGAAGTTGAGAAGTTGAGATGTATAACAATAAAATCCATGAAGTGTTATAAATCAAATGTAGTTTTTTAAATAAGGATAATCTAGACCACAGTGATGGAAGTAGGTTGTCCCTGCTTAACTACATTAAATTGAGGTTTAATTAGAGTTAAACATTTCTTTGATTGGCTCTTTTTTAAATATGCAGATGCCAGGTCAAATGAGTTGCAGCTCTTTGTTAGCATCCAGTCCAATTACTTAGCTTACAAATGGTCATTCTGCCGGAATAAAGCGTTTACAAATGGTCAATATCATAACCATCTGAAGTGTGGTGGAGGGTTACGGAGCGTCCACACTACAGCTTCAAAAAAAGCTTGGAGCTTGGGGATTTTATTCGAGCAACGCGACGAACAACCAATCACATGAATCTCCCGCCCCCGACATACAAAGCAAAAAACCCCGGGGATTTTATGTGAGCAATATATATAAACTCCCCAAACAGGCGAAAACCTACCAGTTTCACCCACTGTCTCTGCCACCTGCCTCCATGACTGGTTCTTCTGGTTTGTATCCCGGTAGGTGAAGAGGGTCTGGTCATACAAAACCGGGTGATTTGCTACGGCGATAAATAGTTTCTCCTCCATCTTTTTTTGAAATATAGAAATCAATGGCGGGATATCTCTCCCAGCTTAGACGCAGTTTGATTGGCTAGCGCTTGAGCTGTCAAATTTTCAGAAACAGGATTTGATTGGCTGGCGCTGGCTACTCCGGCGTCTCCGGCGTCGACAGACCGCTATGCTACCCACAATTCAGTTCGGCGAAAAGCGAGGCAACGCGACGTCACCCCATTCAAAGTGAATGGGCAGACGCGTTGGAAACTGTTTTTGAAGCTGTCGACGCTGTAGTGTGGACGCAGCGTTAGGGTCATTGAGGTCTACATTAAGTACCCTACTCCTTTGTTTTAGCTTCTGTGAGTGACCTGGACTCTAGTGTGTCTGACAGGGAATCATTTCGCCCTGCATGTCCTCCTTCGCCCTCTGACGCAGCTGACCAACCTTGATCAGCTGTTATCTCCCATAAGGAGGGGCTGCCCTAGCAAGTTGTTGTTGTCTCTCGGTCAGAGATAGTTATTGTCGTGGGACACCTGGAACACATCCTTCTCGGGGTGTAGATGACCCCGAGCCATAAGCGACAACAAACGTGATTCAGTGTCCTCAGCTGTTTAGTCTATCTATGGAAGAATGTTGATTATTACACTCTGAACTAGTTAAAACCTGGAGCTACAGGAGGGTCTTCAGAATTGATTGTGGCATCTCAACCGTGTGGTCAAACCGTGGCCCGTGACATGTCTTTTGAATTCTCCGGCCGAAGCTCCAATTAAACCGTCAGTGTTTGCCATCAAAGCTCCAGCTCTCCTCGTGTCTCTCTTTGAGTCCTGACACCAATTGCTTCAGAAGTTTCCCCCACATGTCTCATTACTGTCCCACTGGATACCTGATGAGGCTGATACCACACAGTGAGCGTCCTCCTCTGTGTAACGCTCAGCATCACATTGTCCCTTAAGAGAGTGATCTGTGACCCGGAGAGGATGAAAGGTGACACCCCAGGGTGTTCCTAAGGGTGCTACTGTACTGTGGTCGCTGTGAAATATAATATATCATCATGATTTGTTGTTACAGAAACATTATTATTGCCATTTCATGATACTCTGTGATACTGAATACTTTCTCAGATTTGGCTTGTCAAGCTTCTTTTATTAGTTGATATAAGTTACTCTGATATCCGTTAGAGCAGGGGTGTCAAACTCAAATCGATACTAGTCGAGGGCCGAGTCACGGGTTCAATGTTTATTGCAGAACTTATTGAAATGAACTTATTGCACATATTAAACCTGGAACTAACAAAGCTTAAATTATTGCCTATAAAAACAACATTAAACATTAAATAATCAGTTGCGTTCATTTCTTATGGCTCTATCTGCAGCTTTTCATCAGTCATTTCTTATGATTACATTTTCCCACAGGCCAACAACAGCTTCAACAAAACTATTTCCCTCAAAGAGAAAATCAAACATGCCCCGTTGTCTCAAGAAGGAAGCATCCATTAAACTCAGGTTGCTGCTCTGTGATGCTAGTTCAGATACTTAGCATCTCATCTTGGGTGCAAGTTCATCAATGTTTGGGCTCAGGCTCTGAGCTGAGAAGACCCTCAGGATGGAGTGAAGGTGTGCGTGCAATATACCGGCGGGCCAGATCTAATAGGAATTAGAAATGATCCTGCGGGCAGAAATTATATCCACCAAGGGCCTGATTTGGCCCCCGGGCCTTGAGTTTGACACATGTGCTCTAGAGATATCCTTCAAACTTTTGTTTTAATATTTAGGTACCAACATCTGTGTGTCTTCTTGGGGTGTATGTATTGAATTTTCCAAATAACTTCCAAAAAATCATTATAAAATCATGTACTGTATTATGTTTCTAAATGTGTAGCATTAAGACAGGGATCAACTTTTTATTTAGGTGTCAGGCCATCCTCTAAAGATAGTATATCAAATGTAAATATAGAAAAAAACAAGGGAAAGGAGGGTTTGGTTTGCAAAGAATTTGATAGCATTATGATTATGTTCAGGTCAATGTTGGAGTTACTCCTGGCGATCAAAAAGCTGGGGGGTTCAAAGCATATAATGTCAAGTACTACCTGTCTTCGCTGTGATACAAACGTCTACACACATACGTCTTTGACACGTGGTTGTGCTTGTTTGTTGTCCAGGAGCTGGCGTTGTACAGCGAGTTCACCATCAGTGACACTCTCAGTTTCTTCGGCCGAATCCACGGCCTGACGTCGAAGGAAACCAAGGCTCGCACGGATTTCCTCATTGACTTCCTGGATCTACCTCAGAAGCACAGCCTGGTCCGAAACCTCAGGTAAAAACACATGTAGCACTTTGTGATTTACAACTTAAAAATGCAGTAAAATGACATTTTGTGCTTAATGAAACACAGACAGTGTTTTAAAGATGTTTCGGTGTGATGTGGTAACCTGAAGCCAAATGTAGTAAATCCTCAGATACGATCTCCAGTTTATGAAGTGAGTCTACAGACGCCTGTGGACTTTGACACCTAAATCATCCAAAAATGACGTGCACTGCACACACAGACGAACATCATCCGTCTCTCCTCCACAGGTTGTATCTCAGTGAGCATAAAACATTACGACTGTCTGATGAGGAAACAAACAAATGTCAAATAGAGAGACTTTGCTTTGGATAAAACTCTCACCATGAAACCACTTTTATTTTTGCATCAGTGTTGCCAGATTTGAGTGAGTCCACGTAGCTCTGTCAGATTTTAAAACCATCTCAATCGTCATAAATTAACCTCTGCAGCATTAGAATTAGCATTAGCATTTCTATCCTCTGCGATAGTATGATATTTGTTATTTAGCGGGATGTCCTAGGTTATTTGCTGAATAAATCATAGAGAGCTTGGTTGGAAATACATCAGTGGAGGCTGTGGCGCAGTGGACTAGTGCGTTGGTGTTGGGATCAGGGGAGCACAGGTTCAAACCCCACTGCAGTCAGCATGTCGTTGTGTCCCTGAGACACTTCACCCCAAATTGATCCTGTGGGGATTGCCCACATTAATGAGTATGTAAGTCGCTTTGGATAAAAGCGTCTAACATGTTAATTAAATAACAGAAGAGAAGTCACCGATGAAGAGTTGTTTCTCCTACTTTTCATCATGGGAAACCTCCCAGATGGTACAAAAGGTAGCCCAAAACTTGTGTTCCCTGCCCGATCAAATGAACAGGAGCTCAATCTTGCCTCACTGGTTATTTGCTTTGGTTTAGCCATTGTGTCAAAGGTCCATTTCCTCCATAAAAGGTTAAATTGAGGAAACATGTTAAGTTGCCAGAAGTATATTACTCTATGGTGTTCAGGTACATGCTGTAAAGAAGTCCCTCTTTGTGCTATAAAGTCTTAAAGGGCACCTATCATGCAAAATGCACTTTTTGATGTCTTTTATACATCAACATGTGTCCCCGGTGTGTCGGGGAACTCACGCAGCGTCAGAAAATAAAACCCTCTCTCTTTTCCTCCGTACCCAAATCTCTAAAAACGGGGAACAACGGAGCTGATCCAGATTTGCGTCCGATATGACGTAATATCTGAAATGTGGACCCACGGCCCAATCAGAAACGTTGCTATCAGAAACAATGCCCGACTGTTTTGGACGTAATATGGTCGGTGTTTACATTAGCATCGCTAACACTCAGAGCTAACCTGTACTGGAGAGCATGTGTGTGAAGAAGCAGGAAATAAAAAGGATCTCACATTGTGGTATAACCGACAAGAGAGAAAGCCTTTGAGCTCCAGACTGTTTCAGAAAGAGTCCTTGATAATCCATGATATGGCGTTTCATCACGGCAGCATTTAGTTTAGACGGTAGCTGCCGGTGTTACCGAACAAGATGTGGGCCGAACAACTGGTGATATTCTATAACGGTATAGGCAGATGTATCAGGGGCGTGGCCTTTGTCGAATAACCAGGAAATACACATTTCGATCGCTTCTTCTGTCGTTTACATAAATCTTTTGGTATATTTGGCTCCATAGGAACACTTTGATGCACATTCAGTACCAGTGTGTGAGGTTGTGGTTGCGATGCCGATATGCGGACGCGTACAGCGAGGACTACAAAAAGACACACGAGGTGACTGGGGATGTGTGTTCAAAACATTGCAAGCTTGAATATATAATTTAAACCATTTATTGTTACCAGACTTATTACTGAATATCGTTCTTAATGTGATACCAAGCCCATCTGAGACCTGTGTACACCTTCAGACAGCCTCCAAGTGAAGCACACGTTGTTTACTCACAGTTTGAAAGCACCCTGGAGAAGTCTTCAGCTGTGGAGAGCTCCGCCCAGGATAAACTGTGATACGACTTCTGTGGCTTGTTCTTGTTGTCAGTCTTATATTTGTATCATGTATCGTTATTAATATGATGTCGAGTTGATTTGAGACCCGTTTATACTTTCATACCATCTGTTAGTGAAACATACAGTCTGTCTGAGTTGTTTACACCCATCTCCAATGCAGCGTGGAGAGCTGTGGTAAACAGTGATCCGCTCAGATTAAACTGTGATACGAGTTCTGTGGCTATCAACCAGCGATCATGTTTAATATTAAAGACTACACACATCTATCCCTTATCAAACCGGTATTCTGCACTTTGCCGCACTTATCCAGATCAAATTTGACTGTTTACTCGTTTTGCAACCCGAGAAGCAGAAATGCCATTGCTACATTTGCAGGGATATTTAGAATTTAAAATGCTGCTTGATTCAGTAATAAGTCTGGCAACAATAAATGGTTTGAATTATATATTCAAGCTTGCAATGTTTTGAACACACATCCCCAGTCACCTCGTGTGTCTTTTTGTAGTCCTCGCTGTACGCGTCCGCATATCAGCATCGCAACCACAACCTCACACACTGGGACTGAAAGTGCATCAAAGTGTTCCTATGGAGCCAAATATACCAAAAGATTTATGTAAACGACAGAAGAAGCGATCGAAATGTGTATTTCCTGGTTATTCGACAAAGGCCACGCCCCTGATACATCTGCCTATACCGTTATAGAATATCACCAGTTGTTCGGCCCACATCTTGTTCGGTAACACCGGGTCCCGCATGAGCTCAGCCCCCTTCTTTTTTTTTAATCAATTTTTTTTTTTTAAAGCTTTATACCCAAAATCAGCACTTTTGAAACAGGAAGTGAAATAGAGGGATATGAGGCGTGGCTAGAATGGGTGATCTGTTTGGTATTTTGAGCAAAACACTTCATAGACATGTTTTTTATATTTTTGTATATATCTGAGACCTATGCTATTGCCTAAAAATAGCATGGTAGGTGACCTTTAAAACGTTGTATACCTTGATATGAACTCTTTCACCAAAGATTAGCAGTTGTTTATTGTCCGTAAACCCATGATCATATCTGCAGAGCCTTGTTTTGTGTTCCCAAATAAACCTCAGCTATAATCAGTTCCTTAAATGTAGCTGCTTTCCACAGAGACACAGACTGTGACCAAAACACAACTTTGCTCACAGACCCTATAAGGAAAGGATCAAGAAATAGATTTTATCAAACATTTCTGTTGCATTCCTGCTTTCAAGTTATTTTTGAAAATGTGCTTTTAGTCTAAATGTGAAATCATGCTGCAAGATGTCCTAGAAAATGCCTTGCACACAGAGAGATCAATAAAAACAGTACTTTATAAGAACTACTTTCATAATCATCTCATATTCCTGCTCCTAATTCACAACCCGGATAATTACAAAGACTTCCTCCAACCTGCTTTCATTCACTGGAGCCCTTCATGTAATATTTACGTCGTGCTTTGTGTATCACGGCAGCAGCAGAGAGCATTCCCGGTGAGAAGGATCTGTGTTTTTGCTTCTGAGATGGCTCTGCTGCTGCAGCCTTACGTGGCGTGTTGTTGAAACTGTTCCCTGCGCAAAATATGAAAGACATTCCTGGTATGAACACACCGTGTGGCACGCGGGATCATCAATCAGCCGGTTTATGCTTCACATTCATTCTTCTTTTGTCTTTAAAACAAGTAGAGTGAATCAGGTCATATTTGGTTTGCCGTCAAATTAATTTGTAAAAAAAGGAAAGTTGTTTTTATTGTTTTATGATATCAATACATTAATGTAAAGTTGTCTTAATGCCAATTCGCTCAGGTGTTGTTGTTTTTTTTGTCGTCGGGCCGGTTCTCCCTTCAGGATTGGCTCTGCTGCGGCACACTTTAATTAAATGTAATCTGTGATCTGTTGACATAATACATTTAATTAAAGTCCATGCTTCAGTTTCTTCAGTGCATGCACAGAGCGGGAGATTATTCACCTCGGACGCCCTTTGACTCTTTTGTCTGTCTCACTTCCCGTTTTCTCTCTGTGTGTGTGTGTGTGTGTGTGTGTGTGTTTCAGTGGTGGTCAGAAGCGCAGAGTGTCTCTGGGTGCGGCGCTTCTTCAGAACCCCGAGCTGCTCATTCTGGATGAACCCACCGTGGGAGTGGACCCTGTGCTCAGGGCGAAGTATGTAACACACACACACACACATTATATCTATTTTTACTGCACTTTTAGTGTACAGTTTTATTATTATTATTGTGTTGCTGTATTTATTGTATTTTTGTAACTCTGGCACAACAATTTCCTTCGGGAAAGGAAGGATTTAGTGCTCGATTTAGAGACAAAAGGAGAAAGAGGTTATGTGTTTTTAGTTTGTATCAGTGTGGTATCATTCAGCATGTCCACTGTTCTCCAGTTTAGTTCCCCCTTAGGAAAGGAACGTTTTCCTTGTACGATGTGAGGGTCTAAGGACAGAGGGTGTCGTATTGTCATACTGATATTTTGTACAAACTGTGAAGTCCACTGAGACAAATGTAACATTTGTGATATTGGGCTATATAAATAAACATTGATTGATTGATTGAACGTACAGCCCTGATGTTTATATAGGCATATAAACATCAGTCATTTCACAAATCCCCCTTATAAAAACATTAAAAACTAAAGGGAGATTTATATTTACGGCCAGAATATATTAAGCTAGTTGTAACAACAGCAAAATACCTGCATGTTAACTTCAGCCTTATTTGTTTCTAAAGATAAATTATGTTTTCAAATAACATTTCCAATTGAGCTTCTAACTTCCATCTTTCTTTCTTATGCACTTGTTGTAGAAAATCTGTCAGAAACCTTGTTAAAAGCAAGCTGCTCTTGCTCAGTATGCAGCTCCCGTCTGGTTGTTTAAAAGTAGCTCAGAGCCTCAGCAGATCCGTAGCTTGGCAGGAAAACTTCTGCTGGCGAAGCTGTGAGCTCTTTCTGACTGAAAGTTTAGGAAAACACTCTTAGAAACGGATTAGAAGGCGTTATGTAATCTGTCGGGTTCCTCCGCTCTTTCCTCCAGGATCTGGCAGCATCTGGTGGAGATTGTGAAGACGGGGAAAGTCTCTGTCATCATCACCACACACTACATCGAGGAGGCCAGGCAAGCCAATGTGGTGAGATACTGTGTACATGCATGGACACACACATACAAACACACACACACACACACACACACACACACACACACACACACATTACATTGACTTACATGCATTTCCTGGAGACTTATCCTAACCTTAACCATAACCAACACATGCCTAACCCTAACCCTTAACCTTAACCTTACCCTAACCCTAACCCTAAACCTAACCAAGTCTTCACCCTAAAATGAATGATTCCCCTCATGGGGACCTCCATTTTGTCCCCATAAGGGAGGCGAGTCCCCACACGTGATTGTGTAGACAGATTTAGGTCCCCACAAGTATAGTAATGCTAGGCCACACACACACACACAGAGCCCCATAGATGAAACATCGATAGAACAAAGCACTATGTCCGCACTGGTCCGCATGTTTCATAAAGAAAACAGTGAGTCCATTGATATATGCATCTTATTATAAATGTAATCCTGATTAGCTTTGACAGGAGGACAAAAGCTTCCAATGGAGTTTGTATAGGCGCTCTATTTTGAATGAACTAAAGGTTTGCTCATATTTTTAGTTACTAGTTTAGTTTTAGAAGATACAATGAATAGAAGCTACCAACAAGATCCAAAGCCAAAACAATTGTGTTCCTTTGTGCCATAAAGCTCATTATTGTTGTAAAGGCATTCAAAATGTATTTAATGCTGACCCTTCTTACATCATCGTGCTGCTGTAAATACTAACTAAAGCACCACACGTGTACTAATCCACCTCTGAAAATAGTCCCCCACAAATGCTGTTTGAGAAATGTTGAGAAATTGGAGTCCGGACTCAAAGAGAGACACGATGGAGAGCTGGAGCTTTGACGGCAAACACTGAGGGTTTATTTGGAGCTTCGGCCGGAAAATTCACAAGACATGTCACGGGCCACGGTTTGACCACACGGTAGAGATGCCACAATCAATTCTGAAGACCCTCCTGTAGCTCCAGGTTTGAACTAGTTCAGAGTGTAATAATCAACATTCTTCAATAGATAGACTAAACAGCTGAGGACACTGAATCACATTTTGTGTCGCTTATGGCTCGGGGTCATCTACACCCCGAGAAGGATGTGTTCCAGGTGTCCCACAACAATAAGTATCTCTGATCGAGAGTTGCACAAACTGGTAACAAAAACAAAATGCTAGGGCAGCCCCTCCTTAAGGGAGATAATGGCTGCTCAAGGTTGGGCATCTGCGTCAGAGGGCAAAAGGTAAACATGTATACAGAATTAGTCCCTTATTCCTGGCAAAGGTTTGTACAGTACTTTAGGCTACCACAAGCCAAGTTTGGTCTCTTTTGGTTTAATGTTGAAGTTAATCATGTTGGGTTATATGTTTCAATCAAACAAAGGGACAGAAATGTCCATGTTTTGCCTTTTATTTGAGTTTTAAATAGAAAGCAATGTCACCCATTGATCTAATATTCTCGCTGCTGTTTTCCTCCAGGTGGGTCTCATGAGGAACGGCCGTCTGCTGGCTGAAGGAACTCCAGACGCTGTCATGAAGATACACAACGCCGCAGTGAGTGTGTGTTTAAACCCTGAAGGGACGTACAGACACCCAGGGGTGCTGGTAGTCACGGAGGGGAGGTTGTTAATGGGACCACAAAGGAAGGTATAACCTGTACTGTGAAACATCTCATAAACAATTCAAGCTGCTCTCTGTAGAGGCCGAGCCAACGCGTTAAGCCCCTGAGGCGCTGCTTTGTTGTTATAATGGTCGGGCTTATTACCTACACTAACTAATTAAAAAGTCTGATAGCAAAGTTTCCAACTGAACGCTCTGTCCGTTTGCTTTCCTGTCATTTGAACCAGCTTTCCAATAAGCACACAAAACATGACGTTCAGAAACACAACTAAACTTCGGCAGTGAGATGTTGCCTTGATGTGTGTGTGTGTGTGTGTGTGTGTGTGTGTGTGTCAGGAGCGCTAATTAACATACCCCCTCATTATACCTACTTTTAGCAGGGCTCGACATTATAATTGGCCCGCTGGCCCGGAAGCACTATTTATACAACCCGGGCCAGCATAACTACTTTCCACTTGCCCGCTCGGGCCACTACAAATATTGTTTGAAAAAAAATGTTTCCTGTGGTATTGGTATTTTGACAAGCAATTTTGTTAAATTGTTTCGTTTATCAACGCTCCAACATAGCGTTCCGTGAGTCGCTTGTCGTTGTTGGGTGAAAAGCAAACAGCTGTTTGCTGCGGAGCGCAGCGCGAGCAGGCTCCCGTGAGCGCGCTCCTTCACGACAGACTATCGCGCCACCTAACCATTCGCCAAAATGTTTTTAATACCAGCGGTAACCGGCCAAGCGGCGAGCAAAAAACAATTTTTAAATAAAAGAAAGTCACCGGAGGAGTTAAAGGAGAGTGACAGGGAGCAGGAGAAGAAGAGGGAGAGAGAGTTTCAGCCAGCTTGATCGATGGAGTTGGCTTCTAGTGGTGCAGTGACGCGTCCTAAAACCCTTTTATAATCTATCGATTAGATTTATGATTCGAAAATTATAAAAGTAGGGTAGACATGTGGAGATTATCCGGCAGAACAAAACGTGCATTTATCAAACAGGTTTGTTTCCACAGACCTTATTTCCAGCTATTTTCCAAAACCCTGTGGAGAAATCCCGTTGCTTTTTGTGGAGGGAACCAGCAGCTTACTTCCTGGTTTTAGGACACGTCACTGCACCTCTCAATATGATGCCAATATAAACAAGGTCTTCTGTCAGCTCTGTACATCAATGCCGACCTATGCTGACAAGCAAGTGAAGAGCAGAACATATAAAGGTATTGGCTATAGGGAAATGTCCCAGCAGTTTAGGATAATGAAGGATCTAATCTACTCTATAGCCATTACATCTCTAACTCCTAATGACAGGAAGGCAGAAAGTGCATTATACAAATAATAATACTTATAATAGCAGACATTTTTTAACAATGACCACAATATCATTATTTTAATAAACAAAATATGAACAATTGAGGAAAATGAGGAAGAACTGATTGTTCAAATGTTGTAGTACAAGTAGTAAGTGCATAAATTACTATAGCAACAAATGTGTTAATTTTCTTCATTATTAGTCGATTTTTTTTTTTTTGGACGAATGCTCCGGGCCAGTGGTTACAATGGTGCGGCCAGTGACAATACAATTCCACCGGCCCGGAGGGCCAGTGGCTTTTTACCCTTAATGTCTACCCCTGCTTTTAGTGTTTATTAAACGAGGGCCATGCATAAAAAAACCTTCAATATTCATGATCAATGCAGCTATGAGATAATGTTGATCTGATTGATATGTTGCTGTCATGTTTACATACTGTATATTGGTAGTTTGAGCCCTCCTCACCATTATGTAAATACTGCTATATTTTATTTTAGTATATTTTTCACATTTTTTATTATTTTGTAATGTTATTATCGTTGTCTTAAATAGTTCTCCATCTGTGTTTTTTTTTACTTTTATGTATGCACCACGACACCAAGTCAAATGTCTCGTACGTGTCAACCTACCTGGTAATAAACTCATGTTCACATCTTTGCTCAGACGCTGGAGCACGCCTTCCTGCGTCTGTGTGAGACGTCGGATCAGATGGGCTCTAAGCGGGGGGACAGTCCAGAGGGGGGGCCGCTGGAGAACAGCCAATCATTCGAGAGCAGACCAGAAGAGAGTCTGCCGATTCTCGCCGTCGGACCGGGAACCCCAGAGGAACTTCCGAAATATTCAGGTACCAGTTTGAAACATGGGAAAAAAAGTTTCGAAATATGACCATCATTTTTTACGAGTCTTACAATCATGTTGTTTCAGGACAAATATGAATGGTGTGAAAAATATGTAAATATGACCGTTAAGAGGAAAGGCAGGTTTATTTAAAAAGCACATTTCAACAAGGTCACTCAAAATGCTTTACACAAAACAGTAAAAGCATTTCAACAAAATAAGTACATCATAAACATGAATATCAACATGTAATAATTTAACATATGGACATTTAAATACAGCTGAAGAAGAAGAAGATATACCTCGGTTCCATTCAGCTTATTTTCTTGATTTTACAATAAATAATATTGATAACATGGATATTTAATGTTTAATTTTGTGCATTTTACAAACTGTACCACCTTTTACAATGTGCTTATCAGCGCATTGTAAGACTGAAAACTCATCTCTTTCGACTCCACTTTGAGCGATAGAATTACTAACAAAGCACTTATATACTAATAAAGGACTGGCTTATCTAAAGCCAGTTGAGTAGCACTTGAAATGTTTGGCTCTATGAAACCTGATGTACTTTATGATTCTGTTTTCTTCAGGGTTGTGTCTTCCTGGTCGAATGTACTTATTGTAAGTCGCTTTGGATAAAAGCGTCAGCTAAATGTAATGTAATGTAATATCATTGCTGTGTTTTAAAATGTGTGTGTTCAGCGGACTGGAAGGTGCGAGCCAGACACGTTATGCCCAAGTGGAGAAACATCGCCGCCCTGATGATCAAAACAATGGTGCGGATGAAGAGAATGCCAGGGTATGTAACAGTTAATCCATTCAGCAACTTAGTGGACATTTGTTTTCAAGTAAACTACTGACATAAAAGACTGAGCAAGTAACAGTTGCTGTGTCATTGGAGTGGAATCCAGTTAAAGGTCCAGTCGATGTTTCAAGTCCCCTTTCAAGAGGGGAAAATCGGACTTCGCACAATATTATAGCAAGTGAGAAACCCCCTACACACGGCGGCGTGCGTTGACGCTTCAACGCTTTTGCCCATTCACTTTGAATGGGGTGACGTCACTCTTCGCCGAACTGCATTGTGGGAGCAAAGCGTAACTGCGTTGCTCGCTTCAAAAATAGAGCAATGTTCTACTTTTGAAGCTTCGACGGAAGCGTCAGCCAATCGAATCATATGCCATTACAAGCTCTAGCCTATCAAACCGCTGCTTGTGCGTCCGGGGCGGGAGATTCAGGTGATTGGTTGTTGGTCTAGCTTCAGACATGCCCGCCGGCAAGCGTCAACGCACGCCGCCGTGTGTAGGGGCCGTTAATGCGCCCACATCATTAACATAATTTCCCTTTGTGTTGGCAGCTCGTTGTGTTTCCAGTTCCTGCTGCCCGTCATCCAGGTGTCTTTGATCTGTGTTTGCATCGGAGCTGACCCAAAAGGGATCCTGGTTGCCGTGGTGAACAACGAGACCTCCCCCTCCTCTTACAGCCAATCACTGCTCTCCTTTCTGGACAACTCCAGCGTGGTCCAGGTATTTAATACTTAACTTAATCGTGCAACATTACCCCCTCATGTTTATGTGTCACAACCGTAGAGGAAGTGGGGAGTTTTTCTTTACTTACTTTTATATTTGGGCAACAGAAAGAAACACCATACTAAATGCCAGGCATTGATCACACATTGGCATTGAGCAAATCCCATCTTCTTTATAAGAGTTTACAGAATAAGGAAAGTTAATCAACAGGAAGCATCAAAGTAGTATTTCAGTAAAGCACTTGAGTAAATGTACTACTCCAGATTTGCTCCATAAATGTAAATCTGACTGATTATAAATATGAGTGTGTTGACACCTGAAATGAATACATAAGAAGTTTAAATCAACGTAGATGCACGTTCATTTGATTGTGAAGATCTCCAAATGACAGGCTAATAACTGAAGCAATAGCCCCTCCAGGTCACAAGGTCACAACACCATGTCCTTGTGGTAGATTGGGGTTGAATCCCACCTTAAATGTGTCACTTCCTCCCGTTTGACTTCCTTTTTTTCACGAAACTGTGTCTCAGGGCTTCTTAACATTTATGAAACTATTAATGTTCCATAGTCACTTAATGGGAAGAAACTCAGCTAACTGACGATACGAACCATTTTTACCGAAACAAAACACAAGTCTCACAAGAAGCGTCTAAATGAGCCCTGAGCAAATGCTATCGCACTTAGCACAGAACTCACAGCTTAAATTCCCTTATTACGTATCGTATCTGCAAAAACAAGATATCGATTAGCAAGCTGAGATTCCACAGATTCCAGAAATAGTAGTCTCGTCACTGAGCGACAGGGGAAGCGAAAACAGACATCACAACACGTAGCTTCACGGAGGAAGCTTCTTACCTTAGCTGTTGTTCTGATCAAAATGTGTGTTCAATGGCATCAAAACGATAAAAACGCTGCCGAAGGTTAATCCATAGGTTAATCCAATGTGTCTGTGTCACTTTGAAATGATTCCTGATAATCTTCATATTTACTAGTTGGAGCCTAGTTTTCAGTTTTCAGAGTTTAACATAGCTTTCCACTGCATGCGCATAGCTCTCACTGGTCAATGGTAACGTGTGTGTATCTGGAACTTCCCCTTCGATTCTATTGGCTCTAACGGGTAAAAAGAGGTGTCAATCACCAAAATCGACCAATGGGTTCCAGAGAAACGGCAAATCCACCCAAATGACCCCAAAGGTGTTTGTTTGTTGCTAAACCTCTCTAAAAGTCACTTGTTTTGCATCAATCTTGATACAGGGTACTTATTATATGTTATAGTTTGGATTCCTAAAGCTTTTAGTCTACCTTCCCAGCATTCAAGGGTGGTTTTCACTATAAGTAATGGGTTTTTTTTTGGACGGAAACTATAATTTACATTTTTTTACTATGTTCAATCTGAGTTGACTTTACGATAAAACAATTATATATTGATTCTGACTTTTCTACATCCAACTCACAGGTTTATTATTGATTTGAGAAAAAAGATTATTAATGTACCCCTTTCAGAAGTGAAGTTATGGTCCTTTGTTCTGGGAATGTCATTTTTTAGCCTGAGGCCTGAAAAACAGGCTTGGGGCTTAAGAGGTTAAACGTTTTCTTCAGATGTGTTGGTAGTATTTCTTCCCTGTATCAGATATACTGTAAACTGATTCAGGTTTATTTTCTCTTGTTGATTTATTATGATTGTTCAATCTAGCATGACAGATTGTAACTGTATACACAACCAGACTGCAAAGAAGTGTGTTGGTTTCTGGGCTCACACTGACTGATGGTATCTGAAGTATTTCAGGCTAGAAAAGGAAGTGCCAGGTGTCGGCCGGTTAGTTTCACTTCTGTTAGCGGAACAAACACTAAGACTTTCATTTTCGAGGAAATCAGTGAAGAGGAAAGGTTGTTTCTCTGCTTCACATTGAACCTCAACCTTTCAATATACTGTATAAAACACACAGAGTATGTGAAGCTGCTCAATAAACAACATTAGAATCTTTAGAAATATGCAGCCCGCTGTCGCTGGAATAAAGTAGCATTCACTTGATATAAAAACGTTAAAATATTGGGTATGATATATAATTTGCTTCTCATGTATCCACAGGTGAACTTGAACCATACAGAAGCTTTTGAAGGGATTTATAACGGAGAGTACTGGGGCGTCATCGGCTTCGGGGAGAACTTCACCAGCTACCTGACGAAAAGGTGAGAGAAACAGGTATTCTCAATACCACAGAAATCACTTATTTGATAAATGCCAAAAAAAGGTAATATCTAGTTTGTTATCCATCAAATACTTCTCTCCCACAGTTAAAATGGTCTGCTTCTTTCGTATCAGAATACAAATCAGAGTCAGAAATACTTTATTTATCCCGGGGGGAATTAGAGATAGAAACGGTTGCTCTTGTTTAGAATAAAATTAATATAAAATAAATATATTTATATAATAATAATAATAATAATAGATTTAATTTGTTAGCGCTTTTACAGGTGCTCAAATACGCTTTACAGATATAGTGAAGGGAAAAGGAAGGAACAACAAATAAATATATAGTTAAAGTTAAAGTCAAATAATACAAAAACAATCACACATTAAAAGCCAGATTGAAGAGGTGAGTTTTTGTGAGTGTTTTGAAGGTGGTGAGGTCAGTGCAGACTCTGATGGGTTGGGGGAGTGAGTTCCAGAGGGAGGGGGCAGCGACGGAGAAGGCTCTGTCCCCCCAGGTCCCGTGATTGGTGCGGGTGGGGATGGATAGGAGGTTGGCTTCTGATGAGCGGAGGCAGCGGGAAGGGGCATGGTGGTGCAGCAGGTCTGTGAGGTGGGGGGAAGGGGTGTGGTGGTGCAGCAGGTCTGTGAGGTAGGGGGAAGGGGTGTGGTGGTGCAGCAGGTCTGTGAGGTAGGGGGATGGGGTGTGGTGGTACAGCAGGTCTGTGAGGTAGGGGGGGGGGCCCTGATTGTTGAGGGCTTTGTGAGTAATGAGGAGGACTTTGAAGTTGATTCTTTGACGGACGGGGAGCCAGTGGAGGTTCTGGAAGACGGGAGTGATGTGGTCTCGGGTGTGGGTGAGGAGGCGGGCAGCAGAGTTCTGGATATGTTGGAGTTTATTGAGGAGGTTGGATGGTATGCCGTAGAGGATGCTATTGCAGTAGTCGAGTCGTGATGTGATGAATGCATGAATCAGGGTTTCAGCAGCAGAGGAGGAGAGTGATGGGCGGAGACGGGCAATGTTTTTGAGGTGGAAAAAGGCGGTCCTGGTGATGTGATTTATGTGGTGGTTGAATTTGAGCTGACTGTCGAAGATGACTCCGAGGTTGCACACAAGTTTGCTGCCGAATAAAGGTCAGAAACAAAGTTTCCAGTTTGAAACAGTCCATTTATTTCCATTTACTGGTTTCCATTTTATCGTGTGTTGAATATGGAAAGAAGCAAGTAAAATGGAAACCAGTAAAATGGAAATAAATGGACTGTTTCAAACTGAAAACTTTGTTTCTGACCTTTATTCGGCAGCAAACTTGTGTGGACGAGGCATGGCACCTTACCTACCTTGTGAGGGAAATGTAACTATCTATAAATTCATTATTAAAGGAGAAAATAACACATTATAAATACAACTCTTTAAATAATGACACATAAAAAGTATAGGTGTTATTCCCTAGTAGAGTTGTAACAGCTAGGAAAAAACACAACACATGTTAAATGTAGATGTAACTTTATGGCTCATTTAGCAACTGTTGTTTTGCCTTCAGAAAAAATGTATGTTTTCGGACAACAATATTCACATGTCATTCAATATTCAGTTAAACCTTTATGTAGGACACTAGTTAATACCGAAATGCATTGTTTTATGGTCTTTCATCACCATCTCTGTCCGTCTGTAATGTTCCTGTTAACAGCTTGTGTTGTGCAGATAACCTATCCTGCATCTTCAGCATCTAACCCCTCTTCTTGTTTTCTTGTATTGAAATATTCCAGTTGTTGATAGTCGCTGAAAATTAAATATATTTTCAGATTATGAACCTGTTCTTTTTTTACAGGATGATGTCGCGGCAGGTTTCTAGAGAAGTGCTCGATGGAGGATCAATACACGTCTGGCTGGACCTGACGAGTAAGAACTCTCATAGTTTGTAGTGTTTTTGCTGAAATGGGTACATTTACATACATTTACACTAAAATATTGCTATTAACTGCATGGCAAAAACTCATTGGTGCAACTTAAAGGTGGGGAAGGTAATTCCCTTCAGAAACACTTTTTGTTATATTCCACGGAATGCTCTTCACATCCCGATAGCAATGAATACATACAAAAAAAGTCATCAGTGGAAGCCGTGGCGCTGTAAAAAGCACGACCAATCATCTGAGCCGGCCCGGCTAAAGTAACTGGATGGCCTACCTGCCTGTCAGCCTTCCATCTGTGCACAAACTTATCTCCTGCCCTCATTGGTCATGTGCGCGTTCGTGGGTGTTGGAGGAGGGGCTCTGTAAGGAAGGGGCAGATTTTTTTCGGTTGTGTATTTTCAAATTCTAGCGCACTCGAGCTGGTTTCTCAAACTTACCTACCCTACTTTTAAAGTAGTTTTTGAATGAAGACATAATCTGGCATATTTTTTAAATGTCTTGCCATTAATTATATTGTACTATTGGCATATTTTGCATTGCATGTAGTTATTTACATCTGCTTTAAATATCATACAACTATTAGGATTAGTATGTATTTATGTGTAATAAAATATCCTTTGATTTGTTTGCCCTTTATGTTTTGTATAGATCAACAAATTGCACTGATGCTGCAGAAAAAAGTATACGAAGCCTTTCAGGTAGAAATAAATATGATTATTATTATTACTATATATATTTGTTATCCTTAAACCAAATATCTTTCACCCCAATAAAGACTGTTATTGTGTCCTCTATTCGCAGTCTTTTGTGGATTATAAATTGGGCAGTATGTCGTACATGGTCGCGCTACCAATAAAGGTAAATATGGAATTATAATACCAATATTGAAGCACATAAACACGTTTTGTATATATACATGAATGCAAAACAACAATAAAAGACATATTAAATTCGATGTAATCCTTTGTTTCTGTCGTCTTGTAGATGGAAGAGCCCATTTATGGCAGCCAACACACAGACTTCTCCACTTTTGTGACGCCCGGAGCTGTTCTCAGGTCAGTGTGATGCCAAACACACAGGTCACCGTACTTAGAGAAGATTCAAGGCTTTTATTTGTCCTTCGTGCATAGCTACAGTGTAGTCATGTCGATGCAAATCTTAGGTCACAGGCTCCTCCAACAGTGCAACACAATAAAACAGATAATAGTGCAAGTAAATACAATCAAATGGAATAGAAGTAGTGCCATAAGAGTCTATATACAAGTGATACATAATGTGTAAGTTGCAAACAGGTGAGCGTTATGGATGTTCTTAGTGCAGGTGTTTAACAGTCTTATGGCCTGTGGAATGAAACTAACTAAGAGAAGTAGAAGAACAGCTTTTTTATTATGTTGAATCCTTATGACACCAAGTAAATTAACATCCAGTGCCTTCCTCTCTTCTTCCTCTTCCTCCTCCTCTCTCACCCTGCAGTATCACCTTCTTCCTGGCTGTGGGTCTGACGGCGCTCTCCTTCGTCATCGAGAGGAAGGAGGGGCTCATGGACCGCTGCTGGGTCGCAGGTGAGGGGTCAAAGCTGCATGGAGTCACACTGCAGGTTTTATTATTATGTATTTCAACAAGGACCATGCATACAAATACATTAATCTGAGAAAAGAGAAGAGGTGAATTATGCCAGATTTGAGCTAATAGCTCATTTCCATCTGTAGACCTTAGGCAGGTACATAACAATCAACAAACACTAAACACATTGCATAATCTCTATCACACAAACAATTATAAAACATGATTTAAGTATAGGTCAATAAAATAATACATAGTACAGTTAAAATATAATATTAAAATACAGTTAAAGGGGACCTATCATGCATAAAATGTGGGGGAACTCACGCAGCGTCAGAAAATAAAACCCTCTCTCTTTTCCTCCGTACCCAAATCTCTAAAAACGGGGAACAACGGAGCTGATCCAGATTAACGTCCGATATGACGCCATATCGGAAATGTGGACCCACGGCCCAATCAGAAACGTTGCTATCAGAAACAATGCCCGACTGTTTTGGACGTAATATGGTCGGTGTTTACATTAGCATCGCTAACACTCAGAGCTAACCTGTACTGGAGAGCATGTGTGTGAAGAAGCAGGAAGTAAAAAGGAACTCACCTTGTGGTATAACCGGCAAGAGAGAAAGCCTTTGAGCTCCATACTGTTTCAGAGAGAATCCTTGATAATCCATGATATGGCGTTTCATCACGGCAGCATTTAGTTTAGACAGTAGCTGCCGGGTCCCGCATGAGCTCAGACCCCTCCTTTTTATTTAATCAATTTCCTTTTTTTTAAAGCTTTATACCCAAAATCAGCACTTTAGAAACAGGAAGTGGAATAGAGGGATATGAGGCATGGATAGAATGGGTGATCTGTTTGGTATTTTGAGCAAAACACTTCATAGACATGTTTTTTATATATTTTTATATATCTGAGACCTATGCTATTGCCTACAAATAGCATGATAGGTGAGCTTTAAAATTGAAAAACTCAAGATTACAGTGTAATTAATGTTGGCATGACTGGTTGCTTAATATCAATTGTTTTGCACCATAAGATAATGAGTTAAAGTCAGGACAGGTTTTAAGTTCAACTGGAAGAATATTCCGTTTGATGGCCGTAAATGAGATGATTTCACAAACTACACCCAACGAATCGAATATGAGTCGTAAAAAACTATTTTCCTTCTCTGTAAGAATGAATAATTGTGAATATTGGTGATACATCTTCAGGAAAAACTTAAAAATATATAAAATCTCCTCAACCAAAACAATAAAATCTCCTCAACCAAAACATCTTAGTTATATTGTCATACTGATATTCTGTACAAACTGTGAATTCCACTGAGACAAATGTAACATTTGTGATATTGGGCTATATAAATAAACATTGATTGATTGATAAACATTGATACTTGTCTTTTTCAAGTCCTATTTAAATATTCTAAAAACGCTGATTTGTTAACACTATTGCGGTTGTTTGGGAACGTATGGATCTTTTTTTGGATCATAATTTGATTCAAATCCATCCACTGTTTTTAATGGACATTACATATTGACTTGAATCATGTAAGTGTAATCTGAGAGGTGACCAGTAGAGGGAGTCCCTTCACCAGAGCAGCACGATGATGTTTACCAGCAAACACTAAGGGAGTCGTTTCAGAGCGTTAAGGTCATTTATAACAGAACAAGAAGCTGTGAAATGATTTGTTGTTATTATTAAAATGTGGTGAGACCTTATCAGTTATTGTTAATGCTTAATTTTTTGATTTGTGCACCAGGTGTGAGCTCTCTGGAGACGATGCTGGCTCACCTCTTCTCTCAGCTGTTCGTCATCAGCGTTCAGATCCTCCTGCTGCTGCTCTTCATCCTGCTCGTCTTCAAGGTCCGTCCCCCTGACACACACAGTAAAACACACGCACACACACACAAACGTACATGTACACATACACACACACATGTATACATCACTTCAGGGGACATTACATTGACTTACATGTACAGGACTGTCTCAGAAAATTAGAATATTGTGATAAAGTTCTTTATTTTCTGTAATGCAATTAAAAAAACAAAAATGTCATACATTCTGGATTCATTACAAATCAACTGAAATATTGCAAGCCTTTTATTATTTTAATATTGCTGATTATGGCATACAGCTTAAGAAAACTCAAAAATCCTATTTCAAAAAATTAGAATAGTTCCTCAGACCAAGTAAAAAAAAAAGATTTATAACAGCAAAACACAATCAAACATTTGAAAATGTCCATTAATGCACTCAGTACTTGGTTGGGAATCCTTTTGCACGGATTACTGCATCAATGAGGCGTGGCATGGAGGCAATCAGCCTGTGGCATTGCTGAGGTGTTATGGATGCCCAGGATGCTTCAATAGCGGCCTTTAGCTCATTAGCATTGTTGGGTCTGGTGTCTTTCAGCTTCTTCTTCACAATACCCCACATATTCTCTATGGGGTTCAGGTCAGGGGAATTTGCAGGCCAATCGAGGACAGTAATGCCATGGTCAGTACACCAGTTACTGGTGGTTTTGGCACTGTGGGCAGGTGCCAGATCATGCTGGAAAATGAATTCCTCATCTCCATAGAGCTTTTCAGCAGACGGAAGCATGTAGTGCTCTAAAATCTCTTGGTACACAGCTGCATTTACTCTGGGCTTGATGAAACACAGTGGACCAACACCAGCAGCTGACATGGCTCCCCAAACCATCGCTGACTGTGGGAACTTCACACTGGATTTCAAGCAACTTGGATTTTGCTCCTCTCCAGCCTTTCTCCAGACTCTGGCGCCTTGACTTCCAAATGAAATACAAAACTTGCTTTCGTCTGAAAAGAGGACTTTGGACCACTGTGCAACTGTCCAGTGCTTCTTTTCCTTAGCCCAAGTCAGACGCCTCTTCCGTTGTCTTGAGTTCAGAAGTGGCTTGACCATGGGAATACGGCTATTGTAGCCCATTTCCCGGACACGTCTGTGAACAGTGACTTTTGATACCTGGACTCCAGCTTCAGTCCACTGTCTTTGAAGCTCCCCCAAATTCTGGAAGCGACTCTTCTTCACAATGCTCTTAAGGCTGCGGTCATCTCTCTTGGTTGTGCAGCGTTTCCTGCCACATTTCCCCCTTCCAACAGACTTTTTGTGGATGTGCTTTGAAACTGCACTCTGTGAACAGCTTGCTCTTTGAGAAATTTCTTTTTGTGTCTTATCCTCCTGATGGAGGGTGTCAATGGCGGTCCTCTGGACAGCAGTCAGATCAGCAGTCTTCCCCATACTTGTGATTTAGTTTACTGAACCAAGCTGAGTGTTTTTCAAGGCTCAGGAAACCCTTGCAGGTGTTTCGAGTTAATTAGACGATTCAAGTGATTCGTTGAACACCCTACTAGTATACTTTTTCATGATATTCTAATATTTAGAGATAGGATTTTTGAGTTTTCTTAAGCTGTATGCCATAATCAGCAATATTAAAATAATAAAAGGCTTGCAATATTTCAGTTGATTTGTAATGAACCAGAATGTATGACATTTTTGTTTTTTTAATTGCATTACAGAAAATAAAGAACTTTATCACAATATTCTAATTTTCTGAGACAGTCCTGTATTTCCTACAGACTTATCCTAACCTTAACCATAACCAACACATGCCTGCCTAACCCTAACCCTTACCCTTACCCTCCAATTTGTCCCCATAAGGGAGGCGAGTCCCCACACATGACTGTGTAGACAGATGTAGGTCCCCACAAGGATAGTAATGCTAGGCCACACACACACACACACACACTCTTCAGATATGACCTTTTTATGATTGGAAAATGAGTTTGTGCAGCATCAAAAATAAGATCTGCAGGGTAGAAAATATAAGCAGAGAAATAAAGAATAAAAAAGGATGAATTGTTTGATTAAATAAACAAAGCTGACTGTTTCCATACTTAAAATATTATTTTTTACAGATACACATTTGTTAAACTAATCATTTTCCCTGTGTTGTGTGCTCTTCAAAACAGACCACAGGATATATTGTGTAAGTTAATTGTGTCATATTTCCTGTACTATTTAACTACTAAAGTTGCTGTTAAAAGACTGGCAGGTTCATATAGCCTCTCATAGGTCACTGATTTGATTGGTTTATGGAAAGACATGTTGAAGGTTAATGTGTCACATATGAAGAAAGTCATTTGCATTTTTACTACATCGTCAAAAAATCTGTATCTGCAAAATATTAAGTTCTAAAACGCATATCGATCAATTTATCCCAAAAATTCAAATGTATTTCCGGAAGAAAAAGACATGTGTCGATGTACAGGAGAGGACATTTATGACCGTTCTCTGTGAAGGTCAGCAGGGTGAGGTTTACTGTTGGAACCTGAGGGTGTGTTCATCGATTTCTAATCCACATGTGTGCGAAATCAATACAGGAAGAAGGCTCTCAGACAAGAGAGGATTGTGTGTGTGTGTGTGTGTGTGTGTGTCTTTATGGGTGTGTGCCCTCATCTCCATCTGTCAGTGTGTGTGTGTCCATGCGTGTGTTGATTAAGGTGCTGAAGTCCAAAGAGACCACCACCACATAAATCACTTCCTGC
Source organism: Harpagifer antarcticus (assembly GCA_902827135.1). Classification (NCBI taxonomy): domain Eukaryota; kingdom Metazoa; phylum Chordata; class Actinopteri; order Perciformes; family Harpagiferidae; genus Harpagifer; species Harpagifer antarcticus. The sequence goes on along the minus strand of CADEHL010001155.1, from coordinate 812,403 downwards.
TTTAGCCGTATCCAGGGATCACTGCGGGATCGCCACGACAACAGCCCTTGATTGCTTTGGCAACCGAGCGGTCATGTGGACTATCGGTGCAGGTCTATTTTTGCACGTTGTCAGGGGAGACGGATAGTGTCTTGACACACCGGGGACAAGTGTACCAACACACACACACACACACACACACAGTCTTACACACACACACACACAGTTTTACAAACGCCTGCAGATTCTTCACAGTTAAGAGCGTTATCACCTTTAATCTTGAGACATTTCAATGTGTGTTTATTTGATTTAAAATAGTTTCCCATCTCCTGCGACGCCTCCCCTCCGTCTGTGGAATTTACAACCAAACTTAATCTGCCGTGACATTTCTCTTTTTATTCCTTGCAGTATTTTTAGCCCTCTATCAGTGCAGAGCATCAGAGTGTTTCTGTCTCTGTGTTCCCTTTATCTGGCTCTGCGTTTCTTCTTGATCTTATGTTCTCCGTGGCCCATAAAGGAGTTATCCACTGATTTATCATTGAGACTTGACTTACGACAGATAGTGTAAAATCTAATTTGATTCTGCAGAACCACAGATATTGTTTTACTCACATGGATTTTTGTGATTTATCTTCTTTGTTAAATCCTGGCACCTAAATTTCCCACAATGCAACATTTGGTTTTGATGCGCTCACAGCTGCAGAGGACTCACTTCTTCCAAACCCCTGCACTACATGCATGTAACAATAATGTGTACATTTTATTTCTACCCACTTTTAGGTCCTCTGCAGCTTTGTGGATGAAAACAGCGTCTTTGTTGTATCTTCTCTCACTCTTCTCCCCCCCCCTCCCCCCCCTCTCTGCAGATGCCTAACGAAGGCTCCCTGTTTCTGGTGATAGTTCTGATCGTTCTGCAGGGCGTCACCGGCATCTCCTTCGGCCTCGTCATCTCCGCCGCCATCGACGACGAGCAGAACGCCAACCAGGCCGCCCTCGGCATCTTCTACCCCAACCTCATCCTCAGCGGTAGGTGTGTGTGTGTGTGTGTGTGTGTGTGTGTGTGTGTGTGTGTGTGTGTGTGTGTGTGTGTGTGTGTGTGTGTGTGTGTGTGTGTGTGTGTGTGTGTGTGTGTGTGTGTGTGTGTGTGTGTGTGTGTGTGTGTGTGTGTGTGTGTGTGTGTGTGTGTGTGTGTGTGTGTGTGTGTGTGTGTGTGTGTGTGTGTGTGTGTGTGTGTGTGTGTGTGTGTGTCAGTGTTTTACTAATATATATGATGTTTTCGGATTGCTTTAATGCTGTAGATGTTTAATATTTTGCCAATATTTTTGATTAATTGTGAAGGAAGGATATTTTTCACTGAGAAGTAGTAATAGCGAAGGTATCAAGTAGCATGTGTGTGTATGTGTGTGTGAGATCAACAAACTGTCGACCCTTCAGTGAAACCAGCAGCTTAAGCAGGCTGTGCTCCTGAAAGTTATAAATAAATCTTCCATTATTGACTCTAAAGCCTAAGTTTGAAGATTGTTCTTAAAGTTGGAAATAGCCATTAAGAACATCTTACCATAACAACCCTAGGGGCTTTCCTACTATCACATGATCTGTGTCTTTGAACCCCAGAAGTCCTTAAAGTGGTCAGGAAAAACACAAAAAGGACCCTGTGGTGAGATTCAAAGATTCAAAAGCTTTATTGTCATATGCACAATATCTACAGCGTATTTGTTGACAATAAATAAAAGAATAGAGAAAATGCTAATTTCTGCAGGTAAAAATGAAGGAGTAGGTACGCTAGGCAAAAAAAGATAAAAACTGTACAGGGAAAAAAAGCACTGCTCGTTCAAATAATATACAACTATGTGGATTGTATAAGATGTTATTGCTATAAACAAATTAATTCAAGAAAAGGGAAACCAGATATAGTTTGAGTGCTTCATGAGGCTGAATATAAACACTGTATTATAAGAGTTCTTGTACATGTGTAACTCCTGTCCTGTGCTCAGGTATCATCTGGCCGGTGGAGTGTATCCCGTATCCGCTCCGCTACCTCAGCCTCGCTCTGCCTCAGACCTACGCCTCCGAAGCCCTTCGCTGTATCATGTACCGAGGTAACACACACTACACGTTACACAACACTCACCTGGCCCCTAACGTGTGTGGTTAGCGTGTTTTTAAAGGCCCCCTATTATACTCTTTCTCATCAATATATTATAGGTCTCAGATAGATACCTAACATGTCTCTGAAGTGTTTGGCTCCAAACACCAAACAGATCATTGCAGCATTACCCATAATCCCCTCTGTTTCAGCCCTGTTTCCAAAGTGCTGATTCTCTGTCTGTTACTTTAGATGAAAATAAGGAGCTCCTCCCCACGCCCCTCTGAGAGACATTTGGTTACAAAGAACTCAATAGGCGCATTCACACTGCGGTACTTTTCCCACAAAGGTTCATGCGAACTTAGTTCAGTGAACTCTTTATCGCGTTCACACCAAAAAGAGCCGGTACTAAATATAGCTCTTTTCTCACAAAAGAGCCGCTCGTAAGTCCCTGCTAGAGAGCAGGGACTTTCGAGCGGCTCTTTTGTGAGAAAAGAGCTATATTTCTGATTGGCTGGGCGGATTGCAAACCACGCCCCGTAAAACTTCCAAAAAGTTTTGTGAAGCCGCCATTTTATTATCCTCGCATTAGCATTATTAGCATTAGCATTAGCCCAGCGCAGAAACGCAGAGAGACTAACTTATGGCAACACAAAATAAAACATGGGAGCGGTGGAGATGAGGAGGTGTCGGCGTTCTGGCGATTTACTCGGAAGGCTTCAGTAGAAGCTGCTGGGAGTCCCAGCAACTTCTACTGAAGTCCTCTTACAACTCCGGGGACTTCCGGCCGGGGACTTTGGGCGGCAGTATCCGCCGTGAAGTTGTTTGTAGCCTGCCAGTAAACCCAAAGCAGAAGAAGAAGAAGTGAAGTCAGCGGCTTCATTTGCCTAATCCACCCCCAGAGACTTTTTCCGGTGTGAACGCGATCTGTACTTAGTTCATGCGAACTAAAGAGTTTGCATGAACTAAGTTCGCATGAACCTTTGTGGGAAAAGTACTGCGGTGTGAATGCGCCTACTGGTGCTCTAGGAGGAGATTCAGGTGATAAGGGGGGGGGTTACCTTGGTTGCTGATTGGCTAATGGTTACACAAGACAAAAAATCGTTATGACATCATAAAGTGGCCAAAATCTGATCAGCTCATTTTCAGACAGGTTTTTATAGAAATGGATTAGGACAAAAAGAGAGGGGGTCTTTGTTCCTGAAACTTTCAGAGTCTCTTTACACAGAGGGGACACATGTTGATGTAGAAGAGACATGAAGAAGAGGGGACACATGTTGATGTAGAAGAGACATGAAGAAGAGGGGACACATGTTGATGTAGAAGAGACATGAAGAAGAGGGGACACATGTTGATGTAGAAGAGACATGAAGAAGAGGGGACACATGTTGATGTAGAAGAGACATGAAGAAGAGGGGACACATGTTGATGTAGAATAGACATGAAGAAGAGGGGACACATGTTGACGTAGAAGAGACATGAAGAAGAGGGGACACATGTTGATGTAGAAGAGACATGAGAAGAGGGGACACATGTTGATGTAGAAGAGACATGAAGAAGAGGGGACACATGTTGATGTAGAAGAGACATGAAGAAGAGGGGACACATGTTGATGTAGAAGTGACATGGAGAAGAGGGGACACATGTTGATGAAGAAGAGACATGAAGAAGAGGGGACACATGTTGATGTAGAAGAGACATGAAGAAGAGGGAACACATGTTGACGTAGAAGAGACATGAAGAAGAGGGGACACATGTTGATGTAGAAGAGACATGAAGAAGAGGGGACACATGTTGATGTAGAAGAGACATGAAGAAGAGGGGACACATGTTGATGTAGAAGAGACATGAACAAGAGGGGACACATGTTGATGTAGAAGAGACATGAAGAAGAGGGGACACATGTTGATGTAGAAGAGACATGAAGAAGAGGGGACACATGTTGATGTAGAAGAGACATGAAGAAGAGGGGACACATGTTGATGTAGAAGAGACATGAAGAAGAGGGGACACATGTTGACGTAGAAGAGACATGAAGAAGAGGGACACATGTTGATGTAGAAGAGACATGAAGAAGAGGGGACACATGTTGATGTAGAAGAGACATGAAGAAGAGGGGACACATGTTGATGTAGAAGAGACATGAAGAAGAGGGGACACATGTTGATGTAGAAGAGACATGAAGAAGAGGGGACACATGTGATGTAGAAGAGACATGAAGAAGAGGGGACACATGTTGATGTAGAAGAGACATGAAGAAGAGGGGACACATGTTGATGTAAGAAGAGACATGAAGAAGAGGGGACACATGTTGATGTAGAAGAGACAGTGAAGAAGAGGGGACACATGTTGATGTAGAAGAGACGTGAAGAAGAGGGGACACATGTTGATGTAGAAGAGACGTGAAGAAGAGGGGACACATGTTGATGTAGAAGAGACGTGAAGAAGAGGGGACACATGTTGATGTAGAAGAGACGTGAAGAAGAGGGGACACATGTTGATGTAGAAGAGACGTGAAGAAGAGGGGACACATGTTGATGTAGAAGAGACGTGAAGAAGAGGGGACACATGTTGATGTAGAAGAGACGTGAAGAAGAGGGGACACATGTTGATGTAGAAGAGACGTGAAGAAGAGGGAACACATGTTGACGTAGAAGAGACATGAAGAAGAGGGGACACATGTTGATGTAGAAGAGACATGAAGAAGAGGGAACACATGTTGACGTAGAAGAGACATGAAGAAGAGGGAACACATGTTGACGTAGAAGAGACATGAAGAAGAGGGGACACATGTTGACGTAGAAGAGACATGAAGAAGAGGGGACACATGTTGACGTAGAAGAGACATGAAGAAGAGGGGACACATGTTGACGTAGAAGAGACATGAAGAAGAGGGGACACATGTTGATGTAGAAGAGACATGAAGAAGAGGGAACACATGTTGACGTAGAAGAGACATGAAGAAGAGGGGACACATGTTGACGTAGAAGAGACATGAAGAAGAGGGGACACATGTTGATGTAGAAGAGACATGAAGAAGAGGGGACACATGTTGATGTAGAAGAGACATGAAGAAGAGGGGACACATGTTGATGTAGAAGAGACGTGAAGAAGAGGGGACACATGTTGATGTAGAAGAGACATGAAGAAGTTTATTTTGCATAATAGGTGACCTTGAAGGGTCATTTGTGTGCACACGGCTCAGATTGTTCAACACAACATGGCCAGTGGATCTAAATGTTTAATCGGCTCTGGATCCAGTGTAACTCCCTGGAATGTAACGTAAAGCGGTTCCTCAGTCTTTATCTTTACCTCACCGTCTGCGGACAATAACACAGACGACAGTCAGAGCTCCCTCCGTGTTACACGATACACAGAACAGGAAGTCAGAGGAGCTGTTTCCTGTTTGAGAGCCTTATCGTAGAGGTGGAGGTGGAAGATGAGACACAGACAGAAGTCGACAATTCAATTTGGGGGATTAGCTGAACCTTCTTACTTTGCGACTCCATCCTGCCACATTCACTTGAACCTCAGTGTCTCAACGCATTTAAATTCATGCTTTCTAAATGAATGCATTCACTACAGCCTGAGAACATGTGTGAGATGTGTGTTATCCCCTAGTTTCATCCCTCATACGCAGTTTCAAAGAACATCAAAATATCAAAGTAAAAAATTCAGTAAATTACATTTTTTTTTAATACTTATGCATTTATATTTTCAAGGTTTCTGCAGATCCATAACAAGTCTTAAAAAGCTGATTCTGGAAAAAATAATTGGCATTTGAATATCTTAAATCAATGTTTTAAAAGTCTTAACAAATGTAATCTTTTTGATGTCATGCAGATTAGTATAATGGAACCCACAACATTCATATACATTCAAAGGTCGCAATTTCCAATCCAATGTGTTGTTGTTTTTTATATTTACAGAAGTCATGCTGGTGGGGGGCTTTTTACCTTCGGATATTCTTTTGTTCAAGGCTTTATACTGAGCTCAGCTAACTGTTGGGGAATAATCTGCTTAGGCTTTCAACCTTTGACACAGTTCATCATTTTCTCCTCTCACTGTCTCCTTTCCCATGGCATAGGTCTACGGCCTTGAGTATTGCTGCTATCTCTCTTAGGGGGGGGCAGCTTGGGCGCATTGTTGGTGCTAGCTTATGACCGAGCGCAAGCTGACATGAGATAGTTTATTGTTCAGGGACATCTAGAAGCCCTTCGTTTAAGGAACGTAGGTTCCCTGGCGCACGTTCCTTTCTATGGACGACAGCAGTTAGATTCAGGGTCCATATTTGTTTAGTCTCTCTATTGAAGAATGTTGATTGTTACACTCTGAACTAGTTCAAACCTGGAGCTACAGGAGGGGTCTTCAGAATTGATTGTGGCATCTCTACCGTGTGGTCAAACCGTGGCCCGTGACATGTCTTGTGAATTCTCCGGCCGAAGCTCGTAATGAACCGTCAGTGTTTGCCATCAAAGCTCCAGCTCTCCTCGTGTCTCTCTGAGTCCTGACTCTCCATTGCTACAGAAGTTTCCCCCACACTAACTGATTTAACAAACTGTTTTGGGATGTTGACACTCTGAAAGCGAATAACCTTTGATAACAATAACTTGACCCCCCCAGCCTGTATCTAAATATAAGAGTATTAACATAAATCTGTCCCTCAGGATGGGGTCTCACTCGGATGATGGTGTGGCGAGGCTTTGCGGTCACGCTGGGCTGGAACACCTTCTTCCTCATCCTCGCCACCGTCATCTTAAGGCTGAGGTCGTGAAGGCCTCCTCCCTGAAAACATGGTCCACCGAGGGGACAGAGACAACAGGAGGAGCAACCCACCTGTGTGGGGGTGAAGTGGAGGCAGCAGAGGGGTCACTGTGGTGAAAGGGACTCCATCGGTCCCCCTCCTCCATATGTTCTGTCTCACACACAGAAAGCACACACATCAGAGCTGCTGATCCTGCAACAGTTGCGTTAGCCTGCGGGAGGGAGATGGCAAGCTGCACGTAAAAGTGCACACGTTAAATATCTACCTGCACAATATAATGAATATTCAATGTAAATAAGATCATTAATCCTATAGTTTGTTTCCCTTCTACGTGCAGCTTGTTGGAACTTCTCCCCCCCCCCAACAATGGGCCATGAACCAACTCAGGGTCGCTTTTTCAATTGTATTTTGCCTTCGCTCTCGATGCTAACAGAGAGACTTGCTGGTGAATACACCCTAAGATTATGGTTTGCCGTACAGTATTGGTTGCCTGCCTTATATTTGCATTATAGAGGAGTTGTGTATGTGAATGTGAGAAGGCGTCACAGCACAAACAAAACAGGTTAAATATTTGCTTTACCAGAAGGACATTTGAGGAGAGGATTGTTGTTGCGTCATGTTTCAAAGTGCTGATCGCTTCATATTGTGCAGGAACGTCTCCCCGCTCACCCACAGCAGCCGTATCTTGTCTTGTTTCATTTTAAGTCAGATCTCCGTGTGTCCTGTCTGATGTGGAAGAAGCTAATCCTGTTCATGCATCACCAGGTGCTCAGCAGAAGTTTAGTTTGGTGGTTTTCTCTATAACGTGTGTTCTGTGCCTGAAAGAAGGGGTGGTTTGATGTTGCTGTTGTATCTCCACTTTGCTGGACAGAGTGGACTCAAAGGTCACGCCTCCTGCTTATCTGCTAAATATGTTTTTTTACACCCAAGTCTCAAACTGATCATGCTTTTTGACAGTTTTGACCACCAACACACTGTTAAAAGAGTAAAAGCACACAGGCTGTTTTGGATTTTGAAGAGGCTGGGATGTTGCATTGTGGGAAAAAGGAATCTAAAAATGAGGAATAAATATCAAATCTAGACCACCATGTAGTATTACTTTAGGACCAGTGAGTTTGTTTATAAAAGCTCAAATGTGCTTCCTTTACTTACACACCACAAGGATATTTTAAACCTGTGGTTCAGTTGAGATTGTGTAGTTTCTTTCCAGTTATAATTTAGTTTTTTTTTAATGAAATATATATACATATAATTAATGTATTGGAAAGGCTAATTACTTTCAAAACTACCCAAAATATAAGTGTACTTGGTTGATAATAAATGTAATCTAGTTAATTTATTTGCAATTTAAGCGTTCTGCCTTTTAAAGGAACAGTCCCACATTGTTGAAAGTACATATATGTGTTTTATTTAACCCTCCTGTTGTCTTCGGGTCAAATCTGACCGATTTACTGCTTTCATCAATCATAACTTTTTAGTTTTACATTCGATTGCATTAAGGCTTCATGATATCCTTCACAGTAGACATTTGAACATATAAAATTGCTGATCACCACTTTCATTGCATTTTGGATGATTTAGTCAACTTTGTAACACCATCAAAAATGACCGCCATAAAGAAAAGGAATTAGTAACCATCCGGATCAGATAAAACACACACACACACTCTAGATGTGTCCCCCCCCCCATGTGAATCACACCTGGCACACACACACAGAACAATTTGACACATTTCCCGCTCTTATGTGCCCATCCCCCCACATGGATCACACCTGGCACACGCAATAGTTCAGTGTCTATTCTTTGTATATTTACTGCAGTTCTTCATGTGTACCTGTACTCTGATACAATATTTACAGTTTGAAAGGGTGTTAAATGAAATTTGGTAATGATTAATGGATTTTGTGTTAATTTAATAATAGCAGTTAAAACAGGACCGGTCAAATTTGATCACGAACACCAAAGTAGGGGGGGGGGGGGACAAAGACAATAGGAGGGAGACCAATATGTGATGGTTGTACGCTTAGTTTAGCATAATGTCCAAAAACATGGTGACTCTTTTTTTCCCCAAAACTTTTAACCGAGTGTTGAAAAGGCGGCATAATCCAGACTCACGTGCCAACCTCATGATCAATTATATATGTTTACATTCATCTGGATGCATGCCTGATTCATCACAAAGTTTCCCGGTTCAGATGGACTACACACCAGCATGTGTTGTGTTTAGATGTGATTGCTCCTGTCTCTGCTACGTGTTGCAGTGCAGGTAATGTCCACTTATATTAATGTACTGAAGAATTTGGAGGCGTGTGGCGCAGTGGGCTTGTGCGTTGGTGTTGGGATCAGGGGGTCACAGGTTCAAACCCCACTGCATGTCGTTGTGTCCCTGAGACACTTCACTCCGAATTGCTCCTGTGGGGATTGCCCACAGATATGAGTATGTAAGTCGCTTTGGATAAAAGTGTCTAACATGTAATGTCATTTGAGTTTATAAATAATGATAATGATGTTGGATTACGCTGTGGTCTGATAGTGACGTTGTGTGTACAGTATGCTGTTTATAAAGTTCGATGTTGAATCTGTGAGAGTTCCCCGCGCTGTAAATCTGCTGTTGCTCTCGTTGCAAACCTTAAGGGACATTGTGTTCTTGTTTGGTGGAAATATGAGAGCCAAACTGTTAGGACATATTATATACTGAAGCTCTGTTTATATTCTTATACACATATCCTGCTGGGATAACCAGTGTGTCCTACATTACACAATTATTTTCCTTTTTACAAATTCAGTTGGTTAACAATCCGTGAAAAAATTGGCTATGCTTACGTGACACTATTGGCAATATTGTGAGTACACGGTTTACATTTTTTGGGATCATTTCTGCACTATTGGTTAAAGATTGTAATGTTTTGATTTTGTGAAATGTGCCATTTTTGAGGAATTCATTTATGTTTACTATTTACATAAAAACTAATGCACTTGTGGGAAAATCTACCTAAAGAACCCACCAACCGTTATGTAAAAAGGCATCTTGGTACAAAGTATAAAGACTAGCATGAACTGCAACTACTGAAGGCACTATTAAAAAATTACATGACGTAAATTCTTATTTGACTATTTTAACTATATTATATGTATTCCGTTATCCGTGTCGCTTAGTGTGCACCAATAAGATTTTTTAGCATTATTCAAATGTAAATCTGATGCCAGAAAAAATGTGTGTATCCACAATGTGATTTGGACCGGCTCCAAAATGTAAGGTCTTCTTCCTTGGCCCATGATTCAACCTTTTACCAAGTTTAAGGGAAATGGACTTGTTATGTCCTTTCTTTAGATAAAGGCAAGGACTACTGTATTTATTGTTTTCATTGAGAATTAATCTGAATTATTAATATTGGGATATAGCAGTTCATGTAACGATCTCTGCAGTATACTGTAGATGCTTTCCTCAACCATTGGGACTTTAAGATGAATGCAAATATGAAATGTCCAATAGTTAAGCGGTGTGTAGAGCCGATGGAATGGGAGTCGAAGGCCCAGCGTGTTGAGTATGGAACTTTCCATAAGTTTACAGAATAACTTGCATACATGCTACTCAAGCTAGAATGATAACAACAACCCAGGTACACTCTCTAGGGGTGTCAAACTCAATTTCAACTCGGGCCACATTAACATCATGGTTGCACTCAAAGGACCAGTTTTATATATAAGACTATATAAAAATACATATATATATTTTATAAAATAATGTATTATATTACATTATTGCCTCTGAATTGGATATTATCGGATAGGATAATAACTTAGTAATTAACTACGTCTGAAAGCAGAAGTCTAGGGCAAATAATTGCAAGTCTTTTCAGTGAGAATGTCACAAAATGATTTAAAAGAAAAGCCAAATTCTGGAGAAAAAAAGTCAAAAGAAAAAGAAATGACATTTTGAAAAAAAAGTCAGATTCTGAGAAAAAATGAATATTTTGAAGAAAAATCGTAAAATTCTGAGAAAAAAGGCAAATTTGAGATGCATTGTGGGACATGTAGTTTATGGGCAACGTGCTTCTGTAAATCGGCATGTAACCCTATAATAAACATATGATATTCTTTGCAAGCTCTTGTGGGCCAGATTTGGCCCCCGGGCCTTGAGTTTGACACCCCTGTTAGAGTCTAACAGGTCCATGGTGCAACACACACTACATACCACAGTGAATTATGTCCACCCTAATGTTTCCACCACACAGGCTAGCCTATATATTAAAGATTTAAGACTATTTGTAATATTTTCTTTATTCAGATTAAGTTCATCATAACTGTAAATGTAGCCACTTGTTATTCAGATGTTGAGTTTATCTGGGCTAGATTTGGGGGGGGGGGGGGGGGTGAACTATATGGATATAAAGATATGGAGGTTTCTTTTCAGGTTATGGTGAAGTGTCATTTAATTAGGAAATTCTAATTAAAATACGTAATATATGTTAAATATGTATATGTAGCCACTTCTTATTCACTTTTAGATGGAGAAAAGGGTTTCATGTTACGATACACAGTACAGATGTGTGTTCCACATTTCTGTTGCTTTTACAATCCTGAAAAGCCCATAAATGAAGCAATCAAAATAGAAAAATCAATATGTGCTTGTTTAAAAGGTCCCTCTCTCAGATTATTAAGGTAATCAAAACTCTACATGTTGCCACTTCTTCTTCTTCATATTTTTGACTTTATAAGCTTCACATTGGAACATTTCAGATCATGTAAACATATGTAAAGTTATCATTTCCTCTCTGCTCTAAACTCCAGTCGTCTACCTCCGCTGTCTCTCCTCAAAGAGCTCATACATTTCCACTCTGTGTTATGAAGACATGTAAACGCACCGTGAGGGCAGACACGCTCCGATGAAGTTCTTTTCATGTGTTTTGAGAGAATAAACCTGGTTGAAAAATCCTCCCTTTGTCTCGTTGTGCTGCTTCTCTCAGCGCTGCCAGATCTGACTCAATACCAAGAGCACAAAATCCCCCACAATTCCTGCGGTTACAACAACACCCGCAGGCCACCACAGATTTATTCAATGACATCATGATGGCTTGCATCACTGTGTTGCCAGTTGCCATGGGGATAGTGATGACCTCCTGTTGTCTGTTTGAACTGTGCTGTGTGTGTCGTGTGTGTGTGTTTGTGTGTGTGTAATGCTATCCAAATATTTTCCTTAAACAGATATACATTTATTGTATCAGTGTGTTTGGGGATGTGTTTGTGTGTGTTTGTAGTGTGACATATGTGTGTGTGTGTGTGGGTGTGGTGGTTATTCCATGTGTTTTATGGGGGTAATGAGTCATGCATGCAAATACTTCTTGTGGTGTGTGTTCACAGAAAACAGTGAGTGTGTACGAGTGTGTTTTAAATTGAAGTCTGTATTTGTCTTGTGAAGAAAAAACCTGAGTTTATAAAGTTCAATGTTTGAATAGCTGAAGGTAAAAGGTTAACTTATCTCGAGTTTCATACTTTTCTTCTGGCAAAGTTGGACCCCTTACTGCTGAAGATGTTTGAACTCTTTTGTCTTTTGGGCTTTTGGTGTGTTTAGCAGGTATTTCATGGTAAAAATGTTATTGATCAAGTACTGCAGCAAAACATAATTTTGTAAGAATAAGCTGAACTGAATTGAAATCCAGTTCGTCTTTTGGCTTCACTATAAATAAATTAAATGGATAAACATTTTGGATTGCAAAAATGGTGAAGGACTGTACTTATATCTCTCTTTATCAGGTCTTTTCGACCCCTCAGAACGCTTAACATACTACGAGTCATCACACAGAGCAGTACCACTTGTTTCCTAGGGAAGCTACATTCACACACTCACACACACTCACACACGCTCACACACACTCACACACCGTTGTCAATCAGGAGCACCTCAGGGTTCAGTATCTTGCCCAAGGATACATCGACATGTTGACTGCACGGGCTGGGATCAAACCCACAGCCTTCTGACTGTGGCATCGCCAAAATCTGACTGATCTTATTTTATGTTTTTGTCAACCAAATCTCATAAGAAGCTGCCCCTCAAAACTCTCCTGGCGTGTTCTGTAGCTCTCACAACCTTGATTCCTGATTATATTAATACATTAAATAGCTCGATTTCCCCAAAAAACTACAACAAATTAATTCTATGAAACATTTGAATGGATGGTGACAAGCTCAATTAATTGTTTGTGTATTTTCACAGAATTTGATCAGCCTTAAAATATATTTATAGTTAGAAATGTCATCAACCTTAACCTGTTAGTACACATAACGACGCCTAATCTCAAGTAGATCTGTGCACACGAGTGCAGTTACTGTTGTGAAAATCCCCGAGCAATCTTCTTTTGTGTGTGTTAACCGTTTATCATCTTCTGTACACATTTAAAAAAAGGCCATGGTACACCTCATAATGCATCCACTGGAAAATAGATAAAGGCCTCTCTGACAGGCTGCTATTAAAACGCTCCTCCTCCAGATCAGTGTGAAATGAAAGGATGTCTATTACAGACAATTACAGTGTGTGTTGCGCTTAGTGACGACACCATAACTAATTACAGTCAGCGGCTCTGTAATTACGAGCAGCGACACCCTGAGTCTTTCAGGACTACACAGTGTGTTCCTGACGCTCTATATGTAACCTGATATGGACACAATGTACAAGATGATCCATTAAAGTGTAATCATGCGAGTCAGAAGAGGACAGGATTGATCAAACAAGGCAGAGAAGATTCTGTGTTGATGAGATCCAGATCCAGATGTTGCTCAAACTTTAATTAACGGAGATTTCCAGTAACATTTAGAGTTAACGCTGTCTACATCTGGTTCACATTTCCCCCAATCATTCTGCAACACGGCATGTGATTATATTTACAACAATTTCCATAATTTATTGTTCTGGAAAAGTTGAGATTAAAACTGGCTTGGAGTGAACTGCTGTCTGAGCTCAGAGGAGCACAGAGCAGGACCATTGGTTGTAAATGTAGCAATGAATGCTGATTTACAGTGTTTGTGGGATGATTTTATCCTCTCAACTGGGACCAACCGACTCTGACCAAATGAATGCTTTACATTCCCTTTGAAGGATTACATCAAACTATAGGAGTTATTTAGGCGCCAAACAGACGCTGGAGCATTACAAAGGAAGAAAAGAAGAACATCAGGAAGGATCCTCTGCATGATAATGAAAAAATAAGATTAAATTGACAATATTGATCTCACAAAGTGGAAAAACAGACGTATTTAATGAGATAGGACTGGGAATGTGTTATCATAGCAGCAAAAGTACAAAAACCAGACGCATAAAGTATGGTATGGTAAAGTACTTCATGTATTGGTTTACTATAATATGGTTAAATAGTATATGCCTTATCTAGGTATCTTACGGTGGCCTTGAAGGTCAAAACACTATAACATTTCACAAAACACAACAACATTAACAAGTACCCGTACGAAACAACAAAGATTACATTCATTAAATTATATATTTTCTTATGTAAAAAGTTATATATTCTATTATCATTTAGTGTTAGATAAGTTATAGATTTCATGATTTGGTTCACAATGATATTGTTGATTATATGCTTTCTTTTGGGATCCACACTTAAATTTGCCTATCCTGTTTTAGATTTTTGCTCAGGATATTAATAAATGACTTGCTTTTTTTAATAATATTTGTATTTGAAGTATATTGCATGTTACATTGCGTAGGAGTCTGATTCTTAGGATTTGAATTGCCAAAAGTACGCTGTATGACTTGAAAAATAAATCACTTTGCTGCGAATCGCCAGCTACTTTAGGCAGTTCTGCACTAAATGCCTTGTTTAAGGACACAAATAGAGACAGGCAGTGTCGGCTGGTGGAAAATATTTTAGGTGGGGCTGTGGAAATGGTGACCAAACAATACTAGGGGGCTCCGGGGGATGCTCCCCCGTTAAAAATTTTCATTCAGAGTGTATGACAGCTTCCTGTTTGTCTCCTTGGATACGAGTCCAAACAACTCACAGATTGCACCGGGCGCTGAACGTAGGCGCTCTGTGACCTTCAGATTTGACGACGCTGATTAGCTGAAATTATGTTTCGGCAGCATAGTTTAAAGATAGCGACAGTTGGCTTCTGCTGCACTCTCGTCTGGGCGCTGTGCATAGCGCCCAGACGAGAGATGTATAAGGCCCAGATGAGAGAGGGTAATGATACACGGGCAAGGCCAGGCAGGAACATGTGATTTATCAGTAACTTTAGACATCGTAACACAATATTAAACGAGATTTTATTGTAGATTATACATTTTACTGATGCCAATTATATAATATTTACCTTGTTTATTAAAATGTTTAATTAAAATGAAAACATTTTTTTTTAAATATATATTGTTTTTTATTTGTAATGTGGGAAGAGGGGGGGCGGCGCCCCTAGAGCCCCTATGGGCAGGCCACCACTGGAGACAGGACATTTTCCTCATCATTCATTTTCATTGCTTTTTGACCAACATCCCAGAGCAGTTCCTGTTATCTCCGGCCTTCAGTGGACAGCCTGCTCCTGCAGTCCATTACAGCTCACCCACCTTTTTCAATTTGCCACTACATCACCAGCATCATTACAGAGAAAAGCTCCCTGGAGGACCGGCTGCTGGTGTTTGATCTGTGGACCAGCAGCAGGACTCCAGGTCTGACATGTCATTATCACCTCGCTGCAGAGACTGAGCTGCTGCTGGAGATGTTTCAGGTTTTCATGCTTCATCTGTTGGAATCATAGAAGGGATTCAGAGAAAAACAGGGTTATTAAATCTGTCAAATATGGTGTTGGAATAACTGAGTGAAGATGTGTCACCTGCTAACTAGGACATTTTACTATATCGTTTTTTATAAATTGATATATACAACAACAACATCAACAACATGGCATAAGGATCAATGCAAAAAAGTTTAAAGGCAGAACTGCACTAGAGGTTTAGGTGAACCCCTTCATTTCATTTGGTATGGTAGATTGTAATTGGCAAGAATTAAAACTTAAAATCAATGTCACATCTTTTTTTTACTTCAATCGACAATAAGTACGCCATTTTGCATTGCTGTGTACTCATTTTCAAATTATTATTGTCATTATTGCATAAATGCATTTCAGGACTTTAATATACAAAACAACTCACAAATCTTTGCACACATGTTTAAACAATAGTTATTAGTTGATTTCATCTTGCAAATGGGCATGGGGTAAACGAATGCTCCATAGCACACCAAATTGCTTTTAACCTTCTGATGTATTTGTAATGCATTTCTATTTCTATTCAATAGTTCACGAGACATTTATTTCAAGACAAATGTGTGTGCAAGGTGGTGCAGGCATAGTCATTAGGATATACAGTATCATGTCTAAGTTATCTTAGACATTTGTGGACTGAAACCACAAATGTCTAAAATACATTTTGCTAGTCCATTAGGTAGGTGGGAAAAAATGTCCCCCAAAAAGAACACATTTTGACCATCTGCTGGCTCTAGAGGTAGATTCAGTTATCAGAGTGAGTAGGATTTAACCTCTTGGCCCTAAATCGCAATCCAGCCAGCAGATGTAGAGATATTAAGTCAGAACCAAACCAACAGACCAATAGCGACTGGCTGTTTAGCTAGAATGAAAAAAAGTAAAAATAGAAACCTGGAAATGCATTTTTTTCCAGAAAGAGCAAGATTGCGAATGAACATGCTAACAATGCGTTTTCCAAACAGCTGAACCTGAATGTTTGGGATCGTCTTTGCTGTAGAACAGTTCATCTGGCGTTAGCTGCTCAGCCAGCTGGGGCGTCGAACAGCTGAAATGGAAAAACGTCTTGCCAGTTGTCTTCCTCTTGTCTTGGCATGTTTATTTTCTCACAACCAGTTTACGACCTAGATTAATCCTGGGTTGCCAAATATCATCCGTAGCCTGCAATTGTCTAAAGAAAAGTGCAGGCAGGTGCAGGTTTGGAAAGCTTAGAAAATACGAAAAGTACGATTGAGCAACGATGTTACCAGTGAACAGAGTGTCCTTCACAACAACAACATCTGCAGCATATTGCTGTCAGTGGTGGAATATTGCTGAGTATTTTGAGAGAGTATTTCCAGGTTATGGTACTTTATACTTCTTCTCCACTATCTCTCACAGGTTATTACTGCACTTTCTAATGCAATTGATTGATCTGAAGGCTATAATTACATAAATGATTAATATTATAAGTGATTGGACATTTTTATGGGTATTTACTTTACCTAGCAGTAGGCTATGTGAAATAATCAAAATCATCTCACCTTCACCAGCTGCACATTAAATTGATGATCACATTACATTTATTTAAAAAAACACATAATCTACTAATATTTTAATGGAATTCTGAAATGGGCCATTGTGTAGAATAAAAGCCTATACTTTTACTTACTAGTACGATTTTAAATGCAGTTTAACGTAACAGAGTAGCCTACTTTTACACTTCTACTTTACTCAAGCCAACTTCTCATACTTCTTCCGCCTCGTGATTCAGTACAGTAAATACTGCAACCTATGTAACGAATCACGTATCTTCCTCATCACACACACACAACCACCCACAACCCACCTCAACACACACTCACACACCACACACTACCCCACACACGACACACACACACCCACACACCACGACACCATACACACCCACACACAAACCCACTCACTCACTCACATCACTATGTTCTTGCTTTGTGATAATGCTAAACATTCTGTAAACATTATCCGTGCATGGTTACTGTCACCATGGCAGCATGACAACAGCGCTCGGCCCGGCCCCTCAAACACGGGACAGTAGTGTTATTTAATATTTGGCTACGCATGAGCACAGCATGTTTCTATCACATAATCCTGTCACACACCAGCGAAGACTTCTCCTCCCAGCCGTCCTGACTCCAGCCCAGCTGTTGCTATGTTTGCAGTCTTATTGCACGACAACAACAACAACAAGATAAAAAGCTGGCCAAGAACAGTCCTGCTCTCAGCAGCCACACACACAACACGCACGCACGCACACACACACACCACACACACACACACCACACACACCTCTGTCCTCTGTCGGCATCACATGGGAGAAGTTCAGACGATGAGATTCAGACATACATCATATTGAAGACACATATCAAGTTAAGTGGTCTGATCAAAAGTACATCTGTGACTGACGATCCAAAGAAAGCCAAACATTGGGAGAAAATGAGCTGCTTTGGTTTTTCTTCTTCTAAAAGTTGGAGGTGCTTTGGTTGCCGAACATACTGTTTTATAATCCTGAGGTCAAAGTTCAATCTGTGAAAACATTCAGTGGCGGCGCTGCTTCCTGTCAAACTAAAGACCTGCAATAACTTGCTCCACATTGTTTGCCAAAGGCTTAAACTTCTGTAACACTGAGCTATGAAATATGTAAACCTGCAGTATTTTGAGGATGAAACTCAGACATAATGAATCCAATAATCCTCTGCACGCAAAAGCAACTTTTCATCTCTATTTCAATCAGCTTTCAGCAGCAGAGCTTTAAAACACCGTCCCAGGCCGAGAGACTGTATTTCCATCTGTGTTCCCAGTGTCGCCATATTCAGCTTTATTGCAGACTTCTGCGGCCAGCTGCAAGTGCAAATTAAACTCTTCTTCTGGTCCCAAAAATGACTTCCATGTTTTGGAATCAAAGTGATGACAAAAGACATTAACTTCTTAAAACTAAAATTCAAATTTCATAATGAGTTTAATTAAGAAAGTACGAAAAATAACAGTGATTCCAAACTATGTAAAAGTTATTTCCTTCACTTTGCAAAGCTGCATGTGAAGGAAGTCATTAGGTGCGCACGACGAATTATTCACATTTCCAAAATAGTTCCTATTGTGTCTTTGACAGCAAAAACACAACAGGACAGTATTTATACTTTCATCTTTTGTTATACTTGTCATCTTCAAGTTGTCTTTGTGTTTTGACTTTATTTCAATATCTTATATGTCTTTACATGGCACTTTATTTACTCTACTTTGAGGTAATTGCTAACAAGAGGCAATGTAAATGTGTGCAAGTTAAAATAAATCAGCCTTTTGTTAAACTGTCCTAACTGTCCACTGATAGATTGGTTTGCACTCAAGCAAGTGACACACAAGTACTGTAAGAAGTGTTGTAATCAACCATGTGCACCGTGTGTGTGTGTGTGTGTGTGTGGTGTGTGTGTGTGTGTGTGTGTGTGGTGTGTGTGTGTGGTGTGTGTGTGTGTGTGTGGTGTGTGTGTGTGTGTGTGTGTGTGTGTGTGTGTGTGTGTGTGTTTGTGTGTGTGTGTGTGTGTGTGTTGTGTGTGTGTGTGTGTGCGCAGTGGATCTCTACATTTTTCATCATTTCCTGACGCTTCACACAGGAGTGCAGCCCATTGGCTCTTGGAAAGAGAAGCACTTGTCAAAACATCAATCAGCAGCGAGGTGAAGCGGGGGAACAAAAGAAGGTGTGTCTGCAGCCTTCGCCCAGCAGAGTTGTTGATGTTGTAACCGTAGCAACGTAAACAGGAGGGTTCAAACACAGAAATGCGTGCAAAGATTATGTAAGGTGTGTGTGTGTGTGTGCATATGTACAGACACACATGGTCTCATATGTTTCTTAAGTGTGTAAAGTCAGTCTTCTTTCGCTCCTGGTGTTCAGCAGAGCAGCAGGCGTGTGTTTTATTTATTTGTTAAGTGTGTTTTACAGCGTCTCGGTAATGTACAAATACGTCTGTCTGTGTGTGCATACGTGAGTGTGAGTGATCCGCATCTGGGAAGCTACATTTATTAATTTAATCTGTCCATGGCCTTACTGGATTTTCCACTCATTCTCACCGTGAAATAGTTGTATCCTACACACACAGACACACAGACACACATACTCTCACAAACAGGAGGTCTGATGTTCCAGAGATTATATACACACAGCTGGATCTGTACTGTAAGGATTTTGTTTGCTCCACATCTGGGACGGATTCACTTACTTTGGAAGAGAGAGGTCATTTCATACGAATGATTTAAAACATCTTCTGTGCCCACAGCTGTGAAACTTCTTCATAACATTTGATACTTGTCATCTGTGATATGTGATGCATTGGATGCTTTTTTTAAAGGTATCTTTCTACATGTATTCACTATTAAAGGGGCTCTATTGCTCATGTTCAGGTTTCGTGTTTGTATTATGTGACTCTACTGTCTGATATGACAGTGATGGAAAGACCATGTGATGTATTTATTATTTTTCGGGGGATAAAGCTTAAAATGGTAGTAAATATAAAACACGGAACATGCAACAAAGTTCCTTGAGTAAAAACGCCAAGAACAAACTGCTTGTAACCACAAAGCGCTCCACAGAGCAGTATTTCGTTTAGAAAAATGTTTTCAAATGTTTTATTTCCCTTGGACTGTGTTCTCCCAGCACAAAACATGTACAAATAAAGTGTGTATTTGTTGGACTTGAACAGAGTGAAGCTCAAGCGGTTTGTAGTCAGTTTTTTGTGTCGACTATCTCAAGGCTATTTTATGAACTCGTAAACAGATTTTAAAGAACATTTGTTGGAACATCAGTGTCTTAGGTCAAGAACATGTGATCAGTTCTTTGAGTGGATCTGAATCCAGGTGTAGATGAAGGACATTTTCAAGGATTTACTAACAAGACGGTGGAGAATTTGATCAGTTAAAGGTGGGGTATGTAATTTATTTCAGAAACACTTGTTGTTATATTCCATGGAATGCTCTTAACATCCCGATAGCAATATTAAATGCTTTGACAATAAATACATTAAAAAAATTCATCTGTGGAAGCCGTGGCGCTGTAAAAAGCACGACCAATCATCTGAGCCGGCCCGGCTAAAATAACTGGATGGCCTACCTGCCTGTCCGCCTTCCATCTGTGCACACACTTATCCCTCATTGGTCATGTGCGCGTTCGTGTGTGTTGGAGGAGGGGCTCTGTAAGGAAGTGGCAGATTTGTTCCGGCTGTGTATTTTCTAATTCTAGCGCACTCAAGCTGGTATCTCCAAAATTACCTACCCCACCTTTAAGCTTGCTGCAGTTTCATCAGACATGCTATATCTTATGCAGGCTATAGTCCAGGTGCTGCACACTATGCCCTATTTTATTCAATAAACGTAGTACACTGATAGATCAATATAAATCCGATGTTGTATCACCAGTAATTATATAAAGTGGATTCTAAAACAAACTAAATAACCATTTCTATAAAATACTAGCTCCGACACACCTGTTTGTTTACAGCATGCAGCATTTAACACATACATAATACAGATAGAGGTGGCAGAAACACTAACTGTTCACCCTTGACTTTATGCCAGTGTGGCCCAGCCAGGCTGAACATGTAAGCACTCATGGTATGTCAGGTGTTTTCGAACGAAAGTGAGCATGAAGGGCACATGAAGGAGAGAGTCACGCTTGTCTGTGGAGTCTGAATCTCTCAGATTCACATCAAAGTTCAACGTGGAGGCGATGAAGCAGGCACGTTTGTTGTTCAAGGTGAGTTCACACAGCCGTCTGCTGGGTGTCACACTATGGTGTCACATCAAAACTCTGTGTGGGGACAGATGTGATCATTGATTTCATACAGAGGTGCACTGCCAGAAAATCTTTACTCAAGTTCTGGGGCCTTGAGGTTTAACACTCACTTAACGTTGAGTAACATTTATTGTAT
This sequence comes from Harpagifer antarcticus, assembly GCA_902827135.1. Classification (NCBI taxonomy): domain Eukaryota; kingdom Metazoa; phylum Chordata; class Actinopteri; order Perciformes; family Harpagiferidae; genus Harpagifer; species Harpagifer antarcticus. The sequence goes on along the minus strand of CADEHL010001155.1, from coordinate 790,874 downwards.
TATTCTGAATTTACTCCATATTTTTATTCTAAATGTACTTTCGATCTCAAAGCTGCATAGTTACTTTGCACATTTTAAGATTAAACCATATCCAGAATGTAGAATGAGATGATTCATAAAGTACCAAGTAGGCTATATATGTTTGCTTTAATGCTAATCAGCTACTTAATTGTATTTTGTAGATTTTATTACATTAAGAAATAACTTTGATGCTTTACGTATGTTTTCTGTTTTACGTGGTCTGATTTATATGTATTTTGCTTTTTTCATGGCCAAACAATTATATAGTTTCCCCTCTGAGAATTAAGTAAGCTATGTCATCTTATACAAGTAGACTTGAAACAGTTGACATTTAGTACATTTCAATTAATGTAGTTATTTGAATATACATTCTGATGGAAACATACACAATTATAAACATTTTGGGGAATAAATAATACAACTTGAACAGTGTGAGGTGCAGACTTCATCTTAATACTTTAGTGTGTTTTTTCTACTAAGCTGTTGTGTTGAAATGTGTTTTATAAATAACTTGCATTGCCTGAATAACTGTCTACCTGTAATTGAGTCATGCGTCTGGTATCGAGGTAAAACTACACATCCCAGAATGCTTTGCGGTGGACGCTGTCTCCACCTCCAGCGTACGCTCGGAGCCAGAGAGCTGCTCTGCTCGGTGTTTACGTTGAGATGCTCACAACAAAGGACAGCACACCGCGGAGAGCCTGTCATTTAAAATACAGCAGCGAGGATATTCTGTTTTAAGCCTCTACAACTCATAACTGCAGGGGAAGAGGACAACGAAAAAAACACCTATTCTGCTTCCATTTTTACCGGGTTTTCTTTATTTATTTATTTTGAAAAACCAGCGTAGAGCGGAGAAATTAAGACGAATTTCCCTTTTTGTTTAAACCGGTGGAGCCTTAGCTAGATTGCTAACCTCAGCAAGTTGCAATCTGGAGAAGCTAGCAGCACTGAAGACAACAAAAGGACTTCATAATTTCTATCGCAGTGAGTACATGTTTACACCTGACTATTTTAATTAATCACATCAACGGCTAAACAAGACCGTTATTGGGCTAATTCAGCCCTAGCAACCTTTTATAACGTTCCTTGTAATTAACCGTCACCTGCGTTGTCCTGCCAACGGCTGTAAGACCAGTAACTGACCGTTTATTAACGCTCCTATACCTCATTTCATAATGCAATGCACCCTAGTTACACTATCACATGCTTGTAATGTAAGCGATGCAGCTGCAGATCTCTGTCAGGTGTGCTACACATACTCATGCACAGTGGTGGAAAGTAACTAAGTACATGTACTCAAGTACTGTACCAGAGATTTTGTACTTCTAACCCACTACATGTAAAGATAAATAGTGTACTTTAACTCCACTACATTTATTAATACATTCAGTTACTTTGCAGATTTGAATTAATAATGTGAAATATAATCAACACTTAAATCAGACTTTCGTCACACCTGGAGTAACATTCCCAAGCTACCCTGTGGTAAATAAAATAATTAAAACAAGCTGCAACTTTACCAGATAAATACATTAATACATCAATGATCAAAGATTATAATGACAACATATAATGATTGTACAATGGGCCAATCTGCATAATGAGTACTTTTACTTTTGGTACTTTTAGTGTATTGCGATGCTTATATATTTGTAATTGAGTAACATTTTGAAATGCAGGACTTTTACTTGTAACAGAGTATTCCTACAATCTGAGTTACTTCTCCCTCCTCTGCACCGAAGCTCTATAAAGATACATCTGTGTGTGTGTTAAAGGGGAGGCCATGCTCATGACAACGCATTTTTAAATAATTATCATCCAATAAAACAGACCAGTCTCTGCCAGTCTTTTTTTTTTTTTATCCGATGAGGTTATCAGAGATTTTAAGCTGATTAATTACCGAAATAAATCAACCCTGTGGGCGGGCGCCATTTGACGAGTCACATGACTTATTTTACCGGAAGTGACGTGAACTATGCGTTTGGTGGTTTGGTGTCGAGGACAAATTGACCTATGTGCTTTGTTCATGATGTGTACTCTAGTTACTCTCACAATTCTATTGAAATATGCCTCATTGTATCGCGAAACATTGCCACAATTCGGATAGGAACAATCCACGGAATGCTCGGTTCCATCTATTGCCAACGGGTAAGCGTAGGAAGTACGTTCGGAGGCAGTGGCTAGCGAAATGTGCTCGGCCCGAACCGAAAGATCCACAGGAGCATGTATGCAGCGAACATTTCAAGTTTCTGGACGACTACTCTGAGAGTATGATGAAACATAAAATGGAATTTATTAATCAACCATTACTTAATGGGGATGCAGTGCACTGCCAATGCCAGCCAGTGTAAGCACCTTACGCAGCAGACTTTACTTATTGTTTACTACGTAAGGAAGCAGAAATTGCAGGACCCAGAGCGCACAGCAGATACGGAATTGCAGTTTTATTGCTTATAGATTATCAGAACATTCAAAGGGGACACAGTCACATTGGATATTAACCTATGGATTAACTACATCATTGTTTTTATCGTTGTAATGCCATTGAAGACCAGTTTAGACCAGACAAAGAGGAAGGTAAGCCATGTTAGCCTAGCGCATGTTAGTACCTAGCGCCACTTGTTTGATGTACGTTTTTGTTGATAACGTTGCGAGTTTGTATCTTTCAGTGGTGAGGTGGAGCACCGTTAGATTCTGTGTCTTTACGATCATAAACGACTGTGTTGGATGTGCAGCTAGGATAAGTAATAAGGGAGCTAGGAGTGATTTTCGGTGCAGCATTTTTCGCTCGGGGCTAATTCAGAGGCTCACTGTTAGCATTGTGTGTTTTTTTGAAGAAAAAAATGAAAAAGATCAGTTAAATAATTTTTTTTCCCGTTATATGGATATAAAATATTCATAGTTTATTAAATATTAAGGTTCCTTAGACGTTGTTTCCTGCAAATGACGCGATTTCGGCCCCGGAACCGGGTCCGTGGGGCCTAAGAGGATAACGGAGTATGTTTTTTTATTTTTTTTACAGTTGTATTTGGATGGAATGAATACCTATAGTGATAATTCAAAGTAAGTCCGCCTGGACTTTATTTTCTAAACTTCTTCCTCGGCTGACGAGTCCGAACTCAAATACTCCGCCATGTTTTCGTCGAATGAGCTCTTCGTGTGTTTACAAAGTGAACGCATAGATGAGGTCACGACCTAGGTTTTCGGATCATGTGACTACTGAAAATGGCCAAAATGGCAGCTGCCTGACGGAATATACAGGTTTTTGATAAAAAAGAGCTATAAAATCATTATTTACTGGGGAATATCGCTGATTTCTTCAGGGTATGGTTTAAACATAATGTTTCACTAAATACTGAAGTTTTTATTAACTATCTAATGTCTGGAGCCTTCCTTTAAAGATGCAGGTATTACAACATAACTTCCAGTCTGCATGCTGACCTGTCACAGGGAGAGGGGGGGTTTGAGTGGAAAAGGCAACATTGCCTGATAAGGAATTAAGCAAATGCACAGACTCTTGCCATTACCAGGGCTTGATTGCCAGTTAATGACTTCCCCTCCCCTCCCTTGTTTCTCTATCTCCCATCTCATTCTGCCTCTGTCTCTTACCCCCATCCTCCCCCTCTTTTTCTTTTCCTTTCCCACCCTCCACCCTTTCTCTTTCTCTCTGTCTCGTTCACTCTGTACTGGTAAGCCATGATGTGATGTTACAGATAGGGATCTCTCTGACTTCCCTTCCCTGTGTTGGAAATGTCACCGTAGAGACAGACGTGCTTTAATTCCATCTGCCCCACCCGGCCCTGTTTACCTATCTGCTTGTCAATGTGATGATTAATCAGGACACTTGGTGCCAATGGCGTGGCTAGTACATTTCATTCTTTTAGTTTTAACCAACCCAACCAGACTGATGTGATTTGTAGTAGGACTTCCTAATGATAGAAGTGACTAGCAGTATGTAGACAAATGTAAATGCTTACAGGATTTTATTACTGAAACTTTGATATAGACTGATATTCAGTCCTACAACTGCTCCATAAAATGCTGCTGAGAGTGAGACAAAATGGATATATAGATATTTTTGGATACTGTTAAAGGAAAGGAATTATGTCAATTATAATGACATCACAATATGTTAAACATAGAAGTGAGTTGCAGTTATGTCTAGTTCAACCAAAGCACAAGGATTTAAACAATATATATAAACAATTAAAGTAAACCAAGTAGAAAACAAACAAATTACAATGACATCATTTCAATTTTTTGAATAATAACATTGCTGTAATAACAAACATATGTGAATGCAATAAACCATGAAAAGACCTTATCACATTCAGCACATAAGGAGTGTGTCAGTTCAACACATTTTAACCCCTTTTTTATTTTGTTGTAAAAATCGAACAGGAGAAAATTCCTCTAAATCGTGGATTAAGGATCTTATTATTATTTGAAAAATATTCTACATTTAGAACTTTTGACACATAGTACAGCAAACATACAGAAGCCACAACTAAGTTGTCACTTCACCAATCTTTGCGATACATCAACTTCCTGCACAACACAACTGGTGTATCAGGCTACACTAGGGTCTATATCAGATCTACAACAGTGAGTTCAGTCTGGTGTCAGTCTATGCCAGAGTCAAGTTGAAACACAGATACCTATAAAGAAGACTGAAGAATCTTTATTATATTTTTGTACGGACTATTTTCAGCCTGCATTCGCAAAGTCCTATAAATGGTGATAACTTTAGTGGGAAGTTCTTGGGACATATTGTTTGCCGTGTTGCAATGCACTACATGTTTGAGTCTGCACATTTGTGTGTGTGTGTGTGTGTGTGAAATCGGAGCTGATGGTGTCAGACGGGAGCGCACAGAGAGCTCTGATGTCTTAATGGAGGTTCAGAGCTGCTCCCATCCTAAGTAACCCGGTCTGTTGGGGACACCGAGGCCTCCAGTCTCTGCCGGGCCGGATGCTCTATCACTGATGTCCAGGAACCCAAAACATAGATGTATTTTAAATAAATTAAAAGCTTTTGGTATTCTTGTTACATGCTCAGCAAGCTTTGAGATCGAATAGACCCTGAAACCCTGCAGATGATATATTGTTATATAACTAAAAAGTACTTAAAGTCTGATGAATGTCTTTAATATTTACATTCTTTAAAGAGTTTTACTTTCAGTAGCATTATTATTTTATTTATCCATTTTCAGAATGGGAAGAAATCTGTCCTATGGGGCAATGGTTGCAAATTGCAAGTAGGATTTTGGTATAATAGTTTTCATAACTCATCAACTCTTCATGACTTCCTTTGAAAGACTCATAACTCCGCAAGGCCACCTCAATCCACGATCAAATGCGCCTTATATACATATTGTGAATTAGCCTACAAGTCATTTCTAGAGATATAAATGGACAGGTATTTTTGAGAACATTATTACATTACATGCATTTAGCTGACGCTTTTATCCAAAGCGACTTACAATAAGTACATTCGACAGGAAGACACAACCTTGAAGAAAACAGAATCATATAAGTACATCAGGTATCATAGAGCCAAACATTTCAAGTGCTACTCAACTGGCTATGGATAAGCCAGTCCTTTATATACACATTAATACTAATGAAAGAAAACATATACCTTTTTATATTGTACATGCTTGTGAGCTAAGTGCGGAAACCTGTGTCTATGGCAAATTGATTCAATGAAAATAGATGAAAGCTGTCACGGCAGCAATTGGTGGTTAACACCTTGCTGCTTAGTGAGTATGAGTAAGATTCAACCAACAAATCAACGCCTAACAGCCGTTGTGTTTGTTTTCACCCTTTAAACCCTAATGATGGGAAGAGAATGTTCCTCACGAGGGGGGACTTTTGTTTTAAGTAATGATAGCATTTATCTTTTTGCGTGCACATGTGGGTGGTTTTAACAGGGAGGGTCTCGCAGCTCGACGAGGGTCCGCGGGTGTAATCTTCGGCACAGCTGAGCGGCAGCTTTCCCCCCGCTGTGTGTGAAGAGCTTGACATTCTCCTCCCGCTCCAGCTTACTCTGCGCTGGGCTGGTAAACAGGCTGGCGTTTGAGGAGGGAGATACGTCTGTCATGAAAATGGGTCAGACAGTGGGCACGTTTTTATGGCCTTGTTTCTGCAAGGTAGGGAAGGAAAGAAGAGGGGGGCATTACACCACCAGCTTTTTTCCACAGCGTTAGAGGCAGCATGTGCTCGGTTCAATTATCTTATTATCTCCTGTCAGAACCGTATCAATCAGCTTCCCAAAGCTCGGCTAACAAGCCATGTTGTAGTGCAAGTCATTTCCTATCCTGTGTTCCGGAGGGGAGTTTAGGTGTAGGTGTTTTCAGGCAGAGCATGTCTTCCTTTACCTGCGTTCATTTGACCCCAGGACGTAATAATTCACCCCCAAACAATACGCACTGTACACATGTTAGCGGTGTGGCTTTCTAGAAAGTACGCATTGGCTGTATGTGTGTGTTCAGTGGCTTGTGTGCTCAGAATCTGATTGATATCACCATAAGCTCCAGTTCTTTCTAGTATCTTCCTCAACACGGTCTCTCTCTTTTTTCTTTATGTCCGACTCCGCATATGTTCATGAATGGAAACTTAGAGCTCTGGCATTTTCAACCTCACTCGCCAGCCTGACTTTAGTCTTTGTGTCCTCTTGCGTCTTTGTATTGACTTACATGCATTCTTGCCTTCTGAAATTCTCCTTGTGTTTTGTATCAACACGCCTTAATGCATTCTGATAAGAGTCAACATCATAACACGAGAGAAACATATATTAAAAACCTGGTCATCTGCATGAGGAGGAGAGGCCATCTTTCAGTAACATAGCCCCTTCATTGAGTCTTAGAAATGGTGAAGAGAGAGATTCGATATTAGTTGCATCATTATTACATTTTTTTTTGGACTGACACTGAATCAGGTTTTATGTTAGTGCTAACAGTTGTAAAGGTACGTGCATTAATCATCAGGTAGGTCACTACACGTCGACATTATCATATCAATTATGTAAACGCTATGTAGAGAAAAATGTTCATTGTAAGCCATTTAAATTATTCAATTCTGATCTCCTCAGAGTAATAACATGTAATGTAAGGACTGTAGTCATGTACAAATACACGTGCCCAGCATTCAGATTGTACAACGTAGTCGTTTCTCTTTCCCTCCGTCTTGATCACACCCATCTGTCTCTATCTCAGAGGGAGACTATTCATTATATTTAAGGAGCATTTAAGTAGTATATGTATGCAGAGGGGTGAGTATAGTACCCATTTTGTTCCATACAAATGAAGAATGCATTTCTAATTCCTCCTTCTCTTTCTCCCTTTATGCTTCTCAGTCTGTTAAAGTAACTCAAGTGCTGCCAATACATGAGTCAGAGAATGTGAGCGAGGGGTGGAACTGAACATAGTGGTGCCGTTCAGCACCTTTTCAAACAAGCTGTTGGGGAGTTCACAGTTCTTATTTGACTTTGACTTTATTAACTTGTACGGTAAACCAGCGCCTTTATGAATAGAAACCTTATTTGTGAACGTTGGTGGAGTTCTGGGAAAAAAACATGTCAGTTAATGTCAGGGATGTGCTGACACAAAAAGAAGCTTTGACATGTTGGAGGAACTATATAAAGTGTCTATAGTTGTAGAGCTCCACTGGTAAGACTTAAAGAAAGAGCAACCATACAAATACTTCAAATATACTTCGTTCATTAATGATTTTTGCAGTTTTATAGTTTCAATGCCTCTGTAGCCAGCAACTGCCAAGGCCACATGTGTTTGGGTTGTCAGTCCGGGCCTCCGTATTAACAAAAGGATAATGAATGAGATTGAATTAGAATTTGCTGGTCAAGGCCGGCTTTTTATTCCTAATGCTTAGGGGCAGCACAAGCAGCCCAATGAATGGAAAATGCTTTTATAATAATGGTCCAACTGAGTTTTAGTTAAAAAGACTTCCTTATTTTCACTGACATGTCATGATGGAATATAATAATTCAATCAGGAGAGACAAGTTTTCTTTTGATATAACGATATATATGTATTTCCGGGATTACACAGATGCATGTAATGGATGGTGTTTGGCGATTAGACCCCGTTGTGCGGGAGTATCATTCGGGAGGGGAAATCCGAACCGATGAATCCCCCCCCTGGGGTCTAGACACTGGTGTCGGAGCATGAAGGGATTGATGGAGGTCGGTCTGAAGAGTAGTGGTTTAAGCTTGACCCTGGATTTGGAAGAAAGGAAGGTGGAAGGGGGGGAGGAGGGCTGCGTTGAGTCGCCTGATGACAACTGTGAGGAAGGGGAGAGAGCAGATTTAAAGGTTTAGCAACGCACTATGATAGGCTTGTGGGAATAGAGGCGAAGTGAGTGACGCCCCCGATCACTGATTGAGTTGAGAGAGAACTGGGAATATGTGAATGAATGAGTAAAGGTGGTCTTCCTGGTTGAACTTGTGCTAAGCTTCATTAGTCTTTATTGAAAAAGTAATCCACCGATGATAGATAACTAAAATAATTTTGCAGATGAATCTCTTCTCAAAATAATATCTGAAGTAAATATTCTCCTCCTCGAGTATTAAGGCATTTGTTGTCATCTGTTTTTGTTTTGTTTTCAATGCATGCTATATGAATCAGTCTGCCCTGAAAGCAGGTGTGGTTGGGGATGTTTCCCAAACCAGATAAACTAGAGTAGGACTACACGACAAAAATAACTTTGCCAGTTTAAATGTACTGTGATGCTGTGAACATGACTTCAGTAGTGTAGCAGGGTGGGCCAACTGTGTCTATTATATTAATCTGTGACTAAAGCACATACTAACATTGTGATGATGAGGCTGAAAGTACTTCCGTTTTAGAAGCCAACCAGAGTTAGGGGTGAAGCAGGGGGTGTTTCTCAGTGTCGAGGAGGCTTGCTTGGTAGCACATGTACCTCCGAGTGAGTTCCTTCAGAACCGAGGCAAAAGAATACCTCCTAGCCTCGGAAAACGAAGAATGGAACAGGATAACAGGTGTGCGCATATGAGAGGCCCCGCCTTACATTTTCCGAGATTTTGGAAATTGGTCCGTGCGCAAAGCGTTGTGGGGATTTTAAGACCGTAGAGTCTACACATGTGCAGCCTCGAAATTTCCCGCAACGAAGTATGCCGGCCTTGGTAGAATTCCAAGTATCCTGGACATTGGAACAGTCCTTCGGCGGCACTCGATGACGTAGTATCCTTGAAATAGTGGCTCTGGAGCAGCCTTCCCCGACATTGAGAAACACCCATCGTCTCCTGACAGAAATGTGTTGAGAAGCAGAGTGGCAGGTGCAGAAACGTCCCAGATGTGGACAAAGGCCATCAAGTGATTGATGTTGTTCCTTTATCAATTTGAACGTTTGGCACCTGAAACTGCTTACTTCCCTTTTTAACTTTCTGTTTCGGTGCCGCTCTGTACCTCTGCCAGGACTCAAACCACAGTCTGCTTCACTTTAATTTCCCTTTATATCAGCAGAATCCTCCACTTTTACAAGCAGGAACTGAAAGCCCTGTTGAGGTTATGTGAAAGTAAGAAAGTGTGTGTGTATGATTCTCAAGTTACCATCTATGGTTTCCTTTCTATGTAGATGACTGCACTCGAAACTACTCATATAGTTTGGCACCTTCTCCACACACACACACACACACACACACACACACACACACACACACACACACACACACACACACACACACACACACACACACACACACACACACACACACACACACACACACACACACACACACACACACACACACACACACACACACACACACAGTCAAATTCATATGTCCATACAGACCTGTAATTATCAATTCCCCTCTGATCATGGATGATTGCCATTTCCTGCTTCACTTTCCATCCTCCCTGTCTCAACCCGAGCTTGTGTGTGTACATCCTTGCACACAAATGGCGTGTGTAACTTGTTGTGGCTTCCCCAGGGAGCTCTGCTGTTCCTGTGCATGTAGTAAAAGACTGAGCAGAAGTTGCTGAAAACCATTAAATAATTAAAGTCTAAAGGTCATTGTGCTCAATACAGCAACAGCAGACAGTCGACTGGGATGTGAAACACAAACAGAATTGGTCATTCTGAAATATATAATTGATTACATAACATGGGAAACTATTGTTTACACAGTCCCATGTATTCCCAGAAGTCGGTTTTATTTTGTGCAGGAGATAGAGCCAAAAGTATGAGGTGGAAGCAAGCCAGAACAAAGCTAACCCCTAACCTGAAGCCTCAACGCTAGCAGCACCTCACACTAGCTTGTTTCATTCAGCTGTACAAGAGACTAATGAATTACAAGCATGACCAGGTGCAGCTCAATTAGACCTGCAGAGACCGCTCCTATACAATCCCCAGAGGAATGCAACCTTCACAAACACAGCAAGGACCCAAGCAGGAACAAAAACATGTATCAGCCTCAAGAACTGTAGAAAACCTTCCCTCCTGATGTATTTGACTTGTGTAATACAGTTTATGTTATGTTGGGTTGTAAAACGCGTTTGATACGCTTCTTGGCATTTCATACCTCTGCCCTGAAAACAGTTAGCTTCTATGTGAAATTATGTAGCCTAAGTATTTCAGTCTTGGCAAATTCTACTCATGATTAATTATGGAAACTAACATTTCAATAGGCTCAAAGCAGCCTCATGCCATGTTTACAGTCACCCATGTTGCTGTGTGAACTATATGACACTTTGTCCTTTAACAAAATACATTAGCCAGAGTTGCTGCAGGTTACATCCGTCCTTGGCATTCCTTTCTCAGTGTTAAAAGCAATAAGCAAGCTCTTCAGTTAAACTCACATCACGATGAAAGCATTTTTCCCATGTAAACACTGGCATAACCATAAAAGCAACTCTGTGATATCCAATGTTTTGCTCACTAACTGTCTTTAAAACCTCACGATAACTGCAGAGCAAAACAGCCCCCTAAAAGGCAAAATCATTTATCAAAAAGCTTGAGTCACATGTTTATCAAGAGCTTAGATTCTGACATCTTTTTCCAAGCAATTCAGATCAAACTGTGCGTTTTTGTTTTAAAGCACAGCCACACACGAGCCATCATTCATTTGTCAAACAGACATAAACTTGTGACCGGTTGCAATGACAGAAAACAGATCAGAGAGAAAGAAACAAAGCATCGCTGCATCAGTGTGCAAACTCAATATGTGTATCCCACTCCTCTTGAGTAACGTATTGAACAGCCATGATGTGGCTGTATTATTTGCCTTAATATTGACATGTGTTGACCTTAATAACTCCTTGCAGCAAGGAGGATTAATTGAGCACCGTATTTCTGTCATTTGAATTATAAAGCGCTTCAACTCCCTAAATATGTATTCAAGTGACAATTAAAATAGGGAGTTTTTCCTCCCTGCTGCACTGATTGCATATTATTCACTCTGAGCTCACACACACACACACACACACACACACACACACACACACCCACACACACACACAACACACACACACACACAACACACACACACACTCTGATTCATACACCCTTGGTCTGCTGTACCATGCTTCTAGGAAGGTCACTCTGTAACAGTACGTCCCACACAGCAGCTTTAAAAAACAAATCTTCCAACGCTTCTCTGCCCATTGACTTGAATGGGGATGACGTCACTTTGCCTCGCTTTCGTCGAACTGCAATTGTGGGGGAGCGAAGCGAAGATTTCCAGGATTTCCAGGATTTCCAGATTCAAAGTTTGAGCAATGTTCAACTTTTGAAGCTGAGCTGGAAGCGTCAGCCATCAAATCCCGTTTATGCAAATCTTGACAGTTTCAGCGCTAGCAATCAAACCACGTGTATGCTGGGAGAGCCAGACCGCAAGTTCATTTCCTCATATCCAAACGAGAAATTACGGTAGCAAATCACCCGGTTCTTTACGACCAGACTATTTACCGGATAACAACCGGCAGGACCAGGCATGGAGGGAGGGGTGGCAGAGACAGTGGGTGAAACTGGTAGGTTTTCCAGCTGTTTTGGGGAGTTTATATATATATATATATATATATATTGTAGGGTTGCCAAAGAAACTGACCATGATCAAAATCGGATTATTCGGCAGCCCTGGCGAATAATAATCGATTATTCGACCGAACCCGCCACCCCGCAAAAAATCCCCAAGGCTTTTCAGACACGCCCAGCTTCCAAAGATTTTCAAGATTTTTTCAAAGCTGGCTGTGTGGACGTACCGTAAGCTTTTGTACACTCAGGAGATGGGGCTTGGCTGTGAGAGCACCAAGGTGGTGTTGGTGTGTGTCCTCTTGTGTTTTGTTGAAGTGCAACACAGGCGTTCCACATGTGTGTCTGCATCTGTATATGGATGTGTGTGTGCAAATCACTGCATGCGTTTGTGTCTGGCTGCGTTGTCCACCAAACAGGGCAGCTCTTTGTTGTCTGTGTGCATACGGCAGTCTGTGTTTTTTCCTACTGAATCATTGATGAGGCTGTAATCTGAACGCAGGCCCTCATATTTCTTCCCCTATACCTCCTACCATCAGTTAGCCTCCTACCATCAGTCAGCCTCCTACCATCAGTTAGCCTCCTCCCATCAGTTAGCCTCCTACCATCAGTTAGCCTCCTCCCATCAGTTAGCCTCCTCCCATCAGTTAGCCTCCTCCCATCAGTTAGCCTCCTCCCATCAGTTAGCCTCCTCCCATCAGTTAGCCTCCTCCCATCAGTTAGCCTCCTACCATCAGTTAGCCTCCTCCCATCAGTTAGCCTCCTCCCATCAGTTAGCCTCCTCCCATCAGTTAGCCTCCTCCCAGCGCCGCTTACAGGAAAGACCAGTACGCTGCTGCTCTGACAAAGCACAGATGGCAGACCTGCCCCAGAAAACTGAAAAAAAAAACAGTTTGAAATGAAAATATCGCCACAGTTGAGCAAACATGAAGGATCAGACTGTCCAGAAGGATGCGGTTTCTTACCTTGTTGGGCAGTTCACCACGCCATGATGTATGCACACATTCACTTACTTATTTTTGTGGCACAGTCTTTTAAAGATATCCTGAATCCTGGATTCTTTGGAGATGCCAGTCTTGGAGACTCCCGAGCCACTGGTAGCTTGTTTTGATGAGCGCCAAAGGGTCCGACTCCATTCTGCTTCTTTAAGAGGTAGATGGTTAGGGTGTGAATGGTGCTTTCATGTACCAAAAAGATAAGTTTGAGATACGTAGGTAGATCGTCCTTTTTTGCTCTACAGCTGTTAGATCAAGTGGTGACAAGCTTGTTCCTACACATTTTGAGAGCAAGTCTTCCGATTGTTGTTCATGAGGAAAGACAATGTCAAACAAATATAAAGTAGCCCAAATAGATAATAAAAGGTAACAGGAATTCTGTCTTTCAAAAGTCATACGTTGTCGATAAGTCGCCCTACCAGCGTATTTCTGCTAGAAAAAGGCGTGTAGATCATTTTGTTGCATTTTTCTTTAGGTGCTCCGTGTGTTGACGTGTGAGGTTCACGGTTGAACTGGATCAGAGCGGTGTGATGTAGGCTTTTCAGCAGCCTGGAAAACATTCACAGGACATTTCAGCGTGTCCTCATGTGCTGGCTGTGTTACGCGTGAGGCCCGATTTCTTTTGAAGCCATCTTCACTATGTTCACATCTGCTTTCAACAACACAGCTCGGGTTTACATTCCTCACCTTGTTCCTAATGTTTGAGTCCTCTTCCTGACCTGCTGCACATATTTCATGCCTTGCTGTTTATAGCTGATGAGTGTGAGTATTGTTGTGGCAACGCTTCCTCAGGTCAAGTGTTTTGAGTCAGGCCCAAGTGGATTATTGTAATCTGCCTCATTACCGACAACTGCTGTTTTCCGCCATAGTCCCAGATATAGAGGATTCTTTTTAAAGTCGTTCCTCATGGATACATATCTGCCACTTCAATGTGTGTGTGTGTGTGTGTAGACTCTGTGTTGGTAACAAGGGGAAGTGGTCTGCTTTGACTTCAGGTTTACACGCTCTGTTGTAGGATAATGGTTTCTCCAGAGGGCTTCAACACCACAGAGTCTGCATGTCTTGTAACACGTTTCTGTAAAAAGGGTGATAACAAAAATGACAGATGTGCTGAAGCTAATGATTTGTTTTATTTGCCATGTGTGCCCCATCCTGAGTAAGCAGGTTGTTTATCACACAGTTAGTCTACTTTTTATCCAGAGTGGATTACAGTTCTGCTCAACTATTTTTAAAATCTGCAACTAAGGATTATTTTCATCATTTTATAATCTGCAAATGAAAATCTTAGTTTCAGTCGTTTTGTCTGCAAAATGTCTGAAGTGATTCATCGGCTATCAAAAGAGTTGCAGGTTAATTCAAAATACTATTTTGAAGTGACTAAATGTTGCATGTCTATTGTTAAGGCTATCATTTAAGCAGCATCAGCAACATTTCACTGTTGAGTTTGTTTCATTACTTTTTTGTTATGGAAAATTAAATATATTCAGGGTCACAGGTCCTGATTGGGGTCCAAATGTATTGCTCCAGACATTCTAGACCAAAGGATTCATTCATTCATTGAGGATTTCCTAAATGATTAGGTTTGATTACACTGGTTCAGCAGCTTGTTATGTCGACCAGACCACAACTACTGCTCTGCCCTCCTCTCTCCAATGAATGTCTTCCTTGTGTCCAAACAAAGGAGTCAGACTTTCTTGTGTTTTAAGGAATGACATTTAAATCAGAATTTTTCCTCCAGTGTTCTCCCACCTGGATGTCCGTTGGTGTGTGTCCACCATTATTTCTTCCTTCTTCTCAAGTCATTTGTCATGGGGATGATGTGATATAGTATGTTTCCATCCATCTTGGTGTAAATATTGGACCACACACAGACACACACTGCAGCACACCTCAAGGGACCATTGAACATGAGAGTGTGCTGCCTGTGAGTGGGCAGGGAATTGGGACTCGGTGTGTGCATCGACACGCTGACTCTAAATCACTTTAGAGCAGACGGCTACAGGCTGCATGGCGATGGCTAGACGGAAGTGATCCGGCCACCCTTTCAATATCTCTTCAGCTTTAGAGTGATCAATAATATATCCAAACGAAAATATATGTAAACCGTGCATACTCTCGTAAACACTCAATCATTTTAGTGCTCAGTAACTCAGGGGTTCACACTCTGGTTCGTATTGATAATGCAGTCTTATCTGTCTGTGTACACCCAGCTGAGCTTCAGGGGATGTCATTTGCGCTACATTAATTTTCTATAGCGTTGCATCAGCAGTGATTTTCCCTGTTGGTTTTATAGTTCCTCTGGATGGAATAGCCTTGTGTGTGCCAGGAGCCAGGACACAGTCATTGTGGGTGCGTTCTGAGGCGGTGCATTGGAGTTTTTGTGCAGATGGAGATGACAGTCTAAAGAAAATACTTTAACTGATGAGAGATGATAGGCTTGTTACAGTTGCATTGCAGTAAACATCCAATCAGACACATACACCATTTACATTCAGTAAAAAAAGGAGGTGTATGAGCATTTTGTCTGAAATCTGATTCACACCACGGAAAAAAGTGTGTGAACAGGATGGAAAATGAACACTATTTTACATTTGTGTTGCCATTTAGTTTGGCAGTTAACCAACGGCACTCTGGGAGGACTTTATTACGTAAGAATTGCATTTATTATGTCAGTTAAACAAAGACTGGCAAAATCCTTTCTTCATGGTAACATATTGCAGTCCATGAACTCCAGATGCCAACACCCTGTTTCTAAAGCCCAGTGTTTTTAAGCATTATAAGTTAAGTTAGTTTGATCACTACTAACACAATTGGTCAGCAAATGATATGAATAAAGTTTTCTTTGGGTTTTAAAAACGATTCTGATTCCTGCATGTTCATGTCCTGCAATGCCATCTGTTCATGTTCATCGATCAGACAAGTCTGAGCGAGGATCAGAGATAGAATGGAAGATCGGGCAGGATCTGGCGTCAGGTTTGCCCGCTCCCCCCTCCACCCCACAGATCAGATTCAGAGTCATCAGGCGTCTAATCCTGACAGTGTGCAAACCCAATCCCTCTCCCCTGACCTGGCCATGCAACTCTACACACCGGAGACCGGACCCTGGGCGTCTGGCATAGGCGGCGCGTGAGGCTCAGGTTTGGGAAGGCTAACGCTGCCCGCCTCTGGCGTCTATAGAAAAGAGATCAACTCAGTGAAAGCACCGCCTGCTGACCAATCAGAGCTCAGTGTGCGGAGTTTAAATCTATCAAGTCATATTACAGGATAATGGAAATACAGTTTAAACTGGCGTATGCAGGGAAGATGCCGACGTGTCGCATTTATCATTCATATAACATCATCAATCAGATCATCGATCATATAATATCATATATTTCCTTATCTGAGTCAGCTTCTCCAGTCGTATCTGGCCGTGCAACACTTCTGCATACAATGTCACATACTGTATGCAGAAATGTTATTTTAAGCAACACATTATGTTGACGAAACACTCAACTCAAATGTAATTAAAGTCAGATCCACTCGTGTCTTAGACGGGGCAGTGATATCATAAAACTGTTGTACGCTTTCAAACACTCGGTAGTTTATTTTTTTTTAACCAGTTGTTCTGTATTCACCTTGCAGGTGCAACTCTGTGGCTTGTATCCTGGATTATATGTTTAAGTCATGGATGTTTAAAGTTAATATTTGTCTAATATTAGTTTACTTTTCATTAATGAAGTATGACGCTGCCCTGTCAGTAGGCTACACTTGTCCCTGTTTGTGATTGGTCAAATGTAGGTAACCCCGCCCCCTTCACGTGAACGCGCTCTCAGCTGGAAAGAGAAACCCTGGCTTGATTTACCGAGTTGATAACCAGCGTCGTAGGACCGCTTAGCGAGATCTTGTTTGTTAGGGTTAGTTAAGATAACTCAAACATATCCAGGGTCTGTTGAACTGGCTTCGTAGTACAGGGCACAGGTGGCTGCATAGCAGCGCTAATGTCAAAGACACAAACATTATACATTATATTTTTGTTTGACCAGGATGTGACAAAAATATTTGGGAAGGCTTAGACTTCCCTAGCCTACAGTACCCGCCGCCCGCCGCCCCTGGCGTCTGGAAACGAGCTTGCGGCCACACAAACACCCACACAAATGTATTTCACTTGGATTACATATGAAATCCCCACTGATGTACATAAAACCTCCTACACTCAAATGGAAATAGTTAAAACACGCTTCCTTTGGCTTGTTATTGATATTGTTATACAAGATGAAACTCTTTTAGACAAGCACCACTTACAGTACAAGGAAGAGGTTTATGGTCAGACAAAGCAATCTGCTACTGTAAAACCTCCTGCATGATGTGTTGCATAATGCTCCAGCTTGGTCAACATTTAGAAAAGCAATGAAAGACATTACAATAATCTGTATAAGGACTTAGCTCATGCTCTTTCCTACTTTCAAGTCGAAAACAAATGACTGATGTCCAGGCTTTTTTATGACTTTGACTTCAAAGTAAACCTTTGACCAGATATTTCAGTTTGAATCACATTCCTATGAAATAATGTACCCATATGAGTTTAATTGCTGAGATCACACTTCATTTAGAGCAGGGGTGGGGAACCTCTGGCCTCCGGTCCGTATAAGGGCCGCGAGACCATTTGGTACGGCCCTCGAGGTAATTTATAAACACACGCAAAAAAGAAAACAATTTAAGAAATCTAGACCGCAAAATAATTAAACAAGTGAGTGACTGTTTTTCCTGGCCACGGTCAGTGTCCTTGAACACAACACGAGCCTAACGTGTCATCACGTGGTATACGTCTCGTCTGACAGGAGTGTAGTGATGACGGAGAGCACCAGAACGCGCTCCGGCACTTCAGAAATTGCAGTACCCATAAGGAGCCGTACACATGCCGCAGTTTTTGCGTGGCTGTGTCTTTAGTTGAAAGCCCAGTGGCATCTGTTAATCTGTCATACTGATCATACAGTCAATAACTTTGTTGTTATTAGCATCTGGTTAGCTAGCTATGCTAACGAATATAAGAAGCTTTTTCTACAACCAGTGAGGTAAAGGCACATCTTTATATGATCGTTATAGTTATAAAAAAATAAGAGAATAAAGTAAACAGGTATAAAATACTATATGACAGTAAAAAAAGTTGTTATTAATAAACAAGAATACAGTTTGAAAGGGGAGTGATTTGTAAAATATCCATAAATAAAAATGTAATCTGCTTACAGTTCTGTTTCATATGGGTGTTGAAAGATGTATCCATAGATCTCCTAATGTTGCTCTGAAAGTGCACCAGATTGATGCATTTAACTTCAACCTTTAAGAGCAGACCCCCAGACCCCCCTAGAGGAGGTGAGGACCCCCCTAGAGGAGGTTAGGTCCACCCCCCACGTAAATCATGTTCACATGGATAGGAAACTAAATACATTTGCACACATCTTGTGTCCATATCTTTCTGTTTTGGTGGTCATGCCACACCGTGCACGTGCATGCATGCACGAGTCATGGTGAGATATCTGGATGAAGAGGTTGCTTTTTCTTTGCACAGCATGAAAGAAAGGCCAAATGAATGGGCTGTGATTTTAGTCTTTTTAAGCAGAGGTCAATAACTTGTACGGCCCTCGGAGGATGGTGAAAAAATTGAATTGGCCCTTGAGAGGAAAAAGGTTCCCCACCCCTGATTTAGAGCTATAGACATCACATCATTATCAGCTGTGAAAAGGTAGCAACGGTCCCGTTACTCCTATCATTGATCATTTTGAGCTGTGGAACACGTTGTCTTTTGTTTGTGATTTGGCTGGAGACTTGCTGGCTAGTTGACTCTCTCAAGAAGCAGCTGTTGTTCATCACTGGAAGCTGAAGTTTCTGATTTGAGACACTGACGTGGTTCGGCCTCAGTCTGTTATTTTTCCTATTGCTTTATATGATGATTAGAGCAATTTTAGGCTAATTGTAGAAGTTTAGGCCCACACTTTAAGTTTTAACGACGGAGCCTCTAACTGAGGTTGTTTTGGAGAAGCCTTTTTTATGATGTTAAATAACCAGCTCATCGAGGGCTCACCGATTAAAAGGTGAAGTTCAAGGCTGTTAAGATCTAGAAAAAGTCTATTTACCACTGTACTGCTAGTCGCTTGGGTTAGACAGACTCTGCCACATTGTAAAATAAAAAGGGTTCTCATTAAAACTTTTATATTTTCACGTTAGGTCATATTTTTGGACAAATCTTATTGGGTTGAAGCTTCACGTTTTTCCTAGGAAAAGAAACATTTATCTTACATATAAAATCTATTTAAAGAAGTAGAAAGTAACTTTTAATTACCTTTGCAAATAGGAGAAGTGTGAGTTGGAGGTAAGACCCTGTTTTATAGATGTTTGTTTTTATATATTTTTTTAAAGATAAACGTAGTAATGCATGGATATAGAGACCTGCTTAGATGTTCAGAAAAATGTGCCTTATAATGACTACAATGCATATTATCATTGTAGTTCAAATTGAATATACCCATTTGTATTTCCGTGTATTGAATATTGTGTTAACGGAAATGTGCGGTGGAACTTTGGCTAAGTTTGCCCTTATGCTTCCCTGGAGGTCTTTTCACTGCCACTCAATTTAGGGTCAGCCTGAAACAGCAATCACCTCCTTTCCTGGAGGTCAGGAGTTTAAGCACATGGATGCCTTTTCTCTTCCACTGAGCTGGATACTTAGACCGCTCTCCGAACAGGACATGGGTTAAGTAGGTTGCAGTTCCTCCTGGAGTGGAAACTCGACAAAGAAAGCTTTAGAGGAAGATCAGTGGAGCATGCTGCCTCTCACCATGTCTTGTTTCATGTGTAGTTCACATTTAACCATCTCACCATCCACACAACCTTTCTTTAGTTGGAGGTATCGTGCTGAGCTCTTTTCAGGTTTCTGTTAACGTATCATGAAACATCACTTTTTTCATTATTATAACTTTCTATCAAAAACAATTCCTGAAATGTATTAATTTTTGCTAACTGATTAATTGACTGGTCTTTTAGCACTAAAATGAACAAGAATTGTAACTGATGGTGTATCTTTTAAAGAGACCAGTGTTTAGGTAGGTAATGCTTTTATCACTCCCTTCTTTATACTGTTGTACCATTAAAGGTATGCTAAATGAGCTATTAGCAGTTCCTGTGTGCGATGTACCCATGGATGTACACACAACCTTCACTGGATTACGTTGATACTGAAGAAAACTTAAACACATACCATTTTTCATGCAGTTGTAATTCATAGAATTGTTTTCCCAATGGACACACTGATTTTAGGGATGTATGTATCACGTCAGTGTGAAAGGGGTCTTACATTTGATAAAGTTCTGTCCTAGATTGGTGGTATCTTGCTGGATGGCTTGAACGTTAGAGAAGCTCTCTGTAGAGTAAGCTGTGAGCAGGCGACTGGAAAACGGCCTTTCTACTCCAGTGGTGCAAAATAGAGATAATGAGAAGGTAAATCCCCCCATCTATCTGTGATTAAGGGATCAATCTACAATGGATTCAAAGATGAAAGACACTGAAGAGGAGGGAAAGATGAGACTTTCTGTTTTTGGAAAATAGTTTCTCTAAGCTTTTGAAGAAGACATTTGATTCTGCTTGGGAGACGCTCGCGAGGCGCTCACAGTGAACATGAAAGGTGAGAAACGCCTAAAAGCCTCAGAGTGTTTGAGGATGTGGTGAGAGCCAGTAATACTGGAGCGTTTTGGTGTGTGATGACCTTAATGATTAAGGGCTTTCACAAAGATCACAGCAGCCACAAGCAAGAAGATGAGCCGTATATTTTCCTCTCCTAGGTTTCTCATTTTAACACCCTAACTTACACCCGCACTAACACAACACCTGTCATCAGTCTGCATTGTGTTGATACTTGCCCGGCAGGCAGAATAACTGTTGCTCTTCTTTAGTCATCATAACAACCCACAGAATACGTGAATATACAACCCACAGGTTAAAAACACTTTGTTGAGACAGCTACGACAAAATCAAATCTGACAAAACCAAAGCAAGATAGATATGCTTAGAATAAGCGATGTGTTGTTGTGGCACTAGCAGGGGGTCCGCGGGGTCTTAAAAAGTATTAAAAGTTGATAAATCAATTTAGTGAAAATGAAGGCTATTAAAAAATATTAAACGGCATTTTCCAAGGTTTTACATTTCGTAGCTTGTTTTCAATAAGTATATAAATTGTCCAGAGAGGTTGTATTCTACAGTCTGCCTGAATGTAATCATGGCGTAGGTGTGTAGTGTGATTCTGTGTAGTTTATTGACGGCATCCCGTTGGATTGGACGTCATCTGAACAGGACATCGCACGCTCACTGCTTCCGTTTGTGCCGGTTGTTAAACAACATCGTTATGGGGAAATGCAAGTTTGCGTCCAAATGGTTGGAAGATAAAGAGGAAGGACAATCAATACTGTATAAAGTGAATGTGAGGTAAAGTGTGTCGCCAAGGTAACCGGTTAGAACTCCAAGTGGCAAGGCAAGGCAAGTTTATTTATATAGCACCTTTCAACACAAGGCAATTCAAAGTGCTTTACAAAAAACGAAAGACATTAAGACAATGGCATTTAAAATCAGTCATTAAAAAGAAAAGATAATAAAATAAACATTAAAATAATTTTTTTTTTTTAAAACATGGATAAAAGTTACAGTGCAGTTTAAGATGTGAATAGTTCAATTAAAAGCAGCGGCAAAAATAAAAGTCTTCAGCCTGGATTTAAAAGTAGTCCGAGTTGCAGCAGACCTGCAGGTTTCTGGGAGTTTGTTCCAGATATTTGGAGCATAATAACTGAACGCTGCTTTACCATGTTTAGTTCTGACTCTGGGGACAGAAAGCTGACCAGTCCCTGAAGACCTGAGAGATCTGGATGGTTCATAATTTAACTGTCACGGTTGAGTGAAGGAAGCAGGACCCAAGCGCAGATAACTTTGGTAAACCTTTATTTCAAGGCTAAAATGGAACGAATACAGCCAAACACAGAACACTCACCGGTGAAGTCCGTCACCAACAAAAGAAGCACCGACACTGAACACAGCACGAGACAAGACTAAATACAGGGAGGGATAATTACAAGACACAGGTGAACACAATCGGCAAACGAGACACAGGTGAGGAGGGAGGAGAAAAACACAAGAGCCACAGGTGAACACAATTAGCTAACGAGACACAGGTGAGGAGGGAGGAGAACACACAGGGACACTAACGACAGGAGGAAAACATGACAGAGAACAGTGAAAACACCCAAACCTAGACAGAACTGTGACAGAACCCCCCCCTCAAGGGACGGATTCCAGACGTCCCTAAACCCCAACACAAAAATCCAAAAAAAATCCAGCAGGGTGGGTGGAGGGGGTCCGGAGGAGGGACGTATCCCTAGGCCACCAGGGTGGGTGGAGGGGGTCCGGAGGACGGGACTAAGCTGACCGCCCAGGAGCCCAGTAGGGGACCAGGAAGGGATCTCGGGCGGACGGCCCGGGGGCACGGCAGAAGCCGAGAAGGGGGACTCGGGCGGACGGCCTGGGGGCAAGGCAGAGTCCATGGTGGGGGTCTCGGGCGGACGGCCCGGGGGCAAGGCAGAGTCCATGGTGGGGCGAAGGCCACAGCGGGCGAACTCAGGGGGCCGAGCATGAGGGCGAAGGCAGCGGCAGGAAGAGTCAGGGGGCCGGGCTCGAGGACGAGGGCAGCGGCAGGAAGAGTCAGGGGGCCGGGCTCGAGGACGAGGGCAGCGGCAGGAAGAGTCAGGGGGCCGGGCTCGAGGACGAGGGCAGCGGCAGGAAGAGTCAGGGGGCCGGGCTCGAGGACGAGGGCAGCGGCAGGAAGAGTCAGGAGGCCGGGCCCGCGGACGAAGACCGCGGCTCACAGAGGGTCGGGATCGAGGGCGAAGACCAGACAGCTCCGGAGGCCGGGCAGGACCCGGTGTCGGCCGGACAGGAACCGGAGCCGGCGGGACAGGCTTCGGCAGGATCCCCCACGGAAGAGGACCAGGAGTTGGCAGGACCCCCAGCAGGAGAGCGGTTGGCGGGACCTCCGACGAGACAGGACAAAAGGTTGGCAGTACCCCCGGCAGGAGAGTAGACGGCGGGACCTCCAACGGCACAGGACATAGGGTTGGCAGGACCCCCGGCAGGAGAGTAGTCGGCGGGGCCTCCAACGGGACAGGACACAGGGTTGGCAGGACCCCCGGCAGGAGAGTAGTCGGCGGGGCCTCCAACGGAACAGGACATAGGGTTGGCAGGACCCCCGGCAGGAGAGTAGTCGGCGGGGCCTCCAACGGGACAGGACACAGGGTTGGCAGGACCCCCGGCAGGAGAGTAGTCGGCGGGGCCTCCAACGGAACAGGACATAGGGTTGGCAGGACCCCCGGCAGGAGAGTAGTCGGCGGGGCCTCCAACGGGACAGGACACAGGGTTGGCAGGACCCCCGGCAGGAGAGTAGTCGGCGGGGCCTCCAACGGGACAGGACACTGGGTTGGCAGGACCCCCGGCAGGAGAGTAGTCGGCGGGGCCTCCAACGGAACAGGACATAGGGTTGGCAGGACCCCCGGCAGGAGAGTAGTCGGCGGGGCCTCCAACGAGACCGGACAAAGGGTTGGCAGGAACCCCGGCAGGAGAGTAGTCGGCGGGGCCTCCAACGGGACAAGACATGGGGTTGGCAGGACCCCCGGCAGAGGGCTAGTCTGCGGGACCTCCAACTGGACAGGACATGGGGTTGGCAGGACCCCCGGCAGAGGGCTAGTCTGCGGGACCTCCAACTGGACAAGACATGGGGTTGGCAGGACCCCCGGCAGAGGGCTAGTCTGCGGGACCTCCCACTGGACGGGACATGGGGTTGGCAGGACCCCCGGCAGAAGACTAGTCTGCGGGACCTCCAACTGGACAGGACATGAGGTTGGCAGGACCCCCAGCGGAACCTCCAACGGTACAGGACATGGGGTTGGCAGGACCCCCGGCAGAAGACTAGTCTGCGGGACCTCCAACTGGACATGAGTAGGGGCTTGAGTGGGGACTCGAGAGAGGGCTTGAGAGGGAACTTGAGAGGAAACTGGAGAGTGGACTCGAGAAGGAACTCGAGAGGTAACTCGAGAGGGGACCTGAGAGGGGACTTGAGAGGGGACCTGAGAGGGGACTTGAGGGGAAACTTGAGAGGTGACTCGAGAGGGGACTAGAGAGGGGACTTGAGAGGGAACTCGAGAGGAGACCTGAGGGGAAACTTGAGAGGTGACTCGAGAGGACACTGGAGAGTTGACTTGGGAGGTGACTCGAGAGGACACTGGGGAGTTGACTTGAGAGGGGACTCGAGAAAAGACTCGAGAGGGAACTCGAGAGGGGACCTGAGAGGGGACTTGAGAAAAGACTCGAGAGGGAACTTGAGATGGGATGAGGGAAGGGACTAGAGAAGTGACTCGAGGAGGGACTTGAGAAGTGACTAGAGGTGGGACTGGAGAAGGGACTAGAGAAGGGACTAGGACAGCTGGGGCCAGAGCTAAGGCTGGAACCATGGCTGCTGGGGCCAGAACTGGGGCTGGAACCATGGCTGCTGGGGCCTGTACTGGGGCCGGAACTATGGCTGTGTGGGCCGGTTCTGTAGCCGGAACCATGACTCTTGGGGCTCGGATTGCTAGCCTGGACTTGCGACTCCTTCTCCTAGAAGCCGCCTGAAGGCTCCGTGGACCTCCAAAAGCCAGCCGAGTTCCAGAAAACGCCTCTTGGACAGGAGCAGGAACTGGGGCGGAAGCACTGGTTGACTCCAGACGGAACACACCGAGACGTTTATAGTCCGCAGGCTGGAAATCACACGCCCAGATGAAGTTCAACATCCAGTCAGGTAAGAACTTCACCAAGTCCGGTTTCTCCATAGCCAACCGGTGCGCCTCTACCAGAGCGGCCTCCTTCTGCCGAACACTGGACGCTCCCCTCCACCAATCATAGCAGCAAGCCAAAGCAAATGAAAAATGCTGTAATTCCTCCTCAAATGGGTCATCTGCTGGGTCCATCTCTGGTCGGTGCTTTCTGTCACGGTTGAGTGAAGGAAGCAGGACCCAAGCGCAGATAACTTTGGTAAACCTTTATTTCAAGGCTAAAATGGAACGAATACAGCCAAACACAGAACACTCACCGGTGAAGTCCGTCACCAACAAAAGAAGCACCGACACTGAACACAGCACGAGACAAGACTAAATACAGGGAGGGATAATTACAAGACACAGGTGAACACAATCGGCAAACGAGACACAGGTGAGGAGGGAGGAGAAAAACACAAGAGCCACAGGTGAACACAATTAGCTAACGAGACACAGGTGAGGAGGGAGGAGAACACACAGGGACACTAACGACAGGAGGAAAACATGACAGAGAACAGTGAAAACACCCAAACCTAGACAGAACTGTGACATTAACAGTAGGTCAGAAATGTATTTTGGGCCTAAACCATTCAGTGCTTTATAAACCAGCAGCAGTATTTTTGAAATCTATTCTTTGACACACAGGAAGCCAGTGTAAAGACTTCAGGACAGGAGTGATGTGATCCACTTTCTTAGTGTTAGTGAGGACTCGAGCAGCAGTGTTCTGAATTAGCTGCAGCTTGCGAATAGATTTTTTAGTGAGACCTGTGAAGACACCATTGCAGTAGTCCAGTCTACTGAAGATAAAAGCATGGACAAGTTTTTCCAAATCCTGCTGTGACATTAGTCTTTTAATCCTAGATAAATATATGCAATAAATCGTTCCAACAAAGTATTTTTCCCAATGAAATGAAATTCGCGAAGGTGATTCCGGTTTTCAAATCTGGTGATAAATCTAGTTTTAATAATTATAGACCCATTTCTTTACTACCACAGTTCTCAAAAATCCTGGAAAAACTCTTTAACAGCCGTCTGGAGTCATTCTTCAACAAATTTAATATACTATGCCCCAGCCAATATGGATTTCAGAAGAATCACTCTACTTCTTCAGCAGTAATTGAACTGGTTGAAGAAATTACCAACAACATTGAGAAAAAAATGATTACAGCTGGTATATTCATTGACCTTAAAAAGGCTTTTGATACTGTGAACCATACCATACTGCTACACAAATTAGAAAATTATGGCATAAGGGGTCAAGCCAAAGAATGGGTCAAGAGTTATTTGATAAATAGGCTACAATATGTGGACATAGGCGAGGCGAAATCAAACAATCTTCCTATAACATGTGGAGTCCCTCAAGGATCCATCTTCGGTCCAAAACTGTTCCTGATTTATATTAATGAAATTATCAACACCTCAGACATGTTAACATTCATTTTGTTTGCCGATGATACCACCATTCTCTGCTCCCATCATAATCTTGGTGATCTTGTTAAAATTGTTAATGCAGAATTGGAAATACTATGTAACTGGTTTGCAGTTAATAAATGATCCCTTAATGTGGCCAAAACAAATTACCGGTACATGTTATTCAATACAAAGTCTGAGAGTAGAAATGACTGCATTATACGGATTTGCAATACTGAGATAGAGAAAGTTGGTACCTTTTAGGACTCATTGTTGATGAAAAACTCAACTGGAAGCACCATATAAATTATGTACGAACTAAACTGTCAAAAATAATAGGTATTTTGTATCGTACTAAGAACATTCTCGAGGAAAAAATACTCAGAACTCTTTATAACCGTCTATTTCTCCCTTACCTTTATTACTGCTCCGAAATATGGGGAAACACGTACTCAACAAATCTACAAAAAATAATAACATCTCAAAAAAAATTATTACGAATAATCTGTGGTGTTGGTAAATATGAACACACAACTCCCATATTTAAAAAAACTCAATCTATTCAAATTTGTTGATATAGTTAAGCTTAAAACAGTACTGATTATGCACAACATTTACCATAACAAAATGCCTACTAACATTCAAAAGCAGTTCCAAACCACAGTCAGGAAATACCCAACCAGGCATCCTAACTGGTTGTGTAGCAAGCCCTGTAGAACAACCATCAAATCACACAGCTTATCCATAATCGCAGTTAGAACGTGGAATGGACTTCACCCAGACCTTTCAAGTATTACTAGTCATCAACAATTCAAAACTAAAGTAAAAACAATTGTATTTGCAGATTACTCCAGCGAACAAGTTTTGATATTCCCAGTATTATTTATATATGCATTTACTTTTTTTCTTGCCCTAACTTTTATTATTTTTTATTATTTATTTTCCAGTTTTCGTTAGTTTTCTTTATTTTTGTTGTACTCCTTAATTTCTATACGTTTTTGATGAAATAAGTACCATTATTATATTGATGCTAATGATGATGCACGGGAGGGCTACTCCCCATAAGCTATGCTTCAGCCCTCCCGCTTCTGCTAATTTTGTTCATTTGTGTGTATGAATTATACGTTTTTGTTTTTGTATGATTTTAGTAGAATAAATAATAATTTAAAAAAAGATATATATATATATATATATATATATATATATATATATATATATATATATATATATATATATATATCTATGTTCTTTAGGTGATAGTAGGCTGATTTAGTAACTGTTTTAATGTGACTGTTGAAACTCAGGTCAGAGTCCATGACTACACCTAGATTTCTGGCTTTATCTGTTGTTTTGAACATTGCAGACTGAAGCTCAGCGCTAACCTTTATACGTTCTGCCTTGGCTCCAAAAACCATTACCTCAGTTTTATCTTTGTTTAATTGGAGAAAGTTCTGTGGCGATAAGGTCTTCAAATTTATGGAAAGGGTCTTAAAAAGGTCTTACATTTGACTTCAGGATTCCTGCATATACCCTAACTCGAAGACAGATAAAGAAACAGATATACTATTTTCAATTCAATTCAATTCAAAACCTTTATTTATCCAGGTAAAATCCCATTGAGATCAATGATCTCTTTTTCAAGGGAGACCTGCAGCAGTAGGTTCCACAAGAAGACATAAAAACATAAACAACAGAACAACAGAAGGACATCATACAGCAACATGTACAGGGATTACAATTTACATATTTAACCACATGTACAGGTACCAACAGCATCTGACTTTGTAGCATCCAACCGAGCTTTAAAAACATGTAGTGGTACTAGCTTGGTAATTTTCCATTCTTTTTGCAGACTGTTCCATGTTAGTGGAGCTGCACATCTAAAAGCTTTCTTCCCTAAAACAGTCCTAGCACTTGGCACATTTAATAAAACCACAGCATGCGATCTCAGGCAATAAGTACTTTCAATTCGCATTATTAGTTTTTTATATATCCTTTTATATGATGTCCAGTTTGTTTTATCTTCAGATGTGCTTCATATTAAATAGCTCAGATAGTCATCCTCCCTGAGTGGATGCCAGGCATCTGTTATTGTTTATTGATCCGATGACCCACTTCACCAGGAGGGTATCATTTCCACTTTCCAGTAATGAAGATGGCACACTGTGTTGGAGGTCTTGGTTTTCTCTTCTGCCCTGACCTGGTGCCTGATGTACTCTTTCTTCTTTGTTTGGCCCTGTTTGCTACAGCCGCTTCCTAAATGTGACTTGCACTGCTGTTCTTTATCGCTATGTTAGTAAACTGGATATCTCTGGGTTAGACCGTTAGTTGGATACAACAACAAAGTAGAATAAGCCATTAGGCTCCGGGAATTAGTAATTTTCACAGTTTTGGACCAAAACAATATTATAAAAAATCTATTAGAAAGCTGCAGCTGATTCAGAACGCCGCTGCTCGAGTCCTCACTAACACTAAGAAAGTGGATCACATCACTCCTGTTCTGAAGTCTTTACACTGGCTTCCTGTGTGTCAAAGGATAGATTTCAAAATACTGCTGCTGGTTTATAAAGCACTGAATGGTTTAGGCCCAAAATACATTTCTGACCTCCTGCTAAATTATGAACCATCCAGATCTCTCAGGTCTTCAGGGACTGGTCAGCTTTCTGTCCCCAGAGTCAGAACTAAACATGGTAAAGCAGCGTTCAGTTATTATGCTCCAAATATCTGGAACAAACTCCCAGAAACCTGCAGGTCCGCTGCAACTCTGACTACTTTTAAATCCAGGCTGAAGACTTTTCTTTTGTCGCTGCTTTTAATTGAACTATTCATATCTTAGACTGCACTGTAACTTTTATCCATGTATTTTTTTCTTTTAATGTTTTAAATTTAAACATAATTAAACTCCATGACATTTATGAGAGGGACTGCTCGAAAGTAGGATATTTGGGATATCCGTCGTAGCCAGGGTTTACGATCAGTTTTTGGGTGATTTGTACTGAGGAACAAGTATCACATCACCGACGGGTGAAAAATAGTGTTTTGGTAACACGGGGTGTTCAGGTAACACTTAAAGACTTTGTTATGGAACGCAAAGCAGAGTAGGGGGCTAGTACACCCTCCTGAGGGTCCGATTGTGGATGTCATGCGAGCAAAACATGGTGAAAACAGTCTGTCTAAATTAAAGATCTGGACGGAAATGTTCGGATTTCCAAAGGGAGGTTCTTTGAGTAAATGAAAAATCAAGAACCTAAAGAATTGAACTATTCATATCTTAGATTGCACTGTAACTTTTATCTTTTAATGTTTATTTTATTAGCTTTTCTTTTTAATGACTGATTTTAAATGCCATTTTCTTAATGTCTTTCATTTTTTGTTTTTCTTTTAATGTTTCTTTTATTATCTTTTACTATTTTTAAATGCCTTTGTCTGAATGTCTTTCATTTTTGTAAAGCACCTTGAATTGCCTGGTGCTGAAAGGTGCTATATAAATAAACTTGCCTTGCCTTGCCTTGCCTTGCCTATTAGGAACTTATCTCATTTGGCAGATTCTTCTTATTTATTTTTGAAAGTTATGAACAATTTAAATGTCTGTCGTTAAAGCAATTTTTGCAGACAGGGTAATGATTTGAAAGCATTGGGGATACAAAAACTGGGAAGTCTTTATGACTTAGTTACACATATCATGAGCACACATTAGTGTTTTGATATGTAGGCGTCTGGTATGGGAAGTTGTGTCACATGAGCCAAAAGATTAAGTCTCAAGGTTCTCATGGTTTTTGTCTGGTTATGAATCCAGACCTAGCTTACATTGGCCATGCAGTAGACTTAGAAGATTAGTTAAAACCAGTTCCCTCTTTGAGTTCCTTTTTGTCCATGACCCTGTGAATGTCTTCTGACCCATTTTTGGGTTCCTAACAGCCGAGCAACACTGGTTCTTGTTTATTTGTTTGTTTCCATAGAGCCATGCCTTGTGATCCTGTAAGTGTGTCACCCTTTGACTTACCAAAGCATCACACCCCTTTGAACTCTACATGAATGCAGGACTCAAATCCTGCAGAGAACTCTGTTAACTTTGGGTGTGACCTGGTTAGTTGATAAAAGATCCTTTGCATGACAAGTGTGCTAAATAGGACAGTTTGACATGTTGCACTGCGGGGTGGCTGGCGATAAAGATCAGTGCAGCTGTTGCCCTGTTTCCGTGTGAACACGAAGAAGTATGTGTGTGTGCCTGCCCCTGCACATTTGTTTGTCATGTGTTTTGCTCCGTTGGCAGCCAGTGGGAATGGCAGGTGTCATCCACGACTCCTTGCAGTGAGGTTTTACGAGGTCTTTTGAACGTGTGAGGTTGCTGTTTTGCTGTCAGCAGCACGTTGTTACAATCCCTGACCCCGGCCTGCAAAGTCAGCCTCCCTGAGCTCCAGATCTATTGTTGTAGGACTGTGTGTGTCGGTAGCTAAGCAGCAGTTGGCATGCAGCCACACCGAGCTCTGTGTCATGCAGAGTTACAGAGGCCAGGAAGCTTAGTCAAACACTTAAAAGGATGCACACGCCTATAACACAATTTGAAGCAAATTCCTCAGACAGTTTAATGATCAATAATTTGAAACACAAAACGCATGTTTCCCTTCAATGAAAGTCTCATTAAACCAATTGACATGGGTTGTTTCTCAAGTGAAAATAAGTATAGGTTGAAATACAAGATTGTAAATCTGTCACTCAAGTGTTTTCCTGCCTAGCTATAGAATTAAACAGTCATCATTACTTTGATGGAAATCCCAGCCTGTGATGTTGAAGTGTAATGTTCACTATACTAACTATGCGGTAGAGAGTCTTGGCCTGTTGCAGGGAGGCAGGGTTCACGGCCTTGAAGCCACACCTGGTTCTGGAGAGGCTGCAGCTGTTTTTGTTGAGTTCTTGATAACAGTAGAGTTGCAATAGATTGATAATCCAGCAGTCTGGACTCTGAGGTGTTCAATAGCAGGACACTCTCACTCACATCTATTATCTTTAGTCTTCAGTGTCTGGATCCATAGGTACAAATCAATTCCTGGCAGGTCACCCAACAGACGGTGCACATGTGAGCGTACAGAGAGGATTTACATGTTGAGTGTTTTAGTATGCACTGACAATGCTGTGTGTGTGAGTGTGTGTGTGTGTGGGATTAACCTCTCGTGTCAGGGGAGCAGGTGGGGCTGAGGCTTACGTCCAGTTTTGCAGTTTGTACACACCCGTCTTCACCTCCCCCTTCTTCCTGATCACTTTTCCAGATCCTCCATTTTGCTTTATGGCTGCAATCTAGTCTGTGCAATTTATTGAAATGTATTTGAAATTGTAATATATTGCTGCTATACTTGCATTGCAGGGATCAAAATACTTGTTCAAGGCTTTATATGCATTAAAATAAATAAAGTATTATGTAATAATCTGAAGAGATATCCCAGCATACAAATCATGATCTACAGACATACGAAAACACATTTGTTTTGTACAGATCATCTTAAATCCACCCCAATATCTTGAATCATATTGCCAATCAGTCAAAAGACTGTGTGGTGCAGCCCTTCCCCCACCCAGCATCAAACATCCCTCCTCCACTTCTACCTCAGAGAAAGCTCAAAAGATTCACAACCATTTTTACCATCTGATCGGAAACGTTACACATGTTGAACCTTGGTGTCTTTTCTGTCTGTGAGATGAAGCTGTTTTAACTTCCAGCTGTTTAAGACTCCTGTGGTTGGATACACTAAGAGCTATTCTTAACACAATCAACACTTAAGGTGAAAGATGTCAGGATGCCATTTATAAATCAAAGTGTTACTTTCTTCAAGTGTGAGGCCGTGAAGCAGCTCGTGTGATTAGAAGGATGTACGAGCTGGTACTTTTCCAGGTAATAGAAATCTAAATGTATGTAAAGTAATGCTGAGTCATGCTTAGTCTGACATTGTGTCTAAAATATTTACGTGGAAGGCCTCTATGCTTTTCTCCCTCTCCATCTAATGAGACTGGTTCGGCCTTCCTGCTCTTAAGAGTTTGAGATTGAAGCCCTTCATCATCAGAACACTTTACTTCCTATGCATTATTCATGTGTGGCTTTAAATCCTCTTAGCAGAAAGGCACTCTGGGGATTGTAGGAGAAATATTGTCCCTCCCTTTCTTGTGAGCCATATCGTAGCATATTAATCAGATTTCTTGTTGTCAAGTAAGCGGTAGAAACAGCAGCACATACAGAAAAAAGCCCATGAGTTGAACTTAATGCCATGAAGTCCTTAGCTTGTTGAAACAGGAAGTCTCATGCCTTCTTTTCTCACACATGCTTTCTGTCTCTACTTCTTGTTGCAATTTCCTGTGAATTTAGAAAGCTATGTGCGTGTTCTTGAATCATTCTCTGAAGTCAGCATTACAGACACCCACCTCACAAGCATAAAGAATAACCCACATGTCCTCCTGACCTCAGTCGTGTCCCTGATGCTTTGAAACATTCAAACAAATCTTTGTTGGTGTGGGGGGTTTATTTAGCATTTGTACTGAGCCGTAAGCAGTTTGAAGCAAATCTAAATGAAGGCTTTGTAAGGCTCAAATGGATCATTTAGTTTGTCCTTGTTATTTTGTCTTATATACCCTTTACTGTGCTCTTGTTGCAACAAACTCCACATTGACCCGGGGAAGAGGTCAACAGATGTATGTCTACAGTCTTCTTTACACTTGTCAGTGAGAAGCTTTATTTGGAAGGTGTAGTGCATTATGACCCCATCACTTCACGTACAAACAGAATTAGTAAAGAGTATGGAGTAAAGAGCACACAAGTAGTTGCATCCTTGAGTCTATCATGTGTAACAGATCTGAAAATGTCTAGGCTTTAAAGACTATGAGATGGGATTTTAGATGATCTTTTCCCCTGACTATACAGTTTATACAAAACATTTTAGCTGGAGCCCCCTGCCCTGGCATCCCTGCTGAACTAGCTTATTGATATGCACAAGGTGCCCTTTTCTTCATGCAGACCTCATACTCTTTGAATATTGCCTACATCAAAACGTGTACAGCTAGGACTACAAATGCAGAATGTACACACAGACAGATAGCCCCAAAAGCTAGCATGATTTTTGTTGTCATGAGAAACTGCAAACACTATCAAACAAACATCAACTGAAAGACATGTCTTTCTGAAAATCCTGAAAAAAATGTCCATCTTGCTTCTTCACTTCGAGACACTTGTCTATATCTGATCAAATGTTTATGTTGATTGTCTTTTTGTCCCTCTGCAGGACGAGCGGTGCTGCGAGCGACGGACACATGAAGCATGAGAGGGTGGAGCTGAGGCTCAGCTGACCCTTCCCCTTCCTTCTCCTCCTCCTCTCCCCCCCGGGCTCCATTCGATCAGCACCTCTCCCCCCCACCCTTCCCCTCCTTTTCCCCTTCCTGAGTCCCTCACCCTGTTGGATCTCACCTCTCATCTCGCCTCCTCCTCTTCCTCCAATCAGCCGAGCCCAATGTACTCCCCGGAGCAGGAAAACATCTCCACCAGCTCCTCCACCAAAGTGCCAGTGAAGTATGGAGAGCTCATTGTGCTGGGGTAAGCAATAAGACATAATTGCACATAAACATATTTACATCCAGAACACATCTGGGAATTTATCTTGACTTACTATCGTACATTTTTGTTCTTAAGAATACGTCATCTGTGTGTATTGGCCCTGATGGTCTGTATTGGACATTGTAAGGTCTATGGATGATGTATGTGTTGAGGTTAGGTTATTTATCTCAGACCCATCAGTGTTTCAATCAATCTCTGCTGGAAATGGAACCTACCCATGGATACTTTCTGGTTTGAGTTATTGTGTTGTGTATACTAAAGACAGTTACTTTTGAAAAAACCAAATACACCTCCCGGCAATACATTTTTATCCTAATTTTTAATCTACCTATAGAAATCTTGAATCACAGACTCAAGGCACCATATTCCTTCCTGTTGGCATGGTAATATGCTGATTGTCACTGAAGGGATCCTACATGAAAGCATAGCAATGTTCCAAACACGACTGCATGTAATCGACTAAAAGTGTTGAAATATAGGCTTCTTAAAATGTTTTATGTGTTGCATGATTTATGTATTTTGCAGGCTTGTGAGACCTCAAGCATAATCAAGATGCATTAAGGTCATAAACATTACATTTAAATATAAATGTGTTTTCTTTAGGACACAGTGCAGCTGTAATTACAGTGGTGCAGATGCTGAAGACTAATTACAGAAATCATAGTTTGAGAACAATGGAAATTGTGTTGGCTAAGAGAAAAAGAGCCATTGCTCTGCTAAAGATCCCTGTGGGAATATATGGGAAGGATTTAGATCTTCTTTGATTTGTCAATGAACCCGGTGACATCTTCCAAAAAGCTCAAAGACCTCTGAGAAGTTAGTCACAATATGTGAACAAACCCAACATTTTGAACCACTCAAATCTATTCAACAAAATCGTGCTGTAATATATACGCTTCTCAGCATACAATATTAATTAAAGTGAAGTACAGTGCATATATCCCTTATATCCCTTCACAGAACTAAAGTACGCTTTTAAAAATATCATATTTCATTATGTGTTCATTGTTATCTGAAGTTGTACCCATGGATGTATAAAGAATAGTTCTACCGCAAAGTTATTCTCTGTGGGGACTTCCGGCAACAATCTTGATTCTGATTGGCCAGAAGACTCGAAAAAACATCAGCAAAGATGTTTTATTGAGAAGATGATCACTACGTGACAGAAGTTTTCAAAACCGTTTATGGTCTCCGGTACTTCCTGTCCAACGCCGACTGCATGCACAGCGTTGAAATAAAAGTTTGAGTTTTTCCCCAAAAACAAAAAATTCAATTTGAGTTATCTTCACTCACACATCCGAGACCCACATAAACAATTGTCCAGTGGCACAGGGTCATGCCCTCGGTGACCTCACAGATAGGATTGATGAAGGATTGGATTGTTGGAGATTACACACGCTTCTTGATTAAACACGTTTCTTGGAACAACACTATCTCTTCCTTCAGAGATTTGTTTTGACTCAAGTCCACATACTCAGCTGTAGGAAAAACCTCTCACCCCACCCTGCATTAGTAAGGAAGACATATAGCTGCACACACACACACACACACACACACACACACACACACACACACACACACACACACACACACACACACTTTCTCCAATAACAACGGACAGTGAAGGACTTCCTTTATCTGTCTGTCTCCTGTGTATTCCCCAAAGGGCTATTCCACTCCCCTTCCCAGCCCACTTCACAGAGGAATGTAGATGTCGGAAAGACTCCAAACACTCATACACAACACACACACTTTCTTGTGCACGTACAACACACACACACGTTTGCCCTGTCTCACACAGTTGGGTTCACAGCTGACTCACAGTTTGTTGTTCTGGGTTGTGCTGGAGCGACACTGTGGAAATGTTCCCTGGTGGAAAAAGGCAGCGAGCAGTAAACGCTGCCCCATGCCTTTACAAGGGAGAACCCCTGTTTCCCGCTTTGCTCTACTTTTTCCGCTCCTAGTTTTTAGATTCCAGGTCAGGTCACACTTTTTAAAAGACCAGTTGGGCTGATTTCTGCTGGAGTCACACTGTTGCCAAGTAAAGTGAGAACTAAAATATGCTTTACGTGTGTGGCCTCAGTGTGAGGTAAGCCCCTAACCCACATTACACATCAGTGTAAATTGAGAATTAAAATGAAACCATTGGTGATACAATACTACAGAAACATACATAATGAGTGAAAGAGTCGTGTCACAGGTTTGATGACCATGTGCATTTAGGCTGACACTGTGATCATTGACTCACCCTGAGTGGATATGGATAATAGGACCTGGCTAACCCTTGAATTGCAAAGAGCTAAACCACTGTTGTAGAGTCCAAACAAAAACAGTTCCCATAATACTGGATATGTTAGTAACACCTCTTTTCATTTTGGCATTGAAATCTGTTTCCTTTGTAGTAATTGTGTTTGCTTGGCCGGTTTTGATTTAATTAATGAAGGACACTTGTGCTAAAATGTTTTGTTTTCATAACTGCATGGAGCTCCACCCTTCTGGTTCTCCAGCAGGCCGAAACAAGTGCCTGGATTTAATTGTGTGTGACTCCCGTGTGACCAAGAACAGGCTTGCAAAGGCAAACCGTAACAGAGAACCCCGTCAACACGTAGAGCAGTGTTGTGTCTGGCCTCCTCGCTAACCCCAGTTCAACATCACCATGTTTGAAGCCCAGTGATGCTAGCAGCCTGATCCGGAGGAATGCTGCGTTTCTCTGGGGACGGTCTGTTTACAGGCGGGGGAACTCAACATCCATGTGGCTTTTTAAACAACCGTGACGTCACTGGATACACTGCAGTCCCTTCAGATCCATCTCTGTCTGTCTGTATATGTGTGGAGCCTTTTTTCAAGAGGTGCCGTGTCCAATGCTCCAGCCTCACCCGGTTGCTTTTGTAGAATCTCAGTTATTTTCGAAAATGTTATACATTCACATATGGAGGACGCTCATTGAAATACATATTATCATCCTTTCACACCATATATTTAGTATTGGTATTCCTTTTTCTAGTTTATCTATAGTATAAGCTATTGAACTTTTTAACATAAAAAAACGATTGAATCGCTTTCACAGACACACACACACGTGTACACACACACACACACACACACACACACACACACACAGGCGACGTGTGTGGTTGGTCACTTATAGTGTCATGACAGTGGTGATTAATGTAGCATTAGCCCATTCTCACAGCTTTTTTTCCTCATAAAGTTGAAGCGTAACTAACTGCATTTACGGGTAGAGTCCAATTCGAAAGGTAATCTGTCCACGTCAGCCTTTCATGGGAGTATTTATGTTTCCATTGTACGACATGACTCCTCATTAGTGACGCTTCACAAACGAGATAACGGCATACACTCTGACGTTACAAGCCAAAAACTAATTTATCCCTGTCTACACGGAAACACCGCAAACAGAGTTTTCAGTCAAATGAAATGCTGACTGATTTGTGGATAAAAAAGGCCAAAAAAAGCTACCTTTACAGAAATACCTGCGTAGGTGTGGACGAGGCCTCGGTCTAATACCCTTTGTAATGGTAACCTGTAAACACAGAGGTGCTCAGCCATAGCCAGTAATTACTCATAGCCTGTCTTTATGTTTTTATAGGTTTACTTTATAAGTGGTGTCTTGTTGCTGCACACTGAGCTTTAGTTTACTAGTGTTTGGAGGCAACACACACACACACACACACACACACACTTGTTGTGGGAATTGATGAATACAGTACACACACACTGACTTTTCCTAACTCTGGTCCTTCCTGACTCATTGTAGGAACAAACTGTGAATGCACACACACATTAAACGTTGGCCATTGTTGTGAGCGTATTTGGATGTAT
The DNA here is from genome assembly GCA_902827135.1 of Harpagifer antarcticus. Taxonomy (NCBI): domain Eukaryota; kingdom Metazoa; phylum Chordata; class Actinopteri; order Perciformes; family Harpagiferidae; genus Harpagifer; species Harpagifer antarcticus. Next base: position 753,141 of record CADEHL010001155.1, on the reverse strand, counting down.
GTGCACTTATAATTAAATGTTACCCATGGGAATCTGGGTTTGAACTGCCAGCAAAACGTTGGGCTTTCTCCAGCAGACTGCCCTGCCCTCTCTCCGGATACGGGCTGAACTTCGCCCTGGTTACACTCCTGCCATGGTTACTGTTCCCAAACGTTGCTGTGGCTGTGTTCTCTTCTCACCATGGTTACTCATAAACCCTCCGAGCGGCGTTTGATCCCAACAGATCTGCTCTCAGAGACATTTAGCTGCAGGCTGGGCGTCCTCAATGCAAAGGGTGGTTTCACTCCAAGATTCTGATTGGTCAAAGACACGCTCCAGCTGTGCAGCTGTTAACTTCTTTTAAATGATCCTTTGCAGACATTTCACAGTGTCTGCAGTCCTGGTTTAAGACGTTGAACCTTTTACGTCTGAATGAGCTTACCTGCGACTATGACTTTTTATTATTATTTCTTTTAAATAGCCTTTTTTCTGGCCATTTTGCTTTGTATTATAGATAAAGAATTGACAGATTTGAACAACAAGAGAGGGGATGATATGCAGAAAGGTTCATTTTGATATGAAAAATAACAAACATTAGCTAAATACAGAAAAGCCTGTAGGAAGCATATTTCATCTTTATGTTTTCTCAACATATTTCATTGCAGTTAGACTTAGACATACTTTATTGTCATTTCAACAAGACACAGTGTACTATTAAAACAACATTTCGTTGTACTGGCTTACAGGAACAGGACAATATAAAAACTTGCTAAAATTGTACATATAAATAAATAATAGTGACGTGGTGCTGATCAAATTAAAGAAAGTGTGCGTTTAAAATATAAAGACTTACTATACATATAAATAAAATAGACATACTATATAGAACATATGTGCGCTTTACACAGCGTAATGTAATCTCTGTGTTACTGGTCTACTTAATATTCAGCAGTCTGATGGCATGGGGAAAAAGCTTTTACAGAATCTGACTGTTGAGTATATCTGCGCTATATTAGTGAAGCTGGAGGAGTCCATCACTTCTGTGGCTTCTTGATGTCATAACAATGTTAAAGTAGTCAGCCGTGTTTATGCATATGGTAATGTTTATAAAGAGGTGGTTCCAGGGCCGTTTCTAGCTGTTTGGGGGGCCTATGCAAGATGCTGTTTGGGGACCCTAGTTTTTTTACTACAATTGGGGGATTCCGAGGCCTTTAAGATGATCTGTGGAGATGCAGCAATCTGTTACACTTCAAGAGGAAAACAGGCTAATTTCACGAAAACCAAGCAATTGAAACATACAAAAAATAATATTAAAAAGGTAAACAATAAGTCTTCTCTACGTCAATAAATGCAAGAGATGCAGCATTTTCTCAACAATATATAATTTACATGTTTCATCTTCCTCAGATGTCACTCATTGGCTGACAGCCCAACGATGATTTGGACTTTATTACCCCAAAAACACAAGTCACAGCTTTGTTAGCATTGCAGTTTAGTTGTGTTTATATCCTACATTTGATTTTTAAATATAATGCTTCACCGAACACATGAGGGGGCTTGGCTGTCGACATTAAACACGTCTAACTTTAAATGTGGGGTAGGTAAGTTTGAGGAACCAGCTAGAGTGCGCTAGAATTTGAAAATACACAGCCGAAAAAAATCTGCCACTTCCTCACAGAGCCCCTCCTCCAACACACACGAACGCACACATGACCAATGAGGGCACGAGATAAGTTTGTGCCCAGATGGAAGGCTTACAGGCAGGTAGGCCATCCAGTTACTATAGCCGGGCCGGCTCAGATGATTGGTCGTGCTTTTTACACACGGCATCTATTGCACCTCTGTCCGTCCTGGGAGAGGGATCCCTCCTCTGTTGCTCTCCATGAGGTTTCTCCATGTTCCCTTCAAACTGTGGGTTTTCTTCAGAAGTTGTTCCTTGTACAATGTGAGGGTCTAAGGACAGAGGGTCTAAGGACAGAGCGTCTAAGGACAGAGGGTGTCGTATTGTCATTCTGATATTTTGTACAAACTGTGAAGTCCACTGAGACAAATGTAACATTTGTGATATTGGGCTATATAAATAAACATTGATTGATTGATTGATTTACAGCGCCACGGCTTCCACAGATGAAATTTTTTATAGATTTGTTGTCAAAGCACTTAAGATATTCATTGCTATCGGGATGTTAAGAGCATTCCATGGAATATAACAAAAAGTGTATCTCGAGCCGGTTTCTCAAACTTACCTACCCCACCTTACCTACCCCACCTTTAATTCTCCCCAAATATATTGAGGCTGAACCTGAACTTTCAGCTTGGGGGCCACGGGGGCCCTATGCATCCACACAGTCCGCCTATAGGAAGAAACGCCCCTGATGATTCTGTTAGGAATATCACTACGCTCTGTTAATGGCTTATCTTAAACATGTGTTTGCAATAAGGAATACAACCATGTGTAACCTGGGTGTGCTCACTGACTCGTACCTGGAAAGGACAGCAAGAGTGTTTAAACTATTAGCTGCCTTAGAACATGTGCACTTTATTTCTCCATAGAGGGTTATTTAGTTGATTTATATACCTTGTTTTGCTTTTGTTAATCCCTTAATATTGTTGTAAACGACCTTCTAATAAGTTGAATATGCTATCTTTATTTGCGTGTGAACACTACCTTCTTGCCCTTTCCTGCTGTAATGAATCAGCTGCAGACAGGTCATTTTAAATCAGAAAAACATTTAAAGGTAGCGAGAGATGACAAATGTTTTCTCACAGACACAAACGGCACAGTCACGGTGCTCTCGGAGTCACAGAGGCTCCTTTCTGTTGGAGGGAACGCCTTGTTTATCCTCCTCAGCCATGCATCGGGATAAATGAGTCTCTTTGTGTGTTTATTTTTCAGTCTTTCTGGGGTTATTTTTGGAGGGCTTTGTTCTTTATGGAGACACGATGTACTTTTGTTTAAAAGAAACGGCTTGTATTAAAAGTATAGTGTGTGTAGGTGTGTGTTTACTAAATGTGTGTGTACAGTATATATGTGTGCATATGGTCTTTGAGGCTTGGAGGGAGTGCACTAAAAGACCTCAAGTATTTTCCGCTATCACAGTTTTTTCAATGTATTATACGACTGCTCAGACTATAATGCCCTATTGTGTGTTTGTGCGCAGGTACAATGGCTCTCTGCCTAACGGGGACCGAGGCCGACGTAAGAGCCGCTTTGCACTTGGTAAGAGACCGAAGGCAAACGGGGTGAAACCCAGCACAATTCACATCGCGTGCTCTCCACAGGCAGCCAAGGTGATCACACACACACACACACACACACACACACACACACACACACGCTTATGTGTTCATAAAACATGTAAAAAACATATAAAGTGATAAAGAAAATACATGCATTAGTTAGAAAACAGCATTCCTTTCTCCTATAAAAAAATCTTTGCAGGCGTAAGATTTTATTTGTGTGACAAGATCAAATAAAACACACCCAGTTCAGTGAGTTTGGCCTGGGCTGCCGGACCAAAGGCTTTATTGAAATTCTGTTTGTTTATTGTCTGTGATATTAAAGCACCACACACACACACACACACACACACACACACACACACACACACACACACACACACACACACACACACACACACACACACACACACACACACACACACACACCATCAATGAAAAGGAAAGGGGTTTGACAAAGCTTCACTGAGTTGGCAGAAAAGGGAGAAAGAGCAGGTACAAGGGTCTGTGGAAGTTGAAAAGGTATTCGAACAATGGTTTTCACACGGCGTTTAACTATCGCACGCTGAGGGTTTATACGGGAAACCAAAGTGAACGGTCCAGTGGAAGGTAACTGAGCATTTCTTTAGCAAAAGCCTGGAAAGCTCATGTCCGTATTTCCATCGTCAGTTATAGGGCCGCCCAGAAATCTGGTAAATAGTCCGGGCGTTGGACACACACTTACCATTTCTCACACACACAGTCGAGCCTTTGAGATGAGTCTTGAGAAGTGATAGTCCTCATTTGTCCTTTGGGTGGTCCTTACTAATTTGAAATATGTTGAGGCTATGTTAGTGACTGTGTAACTGAACTTTTCCCCCACCCCACCCTTCCTATCTGTATCTATTGTTCTAGGATCAGGGACCAGACGTTTCGTCATAAAGCATAATCAAGTTTAGTCCTTGTCTACATTAAGGGTTTGCTTTGAGAGCATTTAAAAGGTCTTAACATGTGTCTCTTAATCTTCTCTGTATTCCTTCATTTTGTCCCATCAGGCCATAAGCAACAAAGACCAGCACAGCATCTCTTACACTCTCTCTCGAATCCAGACGGTGGTGGTGGAGTACACACACGACAGCAATACAGACATGTACCAGGTAACAAGCCTCAGCTCCTACAACCAGTTAAAGTAAAGGACGGATTTGCATCAACAATTGACAGATATGACGCATTTATATATTTTAGACCAGTGTGACTCCCTTCTATCCAGCCTGAGAATCACCATGTCTTTAATGGAGACATATGTTTATTTGCAGAATCAGAATTTTCTTGTACCATTACAAATGTATGTGCATAAGTGTCAAGTAGATTTGTGTAGTAGTAATTGTCATATTCATGGGTACATCGCAAACTTCTAATAGCTAATACTTATAATTTACTGCATACAATGTAACAAAATCTAACTGAGTGAGGGTTAGGGTTAACCCTAACCCAACCCCTCCTCTATACTTCCTGTACACTTTCCCCAAAACTCCTGAATTGTGGGAACTGTGGTTTAAAACCTTAGCAGGGCTTGTGGGGTAGAATAGACCTAGATAATAACCTCAACATTATGAAACGTATTCACACCATCTCAACCTCCCCTCTGCAGATTGGTCGATCCACAGAGAGTCCGATAGACTTTGTAGTGACGGACACGGTGGCGGGCAGTCAGAGTAACGCAGACACGCAGTCGGTCCAGAGCACCATCTCCCGCTTCGCCTGCCGCATCATGTGCCAGCGCACGCCCCCTTACACCGCATGCATCTACGCCGCCGGCTTCGACTCCTCCAAGAACATTTTCCTCGGGGTGAGCTGCGTTTCTTCTACTGTTTCAGACACTTTTACGGAACTGCTCCTGTTGAGGTGTTTGGTTGCAAGTGCTGGGACAGTTGGCTCAAAATAAATGAGGAAATATGAATGACATAAACATCAACATGTGTCCCCTCTTCTTCATGTCTCCTCTTCATCAACATGTGTCCCCTCTTCTTCATGTCTCTTCTACATCAACATGTGTCCCCTCTGTGGAAAGAGACTCTGAAAGTTTCAGGAACAAAGATTCTCTCTCTTTTTGTCCTGATCCATTTCTATAAAAACCTGTCTGAAAATGAGCTGATCAGATTTTGGCCACTTTATGATGTCATAACGATATTTTGTCTTGTGTAACCATTAGCCAATCACCAACCAGGGTAACCCCCCCCCCCACCTTATCACCTGAATCTCCTCCTAGAGCACCATTGAGTTCTTTCTAACCAAATGTCTCTCAAAGGGGCGTGGGGAGGGGCTCCTTATTTTCATCTAAAGTAACAGACAGAGAATCAGCACTTTGGAAACAGGGCTGAAACAGAGGGGATTATGGGTAATGCTGCAATGATCTGTTTGGTGTTTGGAGCCACACACTTCAGAGACAGTTGAATAGGGGACCTTTAACAATAACCCTCCTATATATTTGCCCCCCTCAGGAGAAGGCCGCTAAATGGAAGACGCCTGATGCTCAAATGGACGGCCTCACGACAAACGGCGTGCTGGTGATGCACCCCCGAAACGGCTTCACCCAGGACTCCAAACCCGGCGTCTGGAGGGAGATCTCGGTCTGCGGAAACGTCTTCACGCTGCGGGAGACTCGCTCAGCACAGCAGCGGGGGAAAATGGTGAGAAGATGCAAAACATGTAGCGCCACATTCACTCAGCACTGAAATTCAATTGCTTCCACAGTCGGGGGGTTTCTCACGGAGCATTCTGAGATCAGCATTTATAAAGCATTGCTGCCTTTGGAAAGGACTTGCACTTGTAGGTTCTCTTAATAATGATTTACACACAAAAGAGGCAGGACAGCAGCTGATAGGCCACAATTAGTGATTTAATCTTCCACTTGAGGGGGTGGCGAAAACTACTTTTGAACTCCACATGAGCATTTATCTCACACTCACTCTGGTAGCAGCTCTGTCTCTGGCGGGGTGGGGGGGGGTTCAGTCAGAGCTTAACACCACTGCGAGGTTATCGGGATGCCGTCCCCATGGCAACAGGTTGGGCTGTCAGCGCTGTGTGTAACAGGACCGTGTAAGGGGATCCTCCAACTGACGTCAGCGCCTCTCAGCCAATCAAAACACACACACTTTGTCAGCGTGGCCACCTGTGGCATTGGTCTGATTGCTCTCTGTTTGTTGGTGGTGTGTTTGATTTCTCTACCTCTCCTCACTCACAACCAACACATCGTCAACCACAGCGCAGTCAGCAGTTCCCACATGAATCCCCCGTCTCTTTATCTGGGGTCCCAGCTGTTCCCAAGCCTCTGCGGCGCCACATTAACAGCTCTGTTATCGGCTCCTGCCCTTTACCATCCACACAGCTCACTGTGCATTATCCAGCACCACAGGAAGCACTCGTTACTGATGCACAGCTGATTCACAATTCAGATAGTCGGCTGTGGGAAAGCACCGAGTTTGATTATGTTCGGTGACAGAACATGATGGGCTATAATTGTCATGCTGAATGCACACAGGAGAGAAGTCCATTAAGTCTGTAATCATGCAGGGGGATGTAGGGCTCTCCTGCGCTGTGCGGAGTCATTTCTATCATTACATTTATTTTACATTTTAAATACCAATGCAAGTTTTTTTCGGATTTGCATTTTGTCATTCGTTTCAGCCTGGCACTTCTGCGATAAAGACAGGCCACTATTAGACTCTTTGTATAAATAGATTCCAGTGGTTGTGTGATCGAAACATTTCCAATAACTTCAGAGTGTTGAAATTGCAAAACAAAATGTGTTATTATTTCCAACATTCACAAATGGTTTATTTAACTAAATGATCTGCTTTTATTTGTATTTGTTGGCGTTCCTGTCAAAAACAACATTTGTACTGCAGTAAAAAACATTCTGCTCTCCTGCATGCACTTTTGCACATGCACAAAATGTCCGTTGGGTTTAACCACGTGCAGGCATTTTACAGGGTGTCCGTGGGGTCTTAAAAAGTATTAAACGGCATTTTCCAAGGTATTACATTTCGTAGCTTGTCTTCAATAAGTATATAAATGGTCCAGAGAGGTTGTATTCTACAGTCTGCCTGAATGTAGTCATGGCGTAGGTGTGTAGTGTGATTCTGTAGTTTATTGATGGCATCCCGTTGGATTTGACGTCATCTGAACAGGACATCGCACGCTCACTGCTTGATAGCACGAAGGTCCGTTTACGCCGGTTGTTACAACATCGTTATGGGGAAATGCAAGTCTGCGTCCAAATGGTTGGAAGATAAGGAGGAAGGACAATCAATACTGTATATAGTCAATGTGAGGTGAAGTGTGTCGCCAAGGTAACCGGTTAAAACTCAAAGTGGCGATGAGGTCTTCAAATGTATGGAAAGGGTCTTAAAAAAGGTCTTACAAGGAATTACATTTGACTTCAGGATTCCTGCATATACCCTGTTTTAGAGAAACCCCTTTCAGCTCTGTAATGTAGAGTATTGCCCCCCCCTCCCCTCACAGCTCTCTAAATGGGATAACTGCCCTGCATTAGTGAAGGTGAACAGCTGAAGGACTTGCTGATTGAATGAGGGTGGAAAAAAGTCGTCTCAGCAAGTTTGCCAAAAAGCTGTGTGTGTGTGTGTGTGTCTGTGTCTGTGTGTGTGTGTGTGTGTGTGTGTGTGTGTGTGTGTGTGTGTGTGTGTGTGTGCGTGTGCGTGTGCGTGTGCGTGTGCGTGTGCGTGTGCGTGTATTGGTACCTAATGTGTTCAGTCGAATGAATTTACGATTTCAAAATCAATGGTTTGTACTCGGACCTGTCCTTAGATTGTTTGTATTTTTAAGCTCCATCCTTAGCTGAGCATGAATCCGGCAGAAATACATTTTTGTACATTTTTGTACGTTTTGAGGTTAAAAGAAATATAATTTGTGTTATTTATTACAAAGCCGTAAACACCAGGCAATTTTTTTTATAAATGAAGTGAAGATAAATAATGTGCGGCAGGCTCGCCCTTCTGCAGTCGGACACAAGGTTGAAGCCAGTTTATATAGGAATGCCTTACAGTGCAGGACAAACACACACACACACTTTTTCAGTGAGCCTGCTGTGGAAGTATAATAAATGAGGAAAGTGTCTGAACCCCTGCTGTTTTTGTGTTGATAAATGATTGCTTTGTGTCTAATGAAATCATAACTGAGTCCAGGGTGAGAGTGTCGATGTTAGCATGGATCGAATCTACCAGCGACGTTAACATCATTACAATTTGAGTATTAAAACTTCACTGATCAGACAAATAGTTGCTTTCGTTGACGTGTCGGTGGGTTGATGATTAGAGAAGAATGTGACCGTACGTTTCTCGATCGAAATGAACTAAATGGGATAAATGTAACAGTGTTCCTCAAACTTATACGCATTTTGGTTAAGTAGCTTGTCGGCCTAGGAGTGTTTTTCTCTGGGGCGATATTAATGTGTGTGTCACTGCATCAGTGCGTCACATGTAGAGCACACATCAGCAAACCTTCCAGCCACAAATGAAGGTTAAAAGCTGTCAGCAGGAGCGTTGTGTGTTGTGCTGCACCCTGAGAAATGTGTTGGACACACAGAGTGACCTCAGCACCAGCGTTAGCACAAGTGATCTCACCAAAATGCCCAGGAGCTGCCCCCCCGCCTCCACTCTGTCTCCATCCTTTCATTCCCCCCCCCCTCCTGTTATGTAAACATGGATTTGTTTCCCTTTGTGTCTGGTCTGTGCTTCATCGTATTTGTAGTTTAATAACATTTCCAGTGGCTGTCCCCCCCACCCATGTCGTTATTCTTTCAGTTTCCTCCTGTCATGTCATGTTGCCTCCAGCTGTGGCCCCGCCTCTTCTCTAAATCTCACAGCTGTCTGAGGGAGAAATACGTGTGTTACACTGCCACCTACTGCACTCAGACAAATACTGCAATATATAAATCCATGTATTCTCTAAACTGCTTTTATGAGTATCAAGGGGGGCTGGAGCCTCTCCCAGCATGCAATGGCTGAGAGGTGTGATGGGATACACACCAACCCCCAGCAAGTGCGCCGGACGTTGAAGCAAATGTTCATAGTGGCCAAACGGCAGTACTGCAACGTCTGTGTCAGTCTGTGACGTCATTGGGCCCAAACATACTTTTTCCCATTGATTGACATTGGGATAGAGACGTCTGTAAATCGGCGGATAATTTTTTGGAACAAAATAAACTACCCAGTGTGAACAATTTTATAGTCATTAGGGTCTAAAAGCGCTACGTTTTCACTCTCCATTAATCTAACTGAGCCGAGAGCGGGATATCGGAGGTATCCAGTTCTCTTTATACATAAGTGAAGATGGTACTATGAATGTTTTACTTATTTTTGGGAACATTTCATAACCCAAAAGTCAAACAAAAAATATTCCGCTTACGTGTTTGTGTGTTTCTCTCGCTCACCCTTGTCTCGTCTCTGTGCTGCAGGTGGAGACGGAGAGTCAGGAGCTGGTGGACGGCTCCCTCATCGACCTCTGCGGCGCCACCCTGCTCTGGCGCACGGCCGAGGGCCTGGCGCGCACCCCCACTCTCAAACACCTGGAGGCGCTGCGGCAGGAGATCAACGCGGCGCGCCCGCAGTGTCCCGTGGGCTTCAACACGCTCGCCTTCCCCTCCATGCGGCGCAAGGACACGCCGGACGAGAAGCAGCCCTGGGTGTACCTGCAGTGCGGCCACGTGCACGGATTCCACAACTGGGGGAACCACCGCGAGGAGAGGGCGGGCCGGCAGAGGGAGTGCCCCCATGTGCCCGCGCCAAAGGGCCGTACGTGCCGCTGTGGCTGGGCTGCGAGGCGGGCTTCTACGTGGACGCCGCCCCCCCCACACACGCCTTTAACCCCTGCGGCCATGTCTGCTCGGATAAGACGGCGGCCTTCTGGAGCCAGATCCCGCTGCCGCACGGCACACACACCTTCCACGCCGCCTGTCCCTTCTGCGCCCAGCAGCTGAGCGGGGAGCAGGGCTTCGTCAGACTGATCTTCCAGGGGCCCCTCGACTAGCGGCCCCTCGACTAGCTGCGCTGCATCCTTCGGGTGAGGTGGAGGGGGGAGTTTTTCTGTTAAAGACCCTGCAAAGGAAACGGGGAGCGACACAGATTTCGTTTCCCTCTACGATACAAACTTTTTTCTGGACCTTTTGTCTCTTTCTCATTTTTAAGTGACCTTTGTATTGCTTTTACATGAATGACAACAAAGATTTCTATATTTTCATGTGAAACCAGAGACACAAAAACCAAACAGAGAACACTGCTGGGTAAACGTTTTGTTTGTTTCTCGGAAAGAACTTCCAACAACAGTATTTTTCTAAATCACGAAGACACTGTAGTGCAAGCTCACGGTTTCTATTCACGTTTATTGTTGCAATATGCATCTGTGTACATCTCTTAAAGCTAATTTAAACAAAGACGTTTATTTATGGCCCAGGAACCATCGCTTCATCCTTTTATCTGTCAGATATGCCTAACTTCAAAACTATTTAGCATTTTCATTTGAAATACAGTTTATTGTTGGTCAGATGTAAAGTCTAGATGTGTTCTGAGGGTCTGTCTGTCCTCAGATCTGTTTGTCGTATTTATACACCCCGTCCTCTGGCGTGCTCTCACCTGTTTACCCTTCAGCTTCAACTTCTCGCCTTTTCACATTCAAAGCAATAGATCTGGAAACCTCCCAAAGCATTATGGGAAACTGAGTCTTCTTGGTGTCTGGGTAACTCTCAGGCAGCCTCAATGGAGCGCTCCCGCCCTTTAAAGTCTGACTGACACTTTTATATGTGCGTGATCTTTTCTGATCAGAGAATAGCCATGATACCGCAGCTATGTAGCTACCACACACACACACACACACACACACACACACACACACACACACACACACACACACACACACACACACACACACACACACACACACACTCTGTATCTCTCACACACACACACACACACACACTCAGTATCTCTCACACACGCACACACTCTGTATCTCTCACACACACACACTCTGTGTCTCACACACACACACACACTCTGTATCTCTCACACACACACACACACACACACACACACACACACACACACACACAGTATCTCTCTCACACACACAGTATCTCTCTCACACACACACACACTCTGTATCTCTCACACACACAGTATCTATCTCTCTCACACACACAGTATCTATCTCTCACACACACACACACACACACACACACACACACACACACACACACACACACACACACACACACACACTTACCAGACCTAGTCAAAAAGTCTTTATTGTATTCAAAGTGGAAAGGAACTTGCACACAGCCATTATTTGTACAAAAAGAACAAAACCGATGTTATAAAATACAACAAGTGCTGTTTGTTCCTAACTCTGTTTGTCTGATGTTTGGGGCTCAACTGAACAATCACAGGAGAAGTGATGAACCATTGTTTTGCCATTTTACAGTATTCTGATCAGTATTACTCTTGGCATCGAGCTGAGATATGGAAAGCGATATTTATGCTCTTATAACATTTAGCACCTTACAACATCCTGACTGTTTTAAAGTACAAACTAGAACTATGTAAATGAGATTAGAGGCTAATAATGATGTGTGTTAGTATGACAGTCTCACATTGACTGCATGCATTTGAGTCATGATTTGTGAGATGTTGGGTTATTTCAATGAGCTTCTCTCTCCTGAACTGTAACAGTGCAGGGAGTCCCATCAGGTTGGATGCAAACACACATGGCTTCAAGCTACACAATACACTCTATACTGATGTGTGTGTGTGTGTGTGTGTGTGTGTGTGTGAGATAGTGATACAGTGTGTGTGTGAGTGTGAGAGAGATACAGTGTGTGTGTGTGTGTGTGTGAGTGTGTGTGAGAGAGAGCGAGTGATACAGTGTGTGTGTGTGTGTGTGTGTGTGTGTGTGTGTGTGTGTGTGTGTGTGTGTGAGAGAGATGCAGTGTGTGTGTGAGAGAGATGCAGTGTGTGTGTGTGTGTGTGTGTGTGTGTGTGTGTGTGTGTGTGTGTGTGTGAAAGAGATACAGTATGTGAGTGTGTGAGAGATACAATGTGTGTGTGTGTGTGTGTGTACCATCAGGGCTTCACATTAGTGTGTGCTTTCCAAACAGTGTGTTGAAGTTCTCCCAGCTCTACAACATGAGTACAAACCATCAGGACTGCCTCTGCCTTATTTATTTAATGTATGAACTGTGACGAGACGTTTATTTCTCATAGCGGCTAAACAGCGGTTCATTCCCCGGCTGTCTTGACTCATGGTGGCCGACAGATCAACTTGTGATGACATGTGGTGAACCTTGTTTTAATCTGTGTAGACCACAAATAATAGCCTGCAGTTTAATTTATTCTGAATTATGTGAGAAAGCCAAACAACAGGAAGAAACTCTCGTCTGTTGTCTGCTAAATGTTAAAGAGTTTATTCTACGTCAACAAATCATTTTTATGTCAAAATCATAACTTAGCAGTAATTCACAAGAGCTGTGATTTTATTCAAACTTGATGATAAACAGACGTCTCAATCCTAGAGCCCCCACTGGCTCGAGTTTTTAGATATAAAATATATTTATGAAGGATTTAAACCAGGGGTGTCAAACTCAATTTCATCAAAGGGCCGGTTGTAACTATATAAATATACATATATAATATATATATAAAATAATGTATTATATTACATTATTACCTCTGAATTGGATTATTATCGGATAGGGTAATAACTTAGTAATTAACTACGTCTGAAAGCAGAAGTCCAGGGCAAATAATTGCAAGTCTCTTCAGTGCGCATGTCACAAAATGAGATGCATTGTGGGACATGTAGTTTATGGGCAACCTGTTTCTGTAAAGTGACATGTAACCGTATAATAAACGTATTATATTCTTTGCAAGCTCTTGCGGGGCCAAATAAAATGAAGTCGCGGGCCGGATTTGGCCCCCGGGCCTTGAGTTTGACACCCCTGATTTAAACCAACTATAAAGACAGCTATCACCAATAGACTCTGCTTTAGCTCACTAAAGTTAATAAGAATCTGTAGTACTTTTATTATATTCCACTTTATTTACAGATAAGATTTATTTGTATTAATGCGTGATACATCGTATATATTTATATATATACAAAATACCCTTTCATTCATTTAGAGAATAATATAATCTCAGTATGAGCCAGATTATTCTGTTTGAACTTCAAAATGTTGAGCTCTCAGACAAAAATAAGCCAACAATGAAGTAAACGTCCTTTTAGTGAATTTTGTATTAATTTACTAAACGAACTGCTGCGCAAAAACTATATTATAATAACTATATCAACATTTAAATAAGTATATCAATATTGTGAATGTCAGTGGCAAACTAACTTTGGGCCCTTCTTGAATGTGTCACTTGTTTAAACTTGTAATAACATCTCAACTTTTAAAGCCAAAATTAACCAGAAGTCTTTTAAGAGCTCCGAAAATGTAAGAAGATCATGATGATGAGGATGATGATGATGATGATGATGATGATGATGATGGAAAGTGAGCCTGAGCTGCTGCATGGACCTGTGGTTAGATTGTTATTCCTACTACTGACACCGAATGTATAAATAAACAGATATATGAAGTAGCATAACCCCTCCAACTACCTCTACCAAGAGAGACTAAAACATGTTTGCAGAGACAGTCCTGATAGTTTGCACTTCATGTGAGCACACACACACACACACACACACACACACACACACACACACACACACACACAGACAGGCATTTGGAAGTGACTCTGAAGTTTCTACAGTACGAGTGGGTGTCTTGTTCTGGATGCTGTGTGTGTGTGTGTGTGTGTGTGTGTGTGTGTGTGTGTGTGTGTGTGTGTGTGTGTGTGTGTGTGTGTGTGTGTTCATGATGATCGTATGTGTGCAAGTTTTCATTTCTTATTCCAACACACACTATAATTGCATCACCCCAGTCTGCAACACTCTTAGTCACCTCAGGGAGAAAACAACCTGTGTCACACCCACACACACACACACACACACACACACACACACACACACACACACACACACACACACACACACACACTGCTGAGGTCTTTTGAGGATACCTCATGAGTGAAATTGGCGTGTCTCTTCGCCCAGTTGTTTTTTGCGTGGCTCTGATACTTTGTGTTTCTCTCTGTGGATAAGTGTGTGAGTAAGGGCTTCACTCTGTAATCTTAACTCTGTTTTTCTACACAAACACACATCTGTCGTCCGTCCACTGCGCTCTTCCTCTTCGTCTTCTTCTTGTTCTTCTCCTCCTGTCCAGAGTCTCCTTGTGCTTGTAAAAGCGAAAGCAAAGAATGTTTCCAGCAAACACTTTTTTGTAACAACTTTAAACAATAAAGTGTAAACAAAAGTGACACCTGGCTTTGTGTACTGGATTATCATTTCAACAACTAACAACATCTTTGTGTTGCAGCTTGGAAACAACGAGAGATAACAAGGGGGTCATTTATAATATTACTACTAATTATATAATCGCAATAAAACCATAAGATTTACATTCTAGTGTTTGTTTTTTAGTGGACTGAGGGAATAAGAATGAAATGAAAGTCTGGTGATATTCAGTCAAGTGTTCAAGTATTTAAATCCTTAAATTAAATGTAAAATGAGTCATCATTTTAATACTAGTTGAACATTACATTTTTATATTTTTTAATGATATGTTTCTAGTTATTTATCATGTTTTTAATTATTGTTTTATTATTGTACTCCCATTGGGTTATTTAATATTGTAGTTATTGCCTGCACAGCAACTGAAGGTTGTTCTAAATGTGCTATATAAATAAATAAAGATTGAGATTGATACTAATTGTTATAAAGGGGAAAACCATAATTAAAAAAACTCAGTATTATTTATTTGTTCTGAAATGACAATCTGCATTGTTTGCATCAGCCATTGATGATTGAAGAGAATGTGAAGCGATTTTTAAATAAAAACATTCTGGCAGAGACTCCAACCTAGAGACTGTTGCTTTCTAAACGGCTCGTTTGAAGTTGCTGTTCAAAGGTATATAGATCTTATAGAAACTTAACAATGAGCACCATCTTCAGTAAAACGATCTTCAATGAGCTGCGTCGGGAGGGGACGCTGTGCGACGCTGTGATCCGAGTGGAGGACGTTGGCTTCAGAGTCCACAGGATCGTCCTCTGCAACAGCAGCACCTTCTTCAGGTGAGCTGCTCAAAGAGTTATTAAGGATTCACATCAAGTGTCTTCATGTCACACAGAGCAACAGCTAGGCTGCTTTGAAGGCACCCTGTGGAGGTTTCTGACCACTAAAGGAGCTGTGAGCAATGTTTCAAAAGAAAATCAGCTTTTGAAATGTTTTGGGGAGATTTGTTGGCATTCACTACATGTTGGTGAGAAACATGTACAAAGTCTGAATAATGAATATCTGAAAAGTTGTCACGACCTTAACACAAACTGGAGAACCCAAATGCACGACCCAGACGGTCTTGAATGTAGTAAAACATTTCCTTTTAATTTCCAAGAAAACAGAAAATCCCTCTTAACAGAGTAGGTACTGGATTTAACATAAAGCGCTCACAAGGCTGTGGCTCAGTGGATAGTGTGATGGACTTGGAATCAGGGGATAGCAAGTTCGAGTCCCACTGCAGTCAGCATGTCGTTGTGTCCCTGCCAGACACGTCACCCCAAATGGCTCCTGTGGGGATTGCCCACAGTACCGAATGTATGTAAGTCGCTTTGGATAAAAGCGTCTAACAAATGACATGTAATGTAACAAAGAGGAAAAAACAAGCCTAAGAAAAGGAGAATTTAAGATTAACTTAAGCTTACACAAAACCTGACTAAACTGGAAAAGAGCCTTTCTTAGTTGAAGCTTAGCACGACGACCATTCAGAGAAACAAACAAGACGAACTGACACAGGGGAGAGACAGGACTATTTAAATATGAGGTGAGTGGGAACAGGTGGAAACAAGCAGGGGCGGGGCAGACGCTGACTAGGGCGTGAAAAACACAAGGGGAGGAAGAAACAGGGCCTGAAATGAAAGACAAGAGGTAAGTACAAAATAAAACAGGAAATGACAAAATACGTAAACAAAAGCAACACATTTGACGAGACACAACAAGTGCCTTTAAAAGGTTTTAAAAGACAACGAAGATTCCACAGATTGGAGGATTGGTCAAAACCATCATAGCCAGTTTATACGGCAGGTCTTGGGGAGCAATACTGCATATTTGGAAAAAGTAAAAAAGTTGTATTGCTCAAGAAAAAGCTTTGTTATGTCTGATGAAGGTCATATGTACAGCTTGGTGATATAAGAACAACATAATCACAATATAGCTGATTTTGCAGAGCTGACTGTTGGTGCTTTTACTCAATTTGAACGCAATTCTTGATAAATAATCATCAGTATTGTGGATGTATTGACTAAGTGTGAAAAAAGAAAGAGTTGGAACAGTCTAGTAGGATTAGAAAATCACATTACTGTAACAAAGCATTTAAAAGGATGTACCACAATTACGATTTTTTTTTTGTAGACGGTCGTAGTCTCATAATATATGATCCGATTTATATCAACATATCGCCCCAGGACTACGGAGACCTCACCTGAGTCCGGTAAAAGACTACAAGTTTGAAAATGAAACATTTCTGGAGGTGTCGTTGAACTAACCCTATACCTCAGCAGCCAGCTTCTCATTTCTGCTGTAGAGGCTTGAGGGTATACGTTACAATTACAAGACTCCCATATCTCCTACTGTCAGATGCATTTTGGGTAAGGTAGGCACCAGATTGTGTTAATAAAGAAGAATGTGTGGTATAAGAAAATACATTATTTCTGGTTCTGTTGATCGATTTGATGTTTAAAATATTTGTTAGTGGCCAATTTTGCCCGTATTGTACATAGGACAGATGAATTGAAAGGAGAAAGTCAGACTTGTTTCTGCTGCAGTTAGGACTCAGCCTGAGTACATGAGCTTCAATTTTTTTAACCGTCACTCACAATGTTATAGAGTGTAATGCTACAATTCGAGGAACTCTTAAAATGCAGGTTTGAGTTAAAATTGTAGGAGTTTGACAGAAAGACCCTGTTGAACCTCTTGTTCCTGTGACCTCTGGTCCCACAGAGAACTCTTCTGCAATTTATCTGGACCATCAGAGCATCAGGTCTTCAGCTTCTCACAGGTCTCCCCCATCACCATGAGCCTCATCCTGGACTTCATCTACACCGGCTCCATAGTGGTGACGGAGGAGAACGTTCTGGAGCTGTTGGCCGGAGCAGAGAGCTTCTCCGTCAGGGGCGTCATGAAGGCCTGCTGCCTCTTCCTGGAGCAGAGACTCAACATCAAGAACTGCGTCCACATCTGGATGGTGGCGGAGTTCCACACATGTCCCAAGCTGAGGCAGAAGGCCTACCTGTTCGTGCTGCATCACTTTAAGGAGGTGGCGGGCTTCTCTGTGAAGTTCCTGCAGCTCTCCGTGCAGCAGCTGGTCGATCTCATCGAGCAGGACGAGCTGAATGTGAAACAGGAGAGCATCGTGTTCGAGGCGGTGCAGCGCTGGATCAACTATGCCCCGCAGGAACGCCAGGGTCACATGGCCGCGCTGCTGAGCAAGGTACCTGAAAGCACCACGTGAACTGCTGCTGGTTTACTTTATTTATTAACTATTTAAGCACAGTGTTCAGGTAGGCTACTTGTACTTTTACTACAGATACATTGGCGCCCCCCGAAAAGGACTCAAAGTCTGAACTGTTGACATCTGACATGCTAGTGTTTTTGTTCTATTTTTTTATTCGAACTCAAAGGCTTACTTGTCATGTGCACAACAGCTACAGTGGCAGTTCAAATCCTAAATCCCGGACTACATTATACTTAAGCTTTAAAGGTCCCATGTCATGCTTTTCTGGTTATTACCCGTCCCCTCGTGTTATGAAGGTTTTTCTGCATGTAAACGGTCTGCAGAGTCACAACCCCTCAAAGTGCACCCTGTAGCGAGTAAAGCTCTAACACAGAGAAGACCTGTCTGCTGCCCCTGAACGCCTCGTTGGATATTTCTCTTTTTCCATTTGTTTCTTCCTGAGTAAAGTGACTTAACCATACCCAGGTCCAAATGGACCAATCCGTGGAGCTCCTCACACACACACACTCACTCAGCATTACACCAGTAATCCAGCTCACACTGTCCGCTCCTCGAGCCTCAAAGGGCGGAGCAGCGAGCCCCGCAACGTCCCGCCAACACGGCACCCAGACCCCAAGCAGCATTCTCATCTGTTTGTCATTACTGGTGTCATTCTCCGGTTGCTAACAAACGCCATTGTAATTGATTTAATTTGAAAATGTTATACCATCTTATTGGCCAGCCCTAGGCCACAATTCCTGATATTTGTGTATCAGGACAGTTTAGAGTAGATGAATGACTTAAAACATCAATACCTATTATTATTATTTGTATGTATTTATCTTTTCATGTCTATTTTATTATTATTTGTATTGATCTCTTTTTGTTCTTTTCTTATGTTGGCTATGTAGATACAGCTAAATGAAAATGGAGAAACTGTTGACCACAATGTAATACTAATAAAACTGAATCTGAAATAAAAACTAAGTTAAAAAAAACAAAACATCAATACCGATTGAAGTGTCTGCAAATAATGATTGGTTTAAAAACTCCTTATTAGTTAAATCCTCCTTGTTTCCCCGATCTAGGTG
The DNA here is from genome assembly GCA_902827135.1 of Harpagifer antarcticus. NCBI lineage: Eukaryota > Metazoa > Chordata > Actinopteri > Perciformes > Harpagiferidae > Harpagifer > Harpagifer antarcticus. The sequence goes on along the minus strand of CADEHL010001155.1, from coordinate 734,192 downwards.
CGCCTGCTGACAATGTCCAGTAGTTACCTGGTAGAAACTGTGATTAACAACAACCTGGTGAGGAAGTGTGTGTCGTGCATGACCTTGGTGATCGACGCCATGAAGACAATGCGAGAGGCCCATCTGGATCGACCTCTGACCCGCGCCCGCCTCCCCTCTGCGGTGCTCATGACCATCGGAGGCAGCGAGAAAGAATGTTTGACGGACAGGATGGACTTCTACGATGTCCGAGCCGACTGCTGGCTGCCCTTGAACAGCCGGAAGAAGACCTTTAGAGTTCTGCACGGTTGCGTCTTCCTCAATGGATCCATCTACTGTATTGGAGGAACTGACCTGAGTAACATTTTGAGCAGCGTGCGTAAGTTCGACCTCGTCAGCCACACCTGGCAGGAGTTGGTGCCCATTCACAAACCCAGAAAATGTGTGTGTGCGGTGGCTCTGAACGGATGCATTTATGCCATCGGAGGCACTGACGGGCGCGAACAGAAACTTGCAGAGCGGTTCCAGCCGGAAAACAACCGGTGGGAACTGATCGCTCCGATGCTCGATTTCAGGAGTGACGCCTGCGCCGCGACGCTACACGGCAAGGTAGGAGGAACTGAGGACCTTAAAGAGCAATTGAACCGCAGCTGGAGTCCTTTTTTTATGCTGACCTCTAGTGGTTTAACTTCTCACCAAGTCGCAGTTGTGCAAAAGTGACCAGTTGTTGGCTCCTTTGAGCATGTTCCAGCATTGGAATTTATGAAGTTTAAGTCAAATACAAACAAGACCCTTCCAATATCTTAGTTTTTTACAATCATCATGAACACATCAATTACTTAGTATTTAAATAGGCTATAAGTTATATTTGAACAGGACACCTGGAAGTTTTAAGAGAAACAAGCTAATCAAACGTAGCCTTTGTAAGGGAAACACCGATGTGTTATGTGAAACTGTAGATAATTAATGTTTCTTCTGCGAATAGGTCTTCAACAGAGAGGTGTAACAGGAGAAATGCTATTGCTAGCGTGGTGACATATCCACGCTAACATGCTGATGTTTAGTTGAATGACGTTAGCTAAAAAGCTCTTGCCTACGGCTGAAACAGTTATTGTTGCAAGTATTTTATTACAGACAACCCTAGAGCTATGTTTTGTCGTATGGCTAACAATAACTGTCTGTCATTATATTAACATTGTTCCTGTGTAGATATATATTTGCGGCGGTCTACACAACGAAGAACCTCTGTCCTCTGCCGAGTGCTACAACCCCAAAACCAACGAGTGGACGATGATCGCCTCGATGGACTGCGGCTGCGCTTCAGCTCGGGCTGTCGTCTACAGAGACAAAATATATCTGGTGAAAAAACACATTCAAATTCATCAACACAATCACATCAAGACACAGACATGGATCGCATGTGGTTTGGGTTGGTTTGCTGCCCACCTGGTTTATTTATGTGTATGAGATTTGGACATCTGAGGCGTTTTAATGACCTGAAACTTTTACAACCTCATGACTTTTCCTCTTTATGTAAGAAGACTTAGTGATTGCATTAACAGTGATGCAACAGCATGTGGTTTCTTCTTTAATGTGTAATCACTATGAACGTATTATCATAGTATCTCAAACATTAGAGCCAATTTGGACTCTTAATTAGGCCCTAACCAGGTGTCATTTATTGACCAAAGAATGTCATTGTCATAACTACACTGTAGCTGTACATATGACAATAAAAGCTTTGAACCTTGAATACAATTTAAACAAACTGCAAATTAACAATTTTAGTAAAACATGACGTGAATAAAACAAACCAACCAATCTAGTTGGCTTATTGAAGACTTCTTAGTCAGGTGGATGCCCATCTGTACAATGGAGTATGTTTCTATTGTGGTAAATGTGTTTTAAGTAAATATCTCCCTCCTCTCACAGGCTGGAGGCCACATCAACGGCGCGTCTTTGTGCCGAGTCATCGCCTACGATCCTCTATCAAACCAGTGGAGCACGATGACTCCCATGATCTACGCTCGCAGGCACTTTGGCATGGCGGTGCTGGAGGAGCAGCTGTATGTGGCCGGAGGGTACAACAACGAGAGCGACCTCTGTAAGGTGGAGCGTTTCGATGAAGACTCCAGCAGGTGGAGCGCAGTGCGGGACATGGAGGCGCCTCTCTACGGCTTCAGCTTCTGTGTGGTGGAGCGACATTTTTACAATGCTTCAAACCTGCCCAAATTAACTACAGGGTTCCCGATATGTCCGTGAATGTGTGATAATATGGAGTGTCTTACTACCGTTTAAAAGTGTACTGTTCATCATTAAGAGCAATCATCAACTGTCAGCTATTTTTCAAATAAAGAAATCTTATTGACATCGTTGACCTCCCTGCACAGTCTCTGTGAAAGGGGAGATGTACAATCTTTCTTTTTAGAAATAAAAGATTGCATTACATTTTAATATCGTTATTTTATGTATCTATCTATCTATATCAACTAGACATGTTTGCCGTTTTACAGACGGCTCATTTTGTGCTGCTGGTGTTAAAGACTGGGATAAGGAGTGTTTTCAGTTCTCTCCCACACACACTCCGCCCCCATTAGACTAATGTTGTTACTTCCAGAACAAAGTGACATCACAACGTAACACTCGTAGCCTATACTTCTATTAGCTAGCGCTCCAACACATTGTGCGTGATAGGCTAAGGGGCGGGACATCTCTAAGCAGTTGACCAATCACAACAGAGCCGGCCAGCAAACCAATCAGAGCAGACTGGGCTCTGGTTTCAGACAGAGGGTGAAAAGAGGTGCTGCAGCACAGGCAGTATGAGAAAAATAAAGAGCTTTTGAACATTAAAGCATGGAGACATGTCCCAGTAGAGACACTACATACTGATATGAATCTGAACATTTGCAAATTAAGTGTGAGCGTGTAGAAACAGATGACGCACGCTCATTATTTCATATTGCACTTTATTCAGCTCTGAGGAGGCAGAACTGAGTCCTCGTCACAGATCAACACTTATTGCTTTCAGTCCGTGGACCCATCTCAAGTATTCTCACACTTCACACTTTGAACATGTCTACCGTCTGTGTGTGTGTGTGTGTTGCACCTCCTGTCTTTGCTGTGTGAAGGTGGACAGATGCGACAGGAGAGATTTGACACTGAAGTGCAGGCATGAGGTTTCACACATCACAATGTGAAAAAACGTACTGGAACAACACAAATAATACACAGCATTGTGGTATTTCTCATGGTCTACATCACGCAGGGACATAACAAAGAAAAGCCTTTAATTTAACGTTATATATCAGTTATTACATATTATTTCATAGCATTGGAGTCGTGCCTGGATATGGATCATTACAGCGGAGAGAGACGAGCTAGTTTCTCATCTGAGTTACAAACCTTTTCAGTAAAACCTGGAGAATATCCAGAAGAAGTCTTATTTACACTTTGCTCTGGAAGGGAGTTAACTATTCACTTGAGTCTAGAGATGGTTGTAAAAGTAATTATGTATTGCAGTCATGTAAAAACTGAAGCTGCTCTGATTCAAATATTCATATTAAAAATGTTAAATTTGACTAGCAAGATGTCACTGAAAAATATTATCAATTTCACTCAGATGTACTAACCTACTTTCAGTTCACTTTGACTACAAGAGACAACAGACTAAACAAAGTCAATTTTCACAAAGGAAATGCAAATCAAGGTGTGTTTTCTTCCACTACTGGCAATAATTCCCCAAATGCTGCAGTTATACATTAGAAAGAAGATGGGACAACAAGATTAAATATTGAAAACAGCACCAGTCAAACCCTCAAACAAACAAAAAACATATAAAAATGTAAGTTTGTATTATTTATGTCGATTTGTTTCGGATGCTAAAATGTACTCCAGCAGCGTGATTTGCTGTTGAATTGCCACTACAGGGAGGTCTTTGCACTTGAAATAAATGGTTAAACTCTTCCATCACTTCACGACTTCACCCCTCATGTAAGAACAATATGTGATTGCATTAGCAGTGCTATAGGAGCACATAAACATGACAATACAAATCGACTTGTTACCGTTGTTTGAGCTAGATCGAGTCCTTTTTGGCAGGAACTAACAGTCAAAATGAGATTGTTCTATCTATCATGGATACAGGTCATTATTTAACATGACAGCTTTAAGGTGTAGAATATATAGTAAACAGCCTGCAGAGGGCGCCGTATCCCGGCTTCCAAGCAGCACTGCAGATGCAATCAATCATCCTCCTCTCGCGCTGTCAGGAAACAGGTCACATGACTGGGATAAAGCTGACAAGGTCACATGATGAGGGTGTTTTAGTGTGTTTAGTGTGTGAAGAAGAAGAAGGCGTCAGTGGTCCATGATGCGCAGGTTTCCAGAAACGATTTTGTTCTCCAGCATGGAGCCGGCTGGAATATCAATACGATCCCCGTGGTTAGCGATGATGATGACGGTGCCCTGAGAGGAGGAAGAGCAATGAGTTGTAGTTTATCAGAGATTAGATTAATAATAACATTAATATGAGTAATAATAATAGCTCTTTTCGTACACTAGGTGGAGCTCAAAGTGCTTTGACAACATGGCACACATCATAAATTAAAACAGCAGTAAAACCTTTTTGCTCACGTGCAGCAAAAAAATAAACAATTCCAGAAAAATTAAATAATGATTAAAAAGTACAGATAACCCTCTCAGTAAAACAAAGGAAGACACACATTATAAAATAAATAAAACAATATAATGTTGTGTTGCAGCAGCAGCAAGCAAACAGTAAATATAACAATATCAACAGTAGAAATATATATATATGTATCTAATATCTCAATCAAATACACAAAATAAAGATACAGAATAAGTCAGTATACACTATAAACATAGGCAGAGTTTGACATTTGCGCTTGGGGGGGCAAACCTTTTTTTACTGACACCAATACACAGTCCCAACACACACACACACACACTGTATACATCACTTCAGGGGACATTACATTGACTTACATGCATATCCTGGAGACTTATCCTAACCGTAACCAACACCTACCTAACCCTAACCCTTAACCTAACCAAGTCTTCTCCCTAAAATGAATGATTCCCATAAGGGAGGCGAGCCCCCACACGTGACTGTGTAAACAGATTTAGGTCCCCACAAGTATAGTAATGCTAGGCCACACACACACACACACACACACACACACACACACACACACACACACACACACACACACACACACACACACACACACCACACACACACACACACACACACACACACAGGCAGAAGGAGCAGACCGTCCCCCAACAACAGTGCATTACATAACTGTAAAACGTATCATAACTGTGCATGTCTTGTACTTATTTGATAACTACTATATCCTTTGGTTACTTGAACACACTACAATATTATTAACCAGTGTCCTACCTTATTAAAATATTGATATACGAAATATTTGTATTGGAACAGTTTTCAACGTAGTAATGCTGTCACATATTTCAATGCCCCCCCTGCCCCCCGCAAAATCCGCCTATGACTATAAATATGTGTATTGTATATGTATATAAGAATACTATATACATAATACAAGTACACATTTTAAAAATAAAGATAGAAATTGAGAAAATAGGTCATGTACTAGGATGTACTGTAATGAAAGCAATGAATCAATGACAGCCGTTGGACAGCAGGGACAGTTTTTGTTTTGTTAAAAATGTAAATGTCCTGAGGGCAACTCTGAATATTATCAGTAAAATGTGCAGATAAACGTTTAAAGATGTATCCGGAGCAGCCTCAAAGGTCTCTTCGCTCGTCATCTACACCACGTGAAAGAACACGTCTGACGTCACTGGTGCTCTTTACTAACCACAGTGTGTCTCGGTGTGAGAATACATAATGTGATGGGCTCTCATGCTCAACCCAAGACACTTTTACATTCAGATTGAATACATTTTTAATATCGAGCTGTTTACGCCCTTGAAACCATTTGAAAACCAATTTTGTCTCACCTGTCTAAGGAGATAAATTGCGTTCATATTTGCTTTGACATTGTTGAGGCGCCTTACATGTATTCCTGTCGCTCTAATTTATTTATATCTCCTATTTGTTGAAGTGTCTTGTAAGCGTTTGGTTTCTAAACTATATTTGATGGAAGGTGTTTTACCTTCAGTGAAACGTTTTTCCCGAGGGTGACGTCTCCGGACACGGTCAGGTGGTCGAGCTCCAGCATGTCAGGGATACTCTCGAAGCGATTCACATACTCCTGGACCTGAAACACACAAACACACACACACACACACACACACACACACACACAATGTGAATCCTTCAGCAGAACATTATATTATATCCAATTCATTCTAATGCTACTAAAATAGTTATCACCGCAATAAATCATATTTAATTTGGTCTTAATTTACATTATTTAATTTCATATTCTGTTCTTGTACATATCCCATATTCTATTGACATGTATATAGACTACTTTGTATTTTTGTATTTTATTATATATGTTTCATTGTTGGAGGAGCTCAGGTCAGAAGAATTTCATTGGCATTTCTACACTGTAGCTTTGTGCATACAGTATGACAATAACACCTTTGAATCTTTGAGTGCCAAACTCAAACCTAGAAAACTGTATTTCAAGGACACAAAAGTGTAACCTTTGGACATGAGTGAATATTTAGAGTAAATACAATAAATGTGATAAATCATAAATCATCAAGATCTTAAATATTGTCACATATTTTCCACTAATATCGACCGTACATTGGTGAAGGAGCTGCCCAGCTTCACGTGGGGCGTGGTGGGGAACTCTCTGCGGGGGCTCATGGTGAGCGAGCCGGCGTCCAGGCTGTACAGGTTGGACATCACCAGCAGCAGGTCGGAGGTCGTCTTCACCGGCAGGAAGCGGCTGCGCGGCACGTTGATGCCCAGAGCGTTATCGAAACATTTAATGGCCGCCCCGACTGCCGTCTCCAGCTGGACCACGTTCTGCCCGCCGTCCAGCGTCTGAAGAGAAAGAGAGGAGACATGTTTATTCAAAACTCATTTAAAGACATGGCACTCAGATCTGTCAACACTCAACTGTCCTCTGTGTTTCTATCAGGCTATCTTGTTGCCGTGTATGTTTTAGATAAAAAGGCCATAAAATGCATATTTTTAGAATAACCTTTTATCAGATCTTTAAAACCCCCTAAACGTCACTGCTTTTAATTTGTGGTTTAATTGTTTTGTTATTTTGTTTCAACCATTTTACTCTGTAGCACTTTGAGTTTTCGTTACTCAAATGAAAAGTGCGCTTATAAATAAAATGTATTATTATTATTAGTAGTTTTGTGTTGTGACCCTCTATCTCTATCATACCTGCCAACCCTACCGATTTGCGCGGTAGTCTACCGCTTTTGACTACCGACTTAGCTGGCTTTCCCTACCGATTTTCAATCTTCCCAAACTATAACAAATAAAAATGACACTGGACTCGACTTTTGGCGGACACCGTTTTGCGTGTCTGTGATCGCATCATACAAACAGCCCTCTGTGTTTCTGAAAGAGAAACAACGTGCAGAGGAAAGGCAGCGTTACCCCCGGGGCTGATGGGTAATCACTCCCAAATGAGTTAGGGGAACAGAGAGACGAGGCATTTGAGTCCTGCAGGGTTTCCCCGTTAATATCAGTGTCTCGAAAACACATGTTGGTGACTGAAAGACATCCAGTGTTGGTCTTTTCCTGAAGCATCCTTCCCCTACAGTGTCTCAACTGAAAGAGGACCACACACACACACAAAATATTATACAATTTTGGGATATTTATCTCCCATTCTTTCATTTTTTCAACACCAAAGATGTCGTAAATGTCTCTGTTTAGGGAACTACAGTAATCTGAAAGCCTGTACATTATTTATCTCACACTTTATCAGTAGAAAAATGCAGGAAATGACTTTTTTTAATGCAGTATTTTCTGATTTATGGCGCAACACAAAGATATTTTGCTCTGTGCAAACCTTTGACTCTAATATGTCAACAAGATGAAACAAGAATATGAACCTGGCTTTATCCAATGTTCACACAAGAGTTCTACATCCTGACACATCCTTCATCTACACTGTCTCAACTGAAAGAGGACCAGAAACACATTACAATAAAATTGATGTCACTGTTTACCAAACTACCACTTCTTCTGAAATGTTAAATACATGGTTTATACATGTAATTACTGGGGTTCCATTTCTTCTGATTACCTAATTAGGGCGTGCACATTTGCCGCGCGCAAACCTACCTCTATTGGATTTGGAAAGGTTGGCATGTATGCCTCTATATTGCATGTTTGTACATCTGTCCGGGGACTTCAGAAGAGAAAAAGCTTCTTTGCTGACTGTGCTGCATTTACAGCCATGTTTTTGAATGTGCATTGTCCCTGTTAAATAAACATATAAGTACATAACGTTATATTTTGCTGCAGAAAAAAGAAGAAGGAAGCAACTACTGCTGTTTCAAATCGCCAAGAGGAAGTCACTGTTCTGTTTTCTATCCATCTCTCACTGCATTAAAGAACCACGAGGAAAACAGAAGACACTGACCGACAAATACAAATCAGAATCCTGTTGTTACACAGCTCATGTACTACTCATTTAAAAATGTATTTCATAAGTTAATCTGAAACATCTGTGATTCGCTGAGGCCTCAAATGACTTTCGTCTCATTTGGTTACCCTCGTTTCCCCAAAAATGTAAAACGTGCAGGGCTGAAGTCTTCAGTTACATGAGCAGGAGGATTTGGACCTCGCTGACCCCTCCTCTCAGGACACTGCTCTGCTCTATACTTTAACTACTGTTGGCTGGAAGATATTCTGCTCATAAGTGGCCCCTAAATCAATCTTAAAGCTTTTTAGTGACCCCCTGACCTTCTCTCCAGCCCCATCATGAGATAAACATTTTAAAGGTAGGGTAGGTAATTCACTTCAGAAACACTTTGTTATATTCCATGGAATGCTCTTAACATCCCGATAGCAATGAATACATTAAATGCTTTGACAATAAATACATAAAAAATGTCATCTGTGGAAGCCGTGGCGCTGTAGAAAGCACGACCAATCATCTGAGCCGGCCCGGCTAAAGTAACTGGATGGCCTACCTGCCTGTCAGCCTTCCATCTGTGCACAAACTTATCTCGTGCCCTCATTGGTCATGTGCACGTTCGTGTGTGTTGGAGGAGGGGCTCTGTAAGGAAGTGTCAGATTTGTTCCGGCTGTGTACATTTGTCTGGTATCAGTACTTTAGTCCACTACTTATTTTTCTGACGACTTTTTACTTTGACTTCTTACATTTTTAACACAAATACCTGTACTTTCTACTTCTTACATGTTGAACCCAGATACCTGTACTTTCTACTTCTTACATGTTGAACCCAAATAGCTGTACTTTCTACTTCTTACATGTTGAACTCAAATACCTGTACTTTCTACTTCTTACATGTTGAACTCAAATACCTGTACTTTCTACTTCTTACATGTTGAGCACTCATACCTGTACTTTCTACTTCTTACATGTTGAACCCAAATAGCTGTACTTTCTACTTCTTACATGTTGAACTCAAATACCTGTACTTTCTACTTCTTACATGTTGAACTCAAATACCTGTACTTTCTACTTCTTACATGTTGAACTCAAATACCTGTACTTTCTACTTCTCACATGTTGAACCCAAATACCTGTACTTTCTACTTCTTACATGTTGAACCCAGATACCTGTACTTTCTACTTCTTACATGTTGAGCACAAATACCTGTACTTTCTACTTCTTACATGTTGAACTCAAATACCTGTACTTTCTACTTCTTACATGTTGAACTCAAATACCTGTACTTTCTACTTCTCACATGTTGAACCCAATACCTGTACTTTCTACTTCTTACATGTTGAACCCAGATACCTGTACTTTCTACTTCTTACATGTTGAGCACAAATACCTGTACTTTCTACTTCTTACATGTTGAACCCAGATAGCTGTACTTTCTACTTCTTACATGTTGAACCCAAATAGCTGTACTTTCTACTTCTTACATGTTGAACTCAAATACCTGTACTTTCTACTTCTTACATGTTGAACTCAAATACCTGTACTTTCTACTTCTTACATGTTGAACTCAAATACCTGTACTTTCTACTTCTTACATGTTGAACTCTAATACCTGTACTTTCTACTTCTCTAATTTTCCAAACAGCTGGTTCCTTTAGTCTGAATGTGTGTTTGGTGGCGTGATCATTATTCTTTAGAGTCATTGCGTGCCTATTGATTTGGCACTTATATACTAATAAAGGACTGGCTTCTCTAAAGCCAGTTGAGTAGCACTTGAAATGTTTGGCTCTATGAAACCTGATGTACTTATTTGATTCTGTTTTCTTCAAGGTTGTGTCTTCCTGGTCGTATGTACTTATTGTAAGTCGCTTTGGATAAAAGCGTCAGCTAAATGCAATGTAATGTAATGTAATGAACACGATCCGTGTATCCATCACTTCCTGGTCTTCTCTAAAGAAGAGGGACCAATGGAAACGTTGTCATGTTGCCGTTGTTCAGCATGGAAACATTCATTAGCTAACAATGACATTATTGTTCTATTAATATAAAGGGAGGTCAAGTACTCTTTAAAACGAAGTTAGTAAAGAAGTTTAGTCAGAGTCCCAGAGTATTTTTAAACACGAGTATCTGTGCTTCTACTTGAGTAAAGGATGAGGGTACTTTTGCCCTCTCTGTTCCTGCATCACATGACTATCACTCAGAACAGAAACTGTATATTGGGTCGATGTAGAGGAAGCTAGCTCTATCCACAGTTAGGAAGAGGTACATGTACCTAACCTCCTCCTCTCAACTAGGCCTCTGAAATATGAACGTGTGCATACTGTATGTAATTGACAAATGAAAAGTACCGAGTATATTCTCATTTTGTTAAGAACCTTTGTGCAAAATCAACAATAGATTTAAGAGAAATTATAGAGAAACCATGTATAAATATGGGTATAGCGTTAATCAAGATAGAAACGTAATATATTCTACACGTGTTGTAGTTACAAATTGTCCTTTGCCAGGCCCTAAATGATTTTAAGTGTGAGATATGTTATGTTAAGCACATTATATGTCGACCTTTCCTCAATACTGTTTCTTAAAGTCCCTCCATCATTCTGAGATGTTTCTCCAATGGTAATTGAAGTTAAAACGTCTGCCTCGCATTCCTCCATTTAACTGTCTGAAGAGTTGCAATGCATTTTGGGTGATTGAGTTTGTGGAGTAGGTTACTAACTAATCTAGTATAAATCTAAAATCCCGATACTTGGAAGCAGCTGGAACACACTTCATACATCATGTTGGTATGAATATGAAGTTAGAGTGGGATTTCAAAACATTGTACCTGCATGTTAGCATTTAGCATGTCTGTCTTTGTACAACTGCTAGCAATGCTTTTAAAGTTTATTGTGAAAATGTAACTGAAGCCACAGAGGTGAAGATGGAAAACTAAAATTAGCGTGAAAGGGTTCAAAGGTCAGTGATATAACATAGAACACATATAGTGTTAGAACCAGTTACGTAACATTCAGCACTTCATGGACGCTTTTATCTTAAGTGCCCTACGAGTGTAAAGAGTGCATCACAGGGGCCCCTTTAACTCTGCAGCACCTTCACTCTTACCTAGACGGGAACATACACACTTATTAAAGCAGGGTTGCCAACTTTGGGTACCTGGCTGAAGTGAGATTTTGATATCATGGGTTTAATTACACATTATGCGCACGAAATGACTGCTATCGTGTCAGCAGCGGGACCTTAGCAGGATATATATACAATATATACAAATACACAATATTGGACACAGACTATAAAGGACACACAGTTTCATTCACTAATGAAAGTCAAACACATGTTTGTTTCCACTGTTTTATTGTGTGCCTGTCGCGATAAGCAATTAATTGACTTATCGTACGATAAATAAAAATGAACTCGATAAATTGCCATTTACATGAGGATGTGACTAGCAGTTTGAAAGGATGTACTTCAATTATTATTATATATTATCATTATGTCAGTCAAAAATGGTCATACAACGGTGCCGACAATAATTTCCGGGAAAATGTATCCAACAAAATTAATTATGGTGAGAGGCCTATACATGAAACACACACACACACACATCTACAGACTTACTCCAAACTGCCAAATATATTAATTAACACACTCACTCTCATACTCTTTGACTCTGTTTTAGCCTAGTAGAACAATAAGCAGCAGACTTTTACTTTTTTATCATTTCAACTGGATCTTAGATCTGCGCATGCGCAATACGGGTCGGCAGTTGCGAGAGAGTATTTGTGTTGGGTAAACTATGGTAGGGCTAACCCATACAGTGGTGGGGTGAAGTCATTATTTGCAATGTAATTACACACGCTCCCCTTGACAGTGAAACGCCACGCGTGAGGTTTAGATTATTTCCCTGTCTCAATCCAAATTGAACTGTATGAAACAAAAAGGCACATTTGTCTTGTAGTAAATAAAAAGGGCGACCTGGAGCCAATCCTGCAATTTCCCCACAAGTGAAAGAGTTGAACATGCTGAAAGCCCAACCCCTGCAGGGGGGTCTGGGGGAAAAGATTTTTTTGTGTTTGTTTTGAAATATAATGCTACTAACATAAAATACACATTCTGGTACTCTCTTGAGAAGAAAAATAAATAAATCTATTACTCCACGACATATTAAAAAAATTAATGCCATTTTAGTTTTGTGTTACTTTGTTCTGAAAGCTGAACCTGCTGCTCCTCACAGAGAGAAGAGGGAAGAGGCTGTGAGTTACTTTACATTGTGGATAAGGGAGGATAGCCCCCATTGTTCTGTGTGTCAAAATGAAAGACAGCCCACACACCTATCAATCATCAAACCGTGGGGTCTTATTTCATTAGGTGTTGATTTCTATCAACACGTAATGTTGTATCGATGCATAGAGATGTACTACAGCAAAAGTATTCTCCGTCGGGACTTCCTGCAACAACGCCACGCCGTTATCTTGATTCTGATTGGCCAGAAGACATGATCAAAGATGTTCTATTGAGAAGACGATCACTACGTTTCTAAATACTGCTGCTGGTTTATAAAGCACTGAATGGTTTAGGCCCAAAATACATTTCTGACCTCCTGCTAAATTATGAACCATCCAGATCTCTCAGGTCTTCAGGGACTGGTCAGCTTTCTGTCCCCAGAGTCAGAACTAAACATGGAGAAGCACCGTTCAGTTATTATGCTCCATCTGGAACAAACTCCCAGAAACCTGCAGGTCCGCTGCAACTCTGACTACTTTTAAATCCAGCAAGAAGACTTTTGTTTTTGTCGCTGCTTTTAATTGAACTATTCACATCTTAGACTGCACTGTAACTTTTATCCATGTATTTTTTCTTTTAATGTTTATTTTATTAGCTTTTCTTTTTAATGACTGATTTTAAATGCCATTTTCTTAATGTCTTTCATTTTTTGTAAAGCACTTTGAATTGCCTTGTGTTGAAAAGTGCTATATAAATAAACTTGCCTTGCCTTGCCTACGTGACAAAAGTTTTCAAAACCGTTTCTAGTCTTCGGTATTCTTGTTTTTGGCGTGAGAATAGTTTCATGCCCATGTCATGCTTTTCCGGTTATTCTCCGCCCCCTAACCTTCATGTTCAATAACTAACCTTAACCTCAACATGCAAATGTGTGTGAGAGCTGGACAAACAAGCTCAGCAAGAAGAGCACATTGAAATGAAAAATGCATCTTAAAAAGGAGAGGAATTTGCCTTTGAAGCTGCACTTTCGTAAGGGAAAATAACACTTTCATATTTGTCTCTCTTTCGCACACATATAAACACAAACACATTTTAAATTAGAGAGTCCCCAGAGAGCAGAGCAGTTTGGTCTGAAGCCCCTTTTCTCTCCTTTGTATGCAAACATGTTGCATGACAACAAAGGGCTCAGAGAGTGGAGCAGGAACCGGCGTCAGCAGCTTGAATTTCTTTCAGCCAGATATGATTTATTCAGAAGGGAAGGAGAGTGGGGCTGATATTTCTCCGCTCTGCTATTCAAGGCTAAGTGAAAGGACGGACGAGGTAAAAACAGATGCTACTATTCCATTGAATGCTTATTGAATCTATGCAGAATAATATACGAAGGGCTGGGCCGCTCACTAGAGGTACATTGCCTCGTCAATCAATCAAATGTAGGTCAATTATTGTTGATATTGATGAAAAAAAACACACAGCTCTCCGCAGGGTTTCATTTATTGAGTTGGCAGCTCATTCCTTAAAACAGACGCCTCAGATTGCTGATAATAAGAGGAAATACGAAGGGTATATTTCAAGGTTGTCATGTAAATGTGTTATCGGGCTTTTTTCTGATCAACTAAGATATGTTAGAAAATGTTTTCAACTTGAATTGACTGAATTTATTTGAAGTTATTAACACATGAATACTGTGTTATATATTTTATAGGGCTGTCAGTCGATTAAAATAGTTAATCGCGATTAATCGCACATTTTTGATCTGTTCTAAATTTACCTTAGAGGAATATTTTTCAAGTTTTTAATACTCTTATCAACATATGAGTGGACAAATATGCTTTATGCTAATGTTTATTATCATTTGAACAATGACAAATATTCTCATGAATATTAAACACAACAACCTCTGAACATTACAAATATTCGCCTCAATTCAATCTGGAACCTCTCATTCAATAATACAATACAAATGGTGCGTGCGTGCGTGCGTGCGTGTGTGCGTGTGTGTGTGTGATGGATCGTTGGAGCTATGCGCAACTCAAGGCATATGCTCGAACGGGAGCTGCCTGGACGCTGCAATCATGTTGCGCACTATCCGTGCTGAGTGTGCTGACTTTTCGTACAATGTCCCGCTGTCTGGCTTCCTGCATAAAGTCAAGTGCTCGGCGCAGTTGTGGCGAAATGTCGCTCCTCTGTTTTCATTTAAACAGCTCCTTATATCCGTTAGCGCAGCTAGCTAGCACCAGATGCTAACAACAACAATGCACGTAAGGTCTCTCTCTCGCTCGCTCGGGCCACACATACACACACCCTCCCGGTCCTCCCGATAGCCAGTCGGTGCCTGCCGGTGAGCGTGGAAGTGTGGTCTGCTGCAAGCGGGCGGCAGGAGCGGGGCTGTCAGCATCAGCTTGTAGATGGTATTTTAAACTAGATGCGCTCTGAAACTACGGGGCGGCCGAGGACAAAAAATACACATGCGTTAATCGCATTAAAATAATTAGTGGCGTTAATTTTTTTTTGCGTTAACTTGACAGCCCTAATATTTTAACATATATATTTAAGAAGTACAATAGCAGATGCTTAATTTGTGGGCCATATTTCATTATACTTTTTGAATTTGCTGAGGGCCGATTCAAAATGGTCCGCTGGCCGCATTTGGCCCCCGGGCCGTAGTTTGGACACCCCTGCTCTATTGCATGGCCCTTCTTTAAATGCAGCAGCCTTGAAAGCTTAAAGCAGCTGATTGAAAAGGACAAGATTGAGTGATGTCCCTCTCACCTTGGGGTTGACGATGATCTCCAGGTCCATGGCCTTCTGCTCCTGCAGCCTCTTGATGGCGGGCAGAGAGATCCACAGGTTGTTGGTGTTGAAGATCTTGAACTTTGAAACCGATTTGAACTCGTCCACGTGGGTTTTGGGCACCTGGGCGATCTCCAGCAGACGCAGCTTCCCTTCGTACTGGATCAGCGTGCCACCCTGAAAACCACAGGCAACTTATTAACAACATGTACTGAGTTTGGGATAAATGGATGAACTCCAAGGCGTTGCAGAAACTCTCCGTGTTACTCGCCACTCCTTCCAAATAATAAGGATTATTTATTGTATTAAAGTTTGGTTAGCGTCAGTCATTTTCCACCAAAAACAAGGCAGTCCCTAAGAGTTTATAGAAGAATAAGAACAATAAAATACAATCCAGTCTTACAGCATGAAAAGGACACCCTAATTACACGTGCCCTTATCATGTCCAGTCATCTGAGTTCTCAAACACTTGACATGTAATAACACATATAGTGTTAGAACCAGTTACGTAACATTTAGCGCTTCATGGACGCTATTATCTTAAGTGCCCTACGAGTGTACAGAGTGCATCACAGGGGCCCCTTTAACTCTGCAGCAGCTTCACTCTTACCTAGACGGGAACATACACACTTATTAAAGCAGGGTTGCCAACTTTGGGTTCAAATAATAATAATGAAACAACTGTAGTATTTTGTTAATGTAAATGTGTATTTCCACATGTATATTTTTTACTTTTAAATGCTATTTTAATTATATTTTGATGTTTTAATTTCTCTTATGTACTATCCCTTGTCTTGTTATGCTGCTGCAAGGCAAACATTTCCCAAATTGGGATCAATAAAGTACTTCTTATCTTATCTTATAGCACTTCAACTATACTGTGAAGTATTTGTATTGCATGAGTTTACAGTACATCATATCTAAAACAAAGCCATACGCACATATTTTCCTAGAAATCACGTCAGTATGAATATAACCCTCCTCTTCCCCTCACCTTGACGTCGGCGCGCGTCTTGTCCGTCACCTCCATGATGAACTCGCAGCGCTTGCCGTTGGGCTGGCTGACCAGGTGGTGCAGGATGTGGAGGTCCACGGTGGCGCCCAGGTTGTCGATGTTGGACACGAAGATGTACTCCTTGCCCTGAGCGATCAGCTGGTCCATTAGCCCCGAGTTGTAGAAGCTGGCGTAGATGTCTCCGTGCCCCGGGGGGTACCAGCCCTCTGCACTCTGCCCCGTCATGCTGAGGCTGGTGGAGACCGGGAGGAGCGACTCTTTGTTGATGCGAGGGTACCTGGAGAGAAGAGAAGTACACGATAAGATCAGACATCCTGTTTCTCTTTGTGTCCAGTTCCATTTTTACGTTCGTACGGCACCAACAGGGGTTCATTTTGATAACCTGATATCTTTACTGCTGAAATGAATGAAAGACTGAACCTTTCATCAATGTATTATAGGTCTCAGATATATACAAAACATGTCTCTGAAGTGTGTTGCTCCAAACACCAAACAGATCATTGCAGCATTACCCATAATCCCCTCTGTTTCAGCCCTGTTTCCAAAGTGCTGATTCTCTGTCTGTTACTTTAGATGAAAATAAGGAGCCCCTCCCCACGCCCCTCTGAGAGACATTTGGTTACAAAGAACTCAATGGTGCTCTAGGAGGAGATTCAGGTGATAAGGTGGGGGGGGGGGGTACCTTGGTTGCTGATTGGCTAATGGATACACAAGATAAAAAAACCTTATGACATCATAAAGTGGCCAAAATCTGATCAGGTCATTTTCAGACAGGTTTTTATAGAAATGGATCAAAAAGAGAGAAAATCTTTGTTCCTGAAACTTTCAGAGTCTCTTTCCACAGAGGGGACACATGTTGATGTAGAAGAGACATGAAGAAGAGGGGACACATGTTGATGTAGAAGAGACATGAAGAAGAGGGGACACATGTTGATGTAGAAGAGACATGAAGAAGAGGGGACACATGTTGATGTAGAAGAGACATGAAGAAGAGGGGACACATGTTGATGTAGAAGAGACATGAAGAAGAGGGGACACATGTTGATGTAGAAGAGACATGAAGAAGAGGGGACACATGTTGATGTAGAAGAGACATGAAGAAGAGGGGACATGTTGATGTAGAAGAGACATGGAGAAGAGGGGACACATGTTGATGTAGAAGAGACATGGAGAAGAGGGACACATGTTGATGTAGAAGAGACATGAAGAAGAGGGGACACATGTTGATGTAGAAGAGACATGAAGAAGAGGGGACACATGTTGATGTAGAAGAGACATGTAAGAAGAGGGGACACATGCTGATGTAGAAGAGACATGAAGAAGAGGGGACACATGTTGATGTAGAAGAGACATGAAGAAGAGGGGACACATGCTGATGTAGAAGAGACATGAAGAAGAGGGGACACATGTTGATGTAGAAGAGACATGAAGAAGAGGGGACACATGTTGATGTAGAAGAGACATGAAGAAGAGGGGACACATGTTGATGTAGAAGAGACATGAAGAAGAGGGGACACATGTTGATGTGGAAGAGACTTGGAGAAGAGGGGACATGTTGATGTAGAAGAGACATGGAGAAGAGGGGACACATGTTGATGTAGAAGAGACATGGAGAAGAGGGGACACATGTTGATGTAGAAGAGACATGGAGAAGAGGGACACATGTTGATGTAGAAGAGACATGAAGAAGAGGGGACACATGTTGATGTAGAAGAGACATGAAGAAGAGGGGACACATGTTGATGTAGAAGAGACATGAAGAAGAGGGGACAGGGGACACATGTTGATGTAGAAGAGACATGAAGAAGAGGGGACATGTTGATGTGGAAGAGACTTGGAGAAGAGGGGACACATGTTGATGTAGAAGAGACATGAGAAGAGGGGACACATGTTGATGTAGAAGAGACATGGAGAAGAGGGGACACATGTTGATGTAGAAGGAGACATGGAGAAGAGGGGACACATGTTGATGTAGAAGAGACATGGAGAAGAGGGGACACATGTGATGTAGAAGAGACATGAAGAAGAGGGGGACACATGTGATGTAGAAGAGACATGAAGAAGAGGGAGGGGACACATGTTGAATGTAGAAAGAGACATGAAGAAGAGGGGACATGTTGATGTAGAAGAGACATGGAGAAGAGGGGACCATGTTGATGTAGAAGAGACATGGAGAAGAGGGGACCACATGTTGATGTAGAAGAGACATGGAGAAGAAGAGGGGACACATGTTGATGTAGAAGAGACATGAAGAAGAGGGGACACATGTTGATGTAGAAGAGACATGAAGAAGAGGGGACACATGTTGATGTAGAAGAGACATGAAGAAGAGGGGACACATGTTGATGTAGAAGAGACCTGAAGAAGAGGGGACACATGTTGATGTAGAAGAGACATGAAGAAAGGGGACACATGTATGTAATGAGAAGAGGGACACATGCTGATGTAGAAGAGACATGAAGAAGAGGGGACACATGTTGATGTAGAAGAGACATGAAGAAGAGGGGACACATGTTGATGTAGAAGAGACATGAAGAAGAGGGGACACATGTTGTTGTAGAAGAGACATGAAGAAGAGGGGACACATGTTGATGTAGAAGAGACATGAAGAAGAGGGGACACATGTTGATGTGGAAGAGACTTGGAGAAGAGGGGACATGTTGATGTAGAAGAGACATGGAGAAGAGGGGACACATGTTGATGTAGAAGAGACATGGAGAAGAGGGTCACATGTTGATGTAGAAGAGACATGGAGAAGAGGGGACACATGTTGATGTAGAAGACACATGGAGAAGAGGGACACATGTTGATGTAGAAGAGACATGAAGAAGAGGGGACCATGTTTGATGTAGAAGAGACATGAAGAAGAGGGGACACATGTTGATGTAGAAGAGACATGAAGAAGAGGGGACACATGTTGATGTAGAAGAGACATGAAGAAGAGGGGACACATGTTGATGTAGAAGAGACATGAAGAAGAGGGGACACATGCTGATGTAGAAGAGACATGAAGAAGAGGGGACACATGTTGATGTAGAAGAGACATGAAGAAGAGGGGACACATGTTGATGTAGAAGAGACATGAAGAAGAGGGGACACATGTTGTTGTAGAAGAGACATGAAGAAGAGGGGACACATGTTGATGTAGAAGAGACATGGAGAAGAGGGGACACATGTTGATGTGGAAGAGACTTGGAGAAGAGGGGACACATGTTGATGTAGAAGAGACGGGAAGAAGAGGGGACACATGTTGATGAAGAAGAGACATGAAGAAGAGGGGACACATGTTGATGTAGAAGAGACATGAAGAATAGGGGACACATGTTGATGTAGAAGAGACATGAAGAAGAGGGGACACATGTTGATGAAGAAGAGGGGACACATGTTGATGTAGAAGAGACATGGAGAAGAGGGACACATGTTGATGTAGAAGAGACATGAAGAAGAGGGGACACATGTTGATGTAGAAGAGACATGGAGAGGAGGGGACACATGTTGATGTAGAAGAGACAGGAAGAAGAGGGACACATGTTGATGTAGAAGAGACATGAAGAAGAGGGGACACATGTTGATGTAGAAGAGACATGAAGAAGAGGGGACACATGTTGATGTAGAAGAGACATGAAGAAGAGAGGACACATGTTGATGTAGAAGAGACATGAAGAAGAGGGGACACATGTTGATGTAGAAGAGACATGAAGAAGAGGGGACACATGTTGATGTAGAAGAGACATGAAGAAGAGGGGACACATGTTGATGTAGAAGAGACATGAAGAAGAGGGGACACATGTTGATGTAGAAGAGACATAAACAAGTGGATTTTGCATAATACGTGACCTTTACGATTTTGTTTCATTTTGATCAAAAACGTTGATACTTTTCTGCTGAAATGAATAAAAGGCTGAACCTTTAATCTCATCAAAATGTATTTTAGTTTAAAAGAATGCACGACTACATCAACTCTCATTTTAAAGGGTTAGGAGGCAGTGGGCTAGTGCGTTGGTGTTGGGATCAGGGGAGCACAGGTTCAAACCCCGCTGCAGTCAGCATGTCGTTGTGTCCCTGAGACACTTCACTCCGAAGTGCTCCAGTGGGGGTTGTCCACAGTATCGAGTATGTAAGTCGCTTTGGAGAAAAGCGTCTAACAAGTAAACATGTAACGTAAGATTAAAAGGCCTGGAGCAGAATAGTGGACTTTAAACCCTAAAATGAGTAATAAAAAAATATAAAATAAAGATTGAGGTATAAGATAACATACATACTGTTGTGGAATATTTTCCAAGGCCCATAACTTTGACCCAGTTTATCAGTTCAAACCATGGCTGCTGTGCTCTCAGTGTTCTGTCTCCCTGTTCCTGCCGGTTGGCGTCAGCTGATAGAGGTGTTATGGTTCTATGTTCCTGCCTGTTGGATCAGCTGATAGAGGTGTTATGGTTCTATGTTCCTGCCTGTTGGCGTCAGCTGATAGAGGTGTTATGGTTCTATGTTCCTGCCTGTTGGCGTCAGCTGATAGAGGTGTTATGGTTCTATGTTCCTGCCTGTTGGATCAGCTGATAGAGGTGTTATGGTTCTATGTTCCTGCCTGTTGGCGTCAGCTGATAGAGGTGTTATGGTTCTATGTTCCTGCCTGTTGGCGTCAGCTGATAGAGGTGTTATGGTTCTATGTTCCTGCCTGTTGGCGTCAGCTGATAGAGGTGTTATGGTTCTATGTTCCTGCCTGTTGGTGTCAGCTGATAGAGGTGTTATGGTTCTATGTTCCTGCCTGTTGACGTCAGCTCATAGAGGTGTTATGGTTCTATGTTCCTGCCTGTTGGCGTCAGCTGATAGAGGTGTTATGGTTCTATGTTCCTGCCTGTTGGCGTCAGCTGATAGAGGTGTTATGGTTCTATGTTCCTGCCTGTTGGCGTCAGCTGATAGAGGTGTTATGGTTCTATGTTCCTGCCTGTTGGCGTCAGCTGATAGAGGTGTTATGGTTCTATGTTCCTGCCTGTTGACATCAGCTGATAGAGGTGTTATGGTTCTATGTTCCTGCCTGTTAGCGTCAGCTGATAGAGGTGTTATGGTTCTATGTTCCTGCCTGTTGGCGTCAGCTGATAGAGGTGTTATGGTTCTATGTTCCTGCCTGTTGGCGTCAGCTGATAGAGGTGTTATGGTTCTATGTTCCTGCCTGTTGACGTCAGCTGATAGAGGTGTTATGGTTCTATGTTCCTGCCTGTTGACGTCAGCTGATAGAGGTGTTATGGTTCTATGTTCCTGCCTGTTGGCATCAGCTGATAGAGGTGTTATGGTTCTATGTTCCTGCCTGTTGACGTCAGCTGATAGAGGTGTTATGGTTCTATGTTCCTGCCGGTTGGCGTCAGCTGATAGAGGTGTTATGGTTCTATGTTCCTGCCTGTTGGCGTCAGCTGATAGAGGTGTTATGGTTCTATGTTCCTGCATGTTGACGTCAGCTGATAGAGGTGTTATGGTTCTATGTTCCTGCCTGTTGACGTCAGCTGATAGAAGTGTTATGGTTCTATGTTCCTGCCTGTTGACGTCAGCTGATAGAGGTGTTCTGTCTCCCTGTTCCTGCCGGTTGACGTCAGCTCATAGAGGTGTTATGGTTCTATGTTCCTGCCTGTTGACGTCAGCTGATAGAGGTGTTATGGTTCTATGTTCCTGCCTGTTGACGTCAGCTGATAGAGGTGTTATGGTTCTATGTTCCTGCCGGTTGGCGTCAGCTGATAGAGGTGTTATGGTTCTATGTTCCTGCCTGTTGGCGTCAGCTGATAGAGGTGTTATGGTTCTATGTTCCTGCCTGTTGACGTCAGCTGATAGAGGTGTTATGGTTCTATGTTCCTGCCTGTTGACGTCAGCTGATAGAGGTGTTATGGTTCTATGTTCCTGCCTGTTGACGTCAGCTGATAGAGGTGTTCTGTCTCCCTGTTCCTGCCGGTTGACGTCAGCTCATAGAGGTGTTATGGTTCCATGTTTCCTGCCTGTTGACGTCAGCTGATAGAGGTGTTATGGTTCTATGTTCCTGCCGGTTGACGTCTGCTGATAGAGGTGTTATGGTTCTATGTTCCTGCCGGGTGGCGTCAGCTGATAGAGGTGTTATGGTTCTATGTTCCTGCCTGTTTGACGTCAGCTGATAGAAGGTGTTATGGTTCTATGTTCCTGCCTGTTGGCGTCAGCTGATAGAGGTGTTATGGTTCTATGTTCCTGCCTGTTGGCGTCAGCTGATAGAGGTGTTATGGTTCTATGTTCCTGCCTGTTGGATCAGCTGATAGAGGTGTTATGGTTCTATGTTCCTGCCTGTTGGCGTCAGCTGATAGAGGTGTTATGGTTTCTATGTTCCTGCCTGTTGGCGTCAGCTGATAGAGGTGTTATGGTTCTATGTTCCTGCCTGTTGGCGTCAGCTGATAGAGGTGTTATGTTCTATGTTCCTGCCTGTTGGTGTCAGCTGATAGAGGTGTTATGGTTCTATGTTTCCTGCCTGTTGACGTCAGCTCATAGAGGTGTTATGGTTCTATGTTCCTAGCCTGTTGGCGTCAGCTGATAGAGGTGGTTATGGTTCTATGTTCCTGCCTGTTGGCGTCAGCTGATAGAGGTGTTATGGTTCTATGTTCCTGCCTGTTGGCGTCAGCTGATAGAGGTGTTATGGTTCTATGTTCCTGCCTGTTGGCGTCAGCTGATAGAGGTGTTATGGTTCTATGTTCCTGCCTGTTGACATCAGCTGATAGAGGTGTTATGTTCTATGTTCCTGCCTGTTAGCGTCAGCTGATAGAGGTGTTATGGTTTCTATGTTCCTGCCTGTTGGCGTCAGCTGATAGAGGTGTTATGGTTCTATGTTCCTGCCTGTTGGCGTCAGCTGATAGAGGTGTTATGGTTCTATGTTCCTGCCTGTTGACGTCAGCTGATAGAGGTGTTATGGTTCTATGTTCCTGCCTGTTGACGTCAGCTGATAGAGGTGTTATGGTTCTATGTTCCTGCCTGTTGGCATCAGCTGATAGAGGTGTTATGGTTCTATGTTCCTGCCTGTTGACGTCAGCTGATAGAGGTGTTATGGTTCTATGTTCCTGCCGGTTGGCGTCAGCTGATAGAGGTGTTATGGTTCTATGTTCCTGCCTGTTGGCGTCAGCTGATAGAGGTGTTATGGTTCTATGTTCCTGCATGTTGACGTCAGCTGATAGAGGTGTTATGGTTCTATGTTCCTGCCTGTTGACGTCAGCTGATAGAAGTGTTATGGTTCTATGTTCCTGCCTGTTGACGTCAGCTGATAGAGGTGTTCTGTCTCCCTGTTCCTGCCGGTTGACGTCAGCTCATAGAGGTGTTATGGTTCTATGTTCCTGCCTGTTGACGTCAGCTGATAGAGGTGTTATGGTTCTATGTTCCTGCCTGTTGACGTCAGCTGATAGAGGTGTTATGGTTCTATGTTCCTGCCGGTTGGCGTCAGCTGATAGAGGTGTTATGGTTCTATGTTCCTGCCTGTTGGCGTCAGCTGATAGAGGTGTTATGGTTCTATGTTCCTGCCTGTTGACGTCAGCTGATAGAGGTGTTATGGTTCTATGTTCCTGCCTGTTGACGTCAGCTGATAGAGGTGTTATGGTTCTATGTTCCTGCCTGTTGACGTCAGCTGATAGAGGTGTTCTGTCTCCCTGTTCCTGCCGGTTGACGTCAGCTCATAGAGGTGTTATGGTTCCATGTTCCTGCCTGTTGACGTCAGCTGATAGAGGTGTTATGGTTCTATGTTCCTGCCGGTTGACGTCTGCTGATAGAGGTGTTATGGTTCTATGTTCCTGCCGGTTGGCGTCAGCTGATAGAGGTGTTATGGTTCTATGTTCCTGCCTGTTGACGTCAGCTGATAGAGGTGTTATGGTTCTATGTTCCTGCCTGTTGGCATCAGCTGATAGAGGTGTTATGGTTCTATGTTCCTGCCTGTTGACGTCAGCTGATAGAGGTGTTATGGTTCTATGTTCCTGCCTGTTGGCATCAGCTGATAGAGGTGTTATGGTTCTATGTTCCTGCCTGTTGGCATCAGCTGATAGAGGTGTTATGGTTCTATGTTCCTGCCTGTTGGCATCAGCTGATAGAGGTGTTATGGTTCTATGTTCCTGCCTGTTGGCATCAGCTGATAGAGGTGTTATGGTTCCATGTTCCTGCCTGTTGGATCAGCTGATAGAGGTGTTATGATTCTATGTTCCTGCCTGTTGGCATCAGCTGATAGAGGTGTTATGGTTCTATGTTCCTGCCTGTTGACGTCAGCTGATAGAGGTGTTATAGTTCTATGTTCCTGCCTGTTGACGTCAGCTGATAGAGGTGTTATGGTTCTATGTTCCTGCCTGTTGGCGTCAGCTGATAGAGGTGTTATGGTTCTATGTTCCTGCCCGTTGGCGTCAGCTGATAGAGGTGTTATGGTTCTATGTTCCTGCCTGTTGACGTCAGCTGATAGAGGTGTTATGGTTCTATGTTCCTGCCTGTTGGCATCAGCTGATAGAGGTGTTATGGTTCTATGTTCCTGCCTGTTGGCGTCAGCTGACAGAGGTGTTATGGTTCTATGTTCCTGCCTGTTGACGTCAGCTGATAGAAGTGTTATGGTTCTATGTTCCTGCCTGTTGACGTCAGCTGATAGAGGTGTTCTGTCTCCCTGTTCCTGCCGGTTGACGTCAGCTCATAGAGGTGTTATGGTTCTATGTTCCTGCCTGTTGACGTCAGCTGATAGAGGTGTTATGGTTCTATGTTCCTGCCTGTTGACGTCAGCTGATAGAGGTGTTATGGTTCTATGTTCCTGCCGGTTGGCGTCAGCTGATAGAGGTGTTATGGTTCTATGTTCCTGCCTGTTGGCGTCAGCTGATAGAGGTGTTATGGTTCTATGTTCCTGCCTGTTGACGTCAGCTGATAGAGGTGTTATGGTTCTATGTTCCTGCCTGTTGACGTCAGCTGATAGAGGTGTTATGGTTCTATGTTCCTGCCTGTTGGCGTCAGCTGATAGAGGTGTTATGGTTCTATGGTCCTGCCTGTTGGCGTCAGCTGATAGAGGTGTTATGGTTCTATGTTCCTGCCCGTTGGCGTCAGCTGATAGAGGTGTTATGGTTCTATGTTCCTGCCTGTTGACGTCAGCTGATAGAGGTGTTATGGTTCTATGTTCCTGCCTGTTGGCATCAGCTGATAGAGGTGTTATGGTTCTATGTTCCTGCCTGTTGGCGTCAGCTGACAGAGGTGTTATGGTTCTATGTTCCTGCCTGTTGACGTCAGCTCATAGAGGTGTTATGGTTCTATGTTCCTGCCTGTTGACGTCAGCTGATAGAGGTGTTATGGTTCTATGTTCCTGCCTGTTGGCGTCAGCTGATAGAGGTGTTCTGTCTCCCTGTTCCTGCCGGTTGACGTCAGCTGATAGAGGTGTTATGGTTCTATGTTCCTGCCTGTTGGCGTCAGCTGATAGAGGTGTTATGGTTCTATGTTCCTGCCTGTTGGATCAGCTGATAGAGGTGTTATGGTTCTATGTTCCTGCCTGTTGGCGTCAGCTGATAGAGGTGTTATGGTTCTATGTTCCTGCCTGTTGGATCAGCTGATAGAGGTGTTATGGTTCTATGTTCCTGCCGGTTGGCGTCAGCTGATAGAGGTGTTATGGTTCTATGTTCCTGCCGGTTGACGTCTGCTGATAGAGGTGTTATGGTTCTATGTTCCTGCCTGTTGGCGTCAGCTGATAGAGGTGTTATGGTTCTATGTTCCTGCCTGTTGGCATCAGCTGATAGAGGTGTTCTGTCTCCCTGTTCCTGCCGGTTGACGTCAGCTGATAGAGGTGTTATGGTTCTATGTTCCTGCCTGTTGGCGTCAGCTGATAGAGGTGTTATGGTTCTATGTTCCTGCCTGTTGGCGTCAGCTGATAGAGGTGTTATGGTTCTATGTTCCTGCCGGTTGACGTCTGCTGATAGAGGTGTTATGGTTCTATTTTCCTGCCGGTTGGCGTCAGCTGATAGAGGTGTTATGGTTCTATGTTCCTGCCTGTTGACGTCAGCTGATAGAGGTGTTATGGTTCTATGTTCCTGCCTGTTGGCATCAGCTGATAGAGGTGTTATGGTTCTATGTTCCTGCCTGTTGGCATCAGCTGATAGAGGTGTTATGGTTCTATGTTCCTGCCTGTTGGCATCAGCTGATAGAGGTGTTATGGTTCTATGTTCCTGCCTGTTGGCATCAGCTGATAGAGGTGTTCTGTCTCCCTGTTCCTGCCGGTTGACGTCAGCTGATAGAGGTGTTATGGTTCTATGTTCCTGCCTGTTGACGTCAGCTGATGGAGGTGTTATGATCAGAACTAGCTAAATACAGGGGTCTGAGGTAGAGTGCTTTAGAATTGACGTGGCAACTCTCCCGTGCAGTCTCACCGTGGCTGCTGTGACTTGTGATGTGAATCTCTCCGGCCGTAACTCCAAATAAATCATCAGTGTTTGACATCGAAGCTCCTGCTCCTCCCGTGTCTCTTTCCTGAGTCGGTGACTCCCGCTGCATTGCTACACAGAAGTTTCCTCTACACATACTTATGTCACTCCCTTCTTTACACATGTACCCTTTAATAGGCATGTCTACGGTATGAAGTGGAATGTAAGTCGCTGTGGATAAGAGCGTCAGCCAAATATCATGAAATATAATGTAATGTAAGATGCTTACACACATACCCACAAACTGATGTATAGAGACCTTTATACAGCTTTTATGGCATACATGTTAGCAAACAGTACACCACCAGAATACAGTAAGCAATATTAGCATCATCAGGGTATATGCAGGAATCCTGAAGTCAAATCTAAGACCCTTTCCATACATTTTAAGACCCTTTCCATACATTTTAAGACCTCGTCGCCATTTGGAGTTCTAACCGGTTACCTTGGCGACACACTTCACCTCACATTCACTATATACAGTATTGATTGTCCTTCCTCCTTATCTTCCAACCATTTGGAAGATAACGTAACATAACGATGTTGTAACAACCGGCGTAAACGGACCTTCGCGCTATCAAGCAGTGAGCGTGCGATGTCCTGTTCAGATGACGTCAAATCCAACGGGATGCCATCAATAAACTACACAGAATCACACTACACACCTACGCAATGATTACATTCAGGCAGACTGTAGAATACAACCTCTTTGGACAATTTATATACATATTGAAAACAAGCTACGAAATGTAATACCTTGGGAAACGCCGTTTAATACTTTTTAATAGCCTTCATTTTCACTAAATTGATTTATCAACTTTTAATATTTTTTAAGACCCCGCGGACCCCCTGATCTAGTTCAAAATAGTAGTTTGTGTTCGCCTGATAATCGTCGAAAATATCAGCTCTACCTGCTAAATGCTCCACTTTGTTCACCAGATATTTCTTAAAGAGAGAACAGCTGAACTCATTTATCTGCGGAGCTGTGTCCACAGTTTGCACATGTTCAAGAGTAAAAGCAGACGGTGTGAAATCTTAGTAAAGCCAAGAGACTCTTTCCATATCACTGCAGGACTTCAGAGAGAACAGTATTTTCCGAGAAGGCAGACGAGGAAACACGCCAAAGAGTCCGAGCCATCATCATCATCATCATCGCTGCATTAAAGTGATCAAAGGGTTTCTGAGGAGGGTCCCGTCAGGTTGAGTTAACCGACATGAGGAGCTCACTGAGTGGGATTGGGCTGAGGTTTTTGGCACTTTGAGGAAACTTCAGAGAGCAGAAGAGCCGGTCAGGTGAGAGGAGTTGAACAGCTGGACAGAGATCTAAGTCCAGCTGACTGTACGGGGGAGGATTCAGGCGAGGGGTTTGATATGAGCTCACACACTTCAAAGGTTTTATGTCCCGAACATTTTGGTACAACCACAGGAGTGTTTTCCCTTTCTTTGATTCGTAGCCTTAGGAGGAAGTTATTCTATCCAACATACTCGGGGATATTAATGTACATCCTATCAAATGAATACATTTAGCTTTTATCCAAAGCGACTTACAATAAGTGCGTTCGACCAACAAGATACAAACTACTACGTTCAGCTTCTTTAACCATTGAGTTGTTAATTGATATCAGCGGTGAATCTGATAAAGTGCAAAAGACTGTTTTATTAGTCTGTTTTCATCAACTGACTTTGGTCAACTATTTCATTGTTTATCTATTTCATTCACTACTCCTGTGTTCCCCTTTAAACTGTGGGGTTTTCTCTGGATGGTTTTCCTTGTACGATGTGAGGGTCTGAGGACAGACTGATACTGATATCCTGCACAAACTTTGCTGTTGTATTTGTTGTAAAGTGTCCTCATTGCAAAGTATTTTTACTGTATGTACAGCACTTTGGCTCGACCAAAAAATGTTCTATATAAATAAAACTTGATTTGATACTCAATACTTAATGGTATTGTTAGTTATTACAATGAATAAAATAGCTTTATTCGCTGTATCAAACTGGATTTGCATTTCAATTGACTCGATATTGGGGATTCCTGCATGAATTAGGTTGAAAAGGTTTTTTTTAAATATTAAAAAGACACAGTGTTTGACTGCTTACTCACTCTGCTCGTCACTTTCAAAACAAGGAGTTGAAATTGGAAAAAATAAATGAAAGCTTTAGCGCAACTTCAACAAGGAAGACCTAACAATGAGTCACTTACACGTCACTCTATTGTTCCCTCCGCCCTCGTATTTAATTAAATACGAGGGCGTCACCCCTCAGCAGCCAATTGCTGCACATGCTAAATTCCTTAAATGCCTGCTCTCCTTCCCGTCAGTTGTCATTTCAGGTGACCACACGTAACCCTCCTCCACCCCTCTCGCCTCCCGTCTCCTCCAGGACAAAGCTAAACCTTCCTCCTTCAGACCGGTCCCACCTACTTATCACCACCACCAGTGTCTAGACCCCGGGGATTTCATCGGAGCGGTTCTTTCCCTCCTGAACGATTATCCTGCAAACCGGGGCCTAATCGCCAAACACCATTCCATTCTCCTATCGTATTATCATGGCAATCATTTCATTCATATGACGTGCAACAATAAATATGTATTCCTTACATCACGTCTCTCCGGTTTGAAATGAATGTGTCTGGTAGATGAAGCCCTTCATCAGCTGGAACCAGCAACTCACCTTTTTATAAATTACTCTCACAGCCCCTTCTCTTTGTCCTCCAATTGATAGACATTTCATCTCCTCTACCACTTCCTCTGAGCCGACATTTAACCATACATCTCCAACACCTCCCCCCCACTGTTTCTGCCACCAAGAACATACAAGTGCTCTAAATAATTCAAAGGGAAACCATAAAAAGCACGCCCCACTCGACTGACAAGTAGGAGACCAAGGCATTAAATATGAACGGCTTTCTCCATACATTACATGACATTTCCTGTCTGGAAACACAGCAGAGGATTGTCCACTGGCTGAAATAAAGACCGCTGACTGGCAGTGAAAAAATGTCTGAAGTGGCAAAACTGAAACCAATCTTTGAGCTTTCTTGTTCCTCCGATTTAATATCCAGTTAAATATCTGGTGTGACAGAAACCTAACTCGGCATCTACTGTTGAATAACTAAACTGTGAATCAGCAGTGTGTTTCCTCAACATGACACACACACATTTCTCTTGAGGTATTTTTAGCGTGTCCTCTCACCTGCTCTGGTTGAAGGTGTGTATCTTGACACAGTGGTGTGTGTACTTCTGCAGGATCTTCTTCGTGTCTTCATCCGTGTTGAAGGAGTTCATGAGGACCAGCGGCACGTTCGTGTTGTAGGTCTTGTTCAGGTGCTGTGGGACAAACATTTAATACGAAAACGTGACTAAATGCCCTCAAACTGTATCCCTTCGATGATGGATAAGGGAATGAAGGGTTATAGCAACAACTCAACAAAATGTCACGGGCAAAGAGACAATATCCTTTTACTGGGAGATTCAAATGAATACAAAATTAGTATCTGAAGGTGAATGAAAGCATTTTATTTTATTACGATAAGATAAAATTAAAGATTTTAGAGGAGGAGGATGGGATACGGATCAGCGGGGAGAAGATAACGTGACAAAGTTGCATACAAATACACTTGTATGGTATTCACTAATTGTTCCCTTTATTGAACCAGGATGGGTGTTGGCTGCCTCCTGCTTTAAACCAACACAACCGTCCTATTTACCATCGTTTAACAAGTGGTTAAATTGTGCTTTACTTAAACATCCCTACACTTCAGGATGTTAAAAAGCTCTGTGAACACACGCCTCGCGCTCAGTCATCAAAATGCAAACAGACTACAGACAGAAAGATGAACTTACAACTTGATTTCGTGTTTGTGTGGAGAGAGAGGACGGTAGTGACGATAACGAACGTGAAAGTAAACACACAAAGTCTTAAAGGTTTGTAAAGTGTTCAGAGTTATACGAATAGAAAGATAATGTAGGTATAGAGAGGGAGTTTGTCCTGCAAAATTGTCTAAATATTTGGACAGTCTCTGTTTGATCATGCCTATTGTAATTGTTATCTCCTGACATGACGGGATCAGCAGGAAACCGATGGACTGTCCACTCCAAGTAGGGAATGAGTCCTTACCCCAAGTGAAGGAGTTCAAGTATCTCGGGGTTTTGTTCTCGAGTGAGGGAACAATGGAGCGTGAGATGGGCCGGAGAATCGGAGCAGCGGGAGCGGTACTGCAGTCCAAGATTGTGGATGTCATGCGAGCAAAACATGGTGAAAACAGTCTAAATTAAAAATCTGGACGGAAATGTTCGGATTTCCAAAGGGAGGTTCTTTGAGTAAATTAAAAAGAATTGAACTATTCATATCTTAGACGGCACTGTAACTTTTAATGTTTATTTTATTAGCATTTCTTTTTAATGACTGATTTTAAATGCCATTTTCTTAATGTCTTTCATTTTTTGTTTTTGTTTTAATGTTTCTTTTATTATCTTTTACTGTTTTGAAATGCCTTTGTCTGAATGTCTTTCATTTTTGTAAAGCACCTTGAATTGCCTGGTGCTGAAAGGTGCTATATAAATAAACTTGCCTTGCACCGTTGTGACGAAAAGGGAGCTGAGCCAGAAGGCAAAGCTCTCTGTCTACCGGGCCATTTCCGTTCCTACCCTCACCTATGGTCATGAAGGATGGGTCATGACCGAAAGAACGAGATACAAGCGGCCGAGATGGGTTTTCTCCGCAGGGTGGCTGGTGTCTCCCTTAGGGATAAGGTGAGAAGTTCAGGTCATCCAGGAGGGACTCGGAGTTGAGCCGCTCCTCCTTCGCATCGAAAGGAGCCAGTTGAGGTGGTTCGGGCACCTAGTTAGGATGCCACCTGGGCGCCTCCCTAGGGAGGTGTTCCAGGCACGTCCAGCTGGGAAGAGACCAAGGGGTAGACCTAGGACCAGGTGGAGGGATTATATCTCTTCGCTGGCCTGGGAGCGCCTTGGGATCCCCCAGTCAGAGCTGGTTGATGTCGCCAGGGAAAAGGAAGTTTGGGGCTCTCTGCTGGAACTGCTACCCCCGCGACCCGACCACGGATAAGCGGGAGAAGATGGATGGATGGATGACGGGATTAAATGTTTTATTAAAACCTTTTCCACACTGCCAGTAGTAGAAATGATCATATTTATATGTACAACAGCAACTAACAATTATAGATATTGTCAATTAAACAGTTATTAAATGTCTTGACTGACCAACAGTCCAGAAAGGAAATACTTCTCTTGTATCAAAGACCTAACACTGGCTTTTCTTGCTGAAATTCATGATCAATTATCAAAATGCTGCCGATTAATGTTCCATTGATTGATCCTTTGAACAATAATTTAGCGGCATCTATGGACCAGGGGGTAACACATTAGTCTTTTGATAAGCGGGTCAGCAGTTCGATCCACAGCCCCTGCAGTAAGAATGTACAAAAAAACGTGGGCAAGATACTTAACCCCACATTCTTCCTAAAGGCATGTGTACGTTATTATATTTAAAAGTGTATGCAAGTCGCTTTGGATTAAGACACCGTTAAATGTAATGTCATCTCTTATGTTGAGCCTTAAACAAAAGCCTGTTAAAAACCTACTGTGTGTTATTTTAAACTGCAAAGGCCCTTTAGTATACTTAGTGAGAACTACGGCCGTGTTTCTTGGATCAAAATGAAATATTTCTGTCTGTTGTACTGGTGTAGCTCGGATCTGGGCTCATTTAAACTCCCATGATTCAGCTTGCTAAACACAAGTCTCTCAGGTGACAGCAGTGAGTCTCCTGCAGCCAGGTGGCGCTGTCACAGGAAACCTTTTAAAGTTTTCTTCTTCCATATACTCATCTCAGTGAGAGTGTGTGTGTGTACAGGTCTCTGCACTGACTTGGTCCAAGATAAATATGCATGAGGGGCGTTCACACACAAAGGAGACCTGGTTAGGGGTGTGTGTGTGTGTGTGTGTGTGTGTGTGTGTGTGTGTGTGTGTGTGTGTGTGTGTGTGGGATCCATTTTCTCTCTTTCTAAATAGGCTGCTTCAGTCCGGAGGTAATCTGAGCAGACCTGAGCAGAAAATGGAGAGCGGTGACATGGACACAGAGAGCAGTGTGTGTGTGTGTGTGTGTGTGTGTCGCTAGTCAATGATGCCAGAGCTTCAGTGTGTACATTATTATGTATTTGAGTGTATATAGTTGAGGTGTGGTTGCGTGGTGAGTGTGTGTGTATATCTCAACACACACACACACACACACACACACACACACGTTTTCACACTGATCTCCTTTCAAAATAGAGCCCAGCAATATTTCCAAAAACTGCATGTCTCCCCCCGGCGCCTAATGAAACAAAGAACGTTTGCCTGGAGGCTGATTCACATGAAGCAGCATCATGAAGACATATGCTTGTGATTTTCAGTTTATGAAACACAAAGGGGTTGCTATGTTCCCCTGAATCATTAGACAAACATTTCATTCTGTGGTTTTATACGTTAGGGAAATAAACAAAGGCCCGACTTTCAAGGCAGAATGAGAGACACAAACACTACTCAATCCTCCCGTCGTGTTCGTGTACTTTCATCAATCATAAATATATAGTTTTACATTTGGCTGCCTCAAGGCCTTATGATACCCTCCACAGTAGGCATTTGAACATTGCTGATCACCACTTTCATTACATTTTGAGTGGTTTAGCCAACTTTGTAACACCTATGATGTCGCTGAGGAAATGAATGGCTAACCCTAGATTATGTAATAATAATACATTTGTTTTTTAAGCGCTTTTTCAGGTGCTCAAAGACGCTTTACAGTGATGATAAAAAGGAAATAAAATGTAAAAAGTTGAATTAAAATATTAAAACAGCAACACAACATTACATCCATTAGATAGTACATAACTAAAACAACAAGCTATATTCACTGCAGTCATGTAGTCCACTACTCTGAGACGTTGCATTCAGCTTAAAAGGGTGTTAAATACAATTTGTTGATGATTAATTTTTATTTTAATGTAATAGCAGTTCAAACAGACCTGTCAAATTTGACCGGTAACCCCAAAGATTGAATACGTATTTGACCAGTGAGGTTAGATAAAAGGGTGTTTGGGAATACATACTCATGACTTTCTGTGGTCAGTATTTCATTCCGAATGAGTGAGATGAAAAACAGACATTACTATAAGATTATAATCCACAGAAAAGACAAATCAGGTCAAGTCTTCTTTCTTTAGCACAGGTCATTCCTCCTGGGGCCAAACAGCTTTCAGATGTTTTTCATGTAGATGTGAATCAGGCCGTGACCTTTGCTCCCTGACCTCTTTCTCCTCTCACTTCCTGTTTAACTCAGCTATTATTATAAAGGCAAAATTAGCCTGTATATATGTATTTCTACCCGCCCATATTAAACGTTTTAGATGGGTATACTGTACCTATTATAGATGTATGATGTTTTCTATGTAACCCCAAATCATGATGATATCGCAAGGATATTATTATTTTCAATTTGTTGGTTTTTTTGGTCTTTCCTTTCTCGTGGTTACTTATTCTTACACTTTTGAAATGCCTCGATCGCCTTCTTGTTTATGCAAAATGTGCCAAATTGTCCAACTGGAAGTGTTTCTTAATGTCTTCTAAATACAAAAAGCAAGTTACAACTCCATGTAGTTCATTTTAAATCTGCTCTGAATGGTTGCTTGGCAAATAAGAGCCAAAACGCTGATATGGTGGCGTGTTTTCACATCAATCTGTAAAAATATATGATGCTCACCCATGACAACATCTTACAAAATGACTGATAGCAACAATCACGTCATTTCTGTGCTGCCTATTAAAGTCTCTATTTTCAACAATCCCAACACGGTCAATCCAACAAATAAGTGCCTCTAATCTCAGGTATTCTGTACCTCTATCTGCTGCACGGTGAGGTCCAGGAAGGTGTTCTCGTTGCGGACGCTGATCAGGCTCTTGGGGCCCTTGCAGCCCATGCTGGTCCCCAGGCCTCCGTTCAGCTTCACCACCACCAGCTTGTTCAGGCAGTCGGCCACGCTGTTCGGCAGGCCGCGGCCCAAGATCCTCTCGTAGGGCTGGATCTGAGGAGGAGAGGAAGAGAGAGAGGGTTAGGGAACCAGCAGGAGAGGGAGAGAGAGGGTCAGGGAACCAGCAGGAGAGGAAGAGAGAGAGGGTTAGGGAACCAGCAGGAGAGGAAGAGAGAGGGGGTTAGGGAACCAGCAGGAGAGGAAGAGAGAGGGGGTTAGGGAACCAGCAGGAGAGGGAGAGAGAGAGAGAGAGGGTCAGGGAACCAACAGGAGAGGGAGAGAGAGAGGGTCAGGGAACCAGCAGGAGAGGAGGAGAGAGGGGGTTAGGGAACCAGCAGGAGAGGGAAGAGAGAGAGAGAGGGTCAGGGAACCAGCAGGAGAGGCGGAGAGAGAGGGGCAGGGAACCAGCAGGAGAGGGAGAGGGAGAGGGTCAGGGAACCAGCAGGAGAGGCGGAGAGAGAGGGTCAGGGAACCAGCAGGAGAGGGAGAGAGAGGGGGTTAGGGAAACCAGCAGGAGAGGGAGAGAGAGAGGGTCAGGGAACCAGCAGGAGAGGGAGAGGGAGAGAGAGAGGGGTCAGGGAACCAGCAGGAGAGGGAGAGGGAGAGAGAGAGGGTCAGGGAACCAGCAGGAGAGGGAAAGAGAGGGGGTTAGGGAACCAGCAGGAGAGGGAGAGGGAGAGAGAGAGGGTCAGGGAACCAGCAGGAGAGGGAGAGGGAGAGAGAGAGGGTCAGGGAACCAGCAGGAGAGGGAGAGGGAGAGAGAGAGGGTCAGGGAACCAGCAGGAGAGGGAGAGGGAGAGAGAGAGGGCAGGGTAAACCAGCCAGGAGGGAAAGAGAGGGGGTAGGGAACCAGCAGGAGAGGGAGAGGGAGAGAGAGAGGGTCAGGGAACCAGCAGGAGAGGGAGAGAGGAGAGAGAGAGGGTCAGGGAACCAGCAGGAGAGGGGGAGAGAGAGAGGGTCAGGGAACCAGCAGGAGAGGGGAGAGAGAGAGGGTCAGGGAACCAGCAGGAGAGGGGAGAGAGAGGTTCAGGGAACCAGCAGGAGAGGGGAGAGAGAGAGGGTCAGGGAACCAGCAGGAGAGGGAGAGGGAGAGAGAGAGGGTCAGGGAACCAGCAGGAGAGGGAGAGGAGAGAGAGAGGGTCAGGGAACCAGCAGGAGAGGGAGGGAGAGAGAGAGGGTCAGGGAACCAGCAGGAGAGGAGGAGAGAGAGGGTTAGGGAACCAGCAGGAGAGGGAGAGGAGAGAGAGAGGGTCAGGGAACCAGCAGGAGAGGGAGAGAGAGAGGGTCAGGGAACCAGCAGGAGAGGAGAGAGAGAGGGTCAGGGAACCAGCAGGAGAGGAAGAGAGAGAGGGTCAGGGAACCAGCAGGAGAGGAGGAGAGAGGGGTCAGGGAACCAGCAGGAGAGGGAGAGAGAGAGGGGTAGGGAACCAGCAGGAGAGGGGAGAGAGAGAGGGTCAGGGAACCAGCAGGAGAGGGGAGAGAGAGAGGGTCAGGGAACCAGCAGGAGAGGGAGAGAGAGAGGGTCAGGGAACCAGCAGGAGAGGGGAGAGAGAGAGGGTCAGGGAACCAGCAGGAGAGGGAGAGAGAGAGAGAGGGCAGGGAACCAGCAGGAGAGGGAGAGAGAGAGAGAGGGTCAGGGAACCAGCAGGAGAGGGAGAGGAGAGAGAGAGGGTCAGGGAACCAGCAGGAGAGGGAGAGGAGAGAGAGAGGGTCAGGGAACCAGCAGGAGAGGGAAGAGAGAGAGGGTCAGGGAACCAGCAGGCGAGGAGAGAGAGCGGGTCAGGGAGAGGGAGAGGGAGAGAGCGAGAGGTCAGGAACCAGCAGGAGAGGGAGAGGGAGAGAGAGAGGGTCAGGGAACCAGCAGGAGAGGGAGAGAGAGAGGGTCAGGGAACCAGCAGGAGAGGGAGAGGGAGAGAGAGAGGGTCAGGGAACCAGCAGGAGAGGGAGAGGGAGAGAGAGAGGGTCAGGGAACCAGCAGGAGAGGGGAGAGAGAGAGGGTCAGGGAACCAGCAGGAGAGGAAGAGAGAGAGGGTCAGGGAACCAGCAGGAGAGAGAGAGAGAGAGGGGCAGGGAACCGGCAGGAGAGGGAGAGAGAGGGGGTCAGGGAACCAGCAGGAGAGGGGGAGAGAGAGGGTCAGGGAACCAGCAGGAGAGGGAGAGAGAGAGAGAGAGGGTCAGGGAACCAGCAGGAGAGGGAGAGAGAGAGGGTCAGGGAACCAGCAGGAGAGGGAGAGAGAGGGGGTCAGGGAACCAGCAGGAGAGGGGGAAAGAGGGTCAGGGAACCAGCAGGAGAGGGAGAGAGAGGGGGTTAGGGAACCAACAGGAGAGTAAGAGAGAGAGGGGGTTAGGGAACCAACAGGAGAGGAAGAGAGAGAGGGGCAGGGAACCAGCAGGAGAGGGGAGAGAGAGGGTCAGGGAACCAGCAGGAGAGGGAGAGAGAGGGTCAGGGAACCAGCAGGAGGAGAGGGGGGGAAAGAGGGTCAGGGAACCAGCAGGAGAGGGAGGAGAGAGAGAGCCAGAGGAGGGAGAGAGAGAGGGGGTTAGGGAACCAACAGGAGAGTAAGAGAGAGAGGGGGTTAGGGAACCAACAGGAGAGGGAAGAGAGAGAGGGGCAGGGAACCAGCAGGAGAGGAGAGGGGAGAGGAGGAGAGAGAGAGGGTCAGGGAACCAGCAGGAGAGGAGGAGAGAGAGAGCAGGAGAGGAGGAGAGAGAGGGTCAGGGAACCCAGCAGGAGAGGGAGAGAGAGAGGGGCAGGAACCAGCAGGAGAGGGGAGAGGGAGAGAGAGGGTCAGGGAACCAGCAGGAGAGGGAGAGAGAGGGGTCAGGGAACCAGCAGGAGAGGGGGAGAGAGAGAGAGGGTCAGGGAACCAGCAGGAGAGGAGAGAAAGAGGGTCAGGGAACCAGCAGGAGAGGGAGAGAGAGGGGGTTAGGGAACCAACAGGAGAGGAAGAGAGAGAGGGGCAGGGAACCAGCAGGAGAGGGAGAGGGAGAGAGAGAGGGTCAGGGAACCAGCAGGAGAGGGAGAGAGAGGGGGTCAGGGAACCAGCAGGAGAGGGGAGAGAGAGGGTCAGGGAACCAGCAGGAGAGGGAGAAAGAGGGTCAGGGAACCAGCAGGAGAGGGAGAGAGAGGGTCAGGGAACCAACAGGAGAGGCGGAGAGAGAGGGTCAGGGAACCAGCAGGAGAGGAAGAGAGAGAGGGGCAGGGAACCAGCAGGAGAGGGAGAGGGAGAGAGAGAG
Source organism: Harpagifer antarcticus (assembly GCA_902827135.1). Lineage (NCBI taxonomy): Eukaryota > Metazoa > Chordata > Actinopteri > Perciformes > Harpagiferidae > Harpagifer > Harpagifer antarcticus. The sequence goes on along the minus strand of CADEHL010001155.1, from coordinate 695,935 downwards.
GGTCAGGGAACCAGCAGGAGAGGAGGAGAGAGAGGGTCAGGGAACCAACAGGAGAGGAGGAGGAGAGAGAGGGTCAGGGAACCAGCAGGAGAGGAGGAGAGAGAGAGGGGCAGGGAACCAGCAGGAGAGGGAGAGAGAGAGAGAGGGTCAGGGAACCAGCAGGAGAGGGGAGAGAGGAGGGGACGAGGAGAGAGAGAGAGGGTCAGGGAACCAGCAGGAGAGGAGGAGAGAGAGAGGGTCAGGGAACCAGCAGGAGGAGAGAGAGGGGAACCAGCAGAGCGGGGGAGAGAGGAGAGGAGCGGGTCAGGGAAACCAGCAGGAGAGGAGAGGGAGAGAGAGAGGGTCAGGGAACCAGCAGGAGAGGAGAGAGAGAGACGGTCAGGGAACCAGCAGGAGAGGGAGAGAGAGAGAGGGGCAGGGAACCAGCAGGAGAGGGAGGGAGAGAGAGAGGGTCAGGGAACCAGCAGGAGAGGGAGAGAGAGAGAGGGTCAGGGAACCAGCAGGAGAGGGAGAGGAGAGAGGGAGAGGGTCAGGGAACCAGCAGGAGAGGAGAGAGAGAGACGGTCAGGGAACGCAGCAGGAGAGGAAGAGAGAGAGGGGCAGGGAACCAGCAGGAGAGGGGAGAGGGAGAGAGGAGGAGAGAGAGGGTCAGGGAACCAGCAGGAGAGGGAGAGAGAGAGGGGCAGGGAACCAACAGGAGAGGCGGAGAGAGAGGGTCAGGGAACCAGCAGGAGAGGAAGAGAGAGAGGGGCAGGGAACCAGCAGGAGAGGGAGAGGGAGAGAGAGAGGGGCAGGGAACCAGCAGGAGAGGGAGAGAGAGAGGGGCAGGGAACCAGCAGGACATTTGCATTTCCATTTGTTTATTTGGAAAACATAGAGGGGCCACCAGGAGTCTCAGGTGTTCTGGGACCGGTCCGCTCTCTGCTGCACGAGTCAGAACTAAACAAGGAGAAGCAGCATTGCGTTTTTATGCCCCAACCATCTTTAACAAACTGCCTGATTCCGGCAGGTCAGCTGCAACTGTTGATATTTTTAAATCCAGATTAAAAACTTCTCTTTTCGACGCAGCATTTGGAGTTGTTTTAATTCAAACTGCAGTTTGGCTTTCTTCCATTTATTTTATACCTGTTGTGTTGATTTTACTATCTTTTATCTTATTTTGTAAACACTTTGGGTTGCCGTGTGCGGAAAGGTGCTGTATAAATAAACTTGCCTCGCCTTGCCTTGGATCAAGTGTTTTTGGTTATCATTTCTTGGATTATGCAGATTTCAGTAGTTATTTAAAACAATTTAGTCAAATGTCAAAGACCGGAATACCCTTGAAGACACGACACATTTTGTGGCATGTTTTGTGTAAACGTCGCGGATGTTAATTGCCATGTCTTAACGCAGCTGTTTTAAATGCAGTATAGCACTTTGGTTGGCGAGGCAGCGAAAGCCATTAGAGTATAGTATAGTGTGTGTGTGTGTGTGTGTGTGTGTGTTTAAAGCCACATTACTGGGTCAATACCACACCTATCAGCGTTTTCACACATCATGTATCGACTTATTCTAAATGTCTCCCGCAGAGCAGAGAGGAGGACACACACACACACACACACACACACACACACACACACACACACACACACACACACACACACACACACACACACACACACACACACACACACACACACACACACACACACACACACACACACACACACACACACACACACACACACACACACACACACACACACACACACACACACACACACACACACACACACACACACACACACACACACACACACACACACACACACACACACACACACACACACACACACACACACACACACACACACACACACACACACACACACACACACACACACACACACACACACACACACACACACACACACAGTGAGTAATGTGCAGAAGAATCCAGGGAGAGTCCATTCTGACCAAATGTTACGACAGCTTTTAGATGTTGGGAAGTGAGCGAGCATGTGAACTCTAGATGTGTGTGCCTATGCCTTCCTATAATAACTGTGTGTGTGTGTGTGTGTGTGTGTGTGTGTGTGAGTGAGTGAGTGAGTGAGAAGCCAGGATGTGTCCCTGTGTCCTTTCCTGCTTAAAGCACAGCTCCACCAATCAGTGTTGCGGTCACACTGCAGACCTCCTGATGGAAACAGACGCTATCTCTCCTCTGGTGGCTAACTCGCCCACCCCACCCCCCACAGGACAATCTCCACACACCTTTATCAGCCAATTCACCTCTGCTGTAACACTGCAAATGTCACCGCTGCAGGACTTAAAGGAATTCTCATTCTGATAGTGACAACATGGACACAGAGTTGTTTTTATTTGTCAACTGACTTACATGAAAGGAGTGCAGGTGGGTGGTAAACACTTACTGTTCTCATATATTAAAGCGGTTTCATTTCTAAATCTTTGCAGGTATTGGAAAACAAAAAAAGACATTTAGAAAGTAAGCAAGAATTCACAGAGAAGGAATAGAGAGGATGTGTGGTTTTATATTGAGCAACTTTCCTCTGGGATCCCCATCCTACCCCTGCACCCCCGCAGTTAAAAGGCCTCCACTTCCAGATGTCTGTTTCCCTTTCAGGGCGGGACAGACGGGGCCTGCTTATTCCTCTGTGTGTGTGTGTGTGTGTGTGTGTGTGTGTGTGTGTGTGTGTGTGTGTGTGTGTGTGTGTGTGTGTGTGTGTGTGTGTGTGTGTGTGTGTGTGTTAATGCTAATATACTCCAAGTGAACACAGCACTCAGAAGCCAGCAGGAAACACCTCTCTGGCCCGACTGAGGGAAATACTACTGGTTCTTTATTAAAAGGGATATTTCACACCTCAAATTATTATTCTTACTAAATTCCTTGTTGAACGAAGAATTCAAAACAGATAAAAGTCTTGATGAATTAAAGTAAATGGGTTCTTCTTTCACAACTCTTACAAACTCACCCACTACTTGTGCTGAATAATAAAACCTCATTTATCCCATCCCATGCTCACTCCCTTCCAAACACATGCTTTTTCACCAAAATCACTTCTGAATAAAGACGACTCACTCTTATGTGGATGTGTTTTAAAAGTAGATGATTGATCAAATGAAATCTATAAAGCCTGGGTAAGGTAAATAATTAACCAACGACCTGACATGACATGAGACTTGTGTAAAGGGTTGTAAACGGTTGTTTTGATAACGCTTTGCTTCAAATCGCTGCCCCCATTTTCTTCAATTCATAAAGACTTTTCAAATGTTTGGGGATTCTGAGTTCACCGTTGAGCCACGTGAGAAAAACTGTTTTCTTCATCCCATCAGCTACAGCTGGCTTTTATCCGATGGCTCTAAATCAAACACAAAATGTCAGCATATCTCAAATGTCAGTGTGGATTAAGAGACAGTAGCTTGAAGGATAATCTGCAGTATTTCTTAGTGTTTCCACAACAGGAAAAAAGTAGCTTGATTATAAAAATACGGACAGCTTATTTTGATCGATTTGCATCCTTCTCCCAAATGTGTTTATCATGTTACAGTCAATTCAAAACCTTTATTTATCCAGGTAAAATCCCATGAATGATCTCTTTTTCAAGGGAGACCTACAGTACTAAGACCATGGTAGTACGATGCATATCTTAGTGGATGCATGAGAAAATGTCCTGTCAGCTATGTAAAGAGTACATTTCTGATACGAGTACTACCGGATGGAGGCCACGTCTGAACTGAAATGTACAGAGCAGGTACATCCAATGCTCTTTTGACGGTCAGATGCTAACCTTTAAAATACCTGTCATGCACAGGAGATGGCTTAAGCTCTCGGGATTTGACCTTTTTCCAACACCCCAGCAAACCTGCTCTAAAGAAACTGTGTTCAGAGCAGGCAAAAGAAGTGATACTTCAACTGGAAACACATGAGGAAACATTGACGAGGCGTTCCTCATCCGGTGACAGCTGTTAGTGGGTGAACAATTGTGTATTATTTTGTTGTGGCTGTTTTCTTGGTACCATGGTCTTGGCAAAATAGAGCTAAGCAAACTATAACTCCGGACTGAAGTTGGCATTTGACTATGAAGCCAGGTACACATTCCTGTCACTGTCAGCTCGTATATGTCAGCTGTGTGGTTTTATAGCTTAAAATGATACTGGATTATTCATTTTGTTGGCAGTGGTTGTTAAAAAATGTAGTTCCCATTTTTCTTTACTCTCCTCACTTTCATCAAATCAATCTGAAACACATCGCTCAAAGTCAAATCTTAGCGGGGTGGAGAAGCTCCAGAAAATCGCTGATGAAAATCCACATCAGAAATCAAAACCCATGCCTCTAGTCTAGACACACGATGGTTTTCACATGTGAACTTCTGTCACGTGACATTCGATGACAGAAGATAATGTTAAAAATGCTCACATATGAAAATCATTGTATGCCCGTCTTTAAAAAGAGACTTTATTGTAAGGTATTAAATCCAGGGGTTGTTAATAAATGTAGTTCCCATTTTCCTCTACTCTCCTCACTGGGACAGGATGATGCCCAATCATGTATCCTCACCCTCTTCCCCCCCCCTCCCCATCTCATTACTGTGTGTCTCTGTCATTTTCTCCTTCACTGGATGTTCCCTGTTGCAAAACTTGTCTCTCCAAACCTCTAATCTTCTCTCTGTCTCCCTTTATGAAACTCTCAATGTCCTATTTTCACACTTCATTCATCTTCTCCTATCTCCATCTTTACTCTTCTCCATCTTGCAAAAATAAACGAGGCGGCTCAGAATTGGAGAGAGATGCAGTTACTCTACGCTGACGGAGGAGGAACAGACAGATGAGGCTTTGTGTTGAGTCCGGAGCCAGGGGAGAAACTGAGGAAGTTGTTAATGTTCAGTGAGACAGAATCAAACGGGCTGACAAACGGCAGGCAGCAACATCTCCGGCATGAAACCCTCTTAATTAGGGATGCACGATATGAGGATATGAGACTATATTGAATAATATCTCCACAAATAAACAGATCTTGATTTGTTCTCAGTTCTGCATTTCACTCCTGCTTAAACGTTAACCAATTAGATGTTGAACTGAAAACTAAAAAAGGTGCAATTTTCTACAACCTATTTCACAAAAACCCCATGTTGCATTATAACAGTGTTTTGCAATGTGTTCCTAGCCCAAGGTGACATTGCAATGACGTTAAAAATAACGAACTATTTAGCAGTCCTTTGCTTAGTCTTTGGAAAAATATTTGGACCACAGGCTGTATTTCACAACAGGAAATGAGAGCAAACTATTAGGCATTGCAACAAATCATGTTTTTTTTAACTTGCAGAGCTGATGATTGGGAATTTCAGGTTTACGTCCCATGAGAAAAATACGCTTAGTGTACCGACAACTATTATTTGTAAATCTTCCAGCGAATCAGGAAGCTGTCCCTTTTTGAAAACCCACTTAAAATAGGCTAATAACTGATCTCACTAGTGAATGATTCAATAAGCCATTAAACACATATTGCAAACCCTTCAGTAATGGTGCCTTAAGAGAAGTGGAGAGAAGATAAAAAAATCATTTTAATGAGACAATCTGAGAGGGAAACATGAAAAAATCTAAAAGGTCGGGGACACTGTCTAGTCATCAGTTTCCATAAACACATTAAGTGCAGCGTCCTGGTAAAGCTTTCATCAAATCAATCTGAAACACATCGCTCAAAGTTAAATCTTAGCAGGGTGGAGAAGCTCCAGGAAATCACGAATAGAAATCCACATCAGAAATCAAAACACATCCCTTTAGATCACATGTGTCAAACTCAAGGCTCGGGGGCCAAATCAGGCCCTTGGTTGATTTAATTTCGGCCCGCAGGATCATTTCTAATTACTATTAGATCTGGCCCTCCGGTATATTGCACGCACACCTTCACTCCATCCTGAGGGTTTCCTCCGCTCAGACCCCAAACATTGATGACCATGCACCCAAGATGAGATGCCAAGTATCTGAGCTAGCATCACAGAGCAGCACACTGAGTTCAATGGATGCTTCCTTCTTGAGACAACAGGGCATGTTTGGTTTGTTCTTTGAGGGAAATAGTTTTGTTGAAGCTGTTGTCGGCCTGTGGGAAAATGTGATCAAAAGAAATGACTCTGGAAAAGCTGCAGATAGAGCCATAAGAAATGAATGCAACTGATTATTTAATGTTGTTTTTATAGGCAATCATTTAAGCTTTCTTAGTCCCAGGTTTAATATGTGCAATAAGTTCACTTCAATACGTTTTGCAATAAACATTGAACCAGTCCGGCCCTCGACTAGTACCCATTTTTTTTATTTTGGCCCACTGTGTATTTGAATTTGACACCCCAGCTCTAGACACACGATGGTTTTCATATGTCACATGATTTTTAATGACAGAAGATAATGTTAAAAATTCCTTAATAAGAGACTTTATTGTCAGGGTATTAAATCCTGAGACACTAATTCACGCTGGTGAGGAATGTGGGGCCAATTAAAGCAATGTGCATTATTTTTAGATGTAACATGGGTGTGTGTTTTGCCTGCTTTAATGCCTCAGCACACATCTCTCCTTAGCCTTTAACAATTCACTGCGGCACTACCATGACAACAAAATAAAAACACATAAGCATAAACCCATTGTACTCTATAAAACAGACCACTGTACTTGGATTGTAAACAAGGAGAAAGGCCTGTTTTACTTCACAGTGAATTACAAATAAATGATTGTTTCTGGGCAAAAGATATTGCATCATGACAATTTCCAGCTTCTTACGAACTTGGCTGAGGTCAACACAAAGTCACACAGTAGGAGAGGAAGCAGGAAGTTCCTCAGTGTTTCAAACACAGCAAACAGACAGTCATGTATCTCAGCTTTACTTACAGGCTTCTCTCATGTGCAACACTTTGACTGACACATAACACTGCGTTCACACAAACATCCTCCCTTGAGGTGAAACCTAATCTTATTTTTTTTTTAAAACTCTGTTAAACCTTTAAGTCTTGCACTTTGAAGTTTACACATAACATGGAAACTCAGTGTCCAGGAAACAGAAGCATCCCTTGTGACGGGAAACTAAGGAGAGCTACAACATGAGAATGACTTTCAGTTAAAGGGAACCAAGCACAAGCACCTCGAAGAAACTCTGATGAGTCGGCACTTTGATTGGCTGTGTATGTGTGAAAGTGGCTTTAGAGATACAAAGGCATCAGCAACTTGTATAGGAAGCAAAGCTGACCAATTCAAGGGGCCCTACTGTATATGCTCATTTTCAGGTTCATAATTGTATTTTGTTCTTCTACTATGTCTCCATGCTTTAATGTTCAAAAAGCTCTTTATTTTTCTCATACTGCCTGTGCTGCAGCACCTCTTTTCACCCTCTGTCTGAAACCAGAGCCAAGCCTGCTCTGATTGGTTAGCTGGCCGGCTCTGGTGTCATTGGTCAACCGCTTAGAGATGTCCCGCCCCTTCACATCACCTGTGTTGGAGTGCTAGGCAATAGAGTGCCACAGTGACGCGTCCTAAAACCCGGAAGTAAGTTAGAATTGTACCACTTCCGGTTCCTTCGACAAAAACTTTTATACTTTTAAAAGTAGGGTAAACATGCGGATATTATCCGGCTGAACAAAACGTGATCCGTCTCTTAAATGTGTTTCAACCACAAAACTTATTTCCAGCTATTTTCCAAAATCCTATGGAGAAATTGCATTGCGTTTTAGTGGAAGGAACCGGAAGGAGTTTACTTCCGGGTTTTAGGACACGTCACTGTGGCACTCTATAGAAGTACGGGTGTTACATAGTGATGTCACTATGTTGTAAAAGTAAACAAAGGAGTCTATTTCAGGCAGGGGTCTCTTTAAGCTTCTTATAGTCCTTTATGGCCAATTCAGTCACCTCAAGTCCATTTTTGTTTTAAAAACTCTGCAAAATCAGAACAATGTTATGGAAATATTAGTTTGCCTGCAAATGCCTCAAAATGCAAAGACTAGAGCATATCATTTCTATATCGATGTCTCCCATGGGACTCAAACCCCCCTGAGTGTGTGACCGCTCTGCTCTCACTATCAAACAGTTTTTGTTTAGGACTTCTGAATACTTCCGCTCCAGCAATATCCCACATGGCTTTGGCTTGAAAGAAATGGGAAACAAGTGACAATGGACTCGTTGTTTCCTCTGACATGCAACTGAGCTGTAACAGTGGAGGTGTCGTGAATCACAAATGTCATTTAAACTCTCAGGATAAAGGAAACTTGAACACTAAAGCGAATTTCCTGGCCATTAAACTGGGGTTGGACTGGATAAAACCGCCCTTTGTTACGCAATGTTTTAATTTAAAACCGATACCACTTTGTTTACAGCAGATGAATGATTTAGAGTTCTGTTTGTCTGAGTGAAAACACACGAGAGTCAAGAGCACACCAGGCCAAGTTGAACACACTTTAGTAATACTTACTCTGACTAAATAATAACTATTACAGACAAAAGCCTCAAATAGCTCCACTTGGACTTCAGCCAGGCTTTTCCTATTCAAGCTGTAATCACACACCCAGATTAACATTGAGTGGAAACAGATATTTATGACTCTTCAGGACACTGTAACACTGTTATCTCTGATGTCACTTGATCTTATCAATGAGGCCCTTTTTCATGTGGTGGAAATATGTCATTAAACAAAAATCATTAACACATGCCGAGTCATCAGGTCAAGTGTTTTTACTGATGATTAAATGGAATATTACTCTTTTCTGTTTTGAAGTCTCTGTAAGCTTGAAATTACTTTTGTAGTGAATATTGTAACACCGTATCTTTACTGCCATGGATGCAGCCATATTTACATATTAACTGAGGTATATCATTTGGCAGATAACACGCTAAACCACAACAAGTAACGATTTGATGAGCATCGCTTAAAAAGGGCCGTACCAAAAATATGTTTTAACAAAAGCTTATTTTTAAGTTTTCAAATTAACCTTTGATTTTATGACGTGACATTTTAAAACATTTTCTACCTAGAAAACAATCCTTAAGTGGAAAAGGAGACTCACAGATTAAATGAGTTTTTTTTGGTTAAATCAACTTTCTTTTGACTGCAGTGAAATTGCCAAGGTTAAATTGCCAACAAATATGTCGTGGAGCCGAATAATAAAACTTTACTTTTGGACTTTACAACGCACTTGAGTTATTGGAGATGTTAGGAGAACACAAGTCGTAAACAATCCTATGCGGCTACTACTAGAATCTAATTCTACTAATAGTATAGCAATGATATTAGTGTAGCCTAGTCTTTGTCTGCAACTGTGCAGAAAAACCAGGTTTAAACTGAATCAGTAGACTTGAACAAAAGACTGGTTGATGAAGAATTCAGTCAGCTTTAGGAATGAACCCTCAAACCTTTGAGTGCAGCTCTATCATTTAACTTTTTGAGAGTTTGTTTGCCGTCATCTATTCGGATGTTTCTGAAGTTTCAAGTGGTTTCACAACAGCTCCTCGTGATGAGTGATGGGTGCTGGAATAGGAGTGCGCCCGTGACTAAAAACACACGCCTGACTCGAGGTGAAAAGCTGAATACGGTTTCTTTCATTTCCCATTGTTAACCTGCTTTGTGCACCAGACCTGAGGCCACCTGAAGACGCAACGAGAGGTGTCGTATTGGGGAATGTTTTCAACAAAAGAAAAGGTGTTCAAAGGTCAGTTCTGATTGTGTGCACTGGTGACACACATCATATAAACGTATTAGATTTGTACCTCAGTGTCATTTTACTGTTGGTCTTGTAATCATTGAGAAGGAGGATAAATGATTAATAACTTTCCAGAGTTGTAAGACTCAATGTCGTGGATGTTTATTCAAACTGGACTTCCTGGAGTGTTTTGTGTTGCAATATTCATTATTTCTTAGTCTTAGCTTAGTTTAGACCAGTGAGTCGCGGACCCGTTTCGAGTGGGTCGCGGATGTGTGAGTGAAGAAAAAAATTTTTTGACGCAGTCGGCGTTGGACTGGAAGTACCGGAGACCATAAACGGTTTTGAAAACTTCTGTTACGTAGTGATCATCTTCTCAATAAAATATCTTTGCTGATGTTTTTTCGAGTCTTCTGGCCAATCAGAATCAAGATTGTTGCCGGAAGTCCCCACGGAGAATAACTTTGCGGTAGAACTCTTCTTTATACATCCATGGGTACAACTTCAGATAAAAATGAACACATCATGAAATATGACCCCCGGTCTGATGATTGACAGGTCACAGAACAATGGGGGCTGTCTACCCTTACCCACAATTTAAAGTAAGTCACACAGACTCTCTCCTCTTTACTCTTCTCGCAGCAAGATGTCAGAACAAAGTGAAAAACAAACAATGGCATAAAATATTATTAATATGTCGGGTAGTAATAGATTTATTTATTTTCTTCTCAGTGTACCAGAATGCATAGTTTATGTTAGTATTTCTAAAAATTAAAAATCTCCTGGGGGAGAATCCCCCCAGAGCCCCCTGCTGGGGTTGGGTTTTCAGCATGTGTGCCTTTTTATACAGTTCAGCTTTGATTCCATCATCTCATTAAACCTTTTTTAAAAGCATACTTTAGTTCTGTGAAGGGATATAAGGGATATATGCACTGTACTTCACTTTTATTAATATTGTATGCTGAAAAGCGTATATATTACAGCACGTTTTTTGTTGAATAGATTTGAGTGCTTCAAAATGTTGGGTCGCGATGTATTGACCAAGTAAAAAGTGGGTCCCGAGGCCTGACCAGTTGAGAACCACTGCTTTAGACAATACACACTTCATATATCTTCACTTGTGAGATGCAGAAACACGAAGAGCTGTTGGCAAACAACAGAAGTTCCTATAGGAGATACACACATGTGATGTTCTCGCTCTCTTCTATACTAGCCCATTAGCGCAGAACACACACAAAAATAAAACCCTGACAAACTCACCGAGTCTTCTGGAGGTCTTTGTATCTTGATCCACTCTATTGAAGGTCCCTTCACCTGCAGAAATCTTTGGAAAAGATTCCTGAAACCCTCAAAGTCTTTCCTGGACACCTGAAAAACAAAAGCATTATATTTAAAACATCATTAATGTCAAACGGGGGGGGCAGAGATGTGTCACATATGCACTTCGGCTCAATCAGAGATTCATTCACTTAATAAATGTACAATCTGCTTCTGAAAGGGCACCAATTGTTATTATTGTTGTAAAAAATAATTAATAAAAAATGTAGTTAACCCAGAGGTGTGGTTTGAAAGCATTCTGCGGTCTTATGATGACATTGATAATTACAGATCTGTTCATAAGATGATTAGTGAACAAAAGGCATCTAAGGTCTTGGAAAAAGGTAAACAATAGAAAACTGCTCAGCTCGAACGGGGATTAACTAAGAATGTGTGTGTACTCTACAGATGTGCGTGTGTACATGGCTTATTTATAGCCTAACTGCTATCACTGTGAGTTGAAAGTACACGCTTTAAATGTGAAAACACTTGAGGAGTCAAAGTGTGAGTCAAGTACTGAGTGATAGGTGGCAGATTGAGAGTGCCTGGTTAGCGTCTAAAAGAATCAAACAGTGTGTTAGGAGGCCATTTTTGATTATTGACAGATTTGTCTCAAGGTCTATGAACGTCTTAGGAAAGAGAATCTAGTTTTCTTGCTGCTATTGCTGAGACAGTCTCAAGTTTGGATTAACATGGGGCTACTCCTAACAACAGAATTATATTTGGGGCCAACAGGACAAATATATGGTGTCTCATATGAGCTGGGAGTTCCTAATGACGCATTATATCATAATTGATGATGAATGTTTGCTTAAACCTCACCTTCTGACGTACACTTTATGTATGTGTGCGTCTGTAAGCATGAGGGTGGGTCTCCTTATTGGCACTGCGCTACAGTATGTGTCACTTTTGTGCTTTTCCAGTGTTAGTGTGTGACCCAACCAGCCTTTAAATCACATCCAGATGCTCTGAGGGAATCAGAGAGGGGGAGACAGAGAGGGAAAGAGAGAGAGAGGTTGGTGTACCTCTCTATCTGAGCCCTCTGTGCTGTCCAGCAGTTTCTCCAGCTCTGCGTTCATCGAGCTCTCCAGCTGCTGCCGCATCATTTCCTGGAACTGAGCCATCCCCCCGTTGGCCGCTCCTTTATTCAGACCTTCAGCGGACAGAGAGAGGGAGATGGGGTTACAACGTTTTTTACACTGCTGCAACACACAGTCTAACACACATGTGTCAAACTCAAGGCCCGGGGGCCAAATCAGGTCCGTGGTGGATTTAATTTCGGCCCGCAGGATAATTTCTAATTACTATTAGATATGGCCCTCCGGTATATTGCAAGCACACCTTCACTCCATCCTGAGGGTCTCCTCAGCTCAGAGCCTGAGCCCAAACATTGATGACCTTGCACCCAAGATGAGATGCCAAGTATCTGAGCTAGCATCACAGAGCAGCACACTGAGTTCAATGGATGCTTCCTTCTGCACTTTCTCTCTCACGGCAACAGAGCAGGTTTGGTTTGTTCTTTGAGGGAAATAGTTTTGTTGAAGCTGTTGTTGTCCTGTGGAAAAATGTACTCATAAGAAATGACTCTGGAAAAGCTGCAGATAGAGCCATAAGAAAAGAATGCAGCTGATTATTTAATGTTGTTTTTATAGGCAATAATTTAAGCTTTGTTAGTTCCAGGTTTAATATGTGCAATAAGTTCATTTCAATAAGTTCTGCAATAAACATTGAACCAGTCCGGCCTTCGACTAGTACCCATTTTCAATTTTGGCCCACTGTGTATTTGAGTTTGACACCCCTGATCTAACATGTTCCTTTCATGATCATTAACTTACAAAGCTTTACATCACCTAGCACCTTCTTATCTCAGCGACTGCCTTTCTTTTTATGTTCCAACAACAAACCTTTAGATCCTCCACTGCCCTGCTTTTAGAAATTACAAGGGTATCACACACGAGATCTGGGGAGGCTGCGTTGTGTTTTACCCTAAACTATGGAACAGCCTACTCGTGGATCTTAGAACAGCAAACTCCCTTGAAAATGTTTAAAAGCAAATTAAAAACCTATATTTTTCTAATATGGATTTTCATTTGGATTGACTTTCAATTGTCACTAGTATCATTGTTTATGTTTTACTGTATTTATATTTTATTTTTAAAATTGTTTTATTTTAATATATTATCACAGTAGAGGTTTGATCTTGGTCTGTATACATTTTAATATTATTTTAATATTGTTGTTGTGTTTTCTGTGAAGAACTTTGGGCTGCTTTGTGCATGAAAGGTGCTATACAAATAAAGTGTATTATTATTATTATTATTTAATTATGGATTATTCTCCAGATTGTTTAAATCAACTACTTGTTTTGTGTATCAAATGACAAATTACAGATCTATTATTAAAATAGTTGTGGATCTACTTTTTCTAATGGTTGCAGCTCTAACTCTGGATCCTCAAAACTATTTTCTACTCTTGTTATTCATTCAAACGATCTGCGTTCACCTTGTCTGACACAGAACAAAGCTTGTCAAGTTGTTTGGATGTTGGGATTTCTTTCCTGTACATCTTTTAGTCTGATTTTACAGTACAGAAGCTGAGTACCACACCATACTGTTATAGTACAAAACAATGTATCTGAACCTTCGAAATCCAATCAACTAGTCCATCAACAGAATATTGTTGATGATCAATTAACAATTAGAGTCATTACTCAAGCAATAAAACAACATTTGATATATCCTGAGAATTTGCTGTTTTTGATACGCATCAGTATAAGTGCCATGTTTTAGGGATTTGGACTGTTGAAATCTTGACATCATTTACTAACTGTTATCAGGAGCAAAAGATTTTAAACACAGATAAGCTTAAAAACACAGGAAAACTGTTCAAGTTATTCCACAGTTATATTATGTTATCACACTATATGGGGCTCAATTGAAGACACATAGGGCAAGCAAAATGCTCATGTGATACAAAGGATAATGTATGGAAACTATATGTAGCTGAATAACTCAGATATCAGAGCTTTATTCAGTTGAAAGCTTCAAACAGTGTTCACAACTTTGACAGCATGGTAAGTCATGTGATGGATCAGACGGCATGTGAGGCAAAGTCTCATTAGACGCCTGCAGCTAGTCCAGAACGCAGCTGCACGTCTAGTCACTGGCCATAAAAAGCGTGACCACATCACCTCAATTCTGGCCTCACTGCACCGGCTTGCAATTCGGTTCAGAATTGATTTTAAAATCCTTTTATTTGTTTTTAAAGCACTAAATGGGCTGGCTCCAGCTTATATAGCATAACTCCTCCAGCGCTACACCCCAGCCAGAGCTTTAAGGTCTGCTGACCAGCTGCTGCTGATACTGCCCAAGACCAGGCTAAAGCCAGAGGCCACCAGCCTTCGCAGCAGCTGGCCCTAGGCTCTGGAACACTCTGCCCCTCCATGTGAGGTCGGCCCAGACCCTAGGTTTTTTTTTTTAAATCGACACTACCGACTCACTTCTTCTCCCTGGCCTTCTAGTCAGAGCGGAGCACGACTCCTGACATTTCCCTGTGTTTGATTTCTATATTTGCTGTTGTAATTTATTGTCTTCTGTTTGCCATCGCAGTAAAGTGTTTTTTATTGCATGTACAGCACTTTGGTTCAACCAAAAATCGTTTTTAAAATGTGCTATATAAATAAAACTTGATTTGATTTGAAAGTCTGAAATACTGAAGACTATTGAAATACATGAACAACAGGGATTGACAAGGCAGTACATTTACATTTTAAGTGAGTAAAAACAGAAGTGGTTTGCTCTGGGAAATGATTATTATGTATGGATAAGTGAAGGGAAAATCATGAAGAAAAGTATGGAAGAGCCTAAGATGTAATGTTTTCATCTGGACATGTGATAGTCCACAACACTACTACCTTCTACATAAAGTAGCATGTTTCTATCTGCCATTCATACAGTTAAATAATAAGATAAATCCAAAAACAGAGCTTTAAGATTAGTGTCATTGACCGTACACATACATATTCATAAAAAAGTTTCCTTGAGGTATCCTAAAAAGCCAAATATTCAGGCAGCATGTGAGGCAAAATTGCAGTCTCCAACACTGTAGACTACTGATATAAATGCAAACCAGTGATTGACAGGACAGTAGGTTTGCAATATTAAGTGAGGAAAAACAGATTTAAATGTTTTCCATCAACAGCCTAGATATGATTTAATGAAGGAAGAAGCATAAAGACACAGGTATTGTCCTTTAAACCACCTTAGAGCCATAGACAGGTATTGTTTACAGCTGGACATGAAAGATAAGGAGTTAAATACGCTCTCCAAAACACTACTTACCTTCCACATAAAGTGCCATGTTTTCAGCTGCCATTCCAGCAACTCATACAGTTCAATAATAAGAGAAATCCAAAAACAGAGCTTCAAGGTAAATATTCCATTCACGGTGAAAGTGTCATTGAAGGTACATCCCGTTAATTAAGATTGAAAAAAGTTTCCTTGAGGTATCCTAAAAGCCAAATATCCATTCATCCGGTCACGGTGATCTATCTGGGCATCCTCCAAATGAAGTCCTTCAACATGAATAACGCGGGTCGAGCAGTATCCTTTATTGCCTGCCTCTCATTTTCCAAAGACCACGTCACAATTCTTGCCTGTGTAAGTGACTCCCTACCTCTGCTAATGTTTTTCTTTTCGCCTCGCCCCTTGGTATAATTGTATTACCTTTAGTCGTATTATACAACCCAACAAAAGTCTATTATTAACCGGTGATATGCACACTAGTGACCCCCATCCGCATGACCTGTCTGACTTTAGAGGAGGCTGTGGGGATGAATGAAGGATGGATACATGTGTGGACTGAATGTACTCATGGACATAATTCAACATTTACGCAGCATTCAGTGAGCACCCATTCACATTCATTAAGACAATTCAGTACCGAGGAACACAGCACGAGGGAAAAAACGACAATTATCGATCAAATAAGAAATACTGTACTAGATGCAAAATTAGAAGCAAATGATGTTTTATATAAATAGATTTAAAGATGTTCGGGAATCCTTACTGTGGGACTGTATGATGCTGGCTGAAGAAAAGTCGATGGCCTGGTCCTGCAGCGATCCCGCAGAGGAGATACAGAGGTATTTAGTATTATTAAACACAGGTTTTCCACCCTAAAACATTTGGCTTCTGTTCCCCTTGGTCATCGATGTGAAACGTTTAAAAATAACACTTTAAAACGATGGTTAATTGGAAGATATTTCACACAACAGTAACATTTCAGGAAGAGGCGTTCGAGGAAGGTCGCAGCCAATGAAAATGCTTCATTCCCCGTGACGCAGAGCTGTCGACCAATAGAATTCTGCAACGTACGATTTGGATATCCGATAAAATAATCTATTTACATATTTATCTTTGGTTAAGAGCTTTAAAGTACTGGGTTCTTTTAGTAGTATATCCATATATGTGTACATATATTAGTAGACTGGCCAGAACGCCACCACCATTTGAGTGGAAACATGTTTAAGTAGATGTGTCCCTGTAAATGATTGACCTTATAAGTAAACCATGACACATTCCGAATTTGACTAGTTTCAGATATTACATAATCATTCATTATGCTGCTAGGAGGGGTAAAATAAACTAGAAAATGCTGCCCCTGCCTGGTGAAACTGTGACAATGACTGCACTGTAGCTTAGTTTCTGATATACAGTACAATACAATGCTTAACTAAGATATATTTCTCTAATAAAAGAGTGGGTTTATTTAAATTATAATATCACAAATGGTACTTTTATCTCAGGGGGCTTTAAGGTTCATACAACACATGAATACGCCGGAAATTCCCGGTGCTGTAAGATTTTAAAATATGTATTGAGGAGAGAAGAGTCACTGTGTTTCTCCTTGCACTGTGTTGTACAACTTGACACAAAGCTTCCAAATAAATGTGGGACTGAACATGTAATAAAATATGATAGCAACTCAAAGATATTGTTAAAGACACGTGCACTTGTTGAAACTTTAAGAGCAGTTGTTATAAATGTTGTTGTATGTAAAGCAACATTGTGTGAAACAGGCAGACACATTAATGAATAAATATATAAATGTATGAATACATTAACGATATATAATAATAATTTTTTCAGTCTTATTCTCAACCTATATTTTTTATTTAGGAATGTTTCATGTTTTTCTTCTGGTACTTATTGATCTTTTTTCACATTTACTTATTCTTGTATTTCTTTTTCTCCTGTATGTATGTGTTTATTTATTATTTAGTTATGGTCTGTCCTCCATACCCGTGTGCTTGTTGTGTGAATAAAGGTACACATTAAATCCAAATCACAACAAGACCTTTAGTTGGGCGCTCAAGGTTCAACACCCAGGAGAGGGACATCTTTTGTCTTCTGCTATGCTGATGTTAAATCTGGAGAAATTGTCCCCACCACTTCTCTAACAAAGTGACGCCCCCTGCCAGCATCAATAACACAACCTTGATATTGTTGTTTATATACCTATGGGCATAGAACAGTGATATACAATAAACTGGTACTTTCACCCTCCATACTTCCTGGTACAAACATAAAGAAAACCTGGAAGTACATTACAGCTACATTTTCCTATAAAATTATCAACATACTTTGAAAATTAATGTAAAATCAGCAAAAAAGAAAGTAGAGTTTTTAATATTTTATTGTTTGGTTTAAAAGTTATCCATCCCAGTGTTGGAGGACTTAGTACATCATTGACTAAATGTAACAACCATCCATGTTTCACTTGGAGACAAATTATTGAAAAATAGCTTGTAACAAATTTGGTGGACTTTTAGTATAGAGTTCTACTTGTGCGTCATAGTGAAGAGTCTCGTGTGTCTATTACATGGACAACATGCTTTGCAATAGCCAAAGTAAACAGAACATTTTCACAACCATTAAATGTGTGAATGAACGTACAATCAACCCATTACTGTCTCCATCCGAGAGCTCTGTAGCCGATTTACATTTTTGAAAAGGTGCACATAAGGGTGCAAAGGGTTAGCTTCCCAACGCACAAGTGTAATTCCATCTTTACACTCATAAACACTGACTCACTCTCCTATACATACACACAAAATAATGCAGGGATTTATAGAGTGCTTTATCACAGGCGTGCGTCCGGAGTGTTGGGTCTGTCCGAGTGTTGGTTGGTGGGCTTTGCCGGGTCTAGTCATACTCCCAGGAAGGACACAGCTGTGTCTCTCTCCTCGATCAGCTCGGCCGCTGTGGCTTCCATCTTTGATCGGGAAAACTCGTTGACGGTCAGACCCGCCACAATCTTCCAGGACTTCCCCTGAGGAAACAAAATACATTTATACGTTTTGTATTTTGGAACACAAGCTTCCGACAGAAATGACGTAGTTCAATGCTAGGTACAGTATTAGATAACAAGGTTAGATGAGATTTACCTTGATCTGGACAGGGAATGAGTAGATAAGGTCTTCAGGGACTCCATAGCTGTTGCCAGAGGAGTAAACCCCCATGGAGATGAACTCACCCTGAAAAAGAATAAGGAGATACTGCTTGAAACAGCCTTTCAAATAGGATTGTCCTTACCTAGATGTGGCATTTGGTTATCACAGAGATTAAGAAACACTTAACGCTAGCATTTCCCAGAGCAATATGTAACGCGTCTGAAATCAAAGACACAAGACTTGACTTCATCTTCTAGCACAAACATCAGCCAGATAATTACTTTGTCACACTCCTAAAAGTCAGTGTAAATTCATGAATGAGCACCAACAGAGAAATATGCATGCGTGCTCTTTTTCTCAGATTTATGAAGCCATGAATACCCCATGGTGTGTGTAATATGTGCACACAGTTTTAACCTCTCAGGTAGGCAACACAAATATGTAGACACACCCTTAATACTGTATCTACCTGTATACAACCCTTAATATAGATACCTCGATAAGCTACATCAGTCTCAATTACAGGAACAACAAATCATATTCTGTTTCTTTTCACCTTAAAATATCCAAAAAAAAACGCAAGGATTGGGGATTTGTGTTTGTTATTGTTGCTCACTAAGTAACAGCCACTTCTCAACAACAGAATGGCAACCAGCAGACATTCTCACGTCATTACTGTAGTATAAATAAATATGGTGTTTACCTCAGGGGTGCCGGACCAGATGTCTCTCATGTGGTCACAGATGGCCTTGGCTGCAGACATGGCGCTGGACAGCTTCCTGGCCTTGATGACGGCAGCGCCTCTCTGCTGCACTGTCTGCAAAACAGGAACATGGACCATCACATGAAACAGTGGCAGTCAATGAGCAGAATAACTGAGCCAGGATAGTGTTATTAAAGGTGGGGTAGGTAAGTTTGAGAAACCGGCTCGAGATACACTTTGTTATATTCCATGGAATGCTCTTAACATCCCGATAGCGATGAATATCTGAAGTGCTTTGACAAAAAATCTATAAAAAAAAAAAAAGTCATCTGTGGAAGCCGTAGTGCTGTAAAAAGCACGACCAATCATTTTAGCCGGGCCGACTAAAGTAACTGGATGGCCTACCTGCCTGTGCACAAACTTATCTCGTGCCCTCATTGGTCATGTGCGCTTCGTGTGTGTTGGAGGAGGGGCTCTGTAAGGAAGTGGCAGATTTTTTCCGGTTGTGTATTTTCAAATTCTAGCGCACTCGAGCTGGTTTCTCCAAAATTACCTACCCCACCTTTAAGCTGTGCGTCTAGTTTTGTTTTGAATCTTCAAGGTTTTGAGATAATGTCTGCAAATCCTCTGGAGGTTTAAGATGTAAAATACATATTTGAAAGATGAAATAACTTTTATTCTGAAACAATTACTTATGTCACTTTCAGTCCCAATACCAGCTTTACAAATTACATAAAAATACATTTGATGTAGTATGTTCTGTGTTTTTGTCCTGTGACATTTGTTTGACAGGCCAGGCTAAACGTGTGATTTTCATATACAGGGTTCTTACACCTTTTCCAAAGTCAAATTCAAGCACTTTTCAAGGTGCATTTCCAAGCATCTTACAGCTGTTGTAAATTACATATTTATATACACATACTCAAATGATTATTTCCCTACCTCACATTAAATCAGATGTTCTTTATGCTATAAACAACCAAATGTGTATTTCATGATAGCATTCTACATGAGGATGAAAAATTAAAGAAAAGAAAACCAAGTTTAATATTTCAAAATGAGTGACCCATCTGTACGTAGACTGGGCATCCCATATAACCAGGCTGAGCCGATATAAAACAATCAGCCAAATAACTTTTCAATACATTGATTACTATTTTTGAGGTACTTTTAGGTTGGCAGTAAACATAAGTCAGAGGTTAATGGTGTACTTTTATTCCACTACATCTATTTAATACCTTTACTTACTTTACAGATGTGGATGAATGATGTGAAATCTAATCAAGTGTTAAATCAGACTTTAGTTTCACCTGGAGTAAATCCACAAGCTACCCTGCAGTATACAAAGTCATTCAAACTAGCTGCACCTTCACCAGCTTTGAGAACACTTTAAAGATCAATCATTATAAAACATATCATAGATATTATTCTGAAATGGACCAATCTGCACAATGACTACTTTTACTGTCTTTCACTATATTTTGATGAGAATACTTTAGGAACATTTTGAATGCAGTACTTTTACTGTAACAGAGTATTCCTACACTCTGGTACTTCTACTTTTACTCAAGTACAAGATCTGAGTACTTATTCCACCTCTGGTAGCTTATTAGCCTGAATTGTAGCCACAAAATCACGCAGAGCTGCATAAAAATAGACTCACAAAGGTAACAAGTGGAACATAATATTTACAAATGTGTACAATGATTTGTAGGTAATGCTGACTACTCAAGACACCTGACTTATACATCTTCAAAGGAAGACTGTGTTCATTCTACAATTACATTACAAAATGTAGTTTTACTTGTATAATACTTCAATTTTATATAAAAGACAGTTTGTTTTCATCCGTTTTCAAATAAACAAAGTATTGGCTTTCAGAATATTAAACTTGTTTCGGCAAATTCAGATGATAAATACAATTTTGAAGCTTCGGCATAATTACAAGCAGAGAACGGACTAATGTAACGTCACAGCAAGCATAACAACAGCCGGTGTTTCTTGTAGTGTTTCCCCGGTACACAAACGCAAAAATACACAAACACACTCGCGAGCTTCCCCCAGGCCAGTAATACAAAGGAAAATGTGTCTTCGGGTCAATGTGACTGATTTCGATAGATCAAGTCACATTTGGTTTAGGCACGAAACATACTACCAGTAGAAATACATTGCTTTCAAAATCGCTCTGTGTCGAATCAATAGATTATATTTCGTGACTATAACACGAAATGCCGCGAGTGCTTCATCCTCTGAACACCACACGATGGCGACTGTAACGCACATAACATAGGTACGCTCCTCTGAAATGATTGTCCCCTGCAATTATTATTATCCCTCATCGAGTTCGCTATTCAGCTCGCTAACGTTAGCTTAAACAAACGCAATGTTAGCCTAATCTAAAATGCTCTACTTCAGCGTACCTTTCATGTGGCTCGTCAGCGCAGACTCTCGCATCGTTATTTTTGCAAACTTTGCAGGACGCTACTCGTGGGCTTGACCCTCGTCTTAGCCATGGCTTGTATTTGTCTTCTGCTAGCTAACGCTCGTTCAAACTGCAACCTCCTGGCACACAGTCATCTATCACTCTCATCAGAATGCCCAGGTCACACGTAACAACTGTTTTATGTAGAAGCGAAGCAATTATTTTCTTTTAATCTAAAAAGCGAACTATTCAGTCAGACAGCAATTTATTGTAAAAGTAAAGCATTTACATTTTCAAGCACTTTCTCAATTTCAAGCACCATTCCCAAAATGCAAGCACTTTCCCAACCTTGAAAACACCACGTCAAATTTCAAGCATTTTCAAGGATTTCAAGCACCCGTACGAACCCTGCATATACTTTAGCAGACCTGCAGAGTATTGGTTTCTCATATTCTGCATTTGAAGCATCAGTCACAGGAACCATGTAGAAATATATCTCAGTCCAATAGTTTCAACTCACAGCGATGAATTCTCCTTTGAGCCAGGCGTCATCCTTGACGGCCTCAAAGCAGGCGAGCTCGCTGCCAGACATGTTGACCAGGCAGTGGTGCACGTCGGGGTACTGGGTGGACGAGTGGTTGCCCCAGATGATCACATTCTTCACATTGGTTGCAGGGACGCCACAGCGCATCGCCACCTGCAGGACAGGAGAACAAAGTCAGGTTAAAGTCTGGGAATGTAATATGTGAAGACAAGTTTGGAAGTACAAATGTGACTCTAAAGCAGGGGTCACCAACCGTTTTTAGGATGAGGGCTACTTTCAAAAAATAAAACAAGTCGGGGGCTACTTTTACGCCTCTTTTTTGCAGTGTATATATTTAGCACATTTTAACATTATTATATGCTGACCTTTAACCTTTGTGTGCTGTTTGGGTCTGTGGGACCCGTTTTCAGTGTTTACTAAAAGAAAATGTTTTGCAATTTAATTAATTTAACCTGCTTTATTTGGGGGGGAAGCTCACCTCCTCTAGGGGGGTCCGGGGCATGCATGGAAGATTTTTTTTTTTAAATGTTGAAGTGAAATGCATCAATCTGGAGCACTTTGAGCACACCATGCATTTATGGAAACCGCTCTCAACACTCAGATGAAAGGGAGCTGTATACTTTTCAATACTCCAATCATCTTTAGAATATGATCACAACCAATAACAAATCATTTAAACCTGACACATTGCTTTTCTTCCCGACTGCAACGCTGGTTCCACAAATCAAGCAAGAACGTGATTGGTCGATATTCATTGTGGGGGTGGGGGGGAGGGGTGTTAGATAGATATAGAGTTGTAGTAAGTAGATAGAGTTCACTATGATTTAGGTTTCGTTTATGCATGGGGTAGATTCTTTTAATTACATTTCCTTTTTTGTTTTGTGTATTTTATACATTTTGGATTTGCTTGGAGAGCTATTTTTAGAACATGCTCGGCGGGCGAGTCACCTTGCCCCTGCGGGCGAGTCACCTTGCCCCTGCGGGCGACTAAGTGCCCGCGGGCACCGCGTTGGCTACCCCTGCTCTAAAGGATGGTACCTGAGAGCGGGCCCTGTTGTGGTCCAGACGGGTGAGGCAGGAGAAGTTCTCTTTGGGGATGGAGGGAGCAGACTTGGCTGCAATCAGACAGTTGGTGTTGGCTGGATTTCCTACAACCAGCACCTAAAAACACAAAAAGAAAACTTAAAAAGAAAACCTTCGGGACTCATCCTTTCTAACTTAATGTAACCTCATTATTGTAACAGATTAATAACGGCTCACTTATAGTCCTGTCATTTTAAATCTGTAAATCTGTGTTTGTTGTTATTTTAGGATAATTTATGAATTCTAATCTGTATGTAAAAAGGTCTTTGTGTACCTTAAAAAGTAAAATAAAATGTATTACTATTCATATTTGTTCCTTTGGATAGAGTAACTTGATTTAAAAGCTGCCGTAGGATCAAAATGTTATTCTTACACATCCCCTTAACAAGCAAACTTGTAATAGGCTTTTTATGATAGAACAAATATTTTACACAGCAACAAGAGGGCTCTGAAAAATGGCGATCATCCAAAGAATGCAATACAAGTAATTTAGCCATAAGCAGAATAGTTTAATCTCCAGTTAAAAAAAAAGGAGAGGCCGTGTCGTTAAATGTGCGTGTCAGTGCAGGTCTAAATTGCCTCTCAGTACCTTGACAGTCTTCTTGGCATACTTCTCCAGGGCGGATCCCTGGCTCTTGAAGATGGCCACGTTGGCCTTGAGCAGGTCCTTCCTCTCCATGCCTTCCCTGCGGGGCATCGAGCCAACCAAGATAGCGGCGTCCAGGTCCTTGAAGCCCACCTCCTCCTTATCAGTGGGGACAATCTCTGTGGAGAAAGAAAGGGAAAACATTACTGGTTGAAGGTTTATAATCATTAATTCACACCGTTTACTCCTTGATGTGACGACCCATCCACACCACGTGGGGTGCCGTCTGGTTGTGTGTGTGCTTTGTGTGTGATTGCAGGTTCCAGCTGCAGCTGTCTGATGAGTATGGGGGTTATTCCCTATCTTTATTCAAGAATGTGGCATTTAAATTTGAGAGCATACTTTATGTATTTATTTCACTCAAACCCTGTCCACGCACTCAAATAGTGCTTGCACTTAGATTTGCTCTGCTTCTGCTCAAACTGTACACTTGCACTCAGATATATTGCTGTTTACAGATTTGTTTCTGCTCTCAGATTTATTCTGTGCGCGCTCGAAACTTTTGTGCAACAATCCTGTCAAAATCCCTCAACCAATAGGAGGCCAGGTGTCCTTGCGTTCGCTTTATTTATTACAGCGTCCCGTAAGGGCGGTTACTCTTTGGTTTATAAACTCCCGCCCTCCACGGCTTTATAACGTACTGCACTTGTTTGATTTATCTATTTGAGTGCGAGGACAGGGTTTGAGTGAAATAAATCAATAAAGTATGCTCTCAAATTTAAATACCACACTCTTGAATAAGATAGGGAATAACCCCCATAGATGAGGCACACCCATAGACTGTATATATAAAGGGCACACCTGGTGAAACAGGATATAGGAGGAGCCCAGCCGGTTACGTGGTCTCACTCCTTTGGGCACTCTCTCTGCGCCAGCTTCAGGGACTTGTTGCTGGTTTCCATTTAGTGTCGTGTTTAAACTATATATTCTTACCTCTCGTCTCGCCTCCCTGTTTTATGTTACAGCCCATGAGCCGGGTTGTAACACTTGACAAAAAGTAACTTTACGATAAAACTTGAAGCACAAGGTTTTACAGTTTTGTCAATGATTTTACGAACTTTATCTGTCAAGGTTTTGAGGTAATGTCTGCAACGTTTCTGAGATGTAAAGAAAATCACATCCGTTTCTTGGCGTGCTTCCCTAAGGCAGATCCCAGGAGTTTCAACTTTCTTCTAAACTGACATTTATTTTTGTTCTTCAGTATTTTTGTATTCCAGCTGAAAATTACACCGGTATTGACTATCTCTAAAGCAAAAATACATTGTTGGGCCCATTTGTAGCTCATATTAGTGCCATTTCTAGGCCAGGTCTCACTGTTAAACAGAAACAGGTTCTCAGTTGTATTGAATTAATGTTTGCATCAGGTATTCCAAATAATTATCCACTCCCTTAAACAATTATACCAGAGGAAACAAAGTTAACAGCCAAAGTCTTATCAGTCCACATGTCTGACAATTCATAACTGGGACATTTCTCATCCAAAACCGTTTGCACCCTTTCTAAATGACACACATTTGGTCTGTATCCCATGTGTGAGCAGTATTGTACGGCTGGGCCCATCTCAGTGCATGAAGCGTTGTCTTTGCAGCACAGTTGGTTAATACAGGGGCCTCTCACATCCCATGTCCAAACAAAGCAAAGGACGGCACCAATTCAAAGGAAAAATTCCAGGTCACAATGGAGATGGCACATAATGGCGCCTCACGACTGATGTCATGATGGCGGTTACACGGATGACACCAAAAGTCCCAATAAAAACCAGTGCCTATAGTTATCAAGTGTCTTTGAGAAGGAAATAAGTCCGAAATGTATTAGCATCCTTACAGTGACAAATATTTGAGAAAAATTTAAAAACTCCATAGTATTCAAATGTATCCATCTCCAATAGTTAGGAGAGCTGCATAGCAAGTGGTGAATAATATTCCGAGAGGTGTAGTAACATAGAAAAAGAGATTTCGTTTGCACCTCAATGTTTTGTTCCGGATTCAGCAACTATGAAAACATTTGTCCGTCCTATGCTGTTTATATGTAATCATTTAATTTAAAATGTATGCATGTATAATCCTTGATGGGATGGACAAATAGCCTCGGTGTGATCAGATGCTCAGCTACCACTGGATATCATAAGCGGACAATCATCAGTGCCTTAGCATACCTTATTATTTTTAGAAGACAGCATATGGTTACAATTCATAGGCTTTAACATATAAATAGTATAGTAAGAAAAGGATGGAAATAGGAGGTAAAGTAACCAACACTCTTTAAAAGAGTGATGTTAAACAGCGAGTGAGTGAGTTTGGGAAGAACAGACCGGAATCCTTTGACACAAAGAGAGTCCTTGGTGGCAATTATCAAAACATTACAGCAAACATGCATCACCTTCTCTTGGGACAACCAGGCAGAAGTTGTATTCATTCAAAAGTGTAGACAACTTAAAAATCAAAACAAAAAAACTGTCCACCGCATCTTTACCCCAGAATCTCCTCGTAACAACAATTGCTCCAATGACAGGATGTTAAGGGCAACAGTGATATGTAATTCAAGTATTTCAATAACGTAGTATGATGGTATTAATAGTGTTTAGTTGTTACCTCTCAGAAGTGGGAGGGCACAGTCCTGCAGCTCCATGACGACACCCTCCAGGACTGGCAACATGGGTGTAATGTCCAAAAGGAGCAAGATGACTGGCTGACAGAAGAAAGAGGGAAGGAAGTAGGATGAATGGTTTGAAATGAATAAAAACATGCTGGAATTTGTTTTTAATGTACTTGAAATCTAAATTCCCATGTATAATGACAGGCCAGTGGGGAATTAGTTGTTTCTGGAACAGTGTGGAGGCTTTAAGCCATTTGGATCACTGACGATTGAATGCGCCAAATGGATCAAGTTATTTTTAAGTTGGCCTAAGAGCCTCGTACAAGATCTATTTCATTGACTTCAAAGTCAACCCTGGCTCATCAAAGGGCGCTTAAACTCGTGAGTGCAATCTGATCACTTCTCAGTGGGGAAAAATCTGTTCAATGTCAACCCTAGATTTGATCTGTAAACATTTGTGATATGTACAGCTGTTTTGCCTGGGGCTCTCTGTGCCCTGTGTGTCTCTTGTGATACTGACCTTACACTCCCTAATGAGATAAGGGAATTGAGAGCATGACAAAGCCCTTCCTTACCTGATCTTTGCCAAAGACATCTCCCTTGGCAATGCTGAACAGCAGGGAATAGGCAATCTGCCCAGCAGCGCCGGTCACCAGAACTCTAATAGGCTCAGACTGCAAGGCAAAAGGTAAAACAAACAGTGCTGTTAGTAATATTAGCATTGATTTCACAGCGGGGCATGACAGTGACCCTTTAATTGTCCAGTGCACGTGGATGCCTGACTGGGTGTCTATTCTTGTCAACAGGATTTACTAAAGCAGGGGGGGTCACTTTAAAAATAGACTGTGCTTCTCATACAGGTCTCCATGTTGCATATCAAATGCAGGACAAGCTTTTTCAAGTTCAACGCCATCTTTGTCATTCAATCTCCTGAAAATGAGTAAAGTAGCTACACAAGTGACAAAAGGATACATCAAATGTAATACACTCCAACGGTTAGGTTGCGTCATGCTGTCAGCCAAGAATGCAAGAATAGTTCAAATCAACTTTGAATAACTTTGCACACGTTTGTGAAATTCTCATCGTTACAATCGGAATAACTGTGATTTAATCCGCGTTAGACATGCAATACCAAATACCTAATAAACCGATATATTCGCTAGCTGTACTCACCATGTTCACACGGTAGGCTGAACTGCTCTCACTCCCACTTATTGCTCAACCAGCAGGTCACTCCTATTTAAGTCCTGAGAGCATCACCACACTTGCAACCGTCTGACGGCAGATTTTACATCCGGGTAATTGTAGTTTTGAATTCTAGGTAATGTAGTTCTTTGTCAAAAATGAAGAAGTTATCCCGTAAAAGAAAAGGACGCTATCGGTCATATTTGAACAACTTATGCTATACAACCAGGCTTTCATATGTAATGTCTGTTTATTGAGCTAACTAGTTGCGTTTCAGGGTCGCTAATGAGCTAGCTGGTTAGCATAGCCCTAAAAGTACTGCTTTTTCGTTGCTTAGCGACCAGTTCGACCTGTCTCAGGAGTACAGTTTGTTTATACTTTAGCTTAGCCACTCGTTAGCAAGAAAGACCAACATGTGGACCGAAAAGAGGCATCAACATAAGTTATCGATATGAAACGTAACAATAACTGGTTGACGTTTCAGTGAATAGCAGGTTACGTTTGGATAAAGCTAGCTTACAAACAGCTACTTCACGTGTTGTCTTAATCAACCAAACATGGCTTACTATTTATGTTTGCTGTGAAAGCATGGATGTATGTGTGAAAGGCATGATTTAGGTGTTATTAGTTTGATATCTACTGAAGCTGAGCAGCCAAGGGGAGAGCACACACTCCTTTGCTGTCTTCGTCACTGCAGTATTTGAGGTAAGTTAATGATAGCTAACTAACCTTTCTCATCTCTTTCTTCCTCTCTCAGTCTGAGTCTCAATCTTCATCCCTCTTCACTATTGTCAATGCTGTTTATCAGTGGTATTGTATTGAAGTACATTTACTTAAGTGCTGTATGATTTTGGGGTACTTTGGGGAATTTAAGACACCTTTTACTTTTGACAAAACTAGTTACTTTACAGATTCAGATTATATATTAGATTCTAAGGTTATTACAAGTAGCTCTACATTTACCAGTTGCAGTGAACACAATGCATCAAAAATAACAATGCAGTAATTGAATATACATGATTCTGAATTAACTTTTACTTTTGGTACTTTAAGTGTATTTTAATGCCAATTATTTAGTACCTTTAACTTAATAAGATGTCATGCAGGATGTTTACTTTAACAGAGTATTTTACACTGTTGTAGTTTTATTTTAGAACATGTAACAGATAACAAGAAAACAAAACAAGAACAATTAGTTGCCAGCAAACATA
The DNA here is from genome assembly GCA_902827135.1 of Harpagifer antarcticus. Taxonomy (NCBI): domain Eukaryota; kingdom Metazoa; phylum Chordata; class Actinopteri; order Perciformes; family Harpagiferidae; genus Harpagifer; species Harpagifer antarcticus. Next base: position 667,107 of record CADEHL010001155.1, on the reverse strand, counting down.
TAAAGAGAATTCTTAATAAACAAACTACAAGGCTGACAAAGAGTAGGAAGATTTATATGGCAGAATATAGCCTAACTATGTACCTTAGTGTTTATCGAATATAGATACAATATCAGAACACTACTGCTCATCCTTGGTTCTTCAGCAGCAAGAGATGCGTACATGTTTCTTTCTACTATGCTGTTTTGAGTTGAGAGGACCCCTATAGAGGCCCAGTGTTAGGTGAGGCTGGTGATCAATATTTCATGGCCTCATTACAGGCTCATTACCTGACTCCAACAAAAAGCAGAGGAGATGGTGTTACACTGAGCTGGTGTCAGACTGTGGTCTCATGTGGGCTATAGCTTGGCTGGCTCTCTGCAGTGTTATGATGCAACCTAATTATGGTTAAAACCGATGAAGTGTTTGTGGCAAGGTTCTACTGCTTGAAATATTCACTGATCTATTATTCATCCATGTACAGTCGATCTATCATTCTTTCATCCTGATGACACAAAATGATCTCAAGCCACCACTTATTCTCCATCCAAAGCCCAAAACTGGCCCTAATGTTAAGGTGTCCACCTGCCAGTGCCAGGGGCTGACACAGACCCTTCCCTCCTCAAAAGGCTGTGTGTAAGAGCCGCCTGATTCAGAGACGTTTGAAGCAGCTGCCACAGCCTGGCAGGGTTCCTCTCAGCTCACATTTACCCCTCTGTGTGGCAGCTTGTCTGTCAGGGGTGTCAGTATTGGACAAACAGGTGCTCAAAGCTGTCTGTTGGCTGCATGGCATACTGCTGGAGGATCATACTCTGGCTGTATTACAGTTATTGGAGGGCCTTCAAATATGCCTTGCTCTACTTTTGATAGTATAGTCTTTTGTTCAACTCCTTTATTAACGGGGTATAATTACTGTCAGTTAGCTAACTGGTATGATATCTAAGGAACATGAATGAGCTGTTTTGATTGTACGTGGTGCCTTTTCTTCACACTATGAAGTTACACGATCAAGGTTGCCATGCAAAATTATGGATTAAAAGGGTTTTCTAGGCCTGAAAAGTAGTTTTTTCTACTAATCAACATTACAACTACATTGCATTACTATAACGACTTGTGACAGTTCTGACTTTTCATAAACTCGCATTTGAAAGAGTCTGTTGTTGCTGTAACTGTAATTTACAAGTGAGTCTCCAATGTTTATTTTCCTCTCTGGCAGTCTCCCTATCAGGTTGACATGAGGGGATTAGGGCAGGCTTCATCTTTGTAAAAAGGAAATCAGAATGAAACTAAAAACAGCAGCGGCACACATGATAATATCTAGTGCTAGTGTGCCACGCCGGCCTGATCCTCTGTGTGTGTGCTGTGAAAACAATCGGCATTGTGGGTATTTTGTCCCGCACACCAGGCCAAATTGGAGCCCCGCAGAAGCGAGGGGAGTGGGCTCACGTGCACAAATCCTGAACTGCATACACGTAGTAACACCTATACATGTGCACACATACACTTTACTGTCACGCTTAAAGGTGTACATTCTCGATAAGTTCATGACACGTCTCTTTCTCTGTACGGTGTCTGTCTCCTCTGCTGACCGTCCTTTGTCCACTCCATCTCCTCTTTGTTCCCGTTGTCATTTCACCTCCCTCACCTCCACCCTTTTCTGTCCTCTCCTACTTTATCTCCTCCTATTCTGCTCCTGCACTTGTCCCTGCAGAGTGCACCTGAGTGACCCTGTTACGTTGGTGTCTGGGAGGCAGATAGCCAGCACACCCACCGGCCTCCACATCACCCTCTTATCTGCCGTGCTAGACCAAATAGCTCTCACAGTGTACAGGCAGACATGGAGAGATAGCAGGTGCCATTCACACGAGTACATCCACATGAGATACATAAACAACACGTAAACACAATTACACCATCATCACTGCCATCTCCCATCATATTCAACGTTTGCATCCCTGTGCCATCACCTTGTTTACTTTATGACATATCTGTGTCTAAGCGTTGTCATATTTCTGTCTTAGATAAGTTGAGCTTTAGATCATAGCAGCAGATTAATTGTACTCGTCCCTTACATTGTCATGCAGACTGCAGCTCTGTTTAAAATGAGCCAACGTGACCTGGTCCTGTCCGTGTCTCATATGTGCAGTGACCGTGATTTCCCACTAGGTGTCAGTGTATGGCTGTGGTTGGTGATTCTTGGATGTCTCTTATCATAGCCTATATGTGGTGAAGACTCTCTGAAAACACTTGTTGCTGCAGCAGCCGTCTTGCCTTTAAGAACCGAGCGTATTACTGAAGAGTCAAATTACCAGTTATAATTATCATTCTGACATTTGGTATGTGTGCAAGCGAGTAACTTCACACCCTTTTGCTGTTTTCCAACAAAAAAAGGTGCATGAGTTGGCTTGTGTTTTTCACGGCTAAACCACACATTGTCCTAAAACCTGAAGTGCCTTTACCTCAGATATGGGAACAGTTTAAATATGTATGATTGCATGCTCACACTTGTGTGGTGTAGCAACCTAAGCAAGCAGTGAAAAATGCTTCTTTGCTTTTTTGTAAACCAATGTTACAAAGTGCTTGAGGAGCAGGGAAAAGGAAAAAAGAATTCACTGCAGAAAAAATGTGTCCCTCTGAAAGTTCATTTATTAATGCAGCTTTCGTTTTAATGTGTCCTTTCAGCTTTTGTGGTAAGAAAAGCGTGATCTATCTGAAACGGTCATGTCATGTGGAAATGAATTGCATACCTACTTTAAGTGGGAACATGTTTCCTACATTGTCAAATGTTGTGAGCTGGTTCTTTGTTTAATTCCTGTATCACCAAAGTTGCACAAAATCATTTTTTAATAACTCGATGGCTTACAAAATATATTTTCCAGTCCTATTCCTTTTTTTACAATCAACGCAGGACATTTTCTGTCTCTGAGCTGAGATATCTTGAATTGCTTGCTTCCAGAAATAGCCTGCAGATCCATTTGAGCTGTTGTTATTGTGCTGCTCTGGCACTTTTCGGACGCGGCCTGGAGGCGTAGACTGTTTCCAATCTGCCTTGATGTACCTACTACCTCTGTGAGTTTCTCTCTCGCTGATTGTCTGTGATTGAAACCTGAGAAGGACTTTGTTTCGAGCCAAGTATTGGCTTGCTTCAGGGGGAAAAAGACAACCAAGCCCTCAATCAGAGAGAACACAGACCTCTGCAAACACACCAACTAACTTCCTGGCACTGATGCAGAACTATTCAATTAAATCTCATACTATACACACAGCGAGAAGTGTTTTCTCCTGTGAGTGAGCCTCAACCACACTCTTCCACTCTCTCTGTTTGCATAGGGAAATGGTCCGTGAAATGGCTTTGATGGAATCAAACTACATATTAAGACAAATACATACTTCACAGCAGTTGATGGACTGATTGATAGAGCTGTGTCTTCATTTGCTCTCTGAGTTACCACCCAGAAGATCTTTATCAGAGACAGTATGATGAAGGATTAAGGCTTGGCTTGTTTCAGACAGGAGAAGATGTGTTAACTTGTCTTGTTGTGATCTTTAATAGTTCTTGGTGTGAGTTTCTCAGGTTCTTAATATGCAAATATTGTTTTGCGTAAGTTTGTGTGCTTCGACAGTATCTTCCACAAGGGGGCACCAAACTGCCACATGTTCTGCATCTCTCCTCCCTCTCCATCCCCTCTGCTGTAGACATCAACAAACACACTTTTTTTAAAAACTCACTGAAGGATGACCGACAATGCGGCAGCAACAGTGTCCTGGATCCACAGCCAGGGTGGAAGGTGGTGCACGTTTTGATCAATGCAACTGTTGTTTTAGCATAACAAGGCAGGCTGACAAACCCCCCTGACCCACACCAACCTCAACACCTTTCATTAACCTCAAAACCCAAATCCATCCAACTGGACCAGTCACAGCAACTTGCTGCCGATGCTGGCGGTCACACGCCTCTGCACAGCAGCATAATGGGCTGCCGCACAATTGGGGGGGTGCACGTAACCAACCAAAAATCACCGTCCTTCCAAGAGGCCGGCCGCCTGCAAGTTACCAGCAGCACCGCTCGTCCTTGTTTGTCTGCACTCACTAAAAGGAAAGAATGTTTTCCCCCACAACATGGCTGTGTGGGGATTAAGGGCCCTTTCTGAGTGGCCCCGGGTCGTGCGGCAGATGTTAGCCAGGATAGCGCTGGTTGCCGTGCCGACAGTGAGCCGGCGGGATCGGCCCGCCCAGACGACGTTAAGCTTATGTACATGTGCACGGGAGAGGGTGAGGGGCCCGTCACACATTGGTGGGAAATTTGTCACAGCGGTCACACACTAAACTCATCTACACCGTCTCTGATCGTCATCACACAGAAAGAGCTTCTCGCGGCTGATGGTGGTTTTTATTTATATATGTGACATCAAGGCAGTTAGCAAGTGAGAGTTGTTTAGGCCTACTAGTATCTGATTGGTGGTTGGACGTATTCATTAATAAATGGACTGCATTAGCACTTTCCCAGTCTTTGACAAGTCAGCATTCACACATGTTCATGCAGAGGTAGAGGCTGCCACATTGCTCAGGGAAACTAACATTCACACACCAACAGTCATGTCATTGGAAGCAATTTGGGGTTAATTATCTTGCCCAAGGACACATAGACTGACCTTCTGATTGGAGGATGATCATGTGTTATGTCCAAATTATTTGTATTCATTGCTCACTCAGACCACTTTAGGTATATACTTTAAAAACATAAACTTGTCTTGTCTGATCACCTTTAGTGCAGTCTGTAAGGTGTGAATTTAACAATGGCAACACGTGGGCTTTTAAACAGGCAGTTGCACTTCATCGTCAATCACTTCCCTCTCCCAGATGATTTTTTTAATAGGAAATGTTGTTTTAACTGCTAAGCTCTCAAGTGCTTGTCACACAGAGCCTCTAATGAAGATTACTTACTGTACAGATGGCTTTATGGGTGATTAAGTCTTTGGGGATGATGCCGCTGTGTTAAAAGTATTGATTCAACTTGGCAGCATTGCAAGAAACAAGAGTAAGAAATCTGATCACAGCAGCTAGACACTAAGGTATTCTAGTATTCTCCCTTTGACTAATGAAGTATGATTGATAGGTTGTACATTGATGGGTGAGAGAGCATTGAATACAAGAAACTAAGGAGAATGTGTTGGCTAAAATACATTTCTAAGTTATTTATATTGTGTTTTTTTTTTTTTTTTTCACCATTTGCCTAAATTGTAGGTGCAGGGTTAGGTTGTATGGTCGTTTGATGTGAAAGACGAGTCGGTTCTCTTGACGTCAGACAGGTCTATCTGCAGGGTGAATGTGTTTAACACGGGGGCCCAGTGCAGGCCCCTGTGGTACTTGTAACCGTCAGGCTCAATAGAAAGAGGATACAGCGTCTGACAAGACATGACTTGACCCAGCGGTAGAGGCAGAGCCCTACTATAGTCCTGAATAAACAGCAGAAATCAGCGTTGGAGAATTCCCCCTTTGTGTGTGTGTGTGTGTGTGTGTGTGTGTGGTGTGTGTGTGTGTGTGTGTGTGTGTGTGTGTGTGTTGTGTGTGTGTGTGTGTGTGTGTGTGTGTGTGTGTGTGTGTGTGTGTGTGTGTGTGTGTGTGTGTGTGTGTGTGTGTGTGTGTGTGTGTGTGTGTGTGTGTGTGTGTGTGTGTGTGTGTGTGTGTGTGTGTGTGTGTGTGTGTGTGTGTGTGTGTGTGTGTGTGTGTGTGTGTGTGTGTGTGTGTGTGTGTCTCTCTGTCTGAGGGTGTGTCTGAGGGAGATCTGTGTGTCTGACAAAGTGAAGGTAACAAGGAACTTCTTCGGGGCAAACGTCTAAGTATGTGGACACACCAGTTCCACAATGACTGTACTCTCAAAGGAAGAATATTGGGCAGGGCTGCTTTCATGCACAACTGTGTGTTTGGGCTTTCTAACAGATGGAGAATAGCCAGATGTGTATTTGTATGTGTGTGTACTGTACAAGCATGCAAATGTGCGTATTTGGTGCTTCAGTTCAGCTGGTTTTGAACCTCAGAAGCAGCTTGACTAACCCCGTACTGCAGGCGAACAATAACAATAATTCACTATGATTTGAAAACACTTTACTTCAATCTCTGTCTTGATAGTAAAGAGCACTTAACACTTAAAGGCAATCATCCTTGTCTTGTGTGTACAGCATGTGTTCTGTTATTGCAATTGGTTTAACGGTAGTAGGGACGTGAGCACAATTAGGAACACTGAATACTTTCATGCCTGTGCTGTGACTGTGGAAACTGTGTTATCAAAACATTACATGTAGGTTAGCATGAGGTTAATACACTAGTAACATGTCTATGCAGAGACAATGTACCAATCAGGATTATCTGGATAATCCTCATCTACCTTTCACTGAACAGTTTTGATGAAACTAATTTATTCGGTTGAAATAGTTCTTGAGAAATATGTTCACTCTGTGTTTTACTGGCAATCCAGTTCATGTGTTAAATCCCAAATCTCTTTTTCCAACATTGCTACTTATGTTTCTGTAGTTGGTTTACAGTAATTGCACATACTATTCAAACCACTAAACATGTCTACTCATGTTACCAACAACATATGGATTGATAAATCGGTAATGGGATGAAGTTAAGGCTTTATCCAGAGAGAATTAGGGTTATCGATTTGTTCTGAAATGAGTTGACCGACAGAAGATAAATGTTATTTGTTGTAAAATATCTAACATTTGCAACTTCTCAAATTAAATGGTTTGCTTTTTTAATGCCTTGAGAATTTTTGACTATACAAAAAAATGTGTCCTGCACATTTTAAGTGATTGTTAGCCACTGTCATAAACATATTTTAAATCACCATTAACTCTAATGCAGTCCCCCAAAGAAGAACATTGTACGTTTGACAACCCAACTTCCTAACTAAAGGTCATATTACCCTCATGAAGTGTGATAGACAACTGCCAATCTGAGAGTAGACTCCGGAAAGGATCTTATTTGAACTTATTGACTTGAGCGTACTGTAGCGGAGGGAGATATGACACTGGTGTCCATCTCTGAGGTCACAGCAGAGGGAACAAACTTCTTCGTCTGAGCGCTCTGTGCCATGTCAACCTGTCAGAGAGGGGGGGGGGGGGGGGGGGGGGACACGCACTGCCTGCTGAGAGATGTCCAAGGTGTCATGGCCTCATCTGAGAGGTGACAGACAGCATGTGTGTGAGTGTGTGACGGGCAAATAAAACCCCTGAGAAGTCTAGGGACGTTCATCGTGACCTTTCGTTTAGCCAGGGTCCATCTCGCTCTGTGCATCTGACAGCAACTTTCAAAAGAACCTGACTTCCTGAGCCATTGACAGGTGTGTGTGGGTGTGTGTGTGTGTGTGTGAATTTTGTAAGTATTTATACACTACTGCAGGAATTGTTTACATGCTGCTGTTACAAAAAAACTTCCCAAGTTGGGATCAATAAAGTATATCTTATCTTATTAATCGTCTGACCTTGGGTATAGTCTGACGTTAGGTAGTAGAGATTCCTCTTTTACAGATAGATATTCAGGAGTGGAAAATAAAATGCATCAACAAGGTAGACACGTTAAAGAGCAGATGCTGCAACAGTTGGCATTAAAGTGTGTGCAGGTTTTAGTAGGAACAGTGTCAAGTGCACAATAAGCCTCTTACAAGCTGGAATTAAAAACTTCACAATATAGAAGTAGACAACAAGGTTATTCTAGGGTTGGATTAGCACTATGGAATTGGATCATGAAAAATAAGCTCAACACAATCACAGTTTACACCTCTTCAATTGAACCACTGAGTGGACTGAGTTCAATAATGATCAGGGGTCACTTACCCTTTTCTTGACTGTAAAACAATCCAGTTTTAACCGTAATATCCCCTGTCATGTGACCACAGTGGGATGTCCACTAAATGAACGTTTGAATTCTTCTTATGGCCAAATCTGTTTTAAATGTTACTGTGTATTTATTGACATGTCTAGTTTCTGGGCTATATATTCAGCGTCTATGTTTCGTGCATGTGTCTGTACACAATTCCTTCAGTGTATTTGTTTGTGTGTTTACCTTTTATACGTGCATTTGTGGTCAGGAGGTGAGGGTCGAACAACATGCCACCAAACGGCTTTAAAAGAAGAAAATCCAACAACATAAACAAAAACCACCGCGGTCAGTGTGACACGCGTCACCTTCGCTGTGACAGGGGACGACACCGGAGAGCCTGAGAGTCCCCGAGAATCCCTTTGAAGTCGGCCAGATATTGTGCCGCTGCTCTGGAAGTATTGTCTTTCCTGCCCTTGGCCGTTGCTTTAGTGAAACACTTGCCAGGATTAGGCCTATTAGCTGAACAGGGAAAGACAACCATCGCAGGTTTAGTGGAATCCGGTCTGAATGTGGGAATCTTGGATTGTTACTACATTTTGCAGGCATGATTAAACCTGAGTCCTGCCTGTCTTTTCCAACACGTTACCTGCCTAATCATGACCTGATTCCTCACTAAACGTCTCTGTTTCTCCGTCTTTCCCGGCCCCTCAGTCATTACTGCTGCTGTGTTTGCGTTTCTGCTCCAGGCGTTGGGTAAATAGTAAATACCTCTGCTGGAGTAGATTTTTCCCCCCCACCTTCCTCCCTCCATTACCTCCTCTAATGACGTTTACACATCTGCTTAGAAGAGCTTCCACTCATCTCTCCGTCACCCTGTGTCCGTCTTTCTCTCCCTCTCTTTGTCACACACTGAGACGGTAAGATTATTACATTCTCCATTATTCGGCTGCTGAATTGATATCCTACTTTCAATGAACTAGTACAAATCAGATTATGTTCACGCTCCCTCACTCGGTTAACACAACTATTTTCTCTCATTTAAATAAACATATTCACACATTTATGAAAGAAGACAGATGTGAAGAGATACTGTCATTTCAAAGACCTGCTTTATTGCAGCCACCATGCTTATCTCATGGATATGATCTTACTTTTAAGAAGTTAAATAAGCCCTTAGCTTAAAGAAATTAAGACCTTCACCAACAGGAAATTCATATTTAAATATTTGGACAATTGATTTACCATTTTATTCATTTTAGGCAGAACACGTTTTAAGAATTTGAGCAATTGATGCTTCAATGATAGTAAACTGAATCTTTTTTTTGTTATGAACTGTAGGATGGATACATAAGAAAGTTTAAAACGCCATATTGGCATTCAACCAACCATTTTCATGTGCAGCTTTTACTATTTTCTAACATTGAAATACATCACAATGAACACTTAAATTGAGAACATTTGAATCCAAATAGAAAATATTATTACATTTCTTCCCTATAGAGTTTTTCAGAATTCTTTCATGGACTGATCATTTTGTAAGTTTTTCAATTGAGGGTTTTTAAGTTTGCAGTTTTTAAGTGTTCATTATGAGGCAAAGGTCTCTTTTGGTCTATTTCTTCTGGACACGTGAACTTTTCAACTCCTCACCTGCACATGCCCTCCAAACCTAGATATTTGCATGCTCCAGTGCATGCACGCACGCACACGCACACGCGCACACACACACACACACACACACACACACACACACACACACACACACACACACACACACCATGTATACATCACTTCAAGCGACATTACATTGACTTACATGCATTTCCTGGAGACTTATCCTAACCTTAACTATAACCAACACATGCCTAACCCTAACCCTTACCCTAACCCTAAACCTAATCCTAAACCTAACCAAGTCTTCACCCTAAAATTAATGATTCCCCTCATGGGGACCTCCATTTTGTCCCCATAAGGGAGGTGAGTCCCCACACGTGACTGTGTAAACAGATTTAGGTCCCCACAAGTATAGTAATGCTAGGCCACACACACACACACACATACACACTTCCACATGCACTCATCACTCTCTAAAGAGACTTGCCCAACAGTCATGTCACTTGAGCTCCATTTTCCTGCTGATGGACATGAAAACAAACGCGCACACACACACACACACACACACACGCAAACAGAGTGACTGTACCTGTCACCTCTGTTGAATACCTCATTTTATTCCTCCTGTCAATCACCTCTATTCTTCTTTTGCCGACAGCTGAATAGGCTCCTGTGGGACTCTGTAAAGTGTCTATGTGTGTGTTAGTGGTTGCGTGTTGATGTAGGTGTGTGAAAGAAAGCCTGCTCCCTGGCGCCACTTTGCCCAGCCTCCACTGTCGTGCACCAAACTCCTTGTCTTGTAATGGGACAGTTGATAAGGTGTGTGTGTGTGTGTGTGTGGTGTGTGTGTGTGTGTGTGTGTGTGTGTGTGTGTGTGTGTGTGTGTGTGGTGTGTGTGTGTGTGTGTGTGTGTGTGTGTGTGTGTGGTGTGTGTGTGTGTGTGTGTGTGTGTGTGTGTGTGTGTGTGTGTGTGTGTGTGTGTGTGTGTGTGTGTGTGTGTGTGTGTGTGTGTGTGGTGGTGTGTGTGTGTGTGTGTGTGTGTGTGTGTGTGTGTGTGTGTGTGTGTGTGTGTGTGTGTGTGTGTGTGTGTGTGTGTGTGTGTGTGTTCGGTCTGTCCCCTCTTCTTCTCTTCTCAGCGGGTCGAGTTCAGTACCGCCTTAGGTCCTTGACAGAATCACTGGAGTAGAGTGACTGAGAGACAGACTGTGGGGAAGAGAGGACAAGTTGACAAGAACATGACTAAGCCCCACGAGTTAGGCGTAGACTTTACAATGTTTATTACCCCACAGTGCACCACAGAACAATGTGTGTATGGCCGGTTGACAGCTTTTTCCCCTTTTTGGTGAAATGATTGACCAATCAGAGCTCAGAAGGTCAGATTTAAAGGGAAACGTCATCTTCCTACAGTCATTTGTAAAAAGTAATCACTGAAAAAAGGTTGCAAGCGTATCATTTGTACAAATCCAAAATCCACATGTTCCTTGTTGTATTCGTATAGCCAGTGGATATAGAATAGTAAAGAAAAAGCTCATTTTTTGTTATACAGAGTTGTTTTTGTATCATGCTTTCTAAAGTGTCAATGAAAGACTCATCAACAGGAACTGATTAGAAATACTTCTAAAATTGCCTTTTTGTTATAATGTAAACAAATACAGGCTAACATCTGTAGTTTCCTTCAACTAGACCATGAGTATCCATCAAACACATTCGAGGCACATTATAATATTAAAGGAGAAAAGAAATACAGTGGGGCAAAAAAGTATTTAGTCAGCCACCAATTGTGCAAGTTCTCCCACTTAAAAAGATGAGAGAGGCCTGTAATTTTCATCCTAGGTACACTTCAACTATGAGAGACAAAATGAGAAAAAGAAATCCAGACAATCACATTGTCTGATTTTTAAAGAATTTATTTGCAAATTATGATGGAAAATAAGTATTTGGTCAATAACAAAAGTTCATCTCAATACTTTGTTATATACCTTTTGTTGGCAATGACAGAGGTCAAACGTTTTCTGTAAGTCTTCACAAGGTTTCTATGGGGTTGAGATCTGGAGACTGGCTAGGCTACTCCAGGACCTTGAAATGCTTCTTACGAAGCCACTCCTTCGTTGCCCGGGCGGTGTGTTTGGGATCATTGTCATGCTGAAAGACCCAGCCACGTTTCATCTTCAATGCCCTTGCTGATGGAAGGAGGTTGTCACTCAAAATCTCACGATACATGGCCCCATTCATTCTTTCCTTTACACGGATCAGTCGTCCTGGTCCCTTTGCAGAAAAACAGCCCCAAAGCATGATGTTTCCACCCCCATGTTTCACAGTAGGTATGGTGTTCTTTGGATGCAACTCAGCATTCTTTCTCCTCCAAACACGTCTCGTTGAGTTTTTACCAAAAAGTTCTATTTTGGTTTCACCTGACCATATGACATTCTCCCAATCCTCTTCTGGATAATCTAAATGCTCTCTAGCAAACTTCTGACCGGCCTGGACATGTACTGGCTTAAGCAGGGGGACACGTCTGGCACTGCAGGATTTGAGTCCCTGGCGGCGTAGTGTGTTACTGATGGTAGCCTTTGTTACTTTGGTCCCAGCTCTCTGCAGGTCATTGACTAGGTCCCCCCGTGTGGTTCTGGGATTTTTGCTCACCGTTCTTGTGATCATTTTGACCCCACGGGTGAGATCTTGCGTGGAGCCCCAGATCGAGGGAGATTATCAGTGGTCTTGTATGTCTTCCATTTTCTAATAATTGCTCCCACAGTTGATTTCTTCACACCAAGCTGCTTACCTATTGCAGATTCAGTCTTCCCATCCTGGTGCAGGTCTACAATTTTGTTTCTGGTGTCCTTTGACAGCTCTTTGGTCTTGGCCATAGTGGAGTTTGGAGTGTGACTGTTTGAGGTTGTGGACAGGTGTCTTTTATACTGATAACGAGTTCAAACAGGTGCCATTAATACAGTTAACAAGTGGAGGACAGAGGAGGCTCTTAAAGAAGAAGTTACAGGTCTGTGAGAGCCAGAAATCTTGTTTGTTTGTAGGTGACCAAATACTTATTTTACTGAGGAATTTACCAATTAATTCATTAAAAATCCTACAATGTGATTTCCTGGATTCTTTCCCCCCATCCTGTCTCTCATAGTTGAAGTGTACCTAGGATGAAAATTACAGGCCTCGCTCATCTTTTTAAGTGGGAGAACTTGCACAATTGGTGGCTGACTAAATACTTTTTTGCCCCACTGTATATGTTGCACTTTCCATATTTTGTGACAAGGTTTTTAAACTAATTGCACGAGTGAAGAACACTTGTTTGCAGTATGATCAGTATAAGGTTATTGTAATAAGTCTCTTCTCTTCAGACATGCCTTTAATCTGTCCTCTCATTGGTCACATCCCTCCTGTTATATCCATTAGACTCCTTTCAGGGATTTGACGCTTTGTTTTATCCGAGGTTTCCCTCCTCATTATCTCACTCCTTCTTCAGAGGCATGCTGTTTTCAGAGTTTGTCCACCTTTCTTTGCTCTGATATGACACTGGAAGCTGGAGGACTTCTCCCTCAAGGATACACTGAAGATAAGAGTGAGTGTGTGTGCACCGTTTCATATGTATGTAAATGTGCGCATGTGTACATTTCCTCAGGTATCACACGGTTCAAAGATAGGAGAGTTCTGTATGTGCCTCTCCATGCATACGTTTGTGACTGACTCACATATCAGAAGTTTTAAAGATTGGACTTCAGTGCCTGAGTGTGTTTACTGAATACCTGAGTGTATGTGTTTATGCAGTCAAACTGAGACTTGGCAGCAACTCCTCGGCACCTCAGATTAGAAAATATGTCACAATTACACACTCGCACTCTACCTATCTCTCTCTCTATATATAGATAATTTCTGGTTGCTTTGTATGTTCTCCATGTTTGCCAAGTTTCTCTCCGAGAGCCAAAACTAGACCAGGCAGTAGCTGAGAGAGTGTCTGCAAGAGATAAAGGGGTGGGGGAAAAAAAAATTGAAAATGTATTAGAGAGATGAGACAATAAAGAGTAGAGTAAAAACTGCAAGACAGAAAGCGAAAATCAGACATTCTGAAATAATGTCTCTTAAAAAAGACGAGACAAAGAATAAGGAGAGGAAAAATTGGTGGAAAGAGAGCGAAGGCTTGCAGTCGGGGTCAGGAAGCTTAATGCATTTCTAATAGGAGGAACTTCAGGAAAACATGGGGGACAAGAAAGAAGTGAGAAAAAGATAACAAGCACGGGACAAGAAGGTAGAGGGATGATAAGTGAAGGTATATGAGGCAGACAGAAAAGGAAAATGGAAGTGTTAAAACTGGACAACATCTACCCGCCATGAGGGTGTGTTTGAGATTGTGTAATTGATCTGTGTGTGTTTGTGTGTGGTGTGTGTTGTGTATGTGTGTTGGCGGGTTGGGGACAAGAGGCTGTGATGGCTTGTGTCAGTCACCCTATGGCAGGCTCTTTAACCCTGTAATTTTACCAACATCACTCTTTTCTCACTCTGAGGGACGACACCTACTTGCCACCAGGCTGACAGGTGGTATGTGTGTGTGGTGTGTGGTTGTTTGTAAAAAAAAAGGAGGTGCATACCTGTTGAGAAAGGATTCTTGGGGGGGAGGGAAGTCAAACTAATGTCTGTGAACCTGCCTCTTAATTTCAGCCTTCTCTATCTCTCTCGATTCTGCTCTCTCTATCTCTCATCTCTCTCTCATCTTCTCTCTCTCTCTTCTCTCTCTCTCTCATCTCTCTCTATCTATCTCTCTATCTCTCTATCTATCGTTTCAGTGGGAGCTCCAGAGTCTGCACTTGGTCGTTCAGACCCTCGGGTGATGGCCAAACTTGAACTCATTTATTAATGACCTCACATCTGTAGCAACGTAAGCTACATTACTGTAAGTACCCAACAGTTATCCACCAACCACTGGTTAATGATGCTTGAAATCTCTCTTTGGCACACAAGTGTGTATTTTGTTTTTTCTTATGATTTCTGACATCTGATTTTATTTGGTTCTGATAATGCTGTTTTCCAAAAAAGACTAATATAACGTCGGAGGAGACATGATTTCCGCCTCCCGTTTAATAGGTCAAATGTGTTGCAAACAGTGATGCTGGATGGATTCTGAAGGTGTTATTATACTATATATTGTAAAAAGGTCAGACACTTCATTCCTCCACCAGGGAGAGGATGTGGAAAGGTCATCAGTGAGATTCAAACTCAGAACTGTTTGCGCTGTAAATCCACCTTTACTGTAGCCGGTCCTGTTCTCTCCATGTTTACACTCAGAGCACACTATTCTGTTAGCCTTTATAACTGTCTGTTGAAGTTGTGGGTGTTGAGAGCTGCAGGGCTGCAAGCCAGATCTCAAAGAAAGACTTCTCTGTCACTCTGAAGGAACCAGTCCAACATTAATATTTACTATAAGTTCTGTCGCTGGCACACAAACAGGCACACACACAGGCACACACACCTATCCAAGCACACTCATACAAAGCGACTTGTTGTTTCTCTACACACAACACGCACACACACACACACACACACACACACACACACACACACACACACACACACACACACACACACACACACACACACACACACACACACACACTCTCTCTCTGACACCCTGAGGGCAGAGTGAAAGAAGAGCATAGAGAGAAGCAGAGAGCAGACAAGGTCGTAGTTCCTGTGGACTGTCTTTGAAAGAGGAGTCGTATGTTTTACCTCCTCTCCTTTGATGTTAAAGCAGCCTCTTTACTAGAGTAAAGACAGCATACAATAACCTAGACCCCCCCTCACCCCTCACACAGAGCTCTGTACACCCCCACAAAGCTCTGCGGGGGCACAGGTAACCCACAGCAACCTCAGCCAGAAATCAGAATGAGTGTGGCAGCTGTCCAGGACCTGTGTGTGTGTGTGTGTGTGTGTGTGTGTGTGTGTGTGTGTGTGTGTGTGTGTGTGTGTGTGTGTGTGTGTGTGTGTGTGTGTGTGTGTGTGTGTGTGTGGTGTGTGTGTGTGTGTCTCGGTGTGTGTGTGTGTGTACATGTGTGTGCATGTGTGTGCATGCATGGATTGTGTGTGCATGTCATTTTTTGAGGGTAGTCACTATACCTGTCTTGTAGCTTTCAGCAAAATGTTTTTATAACACCTGATGCCAAAGTAAATATTGCTAAATCACAGGTGATCCTATTCACAGCAATATGTATGTGATTAACATACTGCTCATTTGTAAGTAGCAGTGATAAGTATTTGATATACTACTGTACTCCAATGGAAGTTGTCATGGAACAAATCCCTTCATGTTATTTGTGAACTCTTAGTAAACTCAGTCTAAGTGGATAGTAAAGTGTGCAAAATTGCAATTGTGAACATGAACAGCAAGATATTGGTTCATCGGCATTCTTTAGAAACTTGTCAGGCGTTTACTGTATGAACGGCACATCTGGTCTTAAATACAGCAGGGTCTCACTGAGGAGTGAGTGTGTGACTGTTTCTAACCCTTGTGTGTTCGTTAGGTAAAGGAAAGGTTGATTTTAATTCATAGAGCAAATTTCGCTCAAAGTTAACTTGATATGTGCTAGATTCAACATAGAGAGTTATTTACATAAGATTATAATAAGTAAACAAAAAAAAGAGAAATAAATGTATTAAAAAAAACATTCGACACAGCCCCTGCACAGACTCAAACAGAAAGACACACAAATACATTGACCAAATGTAAGAGAAAAAGGCTGTGACACACCCCCGGTCATCAGGTAGTTTGTTCCAGAGATCAGCACCAAAATAAAAGTTTCACACCATCTGCTTTTTATTCTGGGAAGAGTTCAAAAGGTCTTATTATAGGTCTGATTGATTGTTGTGAGTGAGCATGTCAGAAATAAACTGGTAGCCAATTAATGCATTCATGAAGTTAATGCTGGAGCGATACATGTTTGCGTGGCTTTGCATGTACACAGACTAGAGTGGGAAGTCATTAAAGAAATATGCTGATGTGTTGGGTGGGACAGAATAGAAGATCAACAGAAATGGACTGATCTTAAGTCACCATTTAGCTTCATTCAATTTAATAACACCTCATCCTGAACAAACCCTCTCTTTGTTTGATGTCTCACCTTCTCTCTCTGTTTCCTGAGCTGATACTCATGTGGCACAAGGCTCATGGACACACACATCATTCCTGTCCACCACACACTCACCTATTTACTCCTGTTTTTCTGTATCAATGTCAGCCCCCCTTGTTTCTTTTATTTTGCCGTAAATTCCCTAAAACCCCGACAGCAGAACAAGGTCTCAAGAACTTATAGGTTAGCCAGACGGGCAATAACTAAAGGAAAGCTGCCTGAAATGAGGTTCTACCTCCAAAAGGGCTGACTGGTTATGAGAGGATAAAAGAATCCTCTTATGTCGGCAAACTCATTACGCCGCCGCTGCCAAGCCAAGCTAGCCCCAGCGTTTCCATGGCAGCCGGTGTTATCTGTGTGTATTTTTGTTGGGACTTGTAGTTTTGGGGTTTGAGTGTCAAAATGAGATTTCTTTTTTTTTTCACACCATGAGGTGCAGAGGGGAGAGATAAGAGAGAGTCCCCTCTCAGCGTTAACGAGAGAAAGTAAGAGAGAGAGAGAGCATTAGCTGCACAGATAGAGAAATGAATGGTCCACACAGCAGTACTGCTCCACCTTTAGCTGCCTTTTACAGACAGTCTGTGCATCTGTGTCCTTCCCATGTAGCATGTGGTTAACTTAGTGGCATTTTTTAAAGATCTACCGCTACATAACAATATCAAAAGCAGTTTGCATTCTTTGCTCAATGTGGCAAAAAACTTCACACACACAATCGAGAAAAATGTGTTAAAGGATGGGTTTGTTTTGGTAAAATAAACTTCTTTACAGTTTCCCAAAACCTGAACTCAAACCTCAGAAAGTGTCTTAATTAATGCAGTTTAAAGAAAATGTTGAATCGGAAATTTGCCTAAGCTAACCCAGTTACTGTTCGTATAAGATAAGATAAGATAAGATAGTACTTTATTGATCCCAATTTGGGATATGTTTGCGTTGCAGCAGCATAAAAATACATGGTATTGTACAATAACAATTCAAAGACTAGAAATAAACAAGAAAGTGCCAAATATACATGTTGAATATAACAAGGTATTATATATACATACATATATGACAGATGGAATATGAAATATTGAACAGATTATATAAATGTACAATGTGGTTTTATTCCAAGAGAAACTATAGAGCAGATGATGATGATATGGGATCTAAGAAATGCTAAGCTTATCTTCCCATTATTATAACTGTAGCATATAGAACATAAAAAAGATCAAGCTAACTACAAGTGACTATGAGTAAAATTGTTGAACTCAAAAGAGAATCTACTTAAAACCACATTTTGTTGTCATGTTTTGACAGTAACATACTTCACTATATTTTTATTTTTATTTAACCTTTATTCAACCAGATAAAAAGCATTGAGATAAAATCTCATTTACAATGCTGAGCTGGCCAAGAAGGCAGCAACGTTACACATAACACAGACATATAAAATACAGAGAACACAACTAAGTAACCAAAAAAACAACGAAAATCAGCCACTACATTGTGCACATTTGGGACAGTATAAGAAAGGTACTACTTATTACTGCAAGAGCAGCTAGTGGTAAGGACCTCAGACAACTTCAATTTAAAACAGGCTATAGGTACAAGTCCCGTCAGTTTAAGGCGTGATTGAAGGTCATTCCAAGACCAAGGACCATAATGAAAAAGACTCCTTTTTGCCAGCCTCAGTCCGCACGGCAGGTACCTGGAACCGTGTCCAGGCACTGGATCTGAGGTTGTAAGAGTCACAAACTGGGGCAAATCTGGCACATATGTACAGTGGAAGCTTACCTAAAATGGCTTTATACATTAATTAAAACCAATGCTGCATCCTACGCATAGTAAGTGAGGACCATCCAGTTAGGCTATACAGTTTGCAAAGGTGAGTCCTATAGGGTGCATTTGATATATATCGCAGTGCAGCATGGTAGAGTGGGTCAAGTTTGGCCAAAACAGTGGGACAGGCAAATCTATAAATGGTATCACCGTAGTCCAGCTGGGACAGGAATAAGCCAGAGACCAACCTTTTACGGGAAGAAGTTGAAAAACAACATTTAAGTCTGTAAAGGAAGCCAAGAGTGCATTTCAATTTCTTTGTTAGAACTTGTTGTTTGAAGTTCAGATTTCTGTCCGACCAAAAGCCCAAATATTTGTATGTATCGACAAACTCTACGAAGACGCCATCAAGGGTGTCAATGGAAAGGCAAGAGGACGCTGACTTGGGAGCAAAGAACATTGCTTTCGTTTTCTCACTGTTCAATAGCAGTTTCGAATCAATAAGTGCATGCTGTAGCGTGATAAAATCAGTTTTTAAATTGGAAATGGCCATATCCAGAGAAGGAGCACATGAGTATACAATAGTGTCATTAGCATACATATCATGATTGCATCTGATTACAAATATTGTTTACATATAATAAAAAGAGCAAGGGCCCCAACATAGAGCCCTGTGCAACTCCCTATATACACTATTGTGTTTCTGTGTTTTACTGGAGAAAATATGTATTTTTTTAAATGTCTACTGATAATTGTAACACTTCAAGAATTTGTACAAGAAGTAGTTACAGTAGTTCGAGTTAAAGTACAATGATTAATAGCAGCAATAGTTTACTTTACTGGGATCCTCGTGATCCTGTAATGCTTTAACAAATGTAGTTGTGGTAATGCATGCAGTAGCATCGGTTATTCAGTAATATTCTGTACAACATGTTATACTTATAAAGCAACAGTTGTAATACCAGTTGTAATTGATTTGGTATTGATTCCACAGTAGGAAATTCTTCCCTATCACTGAAACATCATAAGCTGTTCAATACTCTCCTACCACTCACACAGTCAGATCAAAATACGTCATCCACATTCAATAACAAACCATCAATAAACCCCACTGAGAAACCCCACAGAAGAAGCTAAAGCCCCCAGGAACAGAAGTTAACAGACTGTAGAATAAAATGTGTAATAAAGACGGAGGGAGCTGTGTTCATTAGCTGATTTGAGGAATGCTGCCTGCTTTGTCTCAGCTGTCGGCTCCAAAGTGTGTGTCCGTCACCGCTCACCTGTGGCGTGTGAATGAATCTGCAAACCTGGCTGCCGTGACCTCGTCTCAGTGTCAGTCTGAGTTCATGTGCATGTCTGTCTGCCTTTCTGTAAACTTGTTTTTAGGTCAAAATGTGCAGTCTTACCTGTAGAGTAACACCTACTGCCATTCTATCGCACTAGTTATACAGGTTCAGGAAGTGCTGCTCCAAAATATGGAATAAGGTGTTATGTTGAAACACTGTAAGGAAATCACTAAAATACTACTGTGTCACTCAAAAATTAGTTCAAAGGGAACAAAAGGATAATCATGGATCAACTTATCTCTCTTTTCTTTCATTAATACAATCTGATAACTTGTGTTCCCATTACCAATACTGTTGTATGTAATTACTAGAGTTGAATCCTAGGAGAAAGTATTCTATGTATTGATTTCTACACCTTATCAGCACTATACAGAAGCAAAACATCAATCTAAAGTATGCACAACATAGGATACTCTCATCAAATGTATATATGAGAAACAAATCTAAAGCTTACTGAACTTCTGTCAATTACATTATTGTAACAGGTTAAAGTGCAACGTTACTATGTCTCTAACGCTGTTGTTAACCATTCCTGTTCACATTTACAGGCTTTTGAAACTGAGAAGCTGCAGCATTTATTTATTTCCAGGCTTAAGTAACATTGGATTTCACTTGTATCTGGCCATTTTCACACAGAAGTACTGCAACCATGTGACATTTTACTTCATCTACTCTCATTCACTTATGTCACATGAAGGGTAGAGCAGCATGTGTGCAGGTTTCGTCATGTTTCACCTTTTTATATGTCGTTTTTAATGTGAGTAAATATTCAGCACGGATTACAAACCTTTGTGTTAACATCTGGTCATTTGAGGATCTTTTCAACCTTCACCGTTAACACGCGTTCTCTCAGGGAGATCGGTGCTTTGTCGTCTCTAATATTCATTGTACTACCTCCTATAGAATATGGCAGATTTTGCCAGGTAGAAGCCGCCAGTCATCCGTCTGTGCATGTGTGCCTTCATGCATACTTTGTTTGACCCTTAGGCCTATTTATGTCAATCTATTATGTTGCCTCGTCAAGATATGCATCTGTGGTTGTGTTTGGCTCTTTCTTCTTCTTTCATCTGTTCTGTTTCTCACCGTCCCTCCCTGCAGACTCGAGTTACACTCCTCCATCAGATGGCGTTTTGCCTGGCTGAGCTGCACTTGTGGTCCACCAAGAGCTCACTCCAAGTCAAAGGTAGCACTTATCAGCATGTTCAATCTGTCTCCATCGTCCTCTCTCTGTGTCTTTCTCTCCTCTCTCCGTCTTGCTCTTGCTCTCTCTGTCATCACTCACTTTGTTTTCACACCTTCTCCCCACCTCACCTATATCTACTCTATCAATCTAACTCTCAGTCAACACCAATTCTCACTCCGTCTTTTTCCACTTTCTCTTTGCTCTCTAGAAAAAATTGTTCTATGTGTGTTGCATTAAACATGACATGCTTTATGTTGTTTTTACCACATTAAGCTGAAGTTGTGTGTTGTTTAAAGTGTGATTGGTTAGCATAACCACAAGCAACTAATTAGGGTTAGCCCCTAACCTAACCATAACAACGAGACCACACACGTGGACTAATGTTGACAAAGGCATGCAACCGTTCCACACCTGTTGACAAGGAAACAATAAACATGTGTTCAACTTGTGTAGCAATGACTGCTGCAGGGGAGCATGTTTGGATCAAGTATAAAACTATCATTAGCAAACAATAACTAAACATTAAGATTACAAGCTAATCTTTAATTCAAATCTGATTTATTGGCAAATGTTTTTCTGTTCTCTCGATGTACTCAAACAGTAATAAACATACAACTAAAAGCAAGGACATGCTTAAAGGGGACCTATCATGCAAAATGCACTTTTGTACGTCTTTTATATATGAATATGTCCCCGGTGTGTCAGGGAACTCACCAAGTGTCAGAAAACACAACCCTCTCTCGTTTCCTCCATACCCAAATCTCTAAAAACGGGGCTGCAACGGATCTGATACAGATTTGAAATGTCTCTGACGTCAGAAACGAGCCGCTCCGCCTATATGGGCAACTCTCCACCTATCAGGAGGAGACAGCCACGGCCATTGCTGTTCGAAAGCGCTGGAGACGCTGTAGTACATATGCCAGGCCTGTAGGTCTCACAGATTCAGCCCTTGCAAAAACAGGGCTGGAAAAGAGCAAATAGAGCGAAATGAGGCATGGCTAAAATGCATGATCTGTTTGCAGGTATGGCCCTACAATATATATTTCAAATATAGCATGATAGGTCCACTTTAACGTAAGAAACTTAAAGCCAAAAGCAGAGATAATGTGCGCTACAGATTTATTTTTATTTTCAAACGTATTATTCAGATCCAACCAACACTACCTGGAAAGCCGTCAGAAGACTTCATAATATTACATTTTTAGGAATATACAGCAGTATTTGCCTCGGTCCTCTTGAAGAGTGGTGTGTATGATTCATATTTAAGATTATATTCAAGAAGAACAGCTACTTTAGCATGAGCAATTTTATTTCCTTTCAACACGAACAGTAATAAAGACACAATACTTAAATAACATTGTGTGCAAATGGCTCAGTTATGGTAATTTAATGCCACGCACCACATACATCACCATCGTGCATACATTGAGAAACAATACCGGCCAGCAATGTCCCTGTGAGGAAGAGTGGGTGTGGCGTAAGTTTGACTTGTCTTCAGTTTTTCTGCGTCTTTCTGCCCTCCACCTATCAGTCCATCTCTTCTGTCAGACGGAAATGCTCTGTTTCTCCATTTTCTTGTTTTCTCCTTCCTTTCATTCTGTCTTGTCTTTCACAGTCTTCTGAGCCTCAGACCAGATAGTGTCTCTCAGTGGCAGACTGTGTGTGTGTTTATGTACACAAAGGTACATCCCAGGTGATGGTGACATATCCTTATTTGTTTGTTTTCTCCCGCTGTGTGTGTCTTGTGCTATCTTGGAAATAAATGTGGAGGGATACATCTGCGCGGAGAGGCCTGGTCTCTGTGGTGTGACGCTCCCTATCACCACCGTGCTTACATCATATACATCCACCTCAAAAACAATCATATGGATTCATAAAAGCAGCATCTGCTGTTCAATGCTAGGAAACAAATATTTTCTATTTGTATGTCCAACATGCGTTCATCACGTCTGTACAGCTGTACACCAAAGCCGAAATCTATTACAACTATAAGGTTTTCTAATGTTGGACATTAAGCAGCCTCACAGAAAACCACAACTATAATGTAAAAGGGTTCACTGTTCTTACTTCCACAGGAAACTAGTTTAGCTTTAGGATTAGTTTAGACACTAGAATTTCAGTTAGAGGTTGGTTTACGAGCAGTTTGACATTTGGCTTTCACTGTGGAAATTTAAAACATAAATATGATTTTGAGTATATTGATTGATTGAAAGTTTAATATTCAACTTCTAGAAGTGTGATATCAAAATTGTACGGCTCCAGTGCATATACACTTAGCATGGACTTCCTACACCTGTAATATATATCTTATTGACTCTAGTACATTCATTTATATCAAATAAAAAATATCTGCACTCTCATAGATTCATGTTTCTTCAATTAGGAAGAAGTAGATAGATTTGTCATTTAGTTGTTTTTACTTAAGTGAACAAACCATATCAGACAGTAACTATCTTTCAAAGAAGACACTTTTTATATGTCTTAAAAGATATCAGTCAAACAAATTTGAGTTTGGCCTAACTTCACAAAGACTGAGACATCATGCAAATAATTGAAGCCATGCATTCAAACCACTTTCAACGCAAGTGCTTTCCTTTAAATGCTTTATTCATTGTTTCATAGAAAAAAAGTGCCAGGCTGATATTGGCAGATACTCAAGGTTACAAAATCACTATCCTTGTCAGAATTGGAAAAAGTGTCATCAAGCCATTAGTTATAGTGGTGTGTGTGTGTGTGTGTGTGTGTGTGTGTGTGTGTGTGTGTGTGTGTGTGTGTGTGTGTGTGTGTGTGTGTGTGTGTGTGTGTGTGTGTGTGTGTGTGTGTGTGTGTGTGTGTGTGTGTGTGTGTGTGTGTGTGTGTGTGTGTGTGTGTGTGTGTGTGTGGTGTGTGTGTGTGTGTGTGTGTGTGTGTGTGTGTGTGTGTGTGTGTGTGTGTGTGTGTGTGTGTCATCAGCTGTCCTGTTGTATTAGTGTGACCTGGCCTCAGGAGCAGCAGCAGTGCAGCGATAAAGAAACGATGTGTTGTGCGAATCTGAGTCTGGCTGCTTATGGTTCTGGGCCTGCAGGAATAACACTGACAAAAATGCTCCGCTCAGCAGTTTGTGTGTGTGTGTGTGTGTGTATCTACTAGTGTGTGTGTGTGCCTGCTATGTGTGTGTTGCTCATATGTTTTCCGTATCTGCCTGCTGTGTGTGTCGACTTTTTAATGTATATGTTGCATGTGTGTAAATCAGTCTGTCCCTCAGGTGGGATGGGTTAAGGCACACTCCTGTCTTTATTAATACCCCTCTGCCTCCTCCTCCATCCTGGGCTCGGACTCCCCACGGCCCCTCCTCCCCCCTCACAGGGTCTTATCTAAACTGTGGTGCTGGCAGACGGGACAGGCCACTGGCTGATAGCGATTGTTTATCCCACGGTGCGAAATTGCTGATCTGTCTTCTGCTTTTCCCTGACAGCTAGATGTTCATCTCCCTCTCTCTCTCTCCCTCCCCCCCCCCCCCCCCCTACAGATACAGATATTGGCACCTATCAGTACTACGATAAAGGAGAGCCAGGTAAAGAGTGTTTATATTGGATGTCTGTTTGTGTTTAAGATAAGTTGCATTTGTCTTGTTTTTGGAATGTATGTGATTTCCTTATATATGAAGAAGGGCTTTCTGCTGCCTCCCACGCTGCCATAAGCTGCAAACACACACACACGGACGCACAAATTATTGCTCCTGCGCATTTTAAAGGCCACAGATACACTTGTCCACACAGAGGCTATTAGTATGTTGGATTTGCACCCTAAAGCCCTATATACACACACTCACACACACACACACACACAGACACACATACGTGCAGGTTATTAGGCCTCCCTGGTTCTATCTCTTACACTCCCTGTGTTGCTGTTGACCCGGGGTCTTGCCACACAGCGATATGGAAACTAAACTGTTGACTTTCGTCTAGATCACATAGCAAGAGGCCCCATGTAGTCCGGCCTCATATTGCCTCGGGCCTATAGGCTTCCCTTACCATCAGGAAGTGTTCACATCGCTCGGATCGCTCCCCCGCGGCCCGAGCACTGGAGGGTCGAGCTGTCTCTTTCGTTTGCTTTTTTGACTTTGTGTGTAGTCATTTTTCTTAGTGAAAATGATGCATCTTGAAGCATTTTCAGATTTCACTGAGTGACGTGTGAAAGGTAGCAAATTAGACTGTCATCATCGGTTTGAAAGACCTTGAAAATGAAACTCGGCGGACTTCATTTGTACTGATAATCGGAAAGTCAAACATATTCAAGTAACTCTTAACTTGGCACTCTTCAATTATAGCTAAAATAATGTGTCTTCCTTTTTTATATACAAGGATTAGTACATTTTTAAATAAAGTATGGGTTCAAATTTGGGTTATTACTATCTATTTTCCTTTAAAACAAATACTAGAAATGTGTAATCTGCAACATTATCCTATTAAGGTAGTATGAAAAACATATTAGCTAACAGCAGTAGCGGACTGGCCATCGGGACGTTTGGGACGAATGCTGAAGTGGGCCGGTCGAACGATGTGGGCCGGTCGGACGATGTGGGCCGGTCGGACAATGTGGGCCGGTCGGACGATGTGGGCCGGTCGGATAAGTCACTAGCACCCCCCCGTTGACAATTTACTAGTGGTACCGAAGTGGGCCGGTCGAGATGCCCGGGCTGATTTTTAGTCCCAGTCCGCCCCTGGCTAACAGGATCATGTTTCTGGACGATTCATGACTCTTTAAAACTTTTCAGACCCAAAGTCTGGCACTTATAAGGATCTACATTTTCCACTAGTTTCACCAGTTAGTCACTAACTATGTCTGTCTTCAGTTTGGTTTGTGAGTAGGAAGTGTACAAACTGTCACTGATGAGAGCATTGAAAGTGAACCAAAACAGTGAAAATGTGAGCCATAAAACCAAAACAATGTGCTCAAAGACTGTCACTAAAAGCAACACTTTTCATTATCTGATCCATTCTTTAAATAAAATATTGATGTGAGGTGCTTTAAGGTGTATCATGCATATCTGTAAGAGTGCATAAACCCTCTCTTCTTAAAGACATTAACATCCCTCTGTCATGTCTCTTCTTCCCCATCAACTCAATTTAAAACATGTTTTAGTGTTTCTTTCGAGTGACGTCTTCATGCTTTTGCTTTTGTCTCAAATGTCCCGCCTTTCTTTCATTCCCTTCCTCTTGCCTCGTTTTTTCACCATGTATATTTCTGTTCTTTCTCACATTGTGTACAGTATGTCTCTCCCTCTCATCACGGGGTTTTCTCCCTTCTCTCTCATCTGAGAAGCTGCCTTCTCTTTCATTGTAATCTTCAGTGGGGAGACGATGCTCTCGCTCCAAATCCTTTCATTTGGAGGATTACTAAAGTGTGGCTTGATATCAGAGTGGAGGGAGGAGAGGGGCAGGAGGAGGGGGAGACGGAGCAGAATCACTATCCAAAAACATTTTCACTCAGTGCTGTAACGATTGCTCAGGAGGTCATGATAGGATTGCATATAGATTACATTCGATTAGATTACCGTTTGTCCCTTTGATATATTGAATGAAGACTTTGGCATTCATCCTGGAAATACGAACAAAAAGTATGATTACTTGTGTGCTCAAAACAAAATACTGCCCCAATATTTAGCTTCTATTACATTTCCTCTGTCACAGTTATTACATTTAAGGTCCCTGAAAATCTTGAGCATTTATCCAAACTACTATTTCTGAACAAACAAGTAACCAGATGGGCCCTCCAGAGCACCTCCGAGGCCGCCCATAGGTGGAAAATACAGCGTGTTACGTGTTTTTCAGATCTGCTCTCAAATGAAATGGTTTCTTCGTCGGCCCATGCTTTACACTTCCACCACGTTGAATGGAAAGCGGGCCAGCGGTTTACCGTAAACCTGCTGACAGACAGACAAACATAGTAACAAACCCTATATTTCTCATCACTTTCTTTGATTCACAATAGTTTTAATAATATTTTTATATTGGCTCTTATTTTAAATGTTGTGGTTATGTATTCACCTTCCTACATAAGAGCAGATTCCTTTTTGAGGCAATAAACCAAACTCTGATCCCGATGTCAGCATCATTAAAATGACCATGAGCTGAAGTGTGTATCCCTCTCTCTCTCTGAACATTTGCTTGTGTTTATTCTCTGAAATGTTAGTTCCCCCTCTCCCCACTAGAGGTAGACCCAGGCTCATTGGAGCAGCTCCGAGGGTCGCCTGCAGCCAAACTCCCCACCTCACCCCACCCACCCAGCCCCAGAGCAGGTGCCCATGTCTGGGCCTGTCTGGCCCCTCACCCCCTTATCTGATTAATACTACTAATCCTGGAGGTGTTCTGCCTGCCAGCGGCCGGCCACCACACCGTCACCGGCCACGAGGCACGGTTACCGGCTGCACTTTGCCAACAAGGTCTCTCAAAGCTAAAGGGGGATGTTTGAGCTGCAGCTTAGTTTCCTGTTCCTCATTATCCACATCACATAATCATTTATCATGACCACAATGTTTAGGGTCTTTCTTTTGTTTGAGATATTTTCTTTTTATTTAGGTAGAGTCAATCAGTGTTTAAAACCTAATCAAACAAAACAATACAACTCAAACTAACAGCACAATGGTTTAGCTTATTAAAAGTAATGTCATTTCGTTTTTCATGGTTTAATGCACTTATTATAAGTTCCTTTGGATAAAAGCGTCATCTAAATTAATTGTTATACAAACAAATCTGTGTTTTTCTGTAGAAAACCCAGGGGCTCTTTTACCTGAAATCTATTATACGGTTTGATAACTTAGTTCATCAATTCCAAAGCCCCATCAAGTGTAACTTATTAAAATACAAAAAATGTCATACATCACTTTAAACCAGTCTGCTAGTGGCTTCTTATTTCCCTTTTACTGGGAACCACTGATATTTGTACACTTTTGAATAGCTAAGACGCTTGTATGTCATCCTTACCCTATGGCTATCTCTGGTTTTTCCACAGGACACCATGTTATTCCATATGCTGTTTATCTTCCAAATCCAGCCCTCTAATTGGCCTTTTTATTATTTTCTTCCAGCTAATCCCCTGGAGCATCACTACTACAATGAGAAACTCCATTTCTGTGAAGGTAAGTGCCCAACAGAGGAACTCAAGGAGTGATTTAAACAATGTCATCTTCATATCAATGTGTTTGAGTCCTGACCATCTCACCAGTGGATGACCATCTTCCAGAAATCACTGTCCTACTTCCTCTTTTCTCTCCCTCTATTCCCCTCACTCTCTCTGCGTTTCACCCAGTAGTGGAATACAAACACTCTTATCAGGAGACGAACACTCATCCCCTCCCTCCTCTCTCCCCTGACCCCCCCCCCCACCCCACCCTCATTTGCATGCATCTGTTTACCTCCTCTTCCCACTCATTCTTATTAGAGAATCCCGCTTCTTTTAATAGTTTTCAGTTAAGATGGAAAGGGGACCGTGTTAAATTAAGGGCTCCATGTTGGAAACGGCAGTCTTGCCTTTCCATTTTTCTCTCACTGAACTTCATGTATGTGCGTGGGCAGAAGCAGATGCACAAATTCAATTAGCTGTTTCTTCATATCCTCTGTTTAACCGCTAGAGATGGAGGGGGAAAGGGAGGGCTGGGAAATTAAAAATGAAGGGGCCTTGGTGTTGTACGTGTTGAGATATGTGCTGCTGACTGTGAGGTTGCATTTGGGAGATAACTCAACTCAAGAGCGCCAAAAGTCCTCACGATTAAATATTTGCTTCTCCTCGAGGACCACTGTGTGTGTTTTTGAAGGGACATTTTGCTTTCAGTTGAATATTTTCCCTCCTTAAGTGCAGCTGCATCAATCTGTAAGCAGCAGATTTCAGACTTTCGCTGCTTGGGGGATATGGTAGTCAGAAATATAAGCTACAAATCTCTGTAGTTTCTATATGGTAAGCAATGGTTTTACATAAAGTTTTAAAAATGTAAGTAAATGAGTGACATAGCTACTGTACTTGGGGATCCAATGTTGTTGTCAAAAACTCACAAGTGATCTCTACTGCCTTATTCTGACGAACAAGATATGTGACGTTTTATTCATTTAATTGAATATGCTTGATTACAATTAATCTATTAAAGGGGACCTATCATGCAAAATGCACTTTCTTATGTCTTTTATACATAAATGTGTGTCCCCAGCAGAGATGGGGTCGTTACTAAAAAAAAGTAATATATTACACTACTTCGTGACTCGATACATAAAGTAACTCGTTACTTTACTCGTTACTTTACTCGCAGGGCCGGCCCCTCCCTGCAGGCAGATCACGCAGACTGCTAAAGTTTCAAATGTTCTCTTTAGTTCAGTTTCCATTGTCGCATAAGACTGATCCAGATAGCTCCTGAATGTTTTCCTATCTGACCATGGCTGTCCTCTGTCTCCTGCTATCTGTATTTTGCGCAGTCTATCTCTGCTCACGCTGTTGCGTCGGCGTGTTCTCCTGCGTGTTGGCCATGTGTTGCACTGGAACCAGACTGGAGCACACCGCCAAGACTTCAGCCGAGCACGTACGAACTGCGCATGCGTGAGTGGCAATAACTCTCCTTACCAGCAGGCGGCGGTAGTGTGTATTCGTCATTCAAAACAGGCAACAACCGGAAAACAGCAGAAGAACAGACATGATATGCTACGTGATATAAACAAACAACAAATAGCTGTGCGTTAGCTTCACCTTAGCATGTGTTCTTTGCAGGTGTTTGTTGAGGTTTGATTATGACTGATTTAGTAAGTAACGAAGTAAACGTGTGTCGGGGGCAAATGTTAGTACTGTAGTGTGATTACTGAATTATAAAAGTAGCGCGTTACACTACTCCGTTACCGACAAAAGTAATATTATTACAGTAACGCGTTACTTTGTACATTGTAAAGTGTTACACCCAACTCTGGTCCCCGGTGTGTCAGGGAACTCACGCAGCGTCAGAAAATAAAACCCTCTCTCTTTTCCTCCGTACCCAAATCTCTAAAAACGGAGCTACAACGGATCTGATCCAGATTTGCGTCCGATATGACGAAATATCTGAAATGTGGACCCACGGCCCAATCAGAAACGTTGCTATCAGAAACAATGGCCGACTGTTTTGGACGTAATATTGTCGGTGTTTACATTAGCATCGCTAACACTCATAGCTAACCTGTACTGGAGAGCATGTGTGTGAAGAAGCAGGAAATAAAAAGGAACTCACCTTGTGGTATAACCGGCAAGAGAGAAAGCCTTTGAGCTCCAGACTGTTTCAGAGAGAATCCTTGATAATCCATGATATGGCGTTTCATCACGGCAGCATTTAGTCTAGACAGTAGCTGCCGGGTCCCGCATGAGCTCAGACCCCTCCTTTTTTTTTTTAAAGCTTTATCCCCAAATCAGCACTTTTGAAACAGGAAGTGAAATAGAGGGGTATGAGGCATGGCTAGAATGGGTGATCTGTTTGGTATTTTGAGCAAAACACTTCATAGACATGTTTTTTATATATTTTTATATATCTGAGACCTATGCTATTGCCTACAAATAGCATGATAGGTGACCTTTAATATCTAAGTGCATCTTTTGGAAATCTTATATTGCCATCTGGAAAATCCTCATTTGGGTTTTTTACCTTTTGCTGTTTGTTGGATCCTTTACTTGTTACCCTCAAAATAAATCACATCTTTGATCATTTTAAACTAAAGTTGTAGTCAGTCTTGAATGATCTGGTGCTTGTCGTCAAGTCGTATGTGATCGTTTTATTGTATCAATGTGTCTTTTCTTCAGTTTTTGTATGTATTTTCTTGTTCAGTTCCATATGTTTTTAAAGGCCCATCCATGGACAGGCATTACAGAGTAGTCCATCAAGCTGTGATATGTAATCTTCAACTAAATAAATATACTCTTGTCTAGTCAATTTAATATAGGAGGATTACATATGCATTAACGGATACCAATGGTGCAAATATGTTTTTTTAATTATTTATTATCTTTCAATGAAGTCTATAAAATGGCAGATCATTGGTGAAAAAGGTCAATTGCAATGATCCAAAGCTCAAAGGGACATCTTCAAGTTGCATGTGTTGTCCTATCAACAGTCCAAAACCAAAAAGGTAAACATTTTACCTAAATATGACGACAGAGAGACCAGAAAATCATCACATTTGAGAAGCTCGACTCAGAAAATGTCTTATTTTCTTGATAAAAATAATGTGAATGTTTCAACTCAGGTTTGATGAATTGTGCAGACATTGCTCTGTATGCATCCAACAGATTCAGCATTGCATTGTGGGATGCCTGCTTCATGTACCTGCATCTCTTTATTCCGCCTGATTGCTTGTCATCACCCTTTATTCCTCATGTCCCCCCCTTTTCATACATAGATCTCGAGTTTAACCCCTTTACCCTTTCTGGTTGTTGGTGCCACATTCTTCTGAATCCCCATGAGGGCCTTTCTTAAAAAATATAAATTTTCTCCCGTGTCTCAAAAAAGTTCGAGTCACATGATCTTCAGATTCTTCTCGTGTTTTCCCTCCGTAGCTCGCGGCTATTCGTGGACCCCCAGTAACCGCCGACCGGAGAAGCTACGCGATTCGCTGAAGGAGTTGGAGGTGCCCGCCCCCCTTTGTTAAACCCTCCGTCCCCCCCTTGTCTTCTTCCTCCCTCTGGGGAGTTTCTGAGTTTTCCCTTTCCGAAACGGCCGATTGATTAACAAATAGGGGCATTCTCTCTCTTCTCTCCCCCGTTTGTTCTCCCCTCTCCCTCTTCTCTCTCATCACCTCTCTTTTGGCCGAGCTCTGTCATCGAGGGGGATATTTGAGGGGATCAGGGGGCTGCAGACTCCCTTCTCTTCCTCCCTCCTCCCCTTCCTCCTTCCCTTCCTCCCCCCCCCCCCCCTCCTCTGTACTTGTGGCAGCACAGACCTAGCTTTGTTTGCTGGAACCTGTCTGTGGCTGTTACACACACTCCCCACCTCCCTCCTATCACCCGTAACCATTGTCTGAAACGAGAAACACCCCATCTCACCTCCACACCTCCTCCTCCTCCTCCTCCTCCTCCTCCTCCTCCCCCTCCGTCCCTCTCTCCTCCCATCCAATCACCCCAGCTGGGTTTGGAATGTGGCAGGAATGACTGACCTTACACACATTCACAAAACACACACACACACACGCTGGCATGCACACAAGAAGTCCTTACCTGCATCCTCTTTCAACTCTCTCCCACCCCTCCCTGAGCAGGAAGTGCTGCAGGGACACCTGTGGTGAGTAGGGTCCGGTGCTCTGTACCAGCAGGATAATTAATGGAAGTATGGGCGGCACAAAGAGCAGGGAACTCAGTGAATTGTTACGCCAGAGTTCACTGTTTCAAACTTCATTAGAGGCAAAAAGAAACCACTTTTCAAACATCTCGTTATTAGTTTTTATGCACAGAAATGACACTTAATAAACAAGACAGACTTTACATACTATCAGCAAAACAGAAAAAGAAAATAGAACACAGCCCAAATAATATTCAAGTGTCTTCATTCTCCCAATCATGTTGTAGACCGATAAGATCCAGGAAGTCGTAAAAAAAGGTTTTCCAGATTTTTCCAAAACCTATCCAGTTTGTTTTTAAGGAAAAAACGTATCCTTTCAAGAGCAAGGTAGAAAGTCATCCCTTTCAGCCATTGAGAAAGTCCACAGGTTAGAAACCACTCTTTCTGGTTTAGTTCCTAACGTGACAGAATACATTTTCTACCTGGTTGAACAATTCTATATTGCGCCAGGTCTGTGTGTCTGAACCTACTGGTGGCATTAGTTGTTTGGACCCCGGTTCACTTTCTTCTTGGTATTTCTCTCTGTTTATCTGTTGCGCTCATCCAGGAACTGTTGCAGACCAACACCTGTGTTCACACCAGATGGAGGAACAAGCACTGCTGCCAGGTACACACACACACACACACACACACACACACACACACACACACACTGGCCTCAGATAAAAAGCTTCACTAGACTTAAATACCTAAAGGCTCATTCTTATGTTGATTTGTTTTTTCACGTATAAAATGTTAGAAATTGATACACAAAACATGAGTAATACTCATAGTGACGGGAAACAATGCAAGAAATCTCAGGGACAAATGTTACAACTGAGACCAAATTAGAAAAACATACATTTTGTAAAATCAGGATGACAATATGATGTGGTGATTTGGTCACATTCTACTCACTCTGAGTAGAACACAAAGAAGCAGTCTCATGTTTCTTAATGCAGTTGGAAGCACTTTTCGCTGTGTTTCTGTAAAAGGGATGGTGTCAATAGATTGGTACTATTTCACTTACTTTGCACGTTTTAACTTCAATTGCTGAATCTCTGTCTATTGCAAGATTAAATATGTGTTTGTGTTACTTTGCAGGTGTTGCTGAGCAGTGGAGTTCTGGTGACCCTGACCCTGAATGGACCTCAGCTAGAACAAGTGTTTATAGACCGCACATTAGTGGGCCGACTACCAGCCAACACCGTGGCTGATGGTTAGTTACACACACACATACACACATGCAAAAGCACACGCACACACACACACACACACACACACACACACACACACACACACACACACACACATACACACATACACATACACACAGGTCCAGTCTTCAGGAAGCTTGTATTTTAGTCTTTGACATACAATATGTACATTAAATGTGTTTCTGTACAGAAAATAATGTTTAATCCAGCATTGGTATCCACTGCATTGAAGCCTTTAGACATGTTTTGTATGGCATGTTTGTTACTTTGGTGCTGCTGATGCTAATTAGAAGTGTTGCATAACCATAACGCCTGTTATGGCCGTCAAGAAGGCTTTCTCCCAGTGTTTGCTTTCACTGAATCTGAATGAAATTACAATGCATGTCAGACTTAAATATTCCAGAGGTTCATCATGGTTTAAGGAGATCTAAGGACACACAAACATCATTGTTTTCACCACATGGCTGGACTACCTATCACTGCCCACACACACACACACACACACACACACACACACACACACACACACACACACACACACACACACACACACACACACACACACACACACACACACACACACAGAAAAACAAACATTTGCATACATTTTACATGCAATTTTCTCTGTTTTAAAACCACAAAACCATCAACCACGCTCTTTCTCTCACTCTGTCAGCTCCAATTGTTTGTTTACACCTGCTCACACACACACACACACACACACACACACACACACACACACACACACACACACACACACACACACACACAGTCCCCACTCTCCTCGCCACTTTGTCACGCAAGCACTCTCTCACACACATAACAGGTGCCACAGGTGAGCCCGGCGACTCTGCCAGCTAATTGCGGGCAAATCCTTTTGTGCTGTGTGTGTCCAGGGGCCTTCCCTTAAGAGCATCCATCAGTGTTTTTCCCTCCATCGTGCGTTCCTCCAGGGAGCGCAGCCCCCCCCCTCGCTCTGCAGACCTGGCAGGAGAGAATAAGGGACCATGGACACCGGCCCAAATCTGCTAATTATTTCTTTCTTTCTGTATCAATTATTTGTCATAACACCGCCCTCCCTGCTTCCGTCGGGGGTCTCCAGACACCTGATAAAGCCTCCATACACACATACAGACAGACATATACACACACACACACACACACACACACACACAGATAGACACAAACCTCTCCTTTTCTCGTTCTCACATGCAAACATATGTAATTAGAGACTTTTTTTACATAGACCAACAAGCACTTACTGTATGTCGTCTCACATTAACAGGCACACTGGGGCACACTGGGACACACATGCACACGCCCTCATACACAATGGCACACACACACACACACCCAGGTACACACGCACTCTCTCACACCCCGCTGTGCTCCATTCAAAGCCTCAGAGGCACTAATTATTAGAGTAATGGTTGTGAGTGTGTGTGTGTGTGTGTGTGTGTTGCAGGGGGGAGTAGGTTAGAGGCTGTTCTTACATCTGTCACTTGTTAAATTAGCCTTAGACAATTAGAGTAGAGAGCCAGGCGAGATCACACCGTCAAACACATTCACAACGTGCAATTACTGAAACAGTTTACAATTACAATGAAGTGTTGTGTGTGCGTGTGCGTGTGCGTGCGTGGTGACAGCCTATGTAGAAGTGTCATTTTTGTATCTCTGTATGCATTTGTATGTTCAATGACTGCAATGCCAGGTCAAATGTCAAATATAGGGTGGCAACTATTCGATAACTTCGAGTATGAAACTTAACAAAGTTTCAAAAAACACGGATTTGGTTACAAGAAATGCAAAACTGAATAAAGTTAAATACACAAAAAAACTACATAAAAATCCACAAATCAGAAAAAAGATTAATAATAATTTATAAGGTAGCTAACACATGATGGATACGACATTAATACTCATCTGTCTCGAGCCAGTGAACTAGCGGGCCTTCTAGAGCACCCTGGAACCGAGGGAAACTGAAAGAATACGCCCATTGGCTACAAATCAATATATGATTGGTTGATCAAACTGTCAATCCAAACGTACGCTCTCATTCAGTGCAACGGCCAGGGCATTCGATCAAGGATGTAGAACACCTTGGTTGAAGGATATTCTACCCAGAGACCCAGAACAAGATCTGATTGGTTGCTTTCTTTTCTAACACAAAACCACTGAAATGCGTAGTGCATGGTCCGAGAAGGACAGACAGATCAACGTAACACTGTGATATTACAGATCTACAACACAGATATACGATTCTCATTTATTCATTTTATATACATTTTATTTATATAATGAAATCGATTTTTTATTTATCTGAGTGTTCCAGGGTATTCTCTGAATGAAGGCCCTGAGTTACAGTATGTGAACGCTGGAGTAAATCCTCTTCCTGATTTGCATGGATCCGGCTGAATGTGAGGCCTGCTGCGTGTTTGTCCCCGAGACAACGAGCGGCGGCAGCCAGAACAGTTTTTTCTTTCACGATGTGACAAAGCCGGCTTACTGTCCTCCCTTAAAGTTTGTATGCTCAATGCCGGCTACCTTCCCGTTTCCACCATGATTGCATCATACAGAGCTGTAGATTACACATATTTTACACCATCAAAGTATTACCGGCTTCCTTTGGCCGATGGCTGGGCCAAGCTGAGCATATGCTCCGCGATTAAGCATCCTTAAGTGATTTCTCATAGCCCGTTTCATTTACCCATGTTTAAATGTGCTTTGGTTAAGCCCATTGGCCTCTTATGTCAACATGCTGCTGAGGAGATGGCATTAAATGGATTTAGGTGGGTGTGTCTTTCTGTCTGTGTGTCTATGTGCGTGTTTCAACATGTTGAAGGTTTATATAATGCTTGTGGGTGTAAATGTGTGTGTAACTGAGAAATCATAAAGCAAGGTTCCATGTATGAATGTATCTGTTGCTATCTGTGCACGTATGCTTGTGTCTAGAGGGTTAGTATGATTGTGTGTGTGTGTGTGTGTATGTGTGTGTGTGTGTGTGTGTGTGTGGCCTAGCATTACTATAGTTGTGGGGACCTAAATCTGTCTACATAGTCACGTGTGGGGACTCGCCTCCCTTATGGGGACAAAATGGATGTCCCCATGAGGGGAATCATTAATTTTAGGGTGAAGACTTGGTTAGGTTTAGGATTAGGGTGAAGGTTAGGCATGTGTTGGTTATGGTTAAGGTTAGGATAAGTCTCCAGGAAATGCATGTAAGTCAATGTAATGTGTGTGTGTGTGTGTGTGTGTGTGTGTGTGTGTGTGTGTGTGTGTGTGTGTGTGTGTGTGTGTGTGTGTGTGTGTGTGTGTGTGTGTGTGTGTGTGTGTGTGTGTGTGTGTGTGTGTGTGTGTGTGTGTGTGTGTGTGTGTGTGTGTGTGTGTGTGTGTGTGTGTGAGAGATTGTGTGATAAAGGTCTGGCCCTTAATGCCAAATCAGCCACCTGGTCCCAGATTGGGCCACAGCCTGGTTTCATATCCCCTCCTTCATTTGGGAATGAATGGGATTAAATGTAATCCCGTTTATAGACACCCGTAGAGATCAATACTAAACTGCATTTAACTTGATTTGACTGTAATCTATTACAAAGACGCTTACTATTGCACTAAGCGTTGTTTCCAAAAAGAGCCAATGCTTCGTTAATGGCTGCATTTTGTTTAAGCCTTGGACCAGTTCTCTTTACTAATGATTTCTAATCCAACGTCAGCATAAGGACACACCGACTCCATTGACCTGATTTCAGTTGCTAGTTTTTCTGTATTTCCATGCGATGTTTCACTTCCCTCGTAAATATTTGCATATTCATTTTAAATGTTCACACAACAGGATGATTTGAAGTGTAATCATACCAATACCCGCACGTTTTATAAATACACACATGCCGTGGTTAATTGGCGGTTAGATTTCTAAATCTCGGGGTGCAGCCTTACTCGTTCAACTCAAAGCAGGATATCTGAGAGACATGTGTAACAACCCCCCCCTACTTTCCATTTAATTGGTTTCATAAACAGATTAATTTGAAGGAGAGGGGGGCTTAATTGCTAATCAGCGTTTCCATGCAGCTCCTGAAGAGTTGAACAGGATCAAGTGTGTTCTTCTACCACAAAAAGGCCTTTAGAGCCTGCAGTACACTGACAGGGGAAGAGAGGAGAGAACAGGAAGAAGGAGATACAAAGAATAAGGAGGCAGTGGTAAGAAAAAGAGGAAGCAGGAAGGAGAGAGGGACATTTAGAGGATAACGACTAAAGGCTTTCTGTTCAGAAAAGTTTGTTTAGTTACCATTGAATGTGTTGATGTCTTTGAAAAGAGATATTGAACTCTATAACTGTCATCTCAACATGATGTAGCTCAACTGGGTTTCAATCTCCCTCCCTACACCCCTCCTGCACTCCCTACACACCCAAATCTGCTTTAAGACACTGGTACTGGCCTACCCTTTTGTGAGGGGATCCGGTCCTTCCCACATCCAGGAGAGGATCAAACCATACACCCCAGCATGTGCACTTCTTATGCATGGGTCAATGGGCGTTCTACACCCTTACTTGACCCAGGTACACTTCAACAAAAACACAACTCTTTGTTATCCCGGATCCAAAATGGTGGAATGAGCTCCCCATTGACCTCAGGACTGTTTCACCTTTACCTTGGCCATTAAATCAGATGAATAAGAATAGAAACGGAGCTCTTCATGAGTTCAGCCAATTTGAATGCACTTGAAGAAGAAGACGATTCAACGTATTGTCATTACGTAGTACAGGTAACAAAACGGTTTCTCTGCATTTGACCCATCCTAGTGTTAGGAGCAGTGGGCTGCCATTATGTACGTCGCCCGAGGAGCAGTGTAGGGAACCGTGCCTTGCTCAGGGACACCTCGGTAGCACTTGGTCTTTCCGGGACTTAAACTGGTGACCTTCCAGCTGCCAAGCCAAGTCCCTATGGACTTCGCCACCACTGCCCTACTTCAATGATTTGGCTTATTTTGAAGCGAATGTACCTGCACTTTTCTTGTTGTTCTGAGTTAGTGTCTTTGTGGTTTATTGCACTTATTGTAAGTGGCTTTCAATTTAAGTGTCAGCTAAATGTAATGTAATGTTGTTGTTTTTAATCTTGACATTAATGATCATGCTGTTGTTCCCAGCGGTGCTGAGCGATCGGCTGATCCTGCTGTCCTTCCTGGAGCTGAGCCAGGTAGCTGCAGTCTACCTCAACCCAAAGAACCAGGAGACCCCGGAGACTGGCCGGCGAACAGACAAACTCTCACCCTCTGAAATCAAGGTACAGTCAACGCATTGATGTCATGTGCATGAGTAATGTGTGTGTGCCTGAGAGATTATGTATGCTGGTGTGAGAAGATGAAGTGAGAGTCGGAAGGAGAAAGTAAAGACAGAAAAAGAAAGGCAGTAACATGTCGTCCCATATACTGAAACATTGTGTGTCAATACTTCTCGGACAACAAATTAACTTTGATTTGAAACTAGGAGTCTTCCAAATACGAAAATCTTAACCTGTTGCTTCTTAATTCATTTGCAGACTTCTGTCTATAGAGATTACTTCACAAACTGCCTGAATTTAGCAAAAATGTAACTGTCATTTCGGTAGTTAAATCAGTTACTATACCCAATCTATTATACTTGTACGTGCCCTAACCTTTGGCTTAATGCAGTTTGTAAATTATGAATATTGGCCCAACTCGGGCTTTGTATCTTTGGGCACAACAGGCCCTGCCCAGCTGATTGCGTGAAGTACATACACGCTGTGAATTAATTATTTGCCAGCTGAAAAGCATTTAAATACGCATTTAAAAACTGACAAAAACTCAGTCTTCATAGCGATCCGGTCGTTGCATGATCGATTTGAAGCAGCAACCACTGTAAGGTATATTCTTGGTTAATTCTACTATTCTGTGTCAGTCAGTTGACTCTTTCAATTGTTTTGCAGTCATTTTAGCTGGTAGAGATCTGTACATTTCAGATCGGCTCAGAGGAAAGCTGTAATTTCTGCTCCTCTCTAAAGCCCAGTCGAAACCGCGTGAGAATATACACGCCCTGCCCAGCTGATTGCGTGAAGTACATACACGCTGTGAATTAATTATTTGCCAGCTGAAAAGCATTTAAATACGCATTTAAAAACTGACAAAAACTCAGTCTTCATAGCGATCCGGTCGTTGCATGATCGATTTGAAGCAGCAACCACTGTAAGGTATATTCTTGGTTAATTCTACTATTCTGTGTCAGTCAGTTGACTCTTTCAATTGTTTTGCAGTCATTTTAGCTGGTAGAGATCTGTACATTTCAGATCGGCTCAGAGGAAAGCTGTAATTTCTGCTCCTCTCTAAAGCCCAGTCGAAACCGCGTGAGAATATACACGCCCTGCCCAGCTGATTGCGTGAAGTACATACACGCTGTGAATTAATTATTTGCCAGCTGAAAAGCATTTAAATACGCATTTAAAAACTGACAAAAACTCAGTCTTCATAGCGATTCCGGTCGTTGCATGATCGATTTGAAGCAGCAACCACTGTAAGGTATATTCTTGGTTAATTCTACTATTCTGTGTCAGTCAGTTGACTCTTTCAATTGTTTTGCAGTCATTTTAGCTGGTAGAGATCTGTACATTTCAGATCGGCTCAGAGGAAAGCTGTAATTTCTGCTCCTCTCTAAAGCCCAGTCGAAACCGCGTGAGAATATACACGCCCTGCCCAGCTGTCGCCCATCAGCTGTAGAGAGTTAACTAATTAGAGGGGCGTGGCCCCACTGCTGTGTGAACTCATCAATCAGGCTCCATTTTAGGTAGCTATTTCCTGGAGCGTCAGCTTCAGCGTCAGACAGACGAAGACATTGGAGTCCTACAGGAGTCACGAGGGAGGCAAAGAGGAGGCAAATCCTACTCTGATTGAGCTAAGTATCGCTGGTACTTTATTTCATTTTGGTTAGTCCCGCATGCTATAATCATGTGTATTTTCTCCATTCCCGTTCATGTGTCCTCTCGCCATTATCACTGGCCCCGTGTATCTCGTAATCGAAATATTCGGCCTGTTCTGGTCTATCCCTCATGCTCCTCTGACATCCAACACTTAGTTTCAGGTGGCCTGTGGAACTGCCAGTCAGCTGTTCCTAAGGCTGACTTCATCTCTGGCTACGCTTCCCTGCAGTCTCTGGATTTCCTTGCCCTCACGGAGACCTGGATCACTCCATCCAACACATCCACCCCAGCAGCTCTCTCCACAGCATATTCCTTCTCACATACGCCCAGACCCACTGGCAGAGGAGGTGGCACTGGTCTCCTGCTCTCTCCAAAATGGAGCTTTTCCCTCTTCAAGCTTCCTAACTTCACTCCTTCCACCTTTGAATTCCATGCAGTCACAGTAACCCATCCTATACAATTAACCATTGTTGTTCTCTACCGTCCGCCAGGCGCCTTGGGGGACTTCTTGGAGGAGTTAGATCATCTTCTCTCACACATCCCTGAAACTGGCCCTCCGGCTGTACTTCTCGGAGACTTCAACCTCCAGACGGGGAAGATAGACGAACTAATATCTCTGTTAACCGCCTTTGCTTTCTCATTGTCTCCATCCCCACCAACTCATAAAGCTGGCAATGTCCTTGATCTCATATTCTCAAGGAACTGCACTACTTCTAACCTCTCTGTTAACCCGCTCCACACATCCGATCACTTCTTCCTTTCATTCTCTCTACCTCTTTCCAAACATAACAAAATAACCTCTTCTCAGCCTGCACCTGTCCGCCGTAACCTTCGTTCCCTCTCCCCCTCTACCTTTGCCTCATCGGTGCTCTCAGCCCTCCCTTCCTCTGATTCGTTTCAACTCCTGCCTCCAAACTCTGCTGCAGAAACTCTCCTCTCTACTCTCTCATCCTCTCTGGACTCTCTCTGTCCTCTCACATCTCGGCAGGCTCGTCAGTCCCCTCCTGCTCCCTGGCTAAATGACGCACTGCGTGCTAATAGAACCGTCCTTCGGGCAGCAGAGCGGAAATGGTGGAAATCCAGACACCGTGACGACCTCCTAACCTATCAGGCTCTCCTCTCCTCTTTCTCTGCCTCCATCTCTCAGGCAAAGAGCACTTTCTTTCAAGAGAAGATCCAATCTTCCTATTCCAATCCCAAAAAACTATTTTCCATCTTCTCCACCCTCTTGGACCCTCCCAAAGCCCTTCCCCCCTCCTCACTTCTGTCAAGCGACTTTGTTAACCATTTCGAAAAAAAGGTTGATGATATTCGCTCTTCTTTTTCTGACTCACCTTTACTCACCGCTGGGTCACCAGACCCTCTTTTCAACCACTCACTAACCTCCTTTTCCCCTCTCTCTCCAAGTGAGGTTCTTACCCTCATTACCTCTGCCCGCCCTACCACCTGTCCTCTGGACCCCATCCCTTCAAACCTCCTTCAGACTATCGCTCCTGATATTCTACCGTTTCTCACCCATTTCATTAACACTTCTCTAACTTCTGGTCACTTTCCAAACAGTCTCAAGGAGGCGAGAGTAAACCCTCTCCTAAAGAAACCCACTCTCAACCCGTCCGATGTTATAAACTACAGGCCTGTCTCTCTCCTCCCGTTCCTGTCTAAAACACTTGAACGCGCTGTCTTTAAACAACTCTCCTGTTATCTCCACCAGAACAACCTCCTGGATCCGCACCAGTCTGGTTTCAAGGCAGGTCACTCCACAGAAACGGCCCTCCTTGCTGTCACTGAGGAACTGCACACTGCTAAAGCTGTATCCCTCTCCTCTGTCATCATCATGTTGGACCTGTCAGCTGCATTCGACACGGTGAACCATCAGATCCTCCTTCGCACTCTCCAAGAACTTGGAGTTTCAGGCTCTGCACTCTCCCTCCTCGCCTCATACCTCAAAGACCGTACCTACAGGGTAACTTGGAGAGGGTCTGAGTCTGACCCTTGTCAATTAACTACAGGGGTCCCTCAGGGCTCTGTTCTTGGTCCCCTCCTTTTCTCTCTGTACACAAACTCGCTCGGCTCGGTCATTAGCCCGCATGGTTTTTCTTACCACTGCTATGCTGACGACACCCAATTGATTCTGTCCTTTCCCCGCTCAGAGACCCAGGTCGTCGCACGCATCTCTGCTTGTCTAGCTGACATCTCTCAGTGGATGTCTGCTCATCACCTCAAGCTCAACCTTGACAAGACTGAACTGCTTTTCCTTCCGGGAAAAGATTGTCCTACTCTTGACCTGACGATCAACATCGGCACCTCTGTTGTTTCCCCGACTCTGACCGCAAGGAATCTGGGTGTGACCCTGGATAACAACCTCTCCTTCACTGCAAACATCGCTGCTACAACTCGTTGCTGCAGATATACGCTATACAACATAAGGAAGATTCGTCCCCAGCTGACCCAGAAAGCCACCCAGGTTCTGGTCCAGGCTCTCGTCATCTCACGCCTAGACTACTGCAACTCCCTCCTGGCTGGTCTACCTGCATGTGCCATCCGACCTCTGCAGCTCATCCAGAATGCAGCGGCTCGTCTGGTCTTCAACCTTCCAAAATTTTCCCACACCACTCCGCTCCTCCGCTCCCTCCACTGGCTTCCGGTAACTGCTAGAATCCACTTCAAGACACTAGTACTTGCATACCATGCTGCGAATGGATCTGGCCCTTCCTACATCCAGGACATGGTTAAACTGTACACCCCAGCGCGTGCACTCCGCTCGGCATCAGCCAAACGACTCGCTGCACCCTCGCTGCGAGGTGGACCCAAGTTCCCATCAGCAAAAACACGTGGGTTTGCTATCCTGGCTCCAAGATGGTGGAATGAGCTCCCCATTGACATCAGGACGGCAGAAAGCCTGCACATCTTCCGGCGCAGACTGAAAACTCATCTCTTTAGATTCCACTTCGAGCGATAGAATTACTATCAAAGCACTTATATACTAACATAGGACTGGCTTATCTATAGCCAGCTGACAAAGCATTTATATACTAACATAGGACTGGCCTATCTATAGCCAGCTGAATAGCACTTGAAATGTGTGGCTCTATGATACCTGTTGTACTTATAT
The DNA here is from genome assembly GCA_902827135.1 of Harpagifer antarcticus. NCBI lineage: Eukaryota > Metazoa > Chordata > Actinopteri > Perciformes > Harpagiferidae > Harpagifer > Harpagifer antarcticus. Next base: position 623,726 of record CADEHL010001155.1, on the reverse strand, counting down.
GATTCTGTTTTCTTCTGGGCTGTGTCTTCCTGGTCGTATGTACTTATTGTAAGTCGCTTTGGACAAAAGCGTCTGCTAAATGCAATGTAATGTAATGTAATGTAAAATGTAGTCACCATGGGAACACGGGCCTTTTGTCTAAATGTGCCTCTTACTCTCTACATCGTTGCTGTTTCTGTCTAATAATCTCTCATAAAAGTGTGTATTGAGGCAGCTTGATCTGGAGGTGTTTTGTAGGTATTAGTAAAAAGTCAGATTATGTGCCGACACGTTCGTCCCTCCCCAAAAACAAGCCCTAGCTAGCTGGCTAACCGCTAACCCTGGCATTATCACATTACTGCCAAGCCCTTTTGTTAAGGTGTGTGTGGTTGTGTGTGCGTGTACATGTGGGTGTGTATTAAAGCAATCGTTGCTGCCGTGCGTCTGTCTCCAGAAGCAGAGTCCTGATAAGACACCCCCCCCCATAGTGTACACCCCACACCTCTGTCAATGCATGTGCTGCTACATACACACATGTGCACACACACGCACAACTACCCATCCCCCACAACACACACACACACATCGCCCTGGTCCAGTGGGCTAAGCTGGAGAAGGGAGAGTGGGGGGCGTTGAGGGGGGGCTAAACTAATCCGGCCCACAGAAAGTGGTTTTTGATTATTGCTGACCAGCAAACGCCAGCAGAAAAAAAAAAAACGGAAGAGGGAAGAGATGGGTAGGGATGGTGAGGTGGAGGGGGGCAGGGGGAGTTGAGATAGTGTGCTATTAACCCGGTGATTTTCAGATTTTTTTCTTCTTTGCCATTTCTAATCTGTCAGTGATCTCCCGTTCAGCTGTTTGAGGCAACTCTTTGTTCCTTTTATCATCACATGTACTTCCATCATTTTAATTCATCTCTGTATTTCGTGTCCAAAGCAAATTCCCCCCCAAGGGGGCGAGAAGGGCAGACATGGACCACTGAACCTCCAGCTTGTCGATTTATTAATTTCTGCATGTTTCTGTGCTTTAAACCCTTTATTTGTTCCAAGAGGTTTTTGTTTTTGTTGTTGTTGTTTTTAGAATAGTTTAAATAGACATTGCTGTATTACTGCTTTCATAATGTGCCTTTCTGTCAGGCCCACTCTTATACACTGTAACACAGGTCGTGTGTGTGTGTCATCGACTCTGGTAGCTGCTTCATTGTGTTAGTGAGTGTGACTGGAGATAACGTGTGTGTGTGTGTGTGTGTGTGTGTGTGTGTGTGTGTGTGTGTGTGTGTGTGTGTGTGTGTGTGTGTGTGTGTGTGTGTGTGTGTGTGTGTGTGTGTGTGTGTGTGTGTGTGTGTGTGTGTGTGTGTGTGTGTGGTGTGGTGTGTGTGTGTGTGTGTTGTGTGTGTGTGTGTGTGTGTGTGTGTGTGTGGTGTGTGTGTGTGTGTGTGTGTGTGTGTGTTGTGTGTGTGTTGTGTGGTGTGGTGTGTGTGTGTGTGTGTGAAGAAGAAATGAGCTGTGGTGTTCATGAAAGGCAGGGTCACAGTGTAAGACCTGCAATTTCACCTGCTTTAAAAGTGCTTCTGGATGGAGCACTGTTTAAGGGTGTGTGTGTGTGTGTGTGTGTGTGTGTGTGTGTCTCTATATAAAGTGCGTGCTATACACTTTTTACCCCACTGCCTGTACATGTATACATGTGTATTTGTGTGTGTGTGTGTGTGTTTCTGTGTGAACGTGTGTGCCCCCCCCCAGCGCCACGAGAGCTCATTACTGTGCGTCTCTTTGTTGTGGCCCGTAGAGCGTGGCGGACCTTCCCAAAAATATGCACATCACTAAAACAACAAGCCCGACAGAACAAAACACGCAGACACACATTAATAATGGAAGATAAAAACAACCTTTAGACATCAACAAAAACAAAATGGGGGAAGGACACGAGTAATATGGAGAAGTTTGAGAGCCTTCAGGTGTTAACACAGGCAGGTGAATCCAAATGAGTGAATCACTTAGGCTCTCTGATAACTTCCCCTTTTACTGGTGAATGTGACACAGCAGCTAGTCTTCATCTTCTTCCTCTTCCTCACCGGTTCTTCTTGTCTTCTTGTCATGATGGATAAATAAGTTTATGTACTCTGGTCCTGCATTGGTAAGTATTTGTGATGTCTGTTCTTTATGCAGGTCCCATTATTATTATTAATAATTTCCCCCTTCTACTCCAGTAGGACTCAGATGAGGGTGTTGCACTTTTCCTTGTTTATGTGATGTTTTGGTGTTGTTGTTGTTTTTTTGTTTTGTTTCTTTCCGTTAACTGTCAAGTGGGAACTACGTATTTTTTTGTGTTTCTCTTATTATCCTACGATGCTGTTATGATTGGCTGTGAATAAGAAAAAATCAAGGACAGACCATCTATTTCTATTTTTTTATTTTGTTTGAGAAAGCGTTAGCTAATATAAGATTATTTTCTCCTCCCTGCTTCTTTTCGGTTATGGTGTGTTTATTGAGACATGTTTTGTAAATAATTGTTATACATTAAGTTGTGCATACCATGGAACAATTAAAAATGAAATGAAGATAATAAAATAAACATTAAAATACATAATAAAAGTTACAGTGCAGTTTAAGATGTGAATAGTTCAATTAAAAGCAGCGACCAAAAGAAAAGTCTTCAGCCTGGATTTAAAAGTAGTCAGAGTTGCAGCGGACCTGCAGGTCTCTGGGAGTTTGTTCCAGATGGAGCATAATAACTGAACGCTGCTTCTCCATGTTTAGTTCTGACTCTGGGGACAGAAAGCTGACCAGTCCCTGAAGACCTGAGAGATCTGGATGGTTCATAATTTAGCAGGAGGTAAGAAATGTATTTTGGGCCTAAACTTACTGTACGTGTCGTTCCATGTCCAGATGGTGTCTGTGGAGGTGAGCGGTCGGGGGGGTCGCAGGCTCAGCAGACGGCTGGCTCTGAACCGTCTGCAGGACGTGGCGCTCTGCTGGTGGGACTTGGAGGAGCCCAGTGAGGAGCTGTGGCCCTGGACCCCGACAAACACACACAGGAACAACCTGGTCCTGCTCAGCTGCTCGCCTGCTGAAGGCCTCAAGGTACATTCACACACATGCTTAACAAGAGCGAGGAAAACGTTGCCAGGTAAGGTTAGAAACTTTGTGTACACATGGGGTGGTTGTACAGGTCAAACAAACCCCAGAGATCCACCCAGGAGATCGCTGTTTCTGTCCCAAGTGAAACCGAAATTCAATGTTGACTCATTTAAGGTTATGTTAAAAAGGACCTATGATGCTTGTTGGGGTTTTCCCCATCCTGTAGTGTGTTTTATACTCAGCGGAGCCACAACATACAAATATGAACCTGAAAATGATGGTAATAGGGCCCCTTTATTTACTTAACTCAAGTGAGAAGATGGTGGATTGCTCCTTTGGGAGCGAGATACTGATCCTAAAGGAAGTATTTTAAGTCACAGTGATGAAGGGAAGAAGAATCTGAGACTGAAGGGAAAGCTCTCCAGGTCAATCTTCAGTATATTTTAAAACCGCAGGATAGTTAAAGCTTTCTTTTTTTCATTGGATTTTTCAACATCATATACAGACTCAGAGAAAAAACAAACAGTACCAAAGAAATAATAAAAACAGAAAAACAGGCATTGACAAGTATCCATACATCAGAGTTAAACATCCAGTCATAGCAGCACACATTAGTGCATGATATTGTGAGTGTCCCACATCCACTTATTAGTGTCTTCACACGGTTCCACCTTCCCCAGACATGTATCTACTGAAACTATCCCACTGTTCATTAGCCATGCCACTTTGAACATTCAACCTTCCCAGCATCTTTTCACATGCAGCAGTCTCCATCATTTGAACCCTCCACATATTCAGTGTAGGAGTTTAGGGGTCCTTCCAACATCTTAAAATGATCTGCGCACACGTTATTAGGCCAGTCTTTAACACTCTAAATACACATTTATTCAGATGCGGGGTCACCGTCCTGTCTCCAAGGAGACAAAGTCTTGGCGAAGTGGGAATATCACATTTCAACCATTTTCCCATAGAGTCCAGAACACTCCTCCACAAGGGACAAACCATCGAACATTCCCAAAATGCATGCATATACGTGCCACGTTCTTCCCCACATTCCCAACATAAATCATCCTTAGTCCGTCAGGCCCATTCTGTGTAGTTAAAGCTTTCTTATGACCTTTTCAGGACTCTTTGAAGCCTTAAACTCAGTAAACACACCATAACTCCAGCTGTTTCTTTTTTTACAAGCACTAAGTTGCTCTCACTCACTCACACACACACACACACACACACACACACACACACACACACACACACACACACACACACACACACACACACACACACACACACACACACACACACAGAAAGGACACATAGTGAACAAAGCTGCTGTTTGGAGTGGAGGCCTGTGTTGTGGTGGATGGGATTGGAGACGGTGTGTTAGTCACCTCTAGGGTGGCACCTCTGTGTTGCACCTCCATGCATCACCATGTGAAATACACCGGAGAAGCTAAGCTGTGGTTTAGCGTGAAGGAGAACGCCTACACTTCCACACACTCACACGCTTTACACACACATCTTCATGGCCTCTGGCAAAACCCTACCCGTGACCTGATTCTGTGTCAACGTAGGGTTGTCTTCGTGCCAAAAGCACATGAAAGATCCTAAATTACCGAACTGAGCTTAACTCTACTCCTCATGCTATGTATCGGTAAGCGTATGCAAAATATTTCACTACAGCAGAGAGAGAAGGGAGATGAGCGTTACCAATTGCATGCTAGGAAAACAAATCCACGCAGCAGAATGAGGGAGGGAGGCACATGAATATTGAAATAAGCAAAGCAGATGCTGTTTGCTGCTTTCACTTGTTTGTGCGCTCTTCACATTTATCTACACTCCTTCACCTAGTTTATTCTCACTGTCTCCTTCAACCCCCCACATCCTCCTTCCTTCCTTCCTTCCTCCACGCTTCAAGAACATTAAAGTGTCTTCGTGGGGCTGCGGCATCGCGCTCTAATGAAAGCGTTTGTTGTCATTTTTCAGATGCGCGGTGTGAAATTAAGCGAGCAGTTTATGTAAGAGCCGTGGCGAGAATCAAACGCCGGGCACACATCGGGAGACGCCAGCTACTTCAATCACTTCAAGCTCATATATATGTTCCTTTTGTTCAGTACGCTATCTGCCGCACTAAGCCAATTTTCTAGCCAGTCTCTCGGCATTTATAAAAGTCTGATTTCTTTCCCTATGTGGTCTTAATTCGTATGCCCCCCCCCCCCTCCTCATGCTGATAAGTGGAGCCACGGCATGCTGGGGGAAGGAGAGAAAAACACATACATAGTTTGATTTAATGCATTCAGTTAACATTTTTAATTATCCTTCCTTCATGCTTCCCTCCCTACCCCCCCCCCCCCCCCCCCCCTCTAAACATACACACAAACAAACCATTTAATAATCTTAATAAAAGGAAAACACCAGATGAATGTTTTCCGCCTTTTTCTGTCATATCCGTGTCTATGTTTGTGAACATTTAAAAGCGTATGACTATCCTGTTATCTGTCACCAAACAGTTTCCCTGCCGCTGTTTGATCTGCATTTCTCTGATTTCTGTTGTCTTTTAATTATTAGCTCTGTGCTGCTCTGTTTTGGCAAAACAAGAAAACCCAAACAGATTGTCCATTACAAGACAACCTTGACTGAAATAACTCGCAACGAAGGAAAACATAATTGAATAAGTCAATCTATACTTCATCTCATTCATAACAGTACGATTAAGACTGTATTTGAAAGCTACATGTACAACTTTAAATTGGGTAATTTTGCATCGGAAAGTTAAAGCTGCAGTTTTTAAGAAGCCCTATTATGTCTTTTGTGGTTTTCCCTTTCCTGTAGTGTGTTATTTAGGTTTTAGTGCATGTAAACGGTCTGCAAAGGGTAGAATCCCTGTGTTCCCTTCAGAAGGAGTTTCTATCCCTCTCCCTGCCTGAAACGCCTCCATTGGACACGTTTACTTTCGCGACATATGACATCACTTTGTAACACTCGCGCTTCTATTGGCTAGCGCTCCAACACACTGTACATCAGGGGTGCCAAACTCAAGGCCTGGGGACCAAATCCGGCCCACGATTTCATTTAATGTGGCCCACAAGAGCTCTGAAAGAATATTATATGTTTATTATATGGTTACATGGCGATTTACAGAAACACGTTGCCCATAAACTACATGTCCCACAATGCATCTCTTCTTCTTTTTTTTTATGTCACTTTTTTTTCCTTCAAAATGTCACCTTTTTTTTTCTTTTTCCCCCAGAATTTAGCTTTTCTTTTTAAATGATTTTGTGACATTCTCACTGAAGAGACTTGCAATTACTTGCCCTAGACTTCTGCTTTTAGACGTAGTTAATTATGAAGTTATTACCCTATCAGATAATAATCCAATGCAGAGGCAATAATGTAATATAATGCATTATTTTATATATATTAAATATTTACACTGAACAAAAATATAAATGCAACACTTTTGTTTTTGCTCCCATTTTTCATGAGATGAACTCAAAGATCTAAAACATTTTCTATATACACAAAATAACCATTTCTCTCAAATATTGTTCACAAATCTGAACAAATCAGTGATAGTGAGCACTTCTCCTTTGCCAAGATAATCCATCCCACCTCACAGGTGTGGCATATCAAGATGCTGATTAGACAGCATGGTTATTGCACAGGTGTGCCTTAGGCTGGCCACAATAAAAGGCCACTCTGAAACGTGCAGTTTTGCTTTATTGGGGGGGTCTGGGGGGGGTCCGAAAACCAGGCAGTATCTGGTGTGACCACCATTTGCCTCACGCAGTGCAACACATCTCCTTCGCATAGAGTTGATCAGGTTGTTGATGGTGGCCTGTGGAATATTGGTCCACTCCTCTTCAATGGCTGTGCCAAGTTGCTGGATATTGGCAGGAACTGGAACACGCTGACGTATACGCCGATCCAGAGCATCCCAAACATGCTCAATGGGTGACACGTCCGGTGAGTATGCTGGCCATGCAAGAACTGGGATGTTTTCAGCCTCCAGGAATTGTGTACAGATCCTTGCAACATGGGGCCGTGCATTATCATGCTGCAACATGAGGTGATGGTCGTGGATGAATGGCACAACAATGGGCCTCAGGATCTCATCACGGTATCTCTGTGCATTCACAATGCCATCAATAAAATGCACCTGTGTTCGTCGTCCATAACATACGCCTGCCCATACCATAACCCCACCACCGCCATGGGCCACTCGATTCACAACATTGACATCAGAAAACCGCTCACCCACACGACGCCACACACGCTGTCTGCCATCTGCCCTGAACAGTGAAAACCGGGATTCATCCGTGAAGAGAACACCTCTCCAACGTGCCGGACGCCGTCGAATGTGAGCATTTGCCCACTGAAGTCGGTTACGACGACGAACCGGAGTCAGGTCGAGACCCCGATGAGGACGACGAGCATGCGGATGAGCTTCCCTGAGACGGTTTCTGACAGTTTGTGCAGAAATGCTTTGGTTATGCAAACCGATTGTTGCAGCAGCTGTCCGAGTGGCTGGTCTCAGACGATCTTGGAGGTGAACATGCTGGATGTGGAGGTCCTGGGCTGGTGTGATTACACGTGGTCTGCGGTTGTGAGGCCAGTTGGATGTACTGCCAAATTCTCTGAAACGCCTTTGGAGACGGCTTATGGTAGAGAAATGAACATTCAATTCACGGGCAACAGCTCTGGTGGACATTCCTGCTGTCAGCATGCCAATTGCACGCTCCCTCAAAACTTGCGACATCTGTGGCATTGAGCTGTGTGATAAAACTGAACATTTCAGAGTGGCCTTTTATTGTGGCCAGCCTAAGGCACACCTGTGCAATAATCATGCTGTCTAATCAGCATCTTGATATGCCACACCTGTGAGGTGGGATGGATTATCTTGGCAAAGGAGAAGTGCTCACTATCACAGATCTTTTCAGATTTGTGAACAATATTTGAGAGAAATGGTTATATTGTGTATTTAGAAAATGTTTTAGATCTTTGAGTTCATCTCATGAAAAATGGGAGCAAAAACAAAAGTGTTGAATTTATATTTGTGTTCAGTGTATATATGTATTTTTGATATAGTCTCAAAGTTACAACCGGCCCTTTGAGTGCAACCATACATCCTACGTGGCTCGTGATGAAATTGAGTTTGACACCCCCGCTGTACATGATAGCTAAGATAGATAGGTTGATTGGCTAAGGGGCGGGACATCTCTAGGCGGTCAACCAATCCCAATGCAGCTGGCCCTCAGAGCAGACTGGGCTCTGGTTTCAGACAGACGGTATGAGAGGCAGTATAGAAACATTTTGAGCATTAAAGCATGGAAATTTGTCGCAGTAGAGAAACAAATTACAAATATGAACCTATACTTTTGCACAATACGTCCTTTTTAATGTGCAGAACTGAAGCATGTACAGTAAAAAGCACTTTTTTAGCAATGCACTTCAATCAAACAGTAAAGTGGACCATGAAAAGTTCAGTGTGGAACCCAAAGTGCAGAATTACCCCCAAGCTGCACTGCTTCCACTGCTTCAGGTCGAATGAATTATGGCAGTTTAGGTGTGAAGAACATTTTGCATCGTAATCCTGCTGTATCTGGGCATTCTCTCACATCAGTACCTCAACACTAACCCTAATTCACACACCTCAAACTTCTCAGCCGCCCCCTCCTCCTCCTCCTCCCCCTCATACAGCCCTCATCCCTTCATCCCTCGACTCTCCTCCGAGTCCCTCTGCCCGTCTTTCTCTGCTCCGTGAGCTGGAAAATTGGCTTCAAAAGGCCACTGCTGTGAACAAGGGCCAGCCACACAGTTGGGCCCGTCCACTTTATCTTTCACGCCACGGAGGGAGAAAGAAAGGTGCCGGCGAGAGAGAGACAAGAAGAATGGAGAAGAATAGTTTTGACCAGTCACTGAAACCAATAACCAGGAGAAAGCTACTTACTAGAGGCCTCTCTCTCTCACTGTCTGTCCCACCCTCTTTTCCCCTCTCTGAACTCACTTTATTCTCTCTCTTTCTCCTCCTCCTTTGTGCATATTTCTGTCTGTCTGTCGCCCTCTTTTTCTGTCTCTTTTGCACATCCTTTCACTCACTCCCTGTCTTGACCTTATTCATCATTTTTCTAGTTTATGCTCTCAGAACCGGGGAATACAGTACAATAACTTGCCACAAAATACTCTGAAGGGTTCACAGGCAAACAAAGCTTTTTATGAATATATTTAAATGACACATGAATACTGTATTTCAGAAGTCCTTTCTCCACACTTAGTTTAAACACTGGCTGTTGTTTTGACTTCCAAAGTGTATTTCTATTATACATTTCATGTGGCAGTATGTAATACAGGGCTGTGACATTGTTGTTTTCAGACAGTTTTGCGATATCAATGCCAAGAAAACTGTCTACTGTCCACGCTTTTTTAGGGGAACATTTATAGTTAACGTTTGTAGCAGAGTTCTTATAATATAAGGTATAATAAAGTTTATGTCATCATTCGCCAATCATCATGTCTCATCGTGCTTACGATGGCATGAGTATTCGCAGTTCTTTTGAAAGAGTGAACCCCCACTTTGACCCTGAAAGTCTTGAGTGCCAATAATCTAATCTCCCAATCAGCTGTGTTGCCTTCAGGGGCCTTTTGCTTGTGAACAGCATGGCTGTGCAAATGACCCGGAGTCAAAATGCTGCTGCGCTCACTGTAATAATCCGTGGGATGCAGTTTTTGCTCTTAATGTCCGACTGTATGTAGAGCATTTGAGACTTTGACTATCTTTTTCAAAATATTGCACATTTATGAAACACTTAAAAATAACTCAAACTCAGTTCCTGGTCCAATTGAGCTCACATCATGTAGGGAGTTTGATGCTGATTACAAGGTATACAGGTTTAAAATGATCTTAAACTGACCACTTAGATGTCCGCGAAGCCAGAGTAAAAGGGCTGTTATATATGCCTTCATGAAATATTGACTAGAGATTAAGGAGCTCCTTATTGGGTAATAAAATGCCATACTAGCCTTTTAATCAGCATAATGAACTACATCTTCAAACATCCAAGTAACATCAAGGAATAATAAATCAATGCATACATTTGTGAGGCCCTGCGAAGCTAGATAATGCTTTTATTGATCGTGGTGTGAAAAAAATAATTCAAATATCAATATTAACTGTCAAATGGAGCAAATACCCAATTGTGATGAAGACTGTGATATGAATTGGCAGTACATTAAATTAGAGTTGTGGACAGGGGTGTGAGAAATCATTCTCCATCATCACATATGTTTCTAAATAAAAGCGTGAATTGGTCTTGAACTCTTTAAAATACACGCTGTTGCAGGTTGAATGAGGCCATGCAGTACTTCCTCCTCACTGCTCTTTAGCCGACTCTCTCCCCCTTCTTGTTTCCTCGGAGGGTCACCTCTCGGGGGAGGCAGAGCTGAATCAGCTGCACCTCATCCCCGATGGTGCCACGGTGGCTTGCTGGCACAGCAGGCGGGCACCAGTAGCCGGGCACAGGATGAAAAGCTGAGAGGATGAGATGTGTTGGGGGGGGGGGCGTAAGCATCCACCTACGCATTTGTGTGCAAGTTTGTGAAATGCTTGTTACTTTGTCCCTGGAGAAATGTAGCCCTACCCTCCCTATAGGATACTCCAACCCTTACTGACATAACTTTTAAACGTAATATTGTTGCTTTCAGTTATGTGAAATCTCTTGACATAATACATTTAATTAGAGTCAACGTTTCATTTTTTTCACTGTGAATTGAGCCCCTCATTCCTGCTGCCGCAAATAAAAACACACGTACACACACACACGCACACACAGCACCCACCCCCTGGGGGGCAGCAGGAGCTATAGCTCTGGGGGATTATGGAGTGGGAAAGAAAGCTTTCAGGAGGACAGTCATCTGCTTCTCTCCTGCTGTAGACCACAGGCAGGCAAAAAAACAAACAACAACTTCCTCAATCTAAGTCCCTTTTTGGCAATGCCTGCCAAAAATACTGGACCGGGCAGCTTTGCGAGAGAAGAGGAAGACAGGCATCCTTCTTTCTGTCTACACGGCGAAAATAAATGGGCTCATTTAGGCAAAGCTGCCACGCTCAATGCAGGGTTTTGATAGAGGCTTCGGTTAGGTGAAATCCCTCCTCTAACGCTCTGTTAGTGACTGTGTGTCTCCTGTCACACACCTACAGTTGATGGGTCCTTGTGGGTGTTTTATCAACACTACCACCCGTGACACGGCTTTACTCCATCAGTGTCAATGCGTGCTGGCTTAGTGGAGGCATTGTGTCCGAATAATCTGAATTCTGGTCTAAAAATCCAGAGTTTTCTTCATGTATCACTCTATGTATTTTGAAAAAGGACTTTCTTGTCAGACACCATGTTATTGTAGGTCTTGGCTCCTCACGCAGGTAAACAAAGCAGGTTGTTTATCGCTGGGTGCTGGGTGCCAGGCTGTGGTATGCTCAGGGAGAATATGTTGTTGACCTTGAGTTAAAATTAAGCTCTTATCATTAGTTGTCTTGATTGACAGCCGGGTGTTTATGAGCAAATTGGAAGGCTCTTTTTCTTCCATCTCCGAGGGGGGTTGTGGCTGCCATGGTATGACTCATTTCTCTGTCTTTCTCTCGCATGTTTTCCCAACCATTCCTTTCTCTTGCTGGTTTATCAGCAGTACTGGAACAAGTCAGAATCTTCCATTTCCTAAAATTGTGAAAACAACAACAAATATTGGATTGTCAAGATTCAGTTGTGTTTCTTACACAATGTTTAGAGACACTTAACTACTAAGGACATCAAATAAAACAAATACAATTCTGTCCACACACTAATTCTAAACTTTAGACTTTAAGTGTTTGAAATTGCAGGAACTATTCTTCCCTCTGTGCTGTAGTTAAAATGTTGCAGATACATCAAGTAAATCACATGCAGGCGTTTCCTTGATAACTAAACAGTGCTATAGTTACACTTATTGGTTGTAAATAAACTTGTTTTGTTGCATCAGAAAAATGTCAGCCCTTAAATCTAAAGTGTGCAAACATGCCCCCAATGATAATGTTAACATGCTAAAGTAAAGCAGGTAAACATTTGCCACTAAACACTAGAAACAAAGTATTGGACAAATTGAAATCTTCATTGGAGGGTGGCACTTGGATGACATGAATTTAAGAAACTAATTTTATGGCTATCTATGAAATACTTATTCATATATTTCAGTTACAAAACACACAGCTCAATGAGTGGTGCAGTCAATGGGATGTTAAGTTCAACTTGTGGATGTTTTTCAAGCTAAACAATTATGACTAACAACTTCAGATAGCATTGCGTGAAACATTTGTGTACTGAATGTGCATTAATGAAAGTTTGCAAATATGTTATTCTTCATTGTCGCATTAGATCACATTTATAGGAAGGTGTGCATCAGTTGAAGCCTTATTGAAACGTATTCCTCTTCTCCCTCTGAAGGTGCTGGGCTCTCTCCAGTCAGAAGGAAACCCTCTGGACTGCCGCTTCAGCCTCCTCCAGCCCTACCAGCTGCTCACAGTGGAGCTTCCAGGATCCAGAGAGGGTTTCTGGGCCGACAGCTGTGTGTACGAGTGCTCTCGAGGCCGCCTGCACCGCCTCTCTTCCACCCGCATCCCGCTAACATCGCGCCCTGTCTCCTGCTCACGACACCCCTCTGAGAGCTCTCTTCTCCTGGGTCTCAGTGACTCCTCCTTGGTGCTGTTTGACCAGCGACGGGGGGTCTCTCTCCTGGCCTCCTGCCCCGTGCCCCCCACCCTCCTCGCCTGGCACCCTGCTGGGGCCGTGGTGCTGGTGGGGGGAGAGCAGGGGGAGCTGATGTGCTTTGATGTGGGCTTGGCACCTGTAAGGATGGCGCTGGTAGCGGAGGATGAGGCTCCAGCGGAAACGCTAAGACTCGCCGACCACCTGCGGAGCGGCGGAGGACTGGAGGGGCTGCGGTGGGCTGCGGGCCTGGAGGCAGATGTGCTGATGTTGGCCTTTCATGGGGGACCATTGGCTGCCCTGAGATTCAGACTCGGTAAGTAGAATACAATTTAGAAATGAGAAATTGCAAAAAAACGACGTTTGGAGCAGAAACTCTAAGAACTCAAAAAACTCAACATAGAATTACTTTTCAATTAACTGATCAGTGACGTCCGAACGCATCGATGCTAAGACCCATATCCTAATGCGGTTTCTTCAGATCACTTTTAAATTCAGGGTGGCAATGATATCTAACAAAGAAGAACTCAAAATGCCATATCATGTTCCATCCATCGACTGATTGAGTAATTGCCTGATCATCTCAGAAGTCTCCCATAGGGATGTATGCACACTAACAACTATTTAATTGCTTTTACACAAATCAGTATTTCACACAGCAGTCTCTACTCCAGTTTGAGCTTAAACATATATTTGTATGTAAATGCGTGATCCTCTGAAAGTAAGACATGAACTAGCTTTTAATAATTCTGTGTTAGAGTGATGCAGATGTAGTTACTGTAGAAAACCAACAGGTGCATCTGGAAACACGACTCAGCTCATCGTTAACCACATTGTACAAAATTGTAAAAAAAATGTCTTTATTTTTTATTTCCTACTTATTTAGGGTTATAAAAACCTCTTGCAATTTAGACTTTTTAAATTTAATTTTTAAATGTTACAGTATGTCCACTGTAGAGGACGTCAGGACCATTTTAGTTTGAAAAGACAGCCACAATTAACAGATGGACTATGTATCGTATTATGGTTATAGAGTGATATTAATACAATAATACATTCACCTTTATTTAAAACATAAATAAGTAATTTATCTGAATATATGTATATATAATACCTGGTTAAATTCAACATGTATATTTTATACTTTCTTGTTTATTTCTTTGAATTTATATTGTACAATGCCGTGTCTTTTTATGCTAATGCAACAAAACATTTTTGCCCAATTGGGGATCAATAAAGTACCATCTTATCTTATCTTATCTTTATAGTTAGTATTTTTCGATGTAACCTAAAGTAACTAGCCCTAATTATTACCTTTATATTTGACGCAACCTTATGTGAAACCCCCCCCTTCAGAGGCTCTCCCTGTGTCGTGGGTCTGCCTCAGTATCTGAACCCCTCTGTGTAACAATGGCGGCTGAACGGGGTCGTACTCTTACCTCTTCACTGCTGAGGGAAGTTAATTTGTTGACGGGCGGGAAGGTTAGCAGGAGTCACGCTCTCAGAGGTCATTCAATAATCGCCCCGGGGCAAGAGCCCCCCAGGTGCATTCTGGGATGCATTTTTCCGATAAATCGTTTACAGTGGCTGCGCAGTCCCTCGGGGCCCCCAGATAAAGTTTGCCAATCAAAATGTTTCCAAAGCAGCCACCTCACCCTCCAACACACGCCTTCACAAACACACTCATACATACACACATTCAGCTTCTTTAATTGTGACTTTGGAAAGAAGATGTGACAGTAGCTCTCCACCGAAGTTTGAAAGCAGGAGTGAGGGGGTGGATGGAGGAAGGTAGAAGATTGTGTGTGTGTGTGTGTCTGTGTGTCTGTGTGTGTGTTGCTTGTATGCACAGGGAAAGAGGAGGGTGTCTTCCAACAATAGCTTCCCCTCCTCTGATCGTCTGCCAAGGTTTTGATGAAGAAAGTCACTGCTCGTCTTTTCTCCATGATAATTCTTCCCCCCACACTAACACCCGTGTGTGTATTATTCTATTTCTGTGCTTCTATGCACACACATGCACACACATGCACGCACGCACACACACACTCCAACTCATTTGTTTGTTTGTTTGCTTGCGCTCCTTCTCTGTATTGACTTGTTTCATAAGGCCCGCTACATGACAGAATGAGTGAGTCGGGAAACGGCGAGGAAGAAAGACTTGGCTGAGCTCCAAGTTCCTTTTTTCCATATGGAGGCAGCCCCCTGGTGCCCCCCCCCCCCCCCCCCCCCCCCATCACCCATCACCACCCCCTTCACCCTCCTGCCTGCACCCAGTTATCTCATCTGGGCACACGTTGGCCACGGCTGGGCTGCACCGGCACAGGCTGAGGAAGGGCAGACCAGGAAATGTGCTGAACGAGGACAATAGCCGTTTTGTTTTTTGTAGGGACGTGAAATATTGAAGTAGGAATAATTACATAACCTGGTATACAACTAGTAAAGAACACGAGAGGGTTAGAATCAGAGTCAATGTGACGGACATGCAGGTAACATAAATACGGTTTATTTTTTCAAATGCACAGCTTGCTAACTTGATTAGTAAAGCACTTCAAGTCTATCAGAACAATTTGAGTTAAAACTGACCAGGGTTCAATCGACTATTTTGGCAGCTTTTAATTAAATAATCTAGTTTCCTCTCCTATTTCTAGATATTCTGATTTCTAAAAAGAAAGGATACGGCTGATTTCTTCTTATTTAAGGTTATTTAATGCTCAGCTTTCATTATTATTATACTTTGAATTGAACTATTTGTCAGCAGTTTGTCTCTGAGGTGTACCTGTAATGTTGACGGTGCTCAGTAGGGTTTGTTTGTGCTGATGCTCTGTGTTGTTGTGGGTCTGACAGTCTGACGCTGATCAAATAAGTCCGTGTAGACAGGTGTGGGAAAGAACTGACTTATCCTCGCCTCCACAATGATCCATTGTCTCTCTTGGAGTTAGCTTAGAGCAGACGTTAACGCCCAACTGAAAGACTACTACACACACACACACACATGTAAAAGTAGACACACAAACCGCACTACGCTCAGCTGATGTATTAGCCACATTAGCCCACTCTTAAGGGGATTTGGGGGCTTGCTAATTGCCAGCTTGTCATTTTAATTGCTCAAACACCCTCCCTCCACACACACACACACACACACACACATATACACACACACACTGACACACACAACTTCTTCAATTAATTAGACAGAGTCAGCGGTGACTTTGCCTGCCTGCAGCTCGGCCTGTTGTCAGTGATCAGCTGCACGGTCCGTGACCGTAACAACAGCTGTGTCAATATTTAGTTTAGTGAATAAGATAAGAGGGTAAGATGAAGTCTAGAAACTTTGGACATTGCTTAATTTAGCAATTAATTTATAGGAATATGCTTAAATCTCCTAGAAAATGCCTGATTTTAATAATAATAATAATGGGTTCCATTTATAAAGCACTTTATATCTGATCTCAGATCCCAAAGTGCTAGATTTTCACTGAAACCAAACATATTCTAAATATTTCTAACAAAATACTCTCCTGCAGTCTCACATCAGACTAAGCTAGTCCACTAATTGGGATATATCCAGTTAAGATACATGTACATTATAAGTTGCAAAAAAGGTAGAACGTTTTTGTAAAAAAGAACGTTCTGGTACTAGACCTTTTGATTTAGTAAAAAAAAATTATACAACTTTGATAGTGTGCAGGAGGTTATTTACAACTTTTGAACTATTCCTCCCTTTCTGACGCACCTGTGTCAGCAAATAGATGTGAGGTGATTTTTTGGTTTGTTTAAAGTACCTTGTAAGAGCTCGAACTCTCATTTAGCGACACGCGGCCTGACATAAGCCAAACTACAGCGAGGTAAAACGTTACATGACTCTTTATGGCAACATTCATTTGAGTTTGGTGGTTTCATTTTACTATAAGTACCGTAAGCACAATGGACTTTAATCACCTCGGATATTCAACACTGTCTCTTCCCGTATGTGTGCCCTATAGAGCCACAATCTCACACGCACCTTTTACACAGAACGAGACACCCTTACTGCCAGGAAGGGTATAAAACCTCATCCTTTCATTATTAGGCAGTCCTAAAGTACACACACACACACACACACACACACACACACACACAAAAGCATAATCAATCGCCTCTGGTTAAAAGGCAAAATCTGTTGTTGCATTCATCTCATACATACTGTATGCTCGATGTTTTTGAGTTGTATTTAAATAGATTGGACACACACACACACACACACACACACATACACACACAGAGGATTAAACAGACTTCCCGCCTAATTGATTGATAGGTCGATGTCAGTCTAACCGATCTAGTGCTGCTTCAGAGTTTCGACCGATGCGCCGGACACTTACTTAGTAGGTGCTCCGAGTTATTCTACAGGATTATTGCACCATATAATATTCAGGCTTTAGGAAAAACTGCTTCTCCTTGTCTCCTTGTTGTTGTTTAAGAAGCTGCTTTTTTGCACACTTAGTGTCAACTATTGGAAATCGGGATGAAGTTTACTTTGACATAAGTGTACATTGTGTGAATATAAAAAAATATCGACAACATCCTTTTTTTGTAATATGTTCTTTCTTTTTGCTCATGTTCTAATAAACTAAAATCAATCTCACTGGATGTTCTAGGAGCCCTGACTGGAGGCCTGGTGGGCCTCGGGGAGATGCTGCAGCAGTGGCTGCGCTGTGGGCAGGTCAGAGAGGCGCTGGGTGTCCTAGAGGCCATGGACTGGAGCATCATGGGAGACGAGTGCCATCGAGGGCTGAGCTCCATCGCCAACCACCTGCTGAGGCTGGAGCTGAACGCAGAGCGAGAGGGTGGGCAGGAGGGCTGCTCGATTATGGCAAAAATCATAATCTCGATTATTTGGGTCAATAATTGTAATTGCGATAATTAAATGCGATTATTCATTGACTTTGAAAACATCAATTTATTGGAGAAGAAAATGTTGTTTTTAACAGTTGATTACCCTGAACTTTATAATTCAACTGAAAAACCAATAAAAGTAATAATAAAAAAATAATCGTTTTATTTCGATTATGTTGTTTTCGTAATCGTTGCAAGCCATAATCGTAATTGCGATTAAAATACGATTAATTGAGCAGCCCTAGTGGGCAGACAGGTTTTGGTTTTCAATTTAGTTTACATCCAACCTTTAGAGGCAGTAACTCCAAAGACAGGGGGTCCGCGGGGTCTTAAAAAGTATTAAAAGTTGATAAATCAATTTAGTGAAAATGAAGGCTATTAAAAGTATTTAACGGCATTTTCCAAGGTGTTACATTTCGTAGCTTGTTTTCAATAAGTGTATAAATGGTCCAGAGAGGTTGTGTTCTACAGTCTGTCTGAATGTAATCATGGCGTAGGTGTGTAGTGTGATTCTGTAGTTTATTGATGGCATCCCGTTGGATGTGACGTCATCTGAACAGGACATCGCACGCTCACTGCTTGATAGCACGAAGGTCCGTTTGCACCGGTTGCTAAGCAACATCGTTATGGGGAAATGCAAGTCTGCGTCCAAATGGTTGGAAGATAAGGAGGAAGGACAATCAATACTGTATATAGTCAATGTGAGGTGAAGTGTGTCGCCAAGGTAACCGGTTAAAACTCAAAGCAGCGATGAGATCTTAAAATGTATGGAAAGGGTCTTAATAAAGGTCTTAAAAGGTCTCACATCTGACTTCAGGATTCCTGCATACACCCTGTATACATCACTTGACTGACATTAGTACGATTAAATACAATGTCTCAAGCTTATCACAGTTTATACTACGGTGTTAGCTCAGCAGTATAGCTTAAAGGTTTGCGGTCTTTAAATTAGCCCGCTGACCTTCACAAACCATTTATGTCCCAAGTAAATGAAAAACTATAATAGTTTATAGGTATTCTACCTACACTTGCATTTCATTTTTTGTTTAAAATGTGCTGTTAATTAGAACATGTTAACATAAAAAGAGAGTTAGACTTCTATAGTGGCTCTATGTGTCGGTCTTTAAGGATCTCATTTACTGTTTAACAAGAAGTTACTCAATATGTAGACCAGCAAAGGATTTAAGAGAGCCAGCTACAATCTCCCCAACAAACCCTTTATTAGCCATATCTGTGTAAACTGAAATGTATAATTTATTTCATAGCTTGCCAAAATTTTTTGCTGAAACAAATCAAATTAAACCCTATACGCTTTATAGATCTTTTAAATATATTTTCTGTCCCTTCCTTAGCGCTGCTAGAGGCCGCTCTCGGGGTGTTTTACGCCCCCCCCGCCCCTCTCTCAGACGTGGTGATACTGGAGTTCAGGGAGCCCATCAGCAAGTGTGCCCGCCGCTTTTTTCACCACCTTCTCAGGTAACACCACCCACTCTGTGCTGCTGGGGTCCTCATGTGATCGTCTGATGGAGAAATTAGCTTTGCATAACTCTACAGGGGGAGGGGTCAAAGGTCAAGGTCGGGTCTATAAGAGCTTAGTGTATTTAAATTACATACATAAACATTAGCTGCTGCATATGTTCATGGCGTCTCTACATACACACATGTACAGACTATTTCAAGGCATTAGCAGAATAATCAGAATAAGAAAAATCGTCCAGAAAAGGGTCTTTGTGGGATTGTCATCCATCACAGATACAATGTAACACCGCCTATGTGCCGCTGTGTTGCTATTTAAAAAATGCTAAAAAGGAAATAGCTTTTGAATTTCGTTGCAGGCACAGCTTGAGTCATTCACAAGGCAAAGCACCTCACATGCACCTGTTTAGACTGTTGTTTCATTCTCCCTTCTGCCATGAGAGCCTTTTGAAACGGCTGTTTGACTGAAATAGACCCTGTTGTTCCCACACACTGCTCAGCGCTCTCCATCCTGCATCACCTCCCGTTTCCCTCTCTCTCTCTTTCTTCTTCCTCTGTAGCTCCAGCCTTGTTTGGCATCCCTCCTGCTCTCCTCTCTTATCACCTACCTGCATTATTTTTCTCTCCATCAACATCAAATGAAGAAAGCCCCCCCCTCCCCTCCTCTCTCTCTCTCTCTGTGTGTGTTTGTTTGTTTCATGTTGGCTCCAGAGAGGGAAAGTTGAGGTGTTTTGTGCCGGGAGATACAGCGCTCGTCCCTCCCTAGTTTAATTCTCAATGATAGGACGAGGACTCGCTACTCTCAGTTCAATTATTGAGAGTTTTGTATGCAGAGGTGTGTGTGGATCGAAGTGTGTGTCTCTTATAAAGGTGGACATATGAACTACAGACCTATCTTTGAATAATAATTAAAAGCGTGTATTTTTTTTTTATTGATGATAGTTCTTTATAGACAGGCTGCTTTTCTTGTTTAACAGTTTATACTTTCTCTGCAGACACCAGCGCTTTGAGAAGGCCTTCCTCCTCGCTGTAGATTTAGAAGACAGAGATCTATTTATGGTGAGTGAAAAAGTAAATGTCTCTCTTGTGACACACATGTTCCTCCACTACGGGATGCTTTGAAGTCAATCCATTCAGTCATTTGTCAACACAAAGCTTTTATATAATGAAACAAAAATGTGACAGGATTTCAATACACATCTTACGGTCATTAAAAACCTGGAAATTCAAAATGCTAATTCCAGGCCCTGGAAAACAATATTTTTCCCAAAGTTTTGGAAAAGTCATGGAAATGTAACTGTAATTTATATTTCATCTAATCGCCGAAATAGTAATACTATAATGATAATACATACTGTATCGTATAGTAATGAAATGTAAAATGGCATTTAACTGTCGAGGTATTTTGCTGGTGAGAGATTTTAGTAGAAGCTAGTAAGCCAACTATTTGATTTGTTTTAGATAGGCACAACATGTCTATGCAGACCTTATTTTCCTGTTCCGTGTTAAAATAAACCATTTTCAGTGGTACCGCTGAGAAAGAGTAATTTTTTTGGTTATGGAAAATTAGGTAAAAGTCATGGAGAAGTCATTGAAAGTCATTGGTGAAGAAGTGTATGAACCCGGATCTTAAACACTCAAACAGGTGCTCAGCGAAAAGCAGGTAAAGGAGGGTACACATGCAAACAACTTTTGTTGAAGATACTAAAATATAAATATAAATAATATAGCCAGCAACTCACTACCAGAACTCTACTTAACCAGGAATTGTGTCCATTCATTGAAGAATGTTTTCCTTTATGGCATTTCTGCCTTTATTTGAGAGCTTGACGGTAATTATACACACAGCAAATGTTCGAAAAGAGAGAAGGATGCTGCATTTTAAAACTTCTTTGTGTGTGTGTGTGTGTGTGTGTGTGTGTGTGTGTGTGTGTGTGTGTGTGTGCGCGCGTGTGTGTGTGTGTGTCAGAGAGCAGGTGTGATCTCGCTATGGGCCCCTATCTTTTCACAACCTCCATGGCCTCGGCTCGGCCTTTTCCTCTCCTCTTCCCTCTAACTCGCTCTTTCTTCCACTCCACGCTGAAATGCTCTTTCTATGCGTTTGACCCCCTTTTTTCATGGGGCCCCCTTTTGCTCCATGCTTCACCAACACCCTAGACATTAATACACACACACACACACACAGGCACACACACTTGCTCCCTCAATCACACTGATAGCACTGGTTCCAATTACCTCCCCACTAAGTAGTGCTGCTGCGAAGCCGAATTGAAAAGGTGGAGTCGAGCCTGTGGACTTTGAAAGAGCGCAAAGGAAGGAGAAGGAGATTGGGGGGGCGGGGGGTGCAAAGTGGAGAGGAGGGGAGGATGGTGTGGATGGAAAGCTATATGACAAAAAAAAGGTGAGAGGGAAGCGAAACAAGGTCTTGCTCCGTCACTTTGGAGGTGTCGAGATAAGTGAGGGGAAACCAGGAGATGGAGCTGGAATCGTTTCTGCAAATAATTCGTAGCATTGGGTTTGAAATACTTTCCAACGTGATATGTCAACAAAGTGTTTCCCTCCTAAAAAAATGTCCTTTCACGGTAAATATTCCCACACATACTGTTCGTTTATATACATGTACTTTAAATTAGCTTGTCGGTGTCAGGACACATTTATTCATATAGATTTTAGATATAATAATAGGAGAAGACATTTCAGGGATTATTGTAAAACTTTTTCACATTGGTTTTAACATCAAGTTGGACATGAAGATCTAGTGACTAATATGAAATGTTCCCAGTTTCTGTAGCCAGTAAGAGAATGAAACAATGCCACAATTTAAGGCACTATAAAGAAATGGGGGTCAGCTCACCAGTAATCAGAGTAATTGTTCAAACAAGGGGCCGTATTGGATCTTCAAACCTGATTTTGTAAAGTTAGTGTGTCGCTATCAAGTGGTTCATTTATTTAAAAAGGCACATTGCACAGTAATTAACACAAGCACTTTAGTGGAGCTAATTTTCATCTGCAGTCCCTGGCAGGTTGATGACATTAAAAGACAACAGCACATATTAAAGCCGATGCATAATTAAAACAGACACAAAAGCAGATAGAAGCTAACAAAGTGACATCTCTCCAAGTTCTTCTCACATGTCCTATTTTACACCTCGTATACAAACAAATGTAAAAGGCATAATAAGAAAGCATTTGTAAACCCTTTAGTTGTAGCCATTATATAAATCTCCATACATCTGACCCTATAATAAAAACAACAGACTACAGCATAATAACTACCTCGTGACCTCGATGTGTAACAAAGTTCACTCACAATGAGCGCTCAGTCAGCGACCAAGAGAGCAGCAGCGCGCCATCGGCAAAGAGCCACAAAGAGAAAGGAAAAAACGGGACGTTGACATTTCACCCCTCGCTCTGTCCTCCGCTCTAATTAGGTTGTGTTGTTGCCTTAACCTGCTGGTCAGCTGATTGAGGGGAGGTGGGGGGGGTTAATGAGGGCAACCCCCGCCTCCCACACAACTCTCTCTAACTTCCAAACGTGCCCACAGAACTCAATAACGCACCATCGACTTGATAAAATGCTCACACACACACACACACACACACACACACACACAGATAACACACACCTCTTGTAAAAAATGCCCAGCATGATACACCCCCCTCTATCACAAGACCCCCTGCCCTCAAGCCCCATTGTTTCCTATCTAACAATAGAAGCCCTCCAAGCCTCCAAAAGAAGCCTTTTGTTCAAATTAAACACTTTAGTGTCGGGCTAAATTGAAGGGGAGGAGGAACAGTTGGTTGGGGGGTGTTTTGGGGGAGGTGGAGTTGGGGGATGTATGTGGAGGAAGTAGCAGGGGGTTATACTGAGTCATTTGCATGTTTTTTCCCATAATTGGCGCTAACTGTAGCGCCCTAATTAGCCTTTGATAATGAGTTGATAATGTAACCAATTAGGTCATTCGTCAGCCGAGTCAAGCCGGCGACAAGTTGTGTTTCTCTCCACCTCCCTCCCTCTTTCTCCTCTTCTTCTTCCTGGGTCTTTTCCTCTTGATGTAGCTTGTTAATTAAATCAAATTGTGTGATCGCAGATTCTGCTTTTGTTCCCCAATGAGGGCTTGTACTGTTTCTTGTTAGATACGCTCACACTGGGTTCACTTCCTATCTGACGCCGGGCTCGGAGGTATCGCACATCTTCTGCAATAAGCTCATTGTTGTCGCTCAGATGAATAATTAGCGTTATTAAAGCGTTAAGTCCTGAACACCTATCTGATAGAAGTGTTCAAACACAAGGCTCCTGGATAACAGGTGTGTCAGAAAACAAGTGTGTGTGTGTGTGTGTGGCCTGTGTGCAGCTTCAGCATATGTGCTCATGTCCAGGGATTATGCCGAGTGTTAATTAGTGAAAATGTATTTTCATGTTTGCGTGCTTGTGCCTATGTGGATTTGTGTCCAGTCTAATTGCCAATATTTGATTTGACTGTGACTTTGAATTGCTGGGACAAAAGTCTTTAATGTATATATTTTATATATTGGGGTTGTGACATGTGACCATGTCCAGGGGGTTGCAATGAAGCCTTAAAAAATGTTTTGTCATCAAACGTAATTATCAAGATTCTACGTCAGTCCCTCAAAACCTAAATAAAGTCGACCTTTTGGTATTTCACATTCAGGGAAGAAGAAATACGTCTTGGAAGAAGTGCAGACAAGTCCACAATCACTCATTAATTAATCTTATCATTTAAGCCATTTGTAAAATGTTACCAAAGCAAAATCTCCGATCAATACACGGATGATATTAAAGATAAAATTGCAGTGTACATTTTCGAAACTATTACAATTGCGGCCGTAACACTATTCCTCTCATTCCCTGACTTCCACTTCTCTACACCAAATGCAACATATTGTTTACCATTCTCTACTAAATGTCTATCGTGTAAATACTTTAAAAAGACAAATGATAGTAGAAAACAATTGGATGCTTTTAACAATTCAAGTTAATCACGTGTTTCAGTCTGAAAATGAATTTCTCTTAAAAATGTAACATCATTTCCCACAACAGCATGCACATACTGTATACGTGGAGTCTCTGCGTGGTTCATACGCTGCACTCTCTAAACAATGATACTTTTATCGCTCAATATTAATCTTCTATGTGCACACAATGTCTAACGTTCACGTTTGTACGTCCCATCGATCCCGACAGCCTGCAAACATCCAGACATGATCCCGTCTATTAATGTGTCGTAAGCGCTGCCGTGTGCCAGTTGACCTAATCCCTCATTTATTTCCCAAATATCAGTCAATATCGGCCTCTTAGTGTCCACCCCCCCCCCCCCCCCCCCTCGCCTCCACTCCCCAAAAATGGCCCACTAAAACGCCCCTCTTTATCAGCCGCTGCAACCCCTAAAGCTCTTATATAAATAAGATTAGTGTCGCGTTTGAGCGTCTGGGAATAAGAGGTGTAATATCTGATGGTTTTATATGCAGTATTATTGTTATCCCTTCTTAGTCGGGCTGATACTCCTCTCTCTCTCTCCCTCGCTTCTCGTTTGTTCATTCGTTTATTCCTTCTCTGCGTCCCTCTCTCCAGATTCAGACAGTATTATGAGGAGCTAAGCTGGAATAAAGCGCCCCGGCTTCAAATGTTCATATTGTTCTGTTCTGTCTGTCATCCTCTCTCTATCCCCGCTCTCCTTTTCTCTCTCGCCTTGTAGTCAATGCTGCCTTCTCCACG
Source organism: Harpagifer antarcticus (assembly GCA_902827135.1). Taxonomy (NCBI): domain Eukaryota; kingdom Metazoa; phylum Chordata; class Actinopteri; order Perciformes; family Harpagiferidae; genus Harpagifer; species Harpagifer antarcticus. The sequence continues at coordinate 598,851 of CADEHL010001155.1, read as the reverse complement.
TCTTGTATGTCATGTTTCTCTCTCTCTCTATCATGTCAGCGTAATTCCTCCTCTCCTGTTTTAATCTTCCGTTTGTTATCAATTAGGAAGCCTCACTCATATCTAATTGAGGGGCCATGTCCTCGTTCACAGAATTAGCCACCTCAGTCCTGGGAGCCGATTTAGCTTCTTTTGAGGCCATTTTGTTGTCGGCCATTTTCACATTTCCTCCTAACTCCTCGCCACAGAGGGCAGGCACCGCACTATAATTACCCAATCTGTTTCCATTCATACTCTTCAATTTCAGCACCTCTCTCATTCTCTTATCCTCCCCCCTCTTTCCCTCTCTGCTCCCCACCCTTTTCCTCCAGGGGTACAAAAGCAGGGTAACAATATGGGGGTATTAGGGCCGGGTGCAAGCCCAGCTGTGGGGGCTTTAGCCAGCTGAGGGTTATCCACAGCATCCCTGAGTCATGGCACTGATGTCCTGTGATGTTGCTGAGGCGGAAGACTTTCCTTAACACGCTGTACCCTTTGATGGGCCCTCAGCCCCTGCACTCAGCCAGAGGAAACCCCGCGACTCTGAGGAGCCCCTCGTTGGGAGCCGGGATAAGGGTGTGATTCTCTCTGTTTAATCAATTAGGGACGGTTGGAGAACATCTGTCGTTTTATCTTCTTTTTTGAATTTAAAATGGTGCTTCAGTGTTTCTTTTCCGCACAATGTAAAGTTATATGTATTATTATGTGTCTTTATTGAACAAGGACTATGCATAAACATAGATTCAAGATTCAAAGGTGTTATTGTCATATGCACAAAGCTACAGTGTAGAAATGGCAATGCAATTCTTCTGACCTGAGCTCCTCCAACAATGCAACATATATAATAAAATACAAAATAAAAAGTATTGCAAAAAGTCCATATACATGTCAGTAGAATATGGGATATGTACAAGAACAGAATAGGAAATTAAATAATGTACATTCATCTCAAATAGAGAAGAGATGCTATGCTACATTATAGCTAAAAGCTCATTCCCATCTGCAGGTAAACAATCAACAAACATTACACATATTTCCTAGTGCCCTATTCAGTATATGTTGCGCCTTCACAAGCATTTGGTTTCCTCTCAAAGGCTACTGGGAGCTGACCAGTCCGTTTTCAGCTGTTGCTGCTGCTTATCGACGGGCTCCGATGCAGCAGCCGGGGCAACATGCTGACTTTTGTTAAGGGTGTGTTTTTCATTTACTTCACAGCTGATCTTGGGGATTTAAATCAGTGACCTTTGTGACACCAGACCAAATGTTATACCGTCATGCTGCTGCTGCTGCTGCTGCTCCAGTTTCTCACACTGACAGCGATCTGTGCTCATCGGTCAGTCCTGGTTCATATCAGGATATCATGGGTTTCTTTTTAGTTATTTTTGGGAACCGCAGTTACAGAATAAAAACAACTGGTCTTAAATACTATTATGCATCAATTGAAGAACCATAGTTTTGCTTTTGTCCCCCCTGTTTGGCGTACAACATTCACACACATAGGGATATGATCTGTTTAAACTAAACCACATTATAACACATTACTATTATGTATTGCTTTGATAGATATTAGTATATTGTATCTTGTAGACATGTAATTGAAAAGCTTGTCTATTTCCTTTGTGTATTGCATTGTGGGAGAATAATGCAACAGCTCAAAAATAATTTTTAACATGTTAACTTATATCAAGAAGTTTTAATTTTGTCCACTTTCCCATGTAAGCACACTACGTTCTTTAAATCTGCTTAGAAATAATACGGATTAAGGAGGCGGTGAATGTCTCTTAAGATTTGAATTGAATCTAATTTATTAAAACAACAGTTCGAGAATTCATTCCCTTTTTTCTGGGATTTTAATAGACACATTGACCTTACCCTTGCTTGTAGCCCAGAGCACCTTTGTTAAAAACAGCTGTGTGATGCAGTGTGGATATTAATGTGGCAGCGTTGAGCTTTAAATCATCCACCCTCAGACATCATTTAGCATTAGTATCTCTCTTTGTGGCCCTGACAGACTCAAACAGAGAGATACAGAGGAGACACGCTGTTTCCAATATTGTCGGAGGCTGATATAGTAATGTGCTCGGCTGGATATGTTTCTGTGTAAAGAGAGAATACCAGCGTCTCTGAAAGGTGAACAGTCCCTCGCCTCCTCTCCCACTTTTGAAATGTGACAGATAACATCCTTCCTAGTTCAAAAAGAGAGAGACGAGGGTATGAGGGGGGAGGGAGGGCTGATTTCAAAGTTTTTGGAGAATCCGGCATTTCATCCAACCGGTGCTTTTTCTGATGTCGGGCTTCAAACGGCTCGTTTCTTTTCTTCTTCTGTCATTTCCTCTTTCTCCCGCCAAAACACCCCCTCCCCACCACCAACCCCTCCAACACAAAAAAAGAAGCTATTGTCATCGGAGCCTAGATTCATTTTAGATTAACGCTCACGTTTCTTTCCTGCATTTCCCTTCAAAGGACCTCCATTATGTTGCCAGCGATAAAGGCGAGGTGGTGCTCGCGGATGTGGCCAAGAGGAAAGCTAATGAAATGGAGAGCGCAGCAGGCAACGGTAAGAAAATAATCATAATGTCCGACCAAAAAGACGCCAAATGTGACTCGTTATTTCTCCTTACATCTGGAATGAGAGGTGGGCTCCTCTGATAACCCCGGTTACTCACCTACGCCGACACATTTTTCAGATATTTAATAACATTTTTATTCTCAGGATCTCACCCTTGTTTTAAAACACAAAGGAGAATTTATTCAGATTATGTTAGACAGAGGTGTGTAATTCATACAACCTGTTGCCTTCTTTTAAAGATAACATCAGTGATGATTAAAAGTGAGATACTGAAAGTTTTTTCATTGCATTTTTTGTTAAAGTGTAAAAACTCACCTTTAAGAAATCATCTATAGCAGATTGATGTTTCCACATTAAGGTTCCTCGTGTTTTTAAAGGTTTTTCCCCCCAAATTGCAGGTGGTTGTGAAAAAAAAAAAGTCTTTAATATCAGACAAATAAAAGACTTTACACATGCCCAAAGTTTTCAAAGTAAACAGCGAGTGAAGGAAAGCCAGCGAAGGCCTTTTTTTTGTCGTTACTTCAGGCTGTGCTGCTGCCCTTTGACAAACACTCCCAAAAGCACATACCAGAGGGGATCAGGCCGAGTCCCTGATTACACACACACACACACACACACACACACACACACACACACACACACACACACACACACATACATACCATGTATACATCACTTCAGGGGACATTACATTGACTTACATGCATTTCCTGGAGACTTATCCTAACCTTAACCCTAACCAACACATGCCTAACCCTAACCCTTAACTTTACCCTTACCCTAACCCTAATCCTAAACCTAACCAAGTCTTCACCCTAAAATTAATGATTCCCCTTATGGGGACCTCCAATTTGTCCCCATAAGGGAAGCGAGTCTCCACACGTGACTGTGAAAACAGATGTGGGTCCCCACAAGTATAGTAATGCCACACACACACACACGCAATTCCTCACAGAGGCTTCCAGGGCCAACGGGTGAGCAGAAAACATTCAAGTTTGTGAAGGAACTAGATGAACATGTCTGATGAGTCCTTCATTGGTGCTTAAAACACACCAGAAGGCAATGTGGTTGAGCATATATATATATATATGTGTGTGTGTGTGTGTGTGTGTGTGTGTGTGTGTGTGTGTGTGCGCTCACAGACAGCCAAATGAGGCGAGAGAGGTATTTAACTCGGCTGCATAAGGTCAGACCCCTAAGGCTGAGTGTCTGTGTGTTTGTCGGTGAATGAGAATGAGCGTTTGTGTAACTATGAGGCCTGTTTGCAGTTTCTTTTTTTATAATGTGATGCATAACACGCACACTCCTCCTCATAAGCCTCTTAATTATGTCCTAGATGATTTACCTCCATCACCTGCAGCATGTCCTATCCTTGGACAACAGCGCTGCAGAGAAAGAGAGAGAGAGGGAGGAAGGGACAGAAGAGGGGGAAGAAAGAGGAGGGATGATGGCAGGAAAAGAGGGAGGAAAAAGACAATAACATACAATTATCATTTTGAAAGACAAAGGAAAAAGGAAGAAGACACGAAATTAAACAATACTAGAATATAATTGAGTAAATTAAGAAATAAATGAAAAGGCAGGATACATGAAAACTGACCTTAGACTATCCGCTGTTATTTGTCTCTTTACTTCTGCCTGTCGACTAAAGTAGACAAAAGTTTAAAAACAAGTTTGGTTCACCCAACCTGGGATGACCTTTACAAAGCTGAACACACTATACATGAGTAACTGGCAGACCCTCTGTAACAGCAGACGGACCCATTTAGCAGCAATTGAGTTTACACCCAGGAGTTGGTGGAGATAAAAGTGAGTGAATATTGCACATTAATTAAACAAGAGAAAGGGTTTTCTTCCAGCTCTTGCACAGTACTTATAGTGTACATCGTATTGTTCAGAACACGCTGGGTCCAGACCAGCAAATGTCCAAACATCTACACACTTCCGGTAAAGGCAAGTTCAGAGAGAAAGCTGATGCCTCTTGTTAAGTGTGAGTGTGTGCACGTGTGTGAGTGTGTGTGCACGTGTGTGTGAGTGTGTGCACGTCCGTGTGTGTGTGTGTGTGTACTGTACAATGTGCTTCACTGTACAGACAAATAGACAGAGACTGATTGACAGCCAGCCGAAAAGACAGTACATAAATAATGAGTGGCGTGCTTCAAGCAGAGAGCTCCAGTGAACAGGTGTCTCGCTTTACACACACACACACACACACACACACACACACACACACACACACACACACACACACACACACACACACACACACACACTTAGCCTCTGGCATGGCCGTCTAACCCCTCCAGTATCAGCTCTGGCTCCAAAGAACACTCTATACTTTTACTACATTTCAGAAATATGAAATGTTATTATTGTACTTGTTTCCACTAAATGTATCCGCCTTATACATTTGGGTATTTTGGCCTTGAGTGAAAAGAACAAATTGCTGTATGATAAAGCTACTAAATAATACATGTTGTAGTAACACATATCCCCAGGCCTCTTAAACACGGCCCTTCAAAACAAAACACAAAATTATATTTGTTCCCTGATAAATATTTGTTTGGTATTAATTACAAGCTTATTTTGATTATGGTATGTGTGTATGTAATAAATAATTCAGTGCACCTTTACTCAGTAGAGTATTCAGTTGTTATCCGCACACACACACACACACACGCACACACACACACACACACACACACACACACACACACACACACACACACACACACACACACACACACACACACACGAGAATGAAATGTATTTGTTTTCATTCATGGTCTCACACACTACAGCTCCAATTCAAAATCGACCTCGGAGATGTGTTTGTGTAAATATGTGTACAGTATGTGTGCAGTTGGGTGTAAACTGAACACACTGCCTGTGATATTCAGCTGTTAAACAGAAGTGTGTTTTGTTCATGAAAAGCAGGCGTTCCTACGACCCAACACATCCTGCTGTCTCTCTGTGCAAACACCGAATGAGCTGCAGCGGGTCAACTTCTCTTTGTGATGAAGGCAAATACACAAGTCTGCTGCACATCCACAAAACCACACTGTACATTTTACACTCTGAAACTAGATGTATGTTCAATTGGATTTACATGCAGATGCATACCACGCTTTAACAGCCCCAGAGCTTAATTCTAACTAATTAATGACAATAATATTGATATAACTGACTCCTTTAAACCTGCAGACTTATGCCTAAAGAGTATAATCATGTTAGTTTTGAGAAGTTACTAATATTGACCACTGATTTGTAATCATTTAACCAGGTTAATCATGGTAAGGCTGTAGCTTATATAGTAAGATTGCTGGTAAATTGCAGCCAAATGCAGGACAATTGTTCATTTACCTAACGTACAGTTTACCAGTCAGTAAAGAGAACAGTGAGCTGTACTTTTAAATGTCAGTATTTATACAAATAAAACAGACAGTAGATAATTTAATAGTCTGGTTCAAATTTGCTCTACGGTCTTTATTTCTTTCTTAGGAAGGAGCCAGGCTAACTGTTTCCATTTGTCTCTATGCTAAGCTAAGCTAAGCTGTAACTGTACAGAAAGGAAAGTGATATCCATCTTCTCTAACTCATAGCAGGAGAAGAAACAAGATCATTTAGGCTCAGCAGGTTCAGCTCTGCTCATCGGGACTGGGAGTTTGGCCTGATACGACAGAAAACCATCAAGCAGTGTTTTCACATCAGGAATAAACGCAGCTGATCTAGGCCATCGCCACCCTGGATTTCTTCATTTCACTTCAAGGAAATCACAAAACCTAAATGATTTGCATTGGAAGGAAGAGCCATTGGAAAGAAAAGCGAATCTCATGCTATTGTTCGGATGGTTTTTCACGATTTCTCTGCATCTAGTGGTTCTTTTTAAGGTGGATGTCTTGGACCATATTTCTATGCACCACTTCTGGTATTTATGTGCATCCATTGTAAACCTGACATCCTGCCTTCGCATGTACACACACACACACACACACACACACACACACACACACACACACACACACACACACACACAATAGAGGACACACATTTCAGCTTAGCAATGGTCCCTTTTTATAACAGCGTTGGGAATGGCTTAAAGCTGTCTGGCTGACAAGTGTGTAGATTTGGATAGATACGTCATTGTGAGAGGCAGAGTAGCGAACAAGTGCGAGGGAAGGCGTCTTTCTGTTCCTCGCTATCTCTTTTTTCTCTGGAGTGTGTTTTTATGCCAGGAGGAGAAGCCAAGTTGTTCCTGATGGTTGTGTCTCCCCCTCACAAAGGCTGATGTGACTGCAGGGCCTTTCAGTGGGCAAAGAGACAAGAGCTTTATCTGAAGATCCACTTCTCCAGCTCCTTTCTTGGTGGTTGTGGTGAAAGCCTGTTAGCTCCGCTGTGTTAAAGCAGCGTTTGTTTCTGTTCCTCGCTCAGCTCTGATCACACAACCTCCATCACTGTTTGACTTCTCAATTTAGAAACTTTAGCGGCGTGACATGTTCATCACAAACGGGATTGTCAAGGTGTGACGTCCACATTTGTAAAAAGCCTACTCACAGCTGTTTCCACGAACCCTTTTTATATATCTGTGTGTTTTCACGGCTGAAGTAAACACATATATCTGTAAAATGTACAGATCACTGCCAGTGAATGACAACATGTTGATCTCACAGAGATGTGTATCATACAGTAAACAAGATACTGTAGATGCAACATAGAAGGAGATGACAAATGCTTTGATACAGGCTCACTGAATGGTTTGATGGAAATGATGTGAAACATTTCAATGCTTTCAGATCACACGAATCTAAGTGAACAACTACTGGAGATTTTGGAGCAAGGTGTTAAAGGGCACATGTCATGCTTTTCTGGTTATTACCCGTCCCCTTGTGTTATGAAGGTTGTTCTGCATCTAAACGGTCTGCAGAGTCACAACCCCTCAAAGTACACCCTGTAGCGAGTAACACTCTAACACAGAACGCCTCGTTGGAGATTTCTCTTTTTCCATTTTTTCTTTCCGGGTCCTATTGACGTAACGAAGTCCAAATGGACCAATCCGCGGATCTCGCACGCACGCACACACGCACACACGCACACACACACACACACACACACACACACACACACACACACACACACACACACACACACACACTCACTCACTCACTCACTCACTCACTCACTCACTCACTCACTCACTCACTCACTCACTCACTCACTCACTCACTCACTCACTCAGCCTTATCTTTTCTCAGCCGCGGTGCTGCGCGGAGCTCCGTAAACACAAACACTCTGAACTCAGGCTGTGAGTGTGTGTGTGCTCAGGCTGAGCTCCGCGCTGTCTCGCAGACCCCACGCAGCAACCATGAAACGACACCAGTAATCCAGCTCACACTGTCCGCTCCTCGAGCCTCAAAGGGCGGAGCAGCGAGCCCCGCAACGTCCCGCCAACACGGCACCCAGACCCCACGCAGCATTCTCATCTGTTTGTCATTACTGGTGTCATTTTCTGGTTGCTAACAAACGCCATTGTAAAACATAATCACTGATGTTCCGCTGTAACGGAGGTGGACTCATCAGAACAGAGTGGGCGAGCTGACCAATCAGAGCACAGTGGGCTCATAGGGGGGGAGGTGGGGGCAGGAGCTCCAACAAGCCGTGTAGGACAGAGTGAATACACATACTATACAGAGATGCTGTTTGAGAAACCAATGTGAGTTTGGAACATTGCACAATGTAAATCTATTCTAGTAGACCTCAACAATGGAAATATGATCAGTAGAAATGGCCATGACACGGGACCTTTAAGGTTTTTGTATTTTATGAGCTTCAGTTTTTCACAAACTAAAGCAGGCAAAAGTTGAAAAGCATAAGTGAGATGGATGGATGCAAAAAAGTCACAATTTGTTTGTTAAACACTTAAACATGAAAAGTTCAAAGAGGGTTGTGACTACTCGATATATAGGCGTCATAAAGGAAACTATTGGATCGAGCATCATTTCTGGATAAATGGTCTTGTACATACTTTTGTCTTTCTATGTTTTTTTTTCTAGAAGACCCTCAGAGAGTTGGAGATGATGTGATGCGTGTCTCCAGACAGACGGAGAGAAACCAGACGGGACCTTCGTACCCGAATACTCCGACAACACAGTGAGTGACATGAACCATGTGTGTGAGCTTGGTACGTGATTTCAGGTTGTTATTATCACTGTCACACATCTTATTTCTTTAAACCTGCATTAACTCACTATTTTGACCACTGTTATTGACATTTGACCATATTTTTAAGTTGAATTTGTTGGCAATGTACACATCCAGCCGTTATGGAGTAACATAATCATCCATTTAAAGTAATGTTTGTGTCCAAATTATGAATGAAAGTGAATTAAAACAAGAAGTTTGCACCATATTGAAACACCTTTGCCTTTTAAAAATGATAGTGGTTAGGGTTAACTTGTCAGGAAACATTGATATTGACAGATAAAACAGACCATTTAGCTCCGTTTTAAGTCTTCACCAATGAGACTATTCTAAGCATATGTCCTGAGGAACATATCAGACTCTTCAGCCTCGAAATGCTCAATCAATATAATAAGAATGCACCAAAATGAAAAGAACAATTGTTATAATAAGGATACACATTATAGCTGCTTTATATACAATGACATAGTTAGTTCAACCCGCTCTTAAAGAAGCCCCAGACAGACTCTGTGTGCGGATGATTCACTGTTCCACTTTAAGTTGTCATCTCCTCTCCCTCAGTGGGTCGGTATTGTCTGTATAAGAATTGTATGAGAGCGTCTGTGACCAAATGACCCAGCTGCTTCCTAAAAGCCTTCATCCCAGTGACACTTCAAATGTCAACGCCACATCAGTTACGGGTCTTACGTTTCCATCCATCCCAACGCTGAACCCACATTTAAAACTCCACCGGACTCCATCCGCACCACGCCTGAAGAACTCAGTGTTTCGGAGTGATTGTTTAATACACTCGTACATGAATGACGTGTGGGAACAGCGTGACTTAAGACACACTCAAAGCACTTTGTCCCAGCCTCACACACAAACAGATACTTACACATATAGCCATCCACGTCTCTATTATTGTGAAGTGATGGAGGGGCATTCCTTGTCATACCCCAACCAACATATTGGAGTATTTATATGGGATTTGTGTGCATTAGATCAAAAAAGGCGCTCTTGTTCTTTTCATGGCTGTTTGACTGTAACACTGATGACTCCCCTCCACTCTGCGTTTCTCTAAGCCCCCTCCATCCATCCCAAATCCCTTCCTATCGGCCAATTTAAACAAGCTGGGTCCAGAGAGAGAATGAGAGGGGAAGAGACAGAGAGAGATGGCAGCCAAAGGCCCGGGTGCAGTACCCCAGGTCTAAGAAAGCAGATCCCCAAACCTCCCAACAGATAATAGCCACAGCGAGAAAGAGACAAAAGCCTCCCCCCGTCCTTTTAGAACAATTTTTCATATTGAACCCCCTCCGTTTTTTGTTTTGTAATCTGGTCTCTGATGAAGTTTCATTGTTTCTCATGTGAAGCCAATGACAGCTTAGCTGAGATGGAGAAGGGGAGGCATTGTAGCGCGGGCGTTCTCCCGTTTGGCTCGCTGAGAAAAAAGCAAGAGAAAAGGGAGGAAGGCGAAAGCACAATGGCAGTTCGGGGGCTTCCTCGCCGATCCACGCGTTCCCCAAATCCGACTCGGAGAAGTGAGAGAGGGAACGAGACGGGAATCTGGGAAGCATCCCAACGTTCCTTTGATGGCTGCTGGCCTCGCTCTCCTCACGTACTCCTCTGTCAGCGGAGGAAGGAGATTGGAGGCTATTTTTATTGTTGCGTATAAAGGAGGCCAAAATTGACACTAGAGCCTTTTAAATTACAATTGTTATATTATTTCATATTTATGTCCAGAATCTCCAAGTAGTAAAGATGTCAGTATCTAGATCCGTATCCTGAGGGCCCAGAGGTCGCGTTAACAGAATATTTTCCGGATTTTTTATAACAATGACGGAAACAGAACAAACTCAGAACAGCGCCACAGTTTCCTTGCAGCGAGGCTCCGGTGTTATGCCGTGTTATGCATTAACAAATTATACAGTTTCCAAACCTAACTTTGCCGAACAGAACTGAGTATTTGCTTTACGCTGTGCGCGATCCCGCGAGGTGCAATGGGCATGCATAACACGGCGCTAACAGTCCCCCGTTGACAGTTCACGAGCATGCTCTTCCTCCCCGGCAGAGTTGTGTACAGGCCGACGGGTAATAATGGATTTTGACGGAAATGTTACGCAGCGAAAAAGTCTAGCGCAACCTCTGCCTGAGGGTCACTTCTGTCAAGAGTTCTGATTAATAAAGATGAGGCTTCTGCTTCTCACTGATGTGCACTGCCCCAATGACTGATCACATTAATCCAAATCAGTCAAACTTGTTTCACCTGATACTTGCTTATCTTGCTGAGGTGTTGGTGTCCCGAAGATGGTCTGAAATTGAAATGGAAGAAGTGTTGTGTTTTTCTGAAGGAGGTGAAAATGTAAAATGTAATTTTCATCAGTGTAGGAAGCAGAAACAAAGTTGCTCTCCACACCATGAGAACAGTTATCTTTTGATCATAAGAAAAAGACAGAAGACCAAATCTACCATGCGTGTGAATCACTGATGAGACATGATGCATTTTGAGGTTAAAAGTTTCTCTCTGCCACAACATGCAATCCATAACTCGACAAATGAACACTTGTCTGCTCTCTAGATTGTCCAAAGATAAACTGGATAATGCAGGAAATGGAGTAAAAACTAGATGTGGTAGATTACGGGAGAGCTCGTTTATCATAAATGAAGATTTCTGAACAAAATGAAAAGCAACAGCACATACAATTCATTCATCTTTAAACTCAATTCAACAGATGTTACACTTTAATCACTTTCATTTGATTCCTCAGGGTTGATGGAAGAGCCAATCAGAGGAGACTTCAGGCCGAGAGCATACGTGTGACCGTGAGCCCAGAAGTGTTCAGGACTCTGAGACAAACAGGTGTGTGTGTGTGTGTGTGTGTGTGTGTGTGTGTGTGTGTGTGTGTGTGTGTGTGTGTGTGTGTGTGTGTGTTTCCATCTCTATCATAAAAGTAATACGAAGTGATAGCATATATGTATTCCTCTCTTCCTCCTTCCTGTTCTCTCCAGTTTAATAATTCCATGTTTCGGGTGATGAGCAATTGTCTCGCTATCAAATCGCTGTGTAGTTTGATAATCCGGACTGTAGGCTATTGGAGGAGAATTTGCATCAGCTTTTTAAATATCTATAATGCACGCTGGGGTTTTAATGTCAATCATCACCTTATTAACACAGCGCTCAGAGCGAGAGAGTTCGCCATGAGTGACAACGCTTTACACTCATTAAAACCCAGAAAAGCGACATGTCCGACCTACTGAGTGAGCATGTAACCTGTTCAGACACCGTGTGTGTGTATGTGTGTGTGTGTTTGTGTGCTTTAGGGCTCCCGTGTGTGAGTGTGCATGTGTAATATTGTGACGTCTGACTTCCTCTAACATCTCGTGTCGTTTGGTTTTGTCGTGCAGGAAGCAGTGAAGGCGACAGCAGGAATGTGAGTAGATTAGATATTGATTTTTATTATGATAAGAATCATAATATATATATATTCAATAGAGTTCATAGTCATGTTATGTAATAGCATTATACTTCAGTCGATCGTAGAATATGTCCTCCAATAATGTCGATAATTGATTAATCGTCTGGCATTTTTCAAGCAAAATGCCAAACGAATAGCTGGTTGACGCTTCTTGAATGAGAGAATTTGATTCTTGTGATAAACATTTTGTATTTATTTAGTTTTTAGTTAAACTAGCTGCTTTAGGACATCACTTCAGCCCTGGAGTTTGAATTGCCTTTTCACTACTTTGTTGATAGTTCGATATAGACTTAATGTCAAATTACCTAAGAATAAATAATGTGGAAGGCTTCAGACTTTAAAGTGAACCTTAAAGTACATTTAGATGGTGAGTGCAGCTCTCAGGTGTGAATATAGGATAAAAGAGAATACAGAATAGTACTCAGCAGGTACATAGGACTCTTCTGAGGGAACTCAAAGGTAAAACGACCAATCAGATCACAGACGATGAAAACATGTGCTGTTAATCATCTGTCTTTACTTTTACAAACGGGTTTATCGAACAGAACCTTTGTGTTTCTTCTCTCTTTCAGGACGAGGAAGACCTCGGGGTGCTTCATGTGGTCCATTTAGGAATGGTTTGAAAGAACATCAAAGAAACGATAAGAGACACAACAACATTTCACCAATCACAGACTCACTTCCTATCCATATGCCAAGTAGTCACATTACCTGGAGAAGAGCTCAACTCATTGTGAACACTACATCTGTATGGATATCTGATCAAAGTGATATAATACATCTTTGTATCACCACTTTTGTTGGTGAGCTGTACATTTTATATAGCTTCATCCTGTCATATTCTACCTGGGAAATGTTGATGTGAATTCAGGGTATTTCTGTCTTAGTGAAGTCTGAAGAAAACATTAACACCGGGTTCTGCTTTAAAACAACGACTGAAAGTGTTTTAAACCTTTCCATTAATCATCCTGAAAAAATAAAGACTATTATATTTCCATCACCACTGATATTGAATGTTCCCAGGGGTGTGTGTGTGTGATGTGTGTGTGTGTGTGTGTGTGTGTGTGTGTGTGTGTGTGTGTGTGTGTGTTGGTGTGGTGTGTTTGTGTGTGTGTGTGTGTGTGTGATGTGTGTGTGTGTGTGTACCGTGCTGTGTGTGTGTGGTGTGCTGTGGGTGTGTGTTGTGTGTGTGTGGAGTGTGTGGTGGTGTGGGGGTGTGTGTGTGTGTGTGTGTGTGTGTGTGTGTGTGTTTGGCTGAGATTACGGGCCACAGTTTTATTCATGAATCGGAGCCAACCAGCGTCTTAAAGCGTCGCGCGGAGCCCCTTTCCTGAACAGCAGCCATGGTCGTGTCAGAGCTGTCGACGCGCGGCGCTCAGCGACTAATCTGACAGCGCCGCGGAGCCGTAATCCCTCACTGTATCCTAATCTATTTACTTTGCATTCTAAGAGGATTTCCACCAAAAAATATCCAAGAAGCGATGTTGGAAACGGACAGAAGATCAGCGAGGATGCTTTTCTCCTCGTTTGTTTTGTTAAAAAAAAAATCATTGTATGTTTTCCGTTGGGGAGTCAATCCCCTGCGAGAAGGACGGGTGAAAGGAATTACATTTCTGACTGATACTAATACTTCTCTTATGTAAACATCACCATGTTATATTTCCCCTCTGATGATACAGTCACACTGCAGAGGCAGCCGCAGATAAGTGGCATCTGTCGGTGCCTTTAGAGCATCTCTTGACACGTTTATAATTTCCAAACCAAGGCTGCATTATCTCCTGATTGTCTGACTTGACAGCTTGAATAAAAAGCTGAGACATTGCTTAACAGGCGAGCAGGAGTCCCGCCCCTCTCTCAGTAGCCTTTCTGACGGTGAAACTGCTCTTTCACACAGAAAACAAAGATACCCTTTGAGCAATGATGTCAGCTTTGGGAAATCATACATGCTTCATTCAAAATGTGGCCAGCAGCACACCACCGCCTCGCGCTCAAATCTTTGCCATCCGAGATGACTCGCAGAGATAGGCTTATTAGTGGAATTAACATACTGTGAAACGGCCTTGTTAACATTTGGAAATGAATCAAGCCCGCGGCACGTGCTATTATCCAGGTTGTGTTTTTGATTCTCTCCCTGTGCGGCAGCGGAGGCCTCACCGCCTCTAATGAAGCCTCTGATTGGACTGTTTACACGTTTTATAGGTTTGTTTCTCTCCACAAGACAAATACGCCATCAAAGACATCAAACGGAGAAAACCACTTAAAGTTGAGGGTGATTGGAAGAGTCTTATTCCCAGAATAGTGTTGGGTTTCTCTTCGCTGTCGGTTCTCATGGAGGAATGAGATGTTCTTTGCATATATTCATTATCACGAAAAGTACTTAATTACGGTGCAACGTATCTGTATTAAATATCTGTTTTCGCCTCTCAGCCAAAAGTGTTATTTGATACTCTGTGATTAAAACAACCTCAGATTCTGCTGAGATTAAAGTTAAGATCGTTGATAGTCATCTTTCTGGTCAAATATCCGCAGCCCTTATGTTCTGTTTAGAGAGAGTTTATTGAAAGACTGATCTTTTGTATTACTTCTTGGAGACACCAGCTGTATAACATGGTTAAATACAAAGGATTTAAATGTACTTTATATCTCTTGAATCGTGTTTTTGCTCCAAAAAGTTTATGAACGGTTTCTCTATACACTGCACATATAACTCAAAAACTTGTTTCTTTATTTGAAGATGCCTGTTGTGTCACCTTATTGATGGAATATCCAAGTTAAGGGATCATCAATGCAATGCTAGTAAACATAGTGTGTATTAATAAGGTCTTACAGGACGGAGTGGCGCAGTGGGCTGTGCGCTGATCATCAGATCAAGGGGGCGTTGGGGAACACCAGTTCGAAACCCGCCGCCGCTGCGTCTGTAAAGCCGGTGTGTCCTTGGGCAAGACACTTCACCTGGATTTGCTTCTGTTGGTAATGTCCACAGTGCATGTGTGTAATGTTTATTTGTAAAGCGCTATAATAAATGTAAGGAATTATTAGAAGTGTTAAAAGAGGGGAAATTGTTTAATACTTACACATAAACAAACAATACTTTTCAGAGGTTTAAGAGAATGTTGCATCATTTCCCTACAGAGGCGAACCTCTGCTATTTGAATGTTTAAAGATCAATAGTTGCATCTATCATATGTGTTAATACGTTACAGAGTTGCTGCACCTTGGTCCATGTGTGGACAGAAATGTCTCATTGAAGAACAATCTAAATGCATTGAGACTCGGAGACGACGTCCTCGGTGGGAAACTCTGAAGCCTGCAGGCCGACGAGCCGCCGCTGAGATTCCCACGTCTGCAGGGCTTTAAACAAGTTGTGACTCGGGATGAGGGTCTGTATCCTTTCCAGATGAGATAATACCAGCCCCTCAAATACCTCTCTGCTCCATCCCTCCTGATGCTACTGATTCACCAGGAATGGGGGAAGTGAGGACGTCAAAAAGCATCTGAAGTCAGGGAAGTTAGTGCCTCTTGTCTTGGTTCCCATCTTTAAAGAAGGAAGGAAGTGCCTCCTACTGAAATCAGATCAACTTTAAATCCTTTCATTTACTGATAAACTGATGAAGAACTTCACTTAATTTGAGGGAGTTTGGCCCACTGATAAAATACCTGCAAAACGTCTGACTTTCACATTAGCTTTACTTTAACAATGTACCATCTAAACCAGGGGGGTCAAACTCAATTTCATCCCGGGCCACATCAGCATTATGGTTGCACTCAAAGGGCTGGTTGTAATTTTAATTATATATATATATATATATGTAAATATATATTAAATAATGTATTGTTGGCCCTGCACTGGATTATTATCAGTTCTGGTAATATCTTCCTAAATAACTACGTCTGAAAGCAGAACTCTAGGGCAAATAATTGAAAGCAAATATTCAACAATTACACCAATTGTATTGTATATTATATTCTTTGCAAGCTCTTGCGGGCCACATCAAATGAGGTCGCGGGCCGGATTTGGCCCCCGGGCCTTGAGTTTGACACCCCTGATCTAAACATTACCTAATCATTAAGGCTGCAACTTTCATTATCGGTTGATGAATTGGTCTATTTTACATTATTCAACTGTTTAAAATGAAGACCAGGATGTCTTGGATGTCAAAGATAGTGTGCCCAAATGTCTCGTTTTTTCCAAATCCTTAAAATATTCAGTTTACTATAATATTTGGACGTGAAAAAGCAGAAATGTTAACATCTAAGATACCTAAACAAGAGATAGTTGAGATTAATTGACCAATCATTGTCTGGGGCCTTGCTCAAGGGCACCACGGCAGGGCAGGAGGTGAACTGGGACCTCTCCAAGTAGCAGTCCACACCATATTTTAGGTCTGGTCGGGGACTTGAACCAGCGACCCTAGGCTCACAGTCCAAGCCCCTACTGACTGAGCCACTGCCTCATAGAGCAGCTAGCATGTTGTAAATGTATGATTCCTGAACCACAGACTTTAGTGGCTTACATTGAAAATGAAAATATAAACTAAAGTGTCTCTTTAAGACATTCTTAACAGGTTCTGCATTATTTCAAAGCCTGTACGGTTAAGACTATCATAGCCATATGAGATGCGAGTCAAACTGAGGCGGCATATACATCAACATTTAGAGCCAAATCCCAAATCCATACTCCTTTAAACTCCCCTCTGTGTGGAGTCTGGAGTTTCCCTCCAGAAGAAAATGAAAGCTTGATCTTACCCGTGTCCTCTGCTCAACTCAAATCTACAGTATGTAAACCCACCAGGAATGTCATGAATGCTCTCAGTGCCTCGTGTCGTAAGGATGACTAAGCTGCTTTTACTCCAGCAGCTCCACCTGGACTCAACTGTGAAATCCCCTCACAGGAAGCAACAATACTTGAGTTTAAATGGCGGATTCAAGCTGATGTGTGTGGCTTTTTTTAACCTTTATTTCACACCAGGAAACACTTAAAATAGACAGAAAAATCCACTGCAAATACCAGCTTTATTTACGTGCCAAGATATTAAACAAAACAAGGTGAAACAAAGGCAGAGAAACCCGAGACGGAGGCCTGAGCTCCTCCCATCTACAGCTGACCCCAGATTAACCTCCCAGGTAAATATAATCCTCTGCATCCCCTCTTCATACCGGCCTGTAAACACACTCGGATGCCAAGGTCTGGCGACATCAGGCAGCCAATGAGAGACAAGTTTCACTCGGCCGTCCTGCATGGGAATAGAAGAAAACAGCTCCAGCAGATCAGCTGCTCGGTTTCTTCCAATATCTTCTCTCTCGCGGTCTCACAAACCAAATACACAAGGTTTCTGTGTGTGTCTCTGTCTCCAGATACAAATCAACAGCCACTCATGCAACCAAATAAAAAAGGTCCAGATTGGTTCCAGTTCACCTCCTGGACAAGAGTGAACAAAATGTTTCCAGTCCGCCCACATTCACACTCTTTCACCGGAGGTCAAAAGGTCAACAGTTTCCATCGATCGTCCTATTGAGCAGAGTGTGAGGACCCTCGGCTCTGGTTAAAACTACACTCATCACACAAGGGAGGAACTGGCACAATAACGGGCTGCGTTTAATTATTTTTAATTCACTCGTGGTGGACTCATCTGAAATGCGTCTGAAGGGGAATCCTGTTTTGTCTTCGCAGATTCTTCATGTTGACATTGGTTCCTAATTTTAAGGATTGCAGTGTCTTTGTTTTAACGACTGCTTTTCCAGAAGTCTGTTTTATCGTTCGTTGCACTTCTTTATATATGATGTGTTAATGCCCATGTGAACACTTTGAATTGCCTTTGTGTCTGAAATGCGTTATATAAATAAACTAACCTTAATATTGCAAAGGCTTTCTTTAACAGTAACGCTGATAAAAGGTATCAACTTGTAAGATCTTCCATCGTCAAATATGGTGTGATTAAAAACAGAATCGTGCAGGTTGAATATTCCCAATGCACTCCAAAAATGTGGATAAAAATAAGGTTGTCGAACAAAGCGAGAAAGTACAAGATTATATCATAAATGTTTTATCACTCGACATTAATCCTTTCTAAGGTAAAGGTAGATTTTAGGTTTTTCAGATGATGATTAAAACACAGAATATTTAGCTTTCTGACTTTTGTTAATCTGATGAGGACAAAAACAAACTTGATGAACGTTCAGACAATTCATTTAAATAACGTGTAGAAAAGTCTGAGAACAAACTCATTGATCAAATGTTCACCTTGTTTTTCATAATATCTTCCGCTTCAACAAAAGGTTAAATATTATTTCTAAACCATAAGTAAAAGATGCCAGGATTTGATTCAAATGTCATGAGATGCCTGTTCATTGAATGAGTGTTTTAGTACATGATGGATGGACTTTTATTAATCCCCGTGGGGAAATTGTTTCTCTGCATTTGACCCATCCTAGTGTTAGGAGCAGTGTGCTGCCATTTTGAACAGCGCCCGGGAAGCAGTGTGGGGAACGGTGCCTTGCGCAGGGACACCTCGGTACATTGTGCAATTGTGATGTAATCCCTAAAGGTAAATTAAGGTGTCTGTGTGTTAGATATTCTTTTACATTTGACTAACAAGAGTGTCAATGTTCTGTCTCTACATTGGCAATACAACTCATTAGAAAAGTGTGAAGAAAATAATAACGTAATTGTTCGTCTATTTTCTTTATTTAAAAAGCTAAATTTAAAAGCACATTATAAGTGAATTTCAGCTCTTGTTTTTTGTTAACGTTAAATCTAAATTGTATATATTATTAATTCACATAATGAATAATAATCCTGTATTTGTGTTGCATGTGGGGCTTTAGGTGAAATGTTCTCTTATTGTTCAGGCTTATGTTGTCCAATACATTGACAGCAACTCACCCCAACAGATACAACTCCTAAGCCATTAAAGAAAAGTGAACTAAACCGATGTTTAACTTGAAGATTAAAACATTAAATGTCCTTATGGTCTAGCGTGTGTAATGACAAGCTGCAGAGAAGATCTGAATATTGAGCTGCAGAGAAATGTCGATGAGGTGAAATAATTTGCGTGCGTATAAAAACAGTCTGTGAAGCGGCTGAAAAGTAATGTATTTGTGTTACCGGATCTTTTCCTCTCGTTAAACAACACATTTGGTTTACACGTAAAAACCTGATAAAATGTCTTATTGATCTACAATAACACGTTTCCATTTAAAAATAAATCTCCTTTCGCCAAGTCACAATAGAGCAGGTTCACATCTGCGTATTTTGGGCCATCTATTCGCTCTTATCATCTCTCCACAGTATCTCCAAATTCAGGCAGCTTCACATGAGGAAACGCTTCCACCACTTGTTTCTGTTTGAAGGTGAGCAGCTGAGATCTCTCTCTCTCTCTCTCTCTCTCTCTCTCTCTCTCTCTCTCTCTCTCTCTCTCTCTCTCTCTCTCTCTCTCTCTCTCTCTCTCTCTCTCTCATAAACATAGGGACATGCACTAACATTTCCAGAAATTAAGGAAAAAGAAGGATAGAAGTTCAATTTATCCATTTTGATTTTATTGTGTGTCTCTCTCTCTCTCTCTCTCTCTCTCTCTCTCTCTCTCTCTCTCTCTCTCTCTCTCTCTCTCTCTCTCTCTCTCTCTCACACACACACATTTCTCACTCTCACACACACTCACTATTTTCCCCCTCCTTAAACAATCCCACAAGATTTGGTCTCAAATGTTTGTTTGATGCAAATCCGAACAAATCCTCCGCTGTTCGTGGACTCTCGCTGCGCTGTTTACGTCTTGGCGCAAACACGTTTAATGTCCCGGTCTGTAGATATTTATTCAGCTGCTGCGAGCTTCATTTACATAAAGAGGGAGAGAGAGGGGGGAGAACGAGAGGAGGGCTGCAGCTGAAACAGGCTCTGCACAGAGAGGCCGGCAATATGCACCCAGCAGGCCGATAATCTGATCAGGTTCATGGAAGGGATTATCGATGGCAGCCAGGACAGCGGCTCCAACGGGTTTGGCTTCTGACAATTTAATAAAATCTATCATCCTCATCACCGAGTACTTTCCTTTCTAACATTGTTTTATTTGGATGAAGCACATTTGGGACCAAAACTCGGACAAAAAAACTATATATGTCACGTTAATCTATTTTTTCGAATTATGTCGATCATCTTTCGGT
Organism: Harpagifer antarcticus; assembly: GCA_902827135.1. NCBI lineage: Eukaryota > Metazoa > Chordata > Actinopteri > Perciformes > Harpagiferidae > Harpagifer > Harpagifer antarcticus. The sequence continues at coordinate 578,454 of CADEHL010001155.1, read as the reverse complement.
TGCTCAACTTTCTGTCATGTTTTAAAGGAAGGAGGAAAAGCCAACTATGCTACTTAATATCGAACAAGTCAAAGGCGAGAAAGATCGAGAAATGTGTATTTTCTGATCCTTTGACTCGCTGTACAATTATAACAGAAGCTGAACATATTTCGTTGATTAATGGATTATCCATCGACATGAAATTGACTCCAGTATTTTTTACGTATGGCAAATAATATACGTGCGGGTTTTTTTGCCTCATGTAATAATATTTTGTATTGCAGTGTTTTAAACCGAGATTATGATGGCTATTAATGTTTCACTTAAACATTTTATAGACAAATCAAACTAACTTTTGGTGAAAGTGTTTGCACAGCTCTCATTTTAACATAACACTAAATATCTCAGTTTAAATTCTTATTCGAGATATTAATTAATCTTAGTCTTAATTAAACCCCTCACCACCTGCTCTTTTTTGTTGAGGGGAGTCATTTCTTTGCACAAGGTCGGTTGTTTTTATTGGGGCAATTAATTTGCATTAATCTGTTTCTCCCCCTCCCCTCCTCTGTGCGGCCTTCACTGCTTCAGAGAAACATCTCGTCTAAAAACAACTTTGCCAGAGAACTGACGCGTAATTTTCTCTCCCTCCCCACTTCTTTTATAATGTCCGCAAGCACTACACACACACACACACACACACACTTACATCTGACCCCCTAACCTGGCCCCACCTACGTAATTACCGCATCAGAGGCAGTGCAATTCCTCCAGGTTATTTTGGAGAAACCAACAGAGTAATTATCACGCCATTACAGAGATGCATTCAATTACGCCTCGATATGTAGGGCTTTTTAACGCTGCAGTTTCAAAAAAATAAATAGACACTTTACTCTCCCCTAAAGCGATGTGAAGATGTTAGTGTTTCAATTTAACTCCGAGACACAGAGGATTACCACTGGCTGCTCTCTAAAATGGAAATGTGGGGCCTGCACACGCGTTCACGGCTTGTATTAATCATGGACTCATTTGCATTTACCCCCGTTATAATTAAGGGGGGGGGGGAATTCAACAAGCTTTTAAATAAAAGTGTGACTAATTCAAATAAGAGAAAACAGGAATATTGAATAGTTTGCTGGTGAACATGCATCTAAAATAAGATGTTGACTCCCTGTTGGGAATCACACTGAGACAGAAGCCACTAATAAATATGACTTAACGGATCTTTATTGGATGAACATTGTATGTAAGGGTGGTTCGCCTTAAAGATACATTCAACATCTTACTGTCATTTTGGAGCTAATAAATCCACATTTTCCTCTCCAAAAATAAAAATGCTCAGACTCCAATTTCAAGCCAAGTGCTGCGGTTCAAACATGTCCAATATATCACGACAATGCCCCAGAGAGGAGGTTTGAAAATGTAGAGAGGTTAGAATAATAATATCCGGAAAACAAACTGCATCTATATTTTAGAGTTGTATCCCCCCCCCCTCCCGAGACATTTCAAATTGCCAAAACATTTTTTTTTCTGAGTAAAACAACGTAGGATATAAAAGCTGAACCTTATGGCCAATTTGTTCTCTTTGGAATATTTGGAAAGATTTACATACAGGGTTTTTTTTTAATCTTTTTTCTCCCAAAGTGGTGATAGACAATTTCAAATTCGGAAAAAAAAACACCAACTAAACATGGTCACTGTAACTGACCCAAATACATATTTACATATTTCAGCTCCACGATGTAGCTGACTAAAAATCTCTGTCATCCTAAAATAACAAATTTCAGAAATAAAAACTTTAAAGGATTTGATTGGGAGGTAAAGAGGGCGAGTTCCTGTCCAGGGGAAATATTCCTCCCATCCAGAGAGCTGGTGGTCAAAGGAGTTCGGTTGACTTTTTTTATAGTTTTCAAAAACAGTTTCATAAAGTCATCCAAGAATCAGCGTCTTTTAAAAACCCATTCTTCATCGTCAGGAAACTGCTCTCCTCAGCAGGGACTGGTTCTCTTCCATTTTCTCTGTTGTTAAAAAGACGTTGAGGGTAAAACAAAGTCCGATTGCTGCTATCTTATGGTTCATAAACTCTTTTTGTCTTTTGAAAACAAGCAATATGCTAATCTGGAAAATAAAAGAAGCTGACGAGCTGGAGGAGGAAGAAAGAAAAGCCCGATCACAAGACTTGGAACCTCCAGGAGGCCTGGTCTTTGTAGTCCAAGCAGTCTGTGGTGTTAAAGTTGAGCTTCCACGAGGAGGCTGCAGTCTGCTCTTTGTAATCCAGGCAGTCGGAGGAGTTGAAGGCCAGGCCGGAGCCTCCGTACGCCTGGTGGTGGTGGTGGTGGTGCCCCGACGACTGGCTGATGTGGTGGTGCGGGTGGCCGGGCATGGAGGAGGCCGTCATGGGGCTGAGCTGGTGGGGGTGGTGGTGGGAGTGCATGGGGGCCAGGTAGGAGCCACAGTCCACCCCGCTGAAGTAAGAGCTGGACGGGGTGGGGTAGCCCTGCCCGTACCCCGGCGTCTGGTTGTAGGACATGGGGTAGGAGGTGGCAGCGGCGGCAGAGCCTGACATCGAACGCTGCATACAGGAGGCGTTAGACGGGGGTCCGGGCTCGGGGATCGGGGCCACCGCAGGAGCCGTAGCATTTCCGGGGGAGATGGCGGGGCTCCAGATGGAGGAGACGGTGCTGATGGAGGTAGAGGTGCTGCTGAGCGCCGCAGGGCCCGTGTGATTGGTGGAGGAGGAAGAGGACGAGGATGAGCCGGTGCTGGAGACGGCCGGCGGAGTGAACTGCCCGCTGCTCTCCGAGCCGGTGCTCTCCCGGGCCGGAGACGACTTCTTCTTAGGAGGCCGGGCCTTTGCACTGTTGCCACTCTGCGCCTGCTGGCGACACTTGGCCCTCCGGTTCTTGAACCACACCTGCAAACAGAACAGCCAGGAGTTCATAACAGCACACACAAACGTTTCATTAACCTTTGTGCTGTCTTCCCCTTAACTGTGTTCGACTGCTTTCCACCTGAATCTGGGTTACACATTCAAAACCTACTTATTCATTACATGTTACATGTTAGACGCTTTTATCCAAAGCGACTTACGTACTCAATACTGTGGACAATCTCCACAGGAGCAATTTGGGGTGAAGTGTCTTGCCCAGGGACACAACGACATGCTGACTGCAGTGGGGTTCGAACCTGTGCTCCCCTTATCCCAACACCAAGGCTCTATCCACTGCGCCAAGCGCCTCCTTATTCCAGCTCATTGCCAAAAGTATTACTTCTCTCTTTGGCATTTTATGTCAAAAGGACCTCATTTACACTCAATTAAATCACATGTTTTAAAGCCTGGTCATAGTTGAAGAAGGACTCTGTTATATATAAACAATGGCAGCCCATAATGCACCTGATGCTTTACATTTAAATGAAGAACGTTGTATGAAACCATCCATGTTGTTGCAATGAGATAAAATCACAACAGAAATATTAAACAAGTCAAATTTGACCCGAAGACAACGGGAAGGTTATAAAAAAAAACATACTCCCAGCCAGGCCATGCTGGGAGTACATTATGGAGGAGAATTGAGGGTTATTAGCCATCAAGGTTCATTTCCACCCAGGCCCCTTGGCTCGGACCAGCCAGGGGTCTAATTTCATACCTGGTAGACGGCTCTAAGATAACAGGCTATTGGGTTTCACCACACAGTAGGGTAACTCTAGAGCACGGAGAGGGTAGGATCATGTAGAGCATTTTGTTTCACACACACATTCTGAGAATAACTCAAATGGTGCGTGTGAGAGAGGCCTGCCTTGGTTTCCCCCTAATGCCTTTTCAAGAGCAGTATTTGTTCAACATCGCAGAACAACAGTGAGTTGTTTGTGGAGTTTTTGTTGGCATACTCCTCACCTCTTCAGTATAGATCCCTTATTTCATATCAAATGACATAACCTTCAGTAAGCCTGCATCAAATAACAAAGACCGATTCAGATAGAAAATAATCATCTGGAATGCAGTTTTGTTTACATACAGTTGTATCTGTTTGAGCCCTTCATCAAATAAGTGATCAAATAGTTGAGGGGAGTTAACATAAAATAGGTGGGAAAAGATTGTTTAATAAACACTTGAATGCAACCATCTCCATACACTACTAACACGTTATAGTTACTTCCAAGGTAACACATTTTTAAAAAACAATCTATGTATATGTAATTTCAGTCACTTCACAACAATCGATCAATTATTATCCTCTTTGAAAAAAGGGGCTTAAATCACTGAATTTACGAGCCACCAAGTCTGAAATCCTCCAATTATTTTACTGATATGTTTCTTTTATAACCCTCATGTTAAACTGAACAATAAAGTAGGGTTCTAGTTTTGTTTACTGCTATAAATACTGTTAAGACTTTGCTCCTAATCGGATTTGTCAGTGAAATTAGACACCGAAGTCTATTTGTAGCCAGCTAGTCAAAACGTTAGTTAGCTAAGGTTAACTGCTAATTAGCTTAACACAAATAAGATCGGTAATTGTGCACTTCGACAAAATAAGGGACATTTAAATCACTGTTTTGATACATGTCTCCTCTCAACGAGTGAAAAGGAAAGACATAGCCATTAATTATCCCACGTAAATAAGTTATTAATTACGTTTTAGTTGGCTAACAAGTGCACAAACTAGCCAACAAAAAGTTAGCTCAGTGTCAGTTTAAAACGTTAGCAGTTTAAAACGTCAGTTGAAATACTGTTTGAAATTGACAGGCATTTAAAGTAGCTGATATCACGTCTTTAATATTTTAATGGCACTCTAATTCAGTGTTATGATAATAAAGTGTCGTTGTATTAAAAATAAAACAACATTAGCAAATAACACATTTTACAGCAGAAGTTAGTCTCCGAAGTTAGGTGTGTGTTTTCGAGACGTTTCCACAGTTTAACGGAACACACGGAGGTGCTTCGTTGTTTACCTGGACTCTGGACTCCGGCAGGTTGATCTTCAGGGCGACCTCCTCCCGCATGAAGATGTCCGGGTACCGGGTCTTCCCGAACAGAGACTCCAGGATGTCGAGCTGAGTGCGGGTGAAGGTGGTCCGCTCCCTGCGCTGCTTCCTGGGAGTCGCTGCAGAACAAACACACACCGGAGAAAGGTTAATAGGCTACAACGACCTCACAGAGAACATTTTACTTCACAATTACAAATTAAAAAATGTATTTAGATCACTAACTTGACACCTATTAGCCTATAACGTATTTTGTCTTCTTTACTGGTGTATTGTAGGTATTGTTTTGACTTGTAGGCTTTCTGTGTGTTGGGCCTAACTGCCCCGGAACAACGGAGGTAAATTAGCATGGTTGCTAACATCATGCAACGCTCATTAGGTTACGTCCATATGAGATATTTCACTAAAACAAAGTTAGGCCTTTTACTGTGGAGAAATAAAGATAATTTACCTATCTTTATTTTTCAATTGATAAAGAGAATTAGTATTTAATTAATGCCTATTTAATATATACAAAGGATACAAAAACTGTCACTTATAATTTGCTTTATGCTAAATCAAGCTAGTTTTACATCATAGAGCTACTTACAAAAAGTAAAATAAGTTTGGTTTTAACTCAAATTGTCTTATGCAATATTATTATTATTATTATGATCCCCATTCAAAAACACCTGTATTGCCTTGAAATAAAGTAAATACGTTCTAAATAATGTTTTATTCATGATACCAGGAGTCAGTGCTTTCATAATATATATGGATATTTTTTCTTTATGATCAGCTGCCTGCATTTTAAATTGTAGTGAATGTTCTTCATGATTTCTGCAGCCAAACAGGGTGCATGCATGTTAAATACGGATTGTTTTCTTCAGGATGGCTGGTGCATTAATCTTAAAAAGTGTGTGTTAGTGTGTGTGTCTCTCCTACATGGGTAGCCCACGGAGGGGTGCAGCAGGTCCATGGCGCCGCTGAGCCCCAGGCCGTTGACGCCGTAGGGGGGCTGTTTGAGGTAGGACATCATGCTACAGGCGGTCACTGCTCCACCCAGCTCCGGCCAGTGGTTCGGTTTCCCCCGATGCTGCAGCTTGACGGGACAGGGCACCGATCCAAGAAACTGCACACAGGAGGCAATGTCATTTAGTGACCATAAAAGTAGCTCAATTTCATCCAAAATGCACAGGAAATATTAAGGAAGAACATCATAGACTAAAGCCTTTGTTGCGTATTGTTATTACGCTGCAGCTTGACGGGACAGGGGGCCGATCCAAGCAACTGCACACAGGAGGTAATGTCATTTAGTGCCGAGAAAAGTAGCTCAATTTCATCCAAAATGCACAGGAAATATGAAGGAAAAGCTTTTGTTTTCATCATCAACTAACGCCTTTGTTGCGTATTGTTATTACGCTGCAGCTTGACGGGACAGAGGGCCGATCTCACTTATTGGCTTTTCCACACAGTTACTTACAGGGGGGATACACAGAGTGCACATGCAGGTGCTGCACTATTTCTAAAAGACCAATTGTATCCAAAATGCACAGGAAACATTAAGGAGATACTTTATACTGTTGTTGCGTATTTGTATAACTCAGCGGACGAAGCTTCACTCCATTTTAAAACCTAACATTAAGAATGAAAAGACGCATGATTATAATACTTCCTAATGTTCCTTTAGTTGTAGTGGGATGTATAAGCATGAATTATTGGAGGATAAACTGATCATTTAGCAGCTCTTTAAATCCCTTCAGGAATATTGGATTTGTGTTAACCGGGGTCAAACGGCTTCGATACTGAGACTCCAGCGGAGGGAAATAAAACACAACATCTCAGGTTTTATTAACCAAACAATATATTCCTTTACAGGCATTTTAACTTTTAGTGGAAGCGTTTAATGATTTGATGAAAATTGAATGAAACCAGATGCATTGTTATTTCCAACAATGATCCTAAAAGTCTGACAATAATGGCTGCGTTTCTAAAAATACTTTCTTTAAATGTGTGTTTATTTGTCCAAGTTATTTCCATATTTTAATGACCAGTGCCCCACGACCTATACCTGCAGATTAGCGTTTGCGCATTTTATTATAAAATGTATTTTTTTTAAAAATGGGAATACTTGCTATAGCCTTCTCTTCTCAAATAGTACTTATCTATTCAAACACAAATAATTGTTTTAATTTTTAAAGATAGGCTACGTTGAAAAAAAAACCCGCTGTTCAAATGATGTTGGTCAAATAAAGCCTTTCCTAAAACTTGTAGCGTCCTGAGTGAAATGTGTGTGTGAGTGTGAAGGCCTGCACTTACACACACACGCGCGCATATAAAAGATGGATTATGGATGCTGTTTGATAATCTATAAAATCACAGCTAAAGTGTTTTTGTTCTCAGTGATTCTGTGTGTATACTTTGTGAACATTTCGACCTAAAAGAGCCTCCTGTGGATCTCCAGAGCTCGGCTGACATGATCTGCATTAACAGAAAATAAATCCACAAAATAAAACTCAATTTATATTATGTACTTTCAAGAGGAAGATCTGATTGGTCTTTTCTAAATAGTTTCTACAATAAATTCACTTTATTATTATTATAGTATTTGTTTAGTTTGCTTCTATATTTTAACGCTCAGGTAAAGGAACAAAACGTCATTGAAAAAAAGTCTAATTATTTCTTTACTTCTAGTTTTTCATCAGAGTAAAATATATGATATAATTCCGTAAAGCACAACTATTTGTATCCTTTCCGTGGGTGTTTTGATTATAGTCTAAAGGCTTTTTGGTGTTTTGTTTCTCAGTGAATTACATTTAGGGAATAAAACACATCCCAACCGGCTGCAGAAAACAAACTTGTTTATCTTTCTCCACTAAATCATTTACCATTACATTTCCATCCAGGAAACACTGGTAACCCTTGTTAAGCGTGACATCTATTATTGAAAAGCTGATCTTAAAGTTAGATGTGTGCCTCCTAAGTGAAGAATGTTCTACCCCAAAAATACGCCCTGAAGCTTAAATCGTGGAAATTAAATTAGTGAGATATTCTAACAATGAGCTCCTGACTGACTGACCGTGTATTGCAGAGGCTTTTTAACCGTGTTTGAGCCCTGGCAGGCCGGGGAGAGAAAGGCGAGATCTCGGTGCAAATCAACTCAATTAGAATTTAGATTAGACCTCCGGGGAGCAGCGTTTCAGAAGGGCTCTTATCAGCAAAATAAATTAACAAAAACCAAAACACGCCTCTCCAATTATCTACTAAGTGCTTCAAACGCTTTAATGGCCAATTGCTCTCCAATAAAAGTGAACTGGAATAGAAATATGAAAATTATCTACTCCGAAGGAAGTTGACTCAATTTATCCGGTGCAGGTCGGAGTGCTCCCCGGTGCAGACTGATTGATATCTCGGCTAAATAAATACAATAATCACATAAAATGTGAGCCCGTGCACATTGAGACAATTCACCTCACATGTCACACTTTAAGTCTCCTAAATGTTTCAAACAGTGACTTGTGTGTGTCGCTTTACTTCAGCTGCTTCTGTTTCTGGCGCAGAGTTGTGTTGTTTGGAGTTTAGGCTAAATGCAGATAATGCGCATTTAATGAGTGAAAAGTGAAGAAACGTTACCTTGTTTTTCTCCTCTTCCCTTCTCCCGAGCTCCCGGGCCACCGGACGCGAGCAGCAGTAAAATTATCCAGCAGGAGGAAGTCTGACGAACTCAAACAGACTCGCTGAAAAACAAACAACAGCGCGCGGAACCGGGCAGCATCACGCAGAAAAACACGCAGAAATATCAGCACGCGTTTCCGGGTGTTTTTGCAGCCAAATAAATCAGACTCATTTGCTTTCAGGGGGCTTGTCGCTGTCTGTCAGAGTGTTAGGTGATTTTCTTGTTTCTAATGGAGACGAAATTGAGATTGATCACCTTCTCTCCGCCCCGCGCCTCTATGAGCGGAGGACACCTGCGGATCCGCCTCCCTCAGCCAACCAGCGAGCAGCTCCTGGGTGACGGACAGCTTGGTCAGCCAATCGGCGCAGAGGCCACCGAGAGAGGCCCCTCCCACTTTCCCCGCCTCCGTGTTCCGGGTCCCAAGACCAGAGCAGAGAGGTTTGTGAAAAGATGGAAATGTTTCTGAGGCCTGCAGGAGAGCTGCTGACGAGAAGGAGATGTATACAGATTTGTTAATGATTTAACAGTTTACTTAAAAGAGCAACTGAAAGCACTTAAAAAACGAATTCCGCTGACTTTTCCTCCACTTAAAACCCGTTTCTTCTAAAAAACCTGCATGGTGTTGGTGTCTCTTTGAATTGCACCATGCCTGAAGTGGCGTGTCTTTTTCACAAACTCAAAACACTGTATTTAGATTAAATCACAAATGTAAACTATAGCCTGATTGGTTCAAGAGTTCACCTTTTCATTATGTGGAGGCTTAAAATGTTTGAGAGGTGATTTAGTTTGTCAGAAAGCTGTCTTTTAGTTTATAAACATGCACTAACATTTCCTGAAAGGCCGGGAAGCCTAAGCAGCTTTTATAATAAAGCTTTTATTATTTGTTACCGTTAATTCCTCTGTGATGATATTTCGTCGCTCAAAATGTGAGAAATTAAGGAAAAAGAAGGATAGAAGTTCAATTTATCCATTTTGATTTTATTGTGAGACTCCCCCTCCTCTCTCTCTCTCCTTCTCTCTCTCTCTCCCTCTCTCCACACACACAGCAGAGCTCATGAATATTAATGAGGTCTAATCCCCATTTAGAATTACATTTGAGGATGGTTGACGTAAAGTTTAATAGGGATAGACCTCAAACTCACTGCGGAGGAAAAATAAATATCCGCAGAAGAAGAAAAACTGCGGTCACTGAATCACACCCTGCACTTTATACATGGAGGGTTTTTTAAAATGTGATTTTAACCTCAAAACAAACAGAATGTTCTGCTTCTGTTTTTGTCAGAGAGGGTCGTGGGGGGATGCAGCTCCTTTGTGAATCTCTGCAAAAACAACTTCTGGAAATGAGGCCTGAGCTGAAAGAGAGCTAATGTTCAGAGAGAGAAGCTGCAGGCATATGCAAAACATTTTTACGTGTGTGTGTGTGTGTGTGTGTGTGTGTGTGTGTGTGTGTGTGTGTGTGTGTGTGTGTGTGTGTGTGTGTGTGTGTGTGTATGTGAGGAGGAGTATCAAAGTGGCTTTAAAAGTCATCGATGAGAGCTTTGACAGAGAAACTTAGACATCAGATGTGTGGAGGCCTAGAGATGCAAGTGCAGGAAAAGGGAGCCTGAACGCATCTTAATGTAGCCTACACAAAGTCTATCCATGTTTTTAAGCACAGATGACGAACTAAAGATTCAAATCAGACTCATGGGGACAGAGTGTGTGGTCAAATGTATGAATGAGGTAATAACAGGAAAGTAAAGAGAGAGAAAATGTGTCGTTTTTTGGTGTTAATTGATTTCTGTGTGCCGCCTGGCTGCTCCCCGGAGGTCAAACTCTTTCTACGCACCTTTTTTATTCCCACATCTGAAGTCCGAGCAGTCAGAGCCCCCCCCCCCCCCCCTTTCCCACACACACACACACACACACACACACACACACACACACACACACACACACACACACACACACACACACACACACACACACACACACACACACACACACACACACACACACACACACACACACACACACACACACACACACACACACACACACACACACACACACACACACACACACACACACACACACACACACACAGGCTCCGTTAAATTATGCAAAAAGGCCATTCAACAAATATGGCCCTCACAACAAAAGACTCGGGTTATTCTGACATTTCCCCTACACACATTTCTTGTTTTTTTTCTCTCGATGTGAGTAAGACCCCGAGATAAACCCCTGAACAAGTATCAAGTTATCACCAACCTTTTGTAATAAGAGTATTTTGTCTAATCCCAAATTGCAGTTGAATTTTCTTAATGCTGAGCTGGTAAAGCCTCGGATTAGGCGGCGAGGAAGAGGAGGGGGAAAAGTTGTGTCCCTCCAGCCGGCAGCAGGATTGGAAGAAACGGGGATCTGCGGGGATGTTGTGTGTCGGTGCTTATTATTAAAACCGTGATGCATAAAAACACAGAGGAGCTCCGGCGCCGCGTGGAGACCCGGATCCCTCAGGTGGGGATCTCTTTTTAGAAAGGCGGCTGGGAAAGGAAGTATAAGCAAAAGGCCGAGGTGAGCACCTGTGAGATGAAGCCAGGGGACTTCAAAGCTCAGGAGAAAATAATCCATTCAGCTGGAGGATCCTCGGCACAGAGAGAGAGGGTCCGCGCGCTTTTACGCAGCGTCTAAATGCTGAAAATTGGGAAACTGACTGCAAGTGTTTCTACAGATTCTGCTTCAACAGGAGCAGTAAAGGCACCAGATGCTGCGGAGGTAGGCCGGCTATGTTATTCTTTTTATTCCAGAAAATCCTTGTCAAATGTTAAAATATTGGATGTGTTACCTGAAATGATTTGTTTTTGTAATAAATGTACTTTTCATTAAACATGGATTTAAGAGGGTTTCATATTAAGAGGAATACATCTCAAAACTTCAAATTCAAGAGTTTAAGTGAAGTTTTACACATGAAGAATTACAAAATTAAAGAGCTTTAAAAACAATATAATTTAAATTATTTACGATCGATGTAAAAATAAGGTATTATAATACATATTAAATGGTTGCTGCACACACACTCTTACTCACACACACCGTGTAAAAGCTCCTTCACCGCGTTGGCGCTTTGCTTTTATTCTGCAGGTTACAGACCCCGGTGATAAACGCGCTTATAATACAAAGTAAAACAAAGCGCCTCGGGGGACGTGCGGTGCGTAAAGTGCGCGTACAGTCCCAAGCGGAGAAGAAACGAATCAGCAAATTAATTTTGGAGGCATTAGAAAGGCCGGGGAGGACGTCCGCTGTCACAACCTATTTCCCTGCTTTCATCCGAGATGTGAGGCAGCCTGCAGGGACCCAGCAGACCCTTTACTGCAGGGACCCAGCAGACCCTTTACTGCAGGGACCCAGCAGACCCTTTACTGCAGGGACCCAGCAGACCCTTTACTGCAGGGACCCAGCAGACCCTTTACTGCAGGGACCCAGCAGACCCTTTACTGCAGGGACCCAGCAGACCCTTTACTGCAGGGACATTTCACATTTTATTTTGACACCATTTGCAATGAAAATGCGCGGCAACAAGGTGCATTTAATGTGGTCAAATATGATTTTTTTCACATCTAAATGTTAATATTGCTAATTCTTCAGTTTCTATCCTCTCCATCCTGGATGGCCGAGCCTCCCCAGCTCTGCATGCCCCCCGTCTGCAGCGCGCTGAAATCGGCCCGGAGAGAAAGAGCGAGAGGGGGGGGGAGAATAAAAAAACATCTGCTCGGTACAAAGTGATTCCTCTAATCTTCCTCAGAGGAACCTGCTCAGCACCGACCTCAAACAAAAACGCCAATTTTAATTTATAAACACGCACAGGTCGCAGGGGAATTGAACAGAGCAGAATAATAAGCACGCAGCTCGCTGGAGGAGGCAGCGAAGGCCACTTCAGCGCGTGCATTTCAATACGTTTTTGGGAGGAAAGAGGAACATTCAGGAGTATATTTGGATCATGTGGCGGTAAAAAGGAAAAGTGAGTTTTAGAAGTGTGTGAGCATTTTTACAAAAAGAACACAGTCTTTAAATCCCCCCCAAAAAGTGTTAACACATATTAAGAAAACAATTGGTGTCCAAATGCTTGTAACTTGAACCTGCAGGAATAAATGCACCACACGTCTGTGGAGTATGAAATCATAAGGACTTTATTATTGAAGACTTGGGTTATGACACTGGAATAAATAAACAGATAACAGTTGGACACGTGCACCAGATGGAGCTCTAAGTGATGCACGTGGAGCATATCTCTCTTCTTCAGAATACAATAAATACAAACCAAAAAAAAGTTGTTGATCAAAATGCACATGAAACGTGAGATCCACTTACAAGCAGCTTACAATGACAACACGGCAATAAATAATATATATGTGTGTGTGCCTGCATCCAGAAACATGTGATGCTATTGGTCAGAGCGGTGATGGAAATATACAACATGATATTTTTTTTATTTTTTTTTTAAAACATGATCTCTCTTTTGGTAAACTGCTTTCAAGCCAAGACAATAAAAAAAGCAATAGGAAAGTTAATGCATGATTTCTGAAGATATTTTACAAGTAAAAACTCTAAAATGAAATGATAAAAAGAGACAGTCAAGAAATGAAGTCGCTTGAAAAAGACTGATTTTTTTTTCCTTTTTAAAAGTCCAACACGATGAAAACAAAAGATAAATCCCACGTTAAACCCCGGTGTGCTGTACCTCGAACTGCGCCACGTTCAAGGCTGTGCTTGAACATGCACATACACAGGGCTCCTCTCACATGTGTCACAAACGAGTACCTCTCGGGAAAGAATTAAAATGAAAAACATGGTGTGTGTGTGTATAAGTGGGGTCAGTATAAAGTCGGTGCAAAGGCCTCGCAGGGTCGCTCTCTGCGGATAACAAAACAACAACCACGTCCAATATCTAGGAAAGCCACTATCCAATAATATTATTATTCATCATTATAATCATGAGACATTTCTTTTATCGGCTACATTTATCGGTTGTGTTTCTTTCTGACAGGACAATCATTGAAGCACGCACTTCTCCTCTTTCTTGGCCATCTTTCCTTTGTTCTGCTCCAGCGTTCTCTCCAGGTGCTCGTCCTCCTCCTCGGCCCTGCGGAGGGCAAAGGTCAAAAGGTTAGATGTGGCGTAGGGGAATCGGGGAGGAGGAGCAGGTGGCACACACACACACACACACACACTGGACCCCGCCCATACAGGTGTGCTATACTTCCGTGTTTTCACTTCGTCAATGCTCTCCAGGACACCCGCCAAAGAAAGTTGGATATTCGTATTATAGACTGTTCTGTGTGCAGTGCTGAGGATTGTGGGTAACTTACTGTTTCTCCTGGGCGTCCAGGTCCCGCACCAGCGCGTCCCGTTTGTTGACCAGGATGACCAGCTCGTCCAGCAGCAGCTGCTCTCGCCTCTTCTGAGCCTCCGTCTTCTGCCAGTCTGCAACAACACCAGAGAACACTCCTTCAGACGTGGGTAACGTGAGGTTTGGGACGGAAGCTACCGGACCGTTTGAGATCAATGTGAAACATCTACACGGCTTCACTTGTTTCAGCTCTTCATCAACACTCTGAAGGACTACACTCAGAACGTCCACCTTCCTATTGGACGGTGTGGAGATGACCAGCTCCATGTAAACACACTCCATCAGGTTGTGTGTGTGTGTGTGTGTGCACAGTTACGATATGTTGACCCGAGCAAACACACTTGAAGGACATTGTCATGTTAATCTGCCGCATGGTGAACACACGATATGTGAAGAGTCCCTCAGGAACTTGTCTTAAGTCTTTATAATAATTCAATCCAGTAATATCGTTTCAAACGTTTATATTCATTCGAAAGTTTTCGGTCTATTTTTTGACTTATCTAGTGAAAAGATCTCTGATAAAGATTGAGTGAAATTCAGTTTCTGCTTCATTTCAGATTCTAAATTGTTTCTTTGAGTCTTCAGAAATCTTCCAGAGAAACATGTAAATAAAAACCCACGGTCCCCCCAGTCTGTTCCTCTGAATAAACAAACAGGTGAGGCCCCTGACTCGGTTCTCCAGGGCAGGAAGGGGCCCCACAGGGTGCAGGTGGGACCCCGATCCAAATCCCTCAGCCTCTCCCTGGAGGGGGGGAGGGAGGCCCACAGGAGAGCTCTCTCTCCCCCGGGGCTCAAATATCCGCCTGGCGCCCTTGGCTCCACATTCACCGGGGCAGCACCCCCCCCCCCTCTAAACAACAACATTTACACAAATGAATGGCAACAAAATGCCGTCGAGCATCATCTTAACTCCAACTGAGTCACGTTCAGACTCAGAAACATCTCCAACCGCTGAAGGAGAGCTCCTCCTCAGCGTGAGAACGACTCCCCTCAACATCCACTCTCTCCTTTTATGCTAAAAAGAGAAAAAGAAATCCTCTCCATCGCAGAGAGAAATCAAACGGCCGAAACGTGCGAGGCTTCTCCCCTCGATCAATATTTAACCAGCTATTGATCCCAGAAGAAAAGGAGAGTTGTAAAATGTCAATCCCAAAATAAGTGTGGCTTTATTAAAAATAAATATCCCCCCCTCTCATTGACTCAAATTGCGGCAGTCAGACTGTGCGTGTGTGTGTGTGAGTGTGTGTGTGTGTGAGTCACGCTGGGTGCAGTGTGTTTGTCCTGAAAGGTCTGCTCTCTCTTCATTGGCCGCTCGTCTCTTTGAAGTCGACCACAGAGCGAAATGAACACAGTCCCAATATTTGTCTCTCTGCACTCCTTTCTCTCTCTCCCTCCTTTGGTCTCTCTCTTTTCTCAAGAAAGCAAATGTACTCTCTCTCTTTGTGGGGGAGTCGACAAATACTCCATAATAACTGCCAAATATGTACCGCCAGGATCTGAAGAGTGCTTCCTTTTCTTTGAAGTCACTTTGAAATGAAATCAAATTGTGTCAAAGAGAAGCAAACGAGTCATCATTGTGAGACAGGAATGTGTGTGTATCCATATCCGCCATAACTGCACACACTTTCCCACAATCCTCTCTTTCTGCGAGCCCGGCCCACAAGAGGAGGGTTACCAAAATAAAAAAACACAGAGAGAGGTATGTAAAAAAAGTAGTTCCTCTTAATCCGGCCCTCCTTCTCCTTCAGAGCACATCTCAGCCAGAAAGCCAAAGTCCTGGTCGAAGGGTGTGTGTGTGTGTGTGTGTGTGTGTGTGTGTGTGTGTGTGTGTGTGTGTGTGTGTGTGGAGGGGGTTATAGGGGGGCAAGCACTCTGCTGTCAATCACATGTCTCAGAGTCCCGCCCCCCTCATTAGGAAGGTAAACAATAAGGAGAGCCGATGAGAGACGTGACCAGGCAACACAGAGCAGGGCATGCTGGGTAACCAGACACCCAGGAACAAACAAAACACCCTGCAGCCACTCAGAGACCCCCCCCCCCCCACACCTAAGCCCCGCCTCCCCCATCAGAGAGAGAGAGATAGAGAGTGTGTGTGTGTAGCTCACATGGTGGGTGTGTATTCAGATAACCCTCGCCAACGGTAACCATGTGAGTCTGCACGAGGCTCACAAGAATGCGCTGGTTCAAATCCCCATGAACCCCCCCCCCCCGCGCCCCCGCTCTGCCACGCTAAATTTATTCAAGAGAGCAGAAACTGGTCCAAAGACGGCTTCTCTCCCAGCGAGGAGAGAGCGTCTCTCGTCTCTCGCAGGACCGCGATGTGACGTCGAGGGATTTGATCCACGGATTCATAAGTGGAGAGAAATCGATCTGAAGGTTCTTCGGACGTTTAAAACGTGTTCCTTCGTCTCTCTACTTCTTGTCTTTGGAGTAAAAGGCCTCCAAAAGCTGGTGTTGGCCAAAGTCCAAGTGGAGTCAAGAGACAAAGTGTCCCCAGAGGAGAGAGAAGAGAGGCGGAGGGAAGGGAGGTAAAGACAAACTGTTTCAACAGCAAGCAGGAGATGGTGTTCTCTGTTACGTCACAAACACGCTGAAAACATACCATTGAATTATTGATTAAAGGCGAGAACCAAGAACCGACCAAATGATTACTTAACTCGCAATAAGACTTTGTATTGTGTACAAAGTCCAAGAATGAGTTCATCCCACTAACAAGTCTGTTTATCAAACTCCTCCGTGGCATAGAGCTGCATTGTGAGAAACAATGATCAATAAGTCTCTGCTGAGTGAGATGTTTCATTGCTGTGAACACAGGGTCTATGCAGGAAGTCAGATGTGAGACCTTTAAGACCCTTTCCATACACTTTAAGATCTCATCGCCGCTTTGAGTTCTAACCGGTTACCTTGGCGACACACTTTACCTCACATTGACTATATACAGTATTGATTGTCCTTCCTCTTTATCTTCCAACCATTTGGACGCAGACTTGCATTTCCCCATAACGATGTTGTTTAGCAACCGGCGTAAACGGACCTTCGCGCTATCAAGCAGTGAGCGTGCGATGTCCTGTTCAGATGACGTCCAACCCAACGGGATGCCATCAATAAACTACACAGAATCACACTACACACCTACGCCATGACTACATTCAGGCAGACTGTAGAACACAACCTCTTTGGACCATTTAGATACTTATTGAAAACAAGCTACGAAATGTAAAACCTTGGGAAATGCCGTTTAATATTTTTTAATATCCCTCATTTTCACTAAATTCATTTGTCAACCTTTAATACTTTTTAAGACCCCGCGGACCCCCTGAAACACTCACTAGTGCACCAAATGTCTTTAATTCTACAACTGAAAATAGTCCATAACAAATGACCGGCACTGCTCAGCTGCTCTAGCTAAACACACCTGATTCCAAACCTGTGTGTCTTCAGTGACAGACAATGAGTTCTGGAGAGGCACTGACACAGTGAGAAAGCCTTGAGAGACACACTGATGCTTTGTTAGGTACCTAATACCTATATAATACCTCCAGCTTTGTTGTTTGACTTCAGGACACTAAAGGTAACAGTCAACAAATTAAAGTCACGGTTACCCAACTTCTATTCTCCAAAACAGAACCATTAGCCGCTTTCACACCAAGTACTTTGCCGTACTTAGTTCCCAGCACTGAGTCCCTCCATGGAACTAAAGAGCAGATCGCGTTCACATCGGAATAAGTTCCCTGAGGGAGGATTAGGCAAATGAAGCCGCTGACGTCACTTCTTCTTCTTCTTCTGCTTTGGGTTTACTGGCAGGCCGCAAACAACTTCACGGCGGATACTGCCGCCCGGAGTCCCCGGCCGGAAGTCCCCGGAGTTGGGGAAGGCTTCAGTAGAAGCTGCTGGGACTCCCAGCAGCTTCTACTGAAGCCTTCCGAGTAAATCGCCAGAACGCCGACACCTCCTCATCTCCACCGCTCCCATGTTTTCTTTTATGTTGCCATAAGTTAGTCTCTCTGCGTTGGTGCGCGGGGCTAATGCTAATAATGCTAATGCAAGCAAATACAATGGCGGCTTCAAAATACCGTGGTTTGCAATCCGCCCAGCCAATCAGAAATTAGAACTTGTTTCTCCCCAGGAAAGTCCCACCTCTCTAGCAGGGACTGAAAAGGGGGTAAAAGTTCTCATGAACTAAGTTCTCTTTTTGGTGTGAACGCAAAATCCCAGGAACTATCGGAACTAAAAGGGAAAAGTACTGCGGTGTGAAAGCGCCTATTTCAAACCGTTATGAGACAGTAAAGCTCAACAACTTGAGGAGACACTGAACGAGCAGGAAAGCTCTGTAACTCTCTCAGACGCAGATCCATAACACGATGCAGACACTGAAGCATGAATCTAAAACAATAAGCATCTGTCCGAGCATATGTTACAATAACCAGCATATAACACCACGTTAGCTTCACCACAGTAAGGGAAACACATTTAACAACGTTATCTCCAGTTCTCGTGTCACCTGAGTGAACCAGCACAAACAAGCTCAGTGAACTAAATTAAAAACTAGATGTTATTTTCCTAAATTTCCCCCAGAAAGTGCAGTCCGACTTGCTTCTTGTTATCGCCGGTTCCAGTCAACTAGCAGCGCTGAAAGAGTTGGCAACATCATCAAAAGTCGCCCATGTGATAGGATTGCACCGTGCACCTAATCAATCCGCAGCGCGCCCGATGTGTTACAAAGCCCAAATAGATTTACAAATGGGAAGTGTGTGTGTTTGTGTGTGTCGGGGGTGTGGAGAGGGATAAGCTCCTGCATAGGATTACATATTGATTTTAAACATATAAAAAAGCTTATCATATCAAACCGTAACAGGGAAAACTCTGGGACCCGGCTATGCATAAATCCCTTTTAGATGGCGAGAGGGCGTCCACTTTAAAACATGCACACATTCACACACTCACACACAAACACATATGCATGGAGGCCCCTCGAAAGGGAGTGTGTGTGTGTGTGTGTGTGTGTGTGTGTGTGTGTAGACATAGGTGTGAGTAGGTAAGCAGATAAAGAGGGCATAGTGGATCAATTTTGTGTCGGGAGATGAGAGTGTGGCTACAGATGGCATTTCCTACCTGGCATCTCACCAAGGGGAGGGGGGTATTTCACAGAACACACTCATAAACAACAACAACAACAACTCCACCGTCTAAACAAACTCTGAACACTTTTGTTGCCATTTAGTAATAACGAAATGTTATACAGCAGTACATGTGAGATGATACCTTCCTCTCCACCTTTCCCTCTCTGAGACGTCTACATGTGAGATGTGTTTTCTCACGTCACCAAACAGGACTGTTAAGATCTTCTAAGTAAAAATATCTAAGGAAACTTTTTAAGAATTTGTTCTTGAGCTCCAGAGTTGATTTCCCTCTCCTCCTGACTCCTCTTTCCACCTCAAAGCACTTGCTCTTTCTTCCTCTCCTCCTCTCATGTCTGAGTGTCATGCCGCTCCAGTCAGCAATACAAATGTAGAGAGAAACGTCACGAGTCTAACGTTTTATTTTTCTCAGTGACGGCGTCTCAAAACGGAGACTGGGCAGAGAAAGCAAACTAAGATAAAACATCTTACTTAAAAAGGAATATCGACACTAATGTACACACTTTTATGAGTACTACATAGGTCTGTGGAAGTGCCATCTTCTTGTTGTATATTCAGAGAAGGCAGACATCTCTACGGTCAGGGTTGGGAGGGTTACTTTGTAAATGTAATCAGTTACTGAATACTGAATTAAAATGTCGAACTCGGACTTCATTTTAAGGACATTTCGGCCAGGGGTTTAGAGCTATATTTGTTTAACTACCGGATTGTCAAAACAGGAGAGTGTGTGCACCAGTCTGCCTTGATCTATGTATTCATGTCTGTGACACTCACATTATCTGCTGCCCACAGCTGTTTTAAGGAAAACCTCCTTCACTTCATGAAATCTCTGCAGCGCCAGGAGGCAGCGGGAGGGTTAACTCCGCCTCTGAGAAGAGGAGTGCGCAGTGCCTTCACGCACCGCCTTCACTGGGTTTACCTTCAGAATCATTAGAAAGGCTTAAGAGCGGTGTGGCTGATGTGTTTTAACCACACACACCTCTACACACACTAGGGCTGTGCGATTATGGCAAAAATCCTTATCACGATTATTTGGTCAATAATTGATATCATGATTATTAAAAACGATTATCCATTTACTTTGAAAACATCCATTTATTGAAAAACAAATGTGAACAGTATGTTTTTAACAGTTGATTACCCTGAACTTTAAGTTTAATTCAACTGAAAAAATTATTTTTTAATAATAAAAATTAATAATCGTTTTATTTCGATTACATTGTTTTCGTAATTGTTGCAAGCCAAAATCATAATCGAGATTAATATACGATTAATTGCACAGCCCTAACACACACACACGCGATTTAAACGCAGACTTTTGTTCCTCCATGTTTCGTTGTTATCGTTTCACTGAGCGGATCCGCCCCCTTTTTTTCAAACGCCCTTTTTGGTCCATCTGCGGCGGTAATAGGTTTTGTGCGCTGTGATGATTCGGCTGTACCTTTAGTAATGAATATTAAATGTTGTGAGGAAATCTTTCCACCAATAATTTCAATAAGTAATCCAAAATGTATTCACTTCAGGTTTACGAAAGTAACTGTAATCAGATTACTTGTTTTTCAAATGTAACGCGAGCTGAATAGTTAGCCTACTTGATTTTTGTATTCTGATTACATAACGCCGTTACATATATTCCGTTACAACCCAACCCTGTCTGCGGTCAATCATCTCTGAAACTCCCACCAAATCAATCTTGATTCATAAACAACATAACATGTAAGAGGAATAATATGTATTCTTGATTTGGGGCGGAACTGTCTCTTTAAGATTTCATTTTTGATTTAATGATCCACATCTGCTGCAGCTGATAACCTCAACTTTCGTATACCAATCGTCACAGAGAGATACTGTTAGCATTGTCAGCAGTTAGCTGTAGCTCACATTGACCCGGAGCTGTGTGTGATGCAGTCTGAGGTCCAACATGTGGGGCGACTGAGAGGAGGAGATAGAGGGAGAGTGGTGTGTGTGTCAATGCAGGTATATACTTTTCTCAGCAGGTGTGTGTGTGTGTGTGTGTATGTGTGTCAGGTCTATCTCAGTAATGTGTGTGTTTTTTCCTCCTCTGCTCTGACTCACAGTCCATCTCTCTCTCTGTGTCATCGACTGGCCAACCAAATCAGCAATTACTCGCACGCCCGACCATCGCTCAATGGACCTGCCCAAGCACCAAATAAGAGCTGGGGAGATGGGTGGCGAACACACACACACACACACACACACACACACACACACACACACACACACACACATAAAAAAAACAGACACATAGGTGGACACAGGAACACACCTGTGAGATGTCAACAGACCAACAGATCCTCTCTATCCATCACACACACACACACCGACCCACACACACACACACACACCCCTCTCTCCCCAGCAGCTCAGAACTATCTGTGGCTGCTACAGAAAGGTAGAGCCTGTGAATGTTAAGTGCTTCCCTTAGGGAGGAAAATAAGGCCGGCTGATAAGTTAGTCAGCTGCAAATCCAACAAGTCCACATGAAGGCAGAGAGGAGCGCCGTGACACGACACACACCACCTCACACACTATCTCTGCTCTCTCACACACACACACACACACACACACACACACACACAACCTCTCCACCTCACACACTATCTCCGCTCTCTCACCTCCACACACACACACACACCACCTCTCCACCTCACACACTATATCCGCTCTCTCACCTCCACACACACTATCTCCGCTCTCTCACCTCCACACACACACACACACACACACACACACACACACACACACCACCTTACACACTATCTCTGCTCTCTCACCTCCACACACACACACACACACACACACACACACACACACACACACACACACACACACACACACACACACACACACACACACACACACACACACACACACACACACACACACACACACACACACACACACACACACACACACACACACACACACACACACACACACACACACACACCACACACCACACACACAACCTCTCCACCTCACACATAAACGTTTTTTAGTTTATTTTGTATATTTAAATTTATGGCAATAAACTTGGTTCTGATTCTGAAGACAAAACTGCGTTGCACACACACTTCAGATCAGTAAAATAAAAAACAAACAAGACACACACACACACACACACACACACACACACACACACACACACACACACACACACACACACACACACACACACACACACACACACACACACACACACGTACGCAAGTGACAGAACACCCATTGCTTGAGACACCTATGGCTTATGAACCAGAGAAACTATAAACATCCCATTTGACTGGAGCACGCTCAATAAATAAGTAAATGTGTTTGTGTGGAAACAGAAGAAATCCAGCGTGGCTCCATCTGTATACCCCCCCCCCCCCCCCCCCCGGCCCCCCCCCTGCCTGGACCACCTCCTGTCTTGCTAATTACAATTGATTTATTATGGACCACGCAGCTTATCAGGTGCCCGGTGAAATTACAATGGGTGTCCGAAGGCTGTGAGGAGAAAGGGAGGGGGGGGGGGGAGGGGTTGGCGGTGGTCAATGTCGAATGGCAAAATCAATTAGCATTGATTGTCAAAAGGTTCATTTTGCCAAAGAGCACGCAGTCGAAGGGGATTAAACTTCCCTGGCCCCACGACAACTTTGATACGACACAATGGCTGCTTCTCTGGCTGCGCTGTAGTTAACAAGCTTTCAATAATATAACCGCATCTGCTGTTTTCTTAACCTCACACGCAAACTCTCTCTCTCCCTCTCCATGTGGCTGTGGCTGGATTTCAAATCAGGCATCGGCTAGTCGGGGTCTAGCTAGGACACAGATAGCATTGATCAAGTATCAGGGAGTGAAATCCCTGGAAAGCTCGCATCTTAATCCTCATCAAGGAGCCGGCGCAGAATTCAAATGATCCTGCTGTAGGCTCTCAGCGAAGGCTTCATGGAAAACAAAACACACCAGTGGAGAAGCATGGACCGCCAGGAAATGAAACATCAACTGTCTGTCTTCAGTTGTTTGAAAAGGGACTTCTTGACAGTTTGATGGCCAGTCGTTTAATCTAAATCAGTAATAATACATTATTTATTAAGGTGGAAGTGTTGAGTTGTAAATGTAATGACACACATTTAGGAACTTAAAATGTACAGCAGGTAAGATGTTTGACGATTCTCTCCTGCCTGACACTTCCAAACCAGAGTGTGTGTGTGTGTGTGTGTGTGTGTGTGTATCGTACCCTCGATGGCCAGCATGGCTCTCAGCTCTCTGTTCAGCAGTTCGAAGCGCCGCTCCAGATCGTGCTCTTTCTCCCTGTGGCAAGTTAGAAAGAGAGAGACGGTGTGAGAGTGGTGGAAAAAAACTAAGTTCATCAATATGTTAATGACTAAATCATTAAGCGCTTAAAGAAACCTGCAATAAACATCGATTCAGCTACTCTCCTGAACCTTCTCCGGCTTCGCATTAATCTACTGCACATAACTGATACACACACTCACACAGCCCTGGGTGAGTGTGTGTGAGGAAAGGAACGGTAATATAAAGAGAAAGGTGGTGGAAATGCATTAAAAAGGAGAAAGTAAAAAACTATGGAATGAATGTGTTTCTAGACATGCCATGCGTGTGTGTGGTCTACATGCGAGAGTATGTGTGTGTGTGTGTGTGCAGCACAAATTCAATTCTTTCCTCTTTCAGCCATATTAAAAAATGAGCTTATTCGGCCCCCTAATAGAATTTGTCCTTCACAGGCGCCTTTTCTCTTCCTCTCCTCCACACAGAGGGAACAGAAAGGGCTAATAATCAGCCCTTCTGTCAATTGGCCCCTTTAAAAGCCTTTCCCACGATATAATGTGATTATGAATACTTCAATCTCTCCTCCACCCGCACACTTTGAAATCCCGACTGCTGCAAATGAAGGAAAAAGGCATGTGTGTGTGTGTCCACCTGTCGCAGCTGACCACATACAAAGAGACTAGCGATGGAGTGATGATCGCCACATTTCTATTGATTTCATATCCCGTCCACATGTAAATCAATGAGTGGATAGACAGAGGGGGCGAGTGGAGTGGAGAGAACAGCTTCAACGAGTTTCATGTAATGCTTGAATGGAAGTGCGATATTTCCAGGTTCTTAATGCTTCTTGAAAAGATATATAAAAAAAGAAAAAATAAGGTCTAGTTCAGGGGTGTCCAAACTACGGCCCGGGGGCCAAATGCGGCCGGCGGATCATTTTGAATTGGCCCTCGGCAAATTCAAAAAGTATAATGGAATATGGCCCACAAAATGAAACTTGTGCTTGTCTTATATTGTACTACTTAAATACAAATATAAACATATATTACACATTATTTCATGTGTTAATAATAAGACCACCAAGTTGTTAACATGTTCTAACATATCTAAGTTGATAAGAAACAAGCCCAATGACTTATTTACATAACAAGCTTGAAATACACCCTTCCTATTTCTCCTTATTATAATCAATCTGAGGTTTCTGTTTTAACCCTTAGATGCATAAGTGGGTCTTTTTTGGTGGTTTTCTTGAAGTATCTTTGTAATGATTTTTTTTTAATCATTTTATATTCCAGTTATTCCTGAAAAAACATGTTTTGGATATCATGCCATCTAATTTTATACATTTTAAGAAATTGTGGTTTCTGTATTTCTACCCCAAGCTTCCATAAGTGGGACAAAAAGTGTCAGGAATACATTCACTGTGGACCACACAGACGACATCAGAGTGACACCTCTCAGGAAGATTATTTTACACAGCAAGATCTGATACCTGTCAGTATAATAATAATACATTATATTTGTATAGGGCTTTTCAAGGACTCAACATCGCTTTACAATATAAGGGAAGGTTAGGGTGGGGGGACTATCAAACTTGATCAACCGGCATGGATTGATGGGGGGTGGGCTATGAGTAGACAAGAGGAGAAGAGTTTTGAAAAGAGACTGGAATACTGTGAGGGTCTCAGAATAGCGGAGATCTTTGCATCGATATGTTCAAAACGTTTCTTTTCAAAATGTAAAAAAAATTATAAATAGTGAAAAATTAAATATAAAATATTTCTAGTGTGAACCAAAATATAATACTAAATATTATACAAGTGATTTTTTCTTAACCAAAATGACACAAGCGGCATAAAAACACATATTATTCTAATACCGGTCCTTTTTGACCCACTTATGGAAGAGTGTAGGGTCCAGTCACTCGTGCATCGAAGCCATTATTGAAACTTTTTTCAATAATGTAATAACCCCCTTTGAAAATAATATTCAGCCACGTCCCCTGATCAGCTCAAAAACAATGGTTAGGGAAAAAATGCCTATATAAAGAGGTACAGCGCTGCGCCATCATTTATTAAAACAACAACATTGTAACTGAGAAACACTTAAAGCTACATTTTAATTGTTTACAATCCATCACTAAATTCATGGCAAACCAATTTTAACATCATGCAATAACACTAAGACGACATTAGTTGCATTGAACTGATCTTTTTAATAAGTTGTACTTAATGTAGTGAAACATGGGCTCGTGCTTCACTGAGGATCTTTGTCATTCTGACAGGGAGGCACCTGCAGTTATTACACTTCGTGTTTTGAAACATGTGTAACTCTGTTCATATAAAACCCACACTGCTCAAACTTCCTTACTTTTCCTAAAATTGGAATATTTATATATTTATTTATTTTGGGGCGTGGGGAATGAAGAGAAAATAAGATATGAGCATTTTATGAGCATAGGATTTTGACCCCTCATATAAACATATGCATAATGCTGCGCTATACTTTGCGGCCACACGCCGTTGCCAAGCAACGCTTATTGTTTAGGTCCTTTGATAAGCAGGCAGTCATATCATTAGCTAGAACTAGCTAGATCTGATAAGTGAAGTCTAACCGGACGCGAGAGAGAGATCAGATCAGCTGCTGCTGACGGAGAACACACAGCTCCGCCGCGGACCGTTGAGTGGAGCAACATTAAATACACTAAGAGTTAGACCTAACACACTTAGTTAGTTTATCTACTCTGGAACGAGCTAAACTAGTTAGAAATATGTGTATTCTTTACTGTCGGGTCACTTAGTACAGGTTCAGCGAGCTGCACGAGACTGACCGGCTGTCAGGAGAGGGAGAGGAAAAGAGAGCACCCCGTTTATTGTTCCCATTTTATTATCCAGAGTTTCTGTAAACCTTTGAATAAAGTAGTTAATCTACTATTAGTAGTTTGTTTAAATGCATTACTTATGTTGTTTTTTTCATTAACATAAAATAAATCTCACGTACCCCCTGCAGTACTCCAACGTACCCCTAGGGGTCCGCGTACCCCCATTTGAGAAGCACTGCTCTAAGGGTTAAGGGACGAGCTGCCAACACTCACAAGCATCATTTACCTACATCTGATTGGCCCTTCGTATATTTTTCTGTATGTGGCCCTCGGTGAAAAAAGTTTGGACACCCCTGGTCTAGTTGAAAACAAAGCATTGTGGGTATAATGTGTGAGTGTCAGAGATACGTACAGCAGAGAGAGCTGGTTCTGGCGTCGGATCAGGGCGTTCTTCTTGTTGACCAACATGAACCACTCCTGCATCATGGCCTCCTCCTCCTCTTGTTTGTTGCCTGTAAACAAACACAGAAAAACAAGCAGGGTTACCAAACAGAACTACATTTCTATAAGCTGTTCATATTTATTCCTCCTTGCACCCTGTTGAAGCCATAAAGCGAGGTGCTAAAAGATCAAGCTAAAATAGAGTACAACAACATCCAGTCTGTCTGATAGTAGAGCTGCAGCGAGTCGTCCATGAACGGTAAAATAAACGCTAACTGTTTTGAAAATCAACTATTAAGAGAATTTCATGCAAACATGGTAGAAAAAGGCTGGATTTAGCCTCTTGAATGTGGGGATTTCCTGCTTTTTACTGTTATATCATATTAAAGTGAATATTTTCGATTTGCGACAGACGTTAAAAGACATCCACTGAAATGTGTGAAACTGGGATGGACATTTTTCATTCATTTCTGACATTTACCAGCAGATCAGTCTATTAGTGGCAGTCCTATCTGATAGATGGATGGTCATCTCCTGTTATTATATGTCCCTTTAAGACACAACATTAATGCGAACCCATACACATACAGGAAAGAGATGATGCAGATAAACGACTCACTGCAGAGTCACTATGTCCACCAGTCATTTATGTGTGTGTGTGTGTGTGTGTGTGTGTGTGTGTGTGTAAATACACTTCTCGCTTATGTTCCTTGTGTAAACATTCACATATACTTCACACCATGTCTTCACAACGTCAATACAGCTTCAACCGGGCGGGATTAACTCAGCGATTACCGTCGAGCGCCTTTACAGAGTGGAGCCTCTCACTGTAGGGCAATACATATCCCAGCAATCACTCAGCGGGCCTCAGAAAACACGTCTCTGCAACTCTCCGACTCTTAGTGTAATACCTGTTCCACACACAGCTCAGATGCATGGCTAATGTAAGCCTAGCCCACGCCTGGGGCTAAAGCTCTGTGCTGTAACTCACTCACAGCATACAATGGGATGCAAAGAACTGATATGGACAAAGTGCATTGAGAGGAAACCTTTAAATGTGAACAACAATAAACACAATAAAGTCTCCATGGGTCGCGTTTCACCTGGAGCTAAAACCGGACATCAAAGAGGCGTCTGTCGGCAGCAGCAGAGGACTTTAATCAGACGTTTATAAGGATTTAAAAAGTGAATTAAAGTCCAAACTATATTAAAACAGTTTTTCATTCGTCTTTTTTCAATTTCTTTAAATGCAAGGACTAGACCACAACTACTTCTAAGTTATTGAGATGTGCCTGGTGGTTTTAAATGTATTTTAAACATCAGTTATGGTGGTAACAGCATTACAATAGGCCCATCACAAGCCCAAATGTTTTATTACATATATTAATTGTTATCTAATTTATCTCGTAAAAGCAACAGGATCAAGTGTTCACATGTATTAATATTAGGGATGCTCCGATCGGCAATTTTAGGGCCGATCGCCGGAATCAGTATCGGCCGATACCATAGACCAGTGGTTCTCAACTGGTCCGGCCTCGGGACCCACTTTTTACTTAGTCAATACATCGCGACCCAACATTTTGAAGCACTCAAATCTATTCAACAAAAAAACGTGCTGTAATATATATGCTTTTCAGCATACAATATTAATTAAAGTGAAGTACAGTGCATATATCCCTGATATCCCTTCACAGAACTAAAGTATGCTTTTAAAAAAGGTTTAATGAGATGATGGAATCAAAGCTGAACTATATAAAAAGACATGCTGAAAACCCAACCCCAGCAGGGGGGTCTGGGGGGATTCTCCCCCAGGAGATTTTTAGAAATACTAACATAAACTATGCATTCTGGTACACTGAGAAGAAAATAAATAAATCTATTACTACCCGACATATTTATAATATTTTATGCCATTGTTTGTTTTTCACTTTGTTCTGACATCTTGCTGCGAGAAGAGCAAAGAGGAGAGAGTCTGTGTGACTTACTTTAAATTGTGGGTAAGGGGAGATAGCCCCCATTGTTCTGTGACCTGTCAATCATCAGACCGGGGGTCATATTTCATGATGTGTTCATTTGTATCTGAAGTTGTACCCATGGATGTATAAAGAATAGTTCTACCGCTAAGTTATTCTCCGTGGGGACTTCTGGCAACAATCTTGATTCTGATTGGCCAGAAGACCCGAAAAAACATCTACAAAGATATTTTATTGAGAAGATGATCACTATGTGACATAAGTTTTCAAAACCGTTTATGGTCTCCGGTACTTCCAGTCCAACGCCGACTGCATGCACAGCGTTAGAAAATCGGGCCTTCAAAATAAAAGTTAGACTTTTTCCACAAAAAAAAATTTTTTTCAATTTTTTTTTCTTCACTCACACATCCGCGACCCACTTGAAACGGGTCCGCGACCCACTTTTGGGTCGCGACCCACCAGTTGAGAACCACTGCGCATAGACTGTATATATAAAGGCCGATACCGATCGCTGATCCGATCGAGTGGGCGGGGCCTATGGGGATCTTCCATTTAAAGTGATGTTTAAAACTCAGTTAATGCTCGTTCACTGGCGCTTCCACAAACAACCAACATAATTATTACATTCAAATGAAGTACATTATTCAAGTTTACATTCACTTTGGTTAATAACACGGGAGCGGAAGCGCTCTCTGTTCCTCTCCCCCCCCCCCTCTCTCCTGACAGCCTGCCAGTATCTCATGCAGCTCACTGAACCAGTAATGAGTGACCCAACAGTGAAAAATAAACATATTTATAACTAGTTTAGCTTGTTCCAGAGGTAGATAAAATAGCTAAGTGTGTTAGGTCTAACTCTTAGTGTGTGTTTTGCTCGCCGGTCCGTCACAGCGGGTGGAGCTGCAGGATTTCTGCTTCACACACGTTGCGTAGCGCTATTTGACTGTCTTTCGGTGAAGCCATTTTGGCGAGCTTGTTTTGCCGCGCACAGAGAAAAGGGTCGTCATAACTTTACGTCATGCGAGGAAGAATTTGTATAACATATTAATTATAATTCTCCGACAACTTATATCAAAATATACCAGATGTAGACATATATCAGTGTTTTGGGTTCAATGTGTGTTAAAGCTGTAAATTGTTTGTTTTTAGCATTTCGATGTCTCTTTCTCTCCGTCTGTGTGTAAATAAACACGGCTGCGGTCAGTTCACTTAGCACTGTTTATGTCTGGAATTGGGATATGAGCTTTGTGGCACTGGAGGCCATTTAAGCAGCGACAGCCGCATTAATCTGACACTCAGCGCGTCTGTGAAGAGAAGAAATGGATGAAAACAGAGGACGCCAGATGAAAGATCGTCTTAAGGCTTATGTTATTATCTCTCGCTGTTTTTTTTCTTTTCTCCCGCTCTCAAGAGGAAGGTTTAATAGCTGGAAAGCCACGACAGGCATCGTAACAGAATTAACACTAAGAAGACATTTCATACCACTTATTTATTAATTGGGAGTCCTCTGAATGACAAGACAGGCTTTAGTGGACAGTATAATAGCAGAGGAACATGCCAAGTTCTGATGTGTTATACAGGAAGGATCGCTGAGATAATTTCTTCAATTTATTTTCTCTAATATGTGTCTTATGCACGTATTATTTATGACAGATTTAAAGAGAACCATGTGGAGTTTGAAGCTTATTATTCTCACGCTTTTATTGCAAGAGTATAAGCTTAAAAACAACATGTTGGTGCGTTATGGGCACCGGAATACGATCACAATCTGTGCAAAAATGATGGATTCAGCTGCTCAGGACAGGAGGATATCAGTCACACACACACACACACACACACACACACACACACACACACACACACACACACACACACACACACACACACACACACACACACACACACACACACACACACACACACACACACACACACACACACACACACACACAGAGGGAGTGTTGGGACGACAAAAGGCAGGCGTGTGGTGTGTGTGTGCGCGGACACCGGTGAGTGTGTGGACATTCGTGATACTCTGAGCCAGCAGATGTATGTAATTTCATTTAGGAGGGTGGAGCGGGGAGGGAGGGAAAGAGAGGAAAAAAGAGCGAATGAAAGAAAGCTTCAGGATTTAGCGGAATCGGGGGCTCGTGGATTACAGTAGTCAACTTTGAAACGGACGACACTCGGAGGGGGGATAAAGCGGCGCTGACAGGTCATTGTGCTGCCTCCAAGTCAAATAAAACAAGCAAATAATAATGGCAAATATTAAGCTCCTGTGACATTGTGGCGAGGCGGGCTGGAAGACGAGGGGGATTATAAAGCTATATCCCCCACCGCTAGCCAGCCAGCAGCTAGCAGCCAACCACCAGCCGCATCTCATGAAAGGAGGGAGGGGAGGAAGGAAAGGAGAGAGAAAGACAGGGAGGTCAGAGGAAAGGTAGGATAGGAGGGAGAGAGGGACAGAGTGGAAGCGAAGGGAGGGAGAGACAGAGGGAATAAGGGCGAGCAGGTGAGCGGTTTCAAAGCCAAGAGAGAGAGGAGGGGATGGAGGACGATCGACAGCTGCTCAGTCTCTCCAGAGATGACCTCTGACCTCCAGAGACTACCTGACCCTCAGAGAGAGACAGAGGAGGGATGCTGGATTTCAGACTAAATCGACTCATATTTACTGTTTTTGTTATAAAAAAACTCGAAATATAACACATTTTACATGACATTGGAGAACTTAAGGGCAGTGGCATTAAAGACCTATAGGTAGAGTAAAAAAGGAAGTACCTGCTGTGTTTTGTAATAACATTGAGAACTTGATTTGTTGCTTCTTTGTCTTTCATTTAGTCTGTAAAATGTCAAAATGACCATCACAATTGCACATGGGCGCATCTTTAAATAGCTTTTTATTATCCAAACCCTTAAATATACAATATATTACAAGAAGAAAGTCCTTTGAGAAGGATTTTTGAAGCTAGAACCGGAAAATGTTTGACATATTTTCTGATAAATTGTTTAAAAGATTAGTCGAATATATCGTTATCTTGTTTTGTTTCTGAAGAAATCCACAATCGTTTGAGAAATAGTTTTTTTTAGCAGTAATGTTAACACAATGAAATCAGTTCATCAGCTTAACTGCATTGTTATTGTAGGTACATACTAGTACATCAAATAAAAATAACAGTTAAAAGGAACTGCTGTTACAGTTTTATATAGCCTTAAATTAGAGCTGTAGACACAAATTAGGGCTCTAGGTTTGATTCCAAGTAGGATAACCTTGTTGTACTGTATTGAGTGCGCCCACAAAATGGCATATGTTAGGAGTGACAACAACACGAGTAGGAAAGCTGTTGTGAGCTTGGTGTTGTATGAAGACAAATGGTGTAAATGTCCCTGGCACGCTGACACTGTGTCTGTGAATCCAGCCTTGGCTCTGAGAAGCTGTGGATCCATGCTGGCTCTCTGGGGGCCATCTTGGATCAAAGCATCTGGCAGTTTGGCAGGGTGCATTCTGGGTCTTGCTGCTTGCCTTACACGCCGTTTCTCAACCAAAAACAAGCCAAAATCGACGGAGACTGGAGAAATACGTTTGGCACGGGTACAACGTTTGATCAGGACATCAGAGGCTTAGTGAAACGAGTCAGACGGAGATACACAGGGCTTCCCCGCCTACAGGAAACTTTATCGTCATTAATATCATGTTTGGTGTTACCCCAGCGATCAATGCGGCTGCGATGGTGAGAAACACACTAGATACAATCAACTCAGACACCCACACAGCCAAGATACAAGTGATACACACATCCCGACAACCCCTCTATCTGATTGCCCGTCTCCCTCTTCTCTTGTTTCACTCTGTCTCTCACACACACAGCCGAGTACAATGACACAGTGCAGTGTGTGTGTGTGTGAGTGTGTGTGTGTGTGTGTGTGTGTGTGTGGAGAGAAAGACTGTTATCCTTAAGGAAATAAGAAAGGCTGGTTAGGAAGGGTCATGTGTTTGTATGCATCCATATGAGAGTAAGAAATAAAGGAAACAGACAGGGTGAACAGACAGCCTGAGCCTCTATAGCCAAATAAGATTAAGATAGCGATCTTGGCCACTGTTGCATTCAGGGTAGATAGGAATAATGAAACACACCCTGAGGTGGTCAAGCTGCTGCTGATGGCCTGCACTGGTTTTTAATTAAGTGTGTAATGCTACTATTCTAGGTCTGACTAAATGCATGCAAGGAGTATTTGTAGTGATAACATATGGACTTGTTTTATTTGCTAATTACTCATTGATTTATAAGGCATTGCAGTCAAACATAGTGTTTTTTTACTTGGAATTAAACAAACTATCCTCCTTTTCTCTAACAGGCTTCGCAAATAAAAACTGCTACAAAAAAGGTTTCCTTAAAAAAGCTAAACTTCTTCTTCATAGACATCCAGTCTCAGGAAATCAAGATGATTTAAGTTCATCCCTATGTCCTTGTATAGCAATCACTACAAGTGTGTTTCTCAGTTCATCCTTCATTAAAGGTGGGGTAGGTAATTCACTTCAGAAACACTTGTTATATTCCATGGAATGCTCTTAACATCCCGATAGCAATGAATACATTAAATGCTTTGACAATAAATACATAAAAAAATGTCATCTGTGGAAGCCGTGGCGCTGTAAAAAGCACGACCAATCATCTGAGCCGGCCCGGCTAAAGGAACTGGATGGCCTACCTGCCTGTCAGCCTTCCATCTGTGCACACACTTATCTCGTGCCCTCATTGGTCATGTGAGCGTTCTTGTGTGTTGGAGGAGGGGCTCTGTGAGGAAGTCTGAAGGAAGAGGCAGATTTTTTTCGGCTGCGTACTTTCAAATTCTAGCACACTCGAGCTGGTTTCTCCATTCTTACCTACCCTACCTTTAAGGTGTACACTTAGTTGCTTGGTGAGCTACTCTTCAGCCAGCACTTTTGCACTGAAGCTGCAATTAATTTTCAATATGAATATTTTTAATTAATCTT
Organism: Harpagifer antarcticus; assembly: GCA_902827135.1. Classification (NCBI taxonomy): domain Eukaryota; kingdom Metazoa; phylum Chordata; class Actinopteri; order Perciformes; family Harpagiferidae; genus Harpagifer; species Harpagifer antarcticus. Next base: position 544,801 of record CADEHL010001155.1, on the reverse strand, counting down.
TCCATGTATGAAATGTCAAAGTGTTGTAAAAAAAGCCCATTCACAATTTCCCAGAGGCCAAGGTGGCGTCTTCAAATAGCATATATATATATATATATATATATATATATATATATATATATATATATATTACATGTATACGTATGTCAAACTGAAAAATGCCAACAAAATCACTTAAAGGTAGGGTAGGTAATTTTTAGAAAGTACGCAACCGGAAAAAATCTGCCCTTTCCTTCAGACTTCCTTACAAAGCATTTAATGTTTTCTTTGCTGTCGGGATGTTAAGAGCATTCCATGGAATATAACAAAAAGTGTTTCTGAAGTTAATTACCTACCCCACCTTTAAATGATAAGGTAATTATTAAAATGGTTTTCAATTCATTTTCTATTCAATGTATCAATCAATTGTTTCATGCAATTAGTCAATTTCACGAAACAGTCAATAATTCATGGCCATGCAGGGGTCAATAACTTGACCTTCCAATAACGAGACCGTCTTCAACCACTAGGCCACTTACTAACTCCAGGTTATTTGTTTAAACATAACGTAGTCATTTAATAACATATGGTAAGTGGATAAGCAGGAAACCCTTCCCTTCACCAGAGAAACTCCTGCTCTCGGTGCCTTGAAGGAGGGATCTCGGCTAATGGGAGGAAATTAATGAGACAGAAAGAGAAACACATTAAAAGCTGTGATCACAGCACGTTCATCTCATTTCTTATCCCACCATTTTGCCATTTAATCCAATAGCTGCTAATCCAATTTGTCTATCGGACATGTAAGAAGGCGGGGAAGAGGAGGAGACAGAAGGAGAGGAGGGGGAGGAGGAGGAGGGAGGATGTGGAGCTGGACTTCTCCATTTCCCTAAGTCACTTTCTGAATTGCTGTTTATTTAGGGACGAGCCGTACTCTCTATCGCTCTCCATCCGACCGCCGAGCCCGTCTGAAATCAGCGGGGATCGGGGGAGATGAAAGCCAGAGACGCATGAAAGGAAATGGAGTAAAAAGAAACAGGATGAACATTGTTTCCCGTGATTAGGTAAGAGCTCGTTAAAAGGCTGTCACTGCAGCGATGTGAATATGCATGACAGGGGCCGGGCTAATCACAGAGCGGAGGGGGGGGGGGGGGGGGGGGGGTGGGGGGGGGGGGCTGTGAGCACTGAAGACTTGATTTAATTAATGTGAGGAGGAGAGGAGTGTCTCGTTAGGAAGGGAAGACAGCGAGACTGAGGCTTGCAAGCAATAGCACAAAACGTTTCTTTAAAACTGAAGGTGAATTTCAATTATGGCAAAATCTTTTAAAAACTCATCTTACGTTGAAAAGTAGGACAGGAACTGAATGAAAAATTGAAATCCAACTGATGTCCTTATTATATACTAACTTGCTTTACTTAACCCTGTACTAAGGCCCGGCAAAAGGACCATTATCTATAAATGGAGGAATCACAGACCCAAAGCTCAATCACGGACAAATAGACCCAAATAATCTGAAGGTGTGATGTAACCCTGCCTTGTTAGCCTTATGTGTCTCAATATGTGTACAAGTATGCATATCTAAGTAGATACATGTGTATGAAGGTGTGTGCTTTTGTATGTATATTCGTTTATTTATTTCTACATGATAGTGAGCACTTGCCCATGATGACCCCATCTGCTTTCACACTGTTTGTTATTGGAACAAAAATGATTATAATAATTGTGCGTAAATGTTATAATCAGATTCAACACTTCGCCTTTCTTCTAATGTTTCACTCTTTTATTCAGAGCAATGTACACCGAGGGCAACAGTTGCTGCAATTTCCAACTGGGCAACATTACATCACTTATGTGAAATAATCCCCCCCCCCCCTCACATGTGATTCCTCCTGCTCTCTCCTCTTCTGTTCTGCTCTCCACTGGAGTGCTGCTGAGGGCTATTTTCTCCGGAGCAGAGAGGCTTGTTCGAGGCCTTTTTAGCCGCCCTCAATGGCACAATGGTGGCAGCGTATAGAGCAGATTCCTGCTTTATTGAACCTGTGTATAATGTCTGCTGAATGGAGCACATTAACCGTTTCACACTCACCTCCCTGCCCCCCCCCCCCGGATAGGAAAAGGAGAAAAGTGAAAAAGAAAAAAGCTTCTCTCACACTGAGCCACAATGACTGCCTTTTCCACCAGTGTCATTTGTCAACCACTGCTTGCTTTACGTTGTACAAAAGAGGTGGAGGTAGAGGAGAGAGGCAGGAGGGGGAGGAATTGGGTCTTTTACATAATCATAAGTGGAGCTGCATAATTACTTGTTTCTAATTACAAATTGTATGACCGGTGGAAGTCTATCATTGACTTCTTTGGGGTAGAAACGCCCAATATGCGTTAAAAATGAATGATCTTGTGCAATGACTCACATTTCCATAATCAATAATCACAGGAAAGCAGCATGGGTCAAATGTTAGAATATTAAAGTATACTGATATACAATAAAAGACCGTAAGGGTTTGAAATGAACACCTGTGTTAGTGGTAAATCCAAGACGTAACATTTATACTGGATGTTAAAAAGGCTCACCAGCTACAACGATCAATAACTATGAATGGTTAGGTTCAGCGTTTCCGCCAGGCGGCGTCTTGCCGTCATTTGACGCCCTTATTCAGCTCGGAACGCCCTGAACTCGAGCCGAGGGCGTCCACATTTTTTTATTGCTTGAAAGTTTTTATTGCTTGAAATGACGAAAAGGAAAAAGGACATCATGAGGCGCATTCACACCGCAGTCGTTTTCCCACAAAGGTTCATGCGAACTTAGTTCATGAGAACTCTTTAGTTCGCATGAACTAAGTACAGATCGCGTTCACACCGGAAAAAGTCCCTGGGGGAGGATTAGGCAAATGAAGCCGCTGACGTCACTTCTTCTTCTTCTGCTTTGGGTTTACTGGCAGGCCGCAAACCACTTCACGGCGTATACTGCTGCCCACAGTTCCCGGCCGGAAGTCCCCGGAGTTGGGGACTGGCTTCAGTAGAAGCTGCTGGGACTCCCAGCAGCTTCTACTGAAGCTGAATCAGAAATATAGCTCTTTTCTCACAAAAGAGCCGCTCGAAAGTCCCTGCTCTCTAAAAAGGTAAAAAGGTTCTCATGAACTAATTTTAGTACCGGCTCTTTTTGGTGTGAACGCGATAAAAGAGTTCTCATGAACTAAGTTCGCATGAACCTTTGTGGGAAAAGTACCGCAGTGTGAATGCGCCTCTTCTGTTGGAGGGCCAAAGGAGTCTGGTGGGATTCTTTTCGCCGCCAGCAAAGTGCGTTCATGTGATGAAAAACACTAAAAAACACCGCCGCATCTTCCAAGGACCATGCCAGGAGGGGTGTCCCTGTCGCCAGGGAGACGTAAAGAGATAGTATAAGGGACAGCTCAATTACAAATTCAAGTCACGTGACACAACGTGACGTCACCCCCCCCTCAGCCCTGGTCTGGCGGAAACACTGGCTAGGTTGGAAACCAGTTAATCACTATAAATTGATCACATGTCAGAAATCAAATCAAAGCTGTGCCTCAATATCTGCAAACTGTCCTTCTGTCTCTCCATTAGCTAAATGGCGATAATGATGCTGATAATGAAAGAATAAATATACATGTGTATATATATAGTATTCATTATTTTGTAGGCATCAGACGCACTAGGTTTGGTTTAAGTGAGAAATGGATTGTGGTTTTTAATTTGTTTAGTTTTGTGCTTCTGTCCCTGACCTTGAAGAAGCGCTCTGAGTTCCTACACATCACAATAAGACAGTTATTATGCATTAGCTGCAAACAGCGGGCAATTTAGGAAAACCAAAAACATGAGATTGAAGCTTTAGTTCAACATGAGAGGTTGAGACTTTTCCAAAACATTCATTACAAATCCCTCAAAAAGTGTTTACTATTGAACAAAAGTAAGTATATCCTGCAGAAGTAAGTGGCATTGCAGTTGTAGATGTTTCTCATGCAGCCCTGATCATGAGCAGTGTTTCAGTGGGAGATGATCTGCACACAGCCAAAGCCTCTTTTAATGAGCAGAGTGTGTATATGCAGCTCCTCTCATGTCACCGTTTGAACATTTGTGTTCAGAGACCATGTTAAACACAGACGATAGGTTTGTCCTGCTAATATGTTTCCTCCTCTCATCCTCCTCTCTCCTAAACACACACGCCTCCCTGCTCTCCCTTGCTAACTCCCTCTCTCTCTCTCACACACACACACCCCTTTGGCAAACACGTGTGACCTCGGAGCTAACAGTAGAGCAACCTCTCTCTGCTCCACCTCAGAGGTTAAAAAGAGGTGGGGGCTCGGGCAAACAGAGTTCACATAATAGACTCACTCTGGAGATGAAATGTTCACATTGGGAGACTTCACTTTGTACCCGCGCGCACACAATCTGCCACTTCCTTACAGAGCCCCTCCTCCAACACACACGAACGCGCACATGACCAATGACACACACACACACAAAACCAACCTTCCTCATCCAGCACCAGTCACTTTTCTGCCATCTCCGCTGAACACTTTAACATATTATTAACATTTCAAACTGTATACCCCGGTTATCTAGGCCCTTTTTGTTTTGTTGTTGCTTGATGTATATATGTCACCCTGTAGGACCTCGAGAAACGATATTTCAATATTTCTGGATGAACAACATGTAGAATTCTTGACAATAAAGCTGACTTTGACTTTTGAATGAGGGTACGAGATCAGTTTGTGCACAGATGGAAGGCTGACAGGCAGGTAGGCCATCCAGTTACTTTAGCCGGGCCGGCTCAGATGATTGGTCGTGCTTTTTACAGCGCCACGGCTTCCACAGATGACATGTTTTTATGGATTTTTTGTCAAAGCATTTAAGATATTTTCGTTTTAATTGTACACTCTGTGTCTTGTTGAAATGACAATAAAGTATGTCTAAGTCTCTAAGTCTATATTCATTGCTATCGGGATGTTAAGAGCATTCCATGGAATATAACAAAAAGTGTATCTCGAGCCGGTTTTTTAAACTTACCTACCCCACCTTTAACTTTCATATAAACTAGACTATAATAAGGTCGGATTACAAGAAAACAAATGCCATTTCTGGACTATTTTTCCATTTGTCTAGCCAAGCTGTGACAATCACACAAATACAATCCTCCCGCTTCCTTAACTCCCCCACATCTCCCTCCCTCCCTCCCTTCCTCCACTCCATCAAATTGTGTTTTTGCCACAAATCAATAAACATTATCAGAGAGTGGCAGACTATGGGCTGGTGGAGGCAGCCTCTGTCTGTTAAAGCCCAGACCGCCCTGTCTCTATCACAGTCTGGGTGAGAAGGCCAGGAGGAAACACACACACACGCACGCACGCACGCACGCACGCACGCACGCACGCACGCACGCAGCCACGCACGCACGCACGCACGCACGCACGCACGCAACGCACGCACGCACGCACGCACTCCCCACTCACGCACTCACACAGCTACAACACACACACACATCACACAACACACACACACACACACACACACACACACACACACCACACACCACACACAAACAACACAACACACACACACACACACACACCACACACACACACACACAGCCACACACACACACACACACACACACAACACACACACACACACACACCACACACACACCACACACACTACACACACACACCACACACACCACACACACACACACACACACACACTCATCTAACCCCTCCAGTATCAGCTCTGGCTCCCAAGAACACTCTATACCAGTGGTTCTCAACTGGTCAGGCCTCGGGACCCACTTTTTACTTGGTCAATAAATCGCGACCCAACATTTTGAAGCACTCAAATTTATTCAACAAAAAATTGTGCTGTAATATACGCTTTTCAGCATACAATATTAATTAAAGTGAAATACAGTGCATATATCCCTTATATCCCTTCACAGAACTAAAGTATGCTTTTAAAAAGGTTTAATGAGATGATGGAAATCAAAGCTGAACTGTTATAAAAAGGCACACATGCTGGGAAACCCAACCCCAGAAGGGGGGTCTGGGGGGATTCTCCCCAGGAGATTTTTAGAAATACTAACATAAACTACGCATTCTGGTACACTCTGAGAAGAAAATAAATACATCTATCACTACCCGACATATTAATAATATTTTATGCCATTGTTTGTTTTTCACTTTGTTCTGACATCTTGCTGCGAGAAGAGTAAAGAGGAGATAGTCTGTGTGACTTACTTTAAATTGTGGGTTAGGGTAGATAACTCCCATTGTTCTGTGACCTGTCAAGCATCAAACCGAGGGTCATATTTCATTACGCGTTCATTTTTATCTGAAGTTGTACCCATGGATGTATAAAGAATAGTTCTACCGCAAAGTTATTCTCGTGGGGACTTCCGGCAACAATATTGATTCTGATCAAAGGCCAGAAGACTCAAAAAAAAAGATGTTTTATTGAGAAGATGATCACTACGTGACAGACGTTTTCAAAGCCGTTTATGGTCTCCGGTACTTCCTGTTCAACGCCTACTGCATGCACAGCGTTAGAAAATCGGGCCTTCAAAATAAAAGTTTGACTTTTTTCCAAAAAAAAAAAAAAAATTCCAATTTCTTTTTTCAATTTTTTTTCTTCACTTTTTCCGCGACCCACTCGAAACGGTCCGCGACCCACTTTGGGTCGCGACCCACCAGTTGAGAACCACTGCGTCTATACTTTTACTACATTTCAGAAATATGAAATGTTAATATTGTTTCCACTAAATGTATCAGTCTTATACATTTGGGTATTTTGGCCTTGAGTGAAAAGAACAAATTACTGTATAATAAAGCACACACACACACACACACACACACACACACACACACACACACACAACACACACACACACCACACACACACACACACAACACACACACACACACACACACACACACACACACACACCACACACACACACACACACACACACACACACACACACACACACACACACTTTTTAATGCTAAATATATATTTTTAAGTACTTTCTTTTTATAATCGTTATATTGTTGACAACTTATCGATGTTTGCATCACCATACACCAAAGCAAAGTCATATATGTGCCTGGCAATAAATTTGGTTCTGATTCTGAAGACAAAACTGCGTTGCACACACACTTCAGATCAGTCAAATAACAAACAAACAAGACACACAAGCACACACACGTACATGCAAAGTGGCGGGGACTTATAGGAGCAGAATACATACAGACATAAATGGACATGCTGGATGATCAAACGTGAGTCTGTGAAGCATGTACGTTCCTACAGGGAGTGTTTCCTCAGTGGAAAACAATCAAAGTGGAAAAGAAAAGAGCAGCAGTGAAGCGTTTAAGAGTTTCACAATAATCTGAAGAGTAGAGGACAGTTTGTTTTGACCATGCCACTTTAAACTCTCGCTAACCCATTAGGCCGCTGTATCGCTGCTATATGCACGTCAGCTCGTTTTAGCGTCAGAAATCCCTGCTCCTATAAGAACCGTTTAACCGAGCTCTAAATAAGATGATTTTCAACCTGTCCCCACTTAGCTCGGGGCTGGAAAAGGGAAATCAGGGGGCCTGCCATACACCATTTTCTCAATTACCTTTCTCATTATTATCACCCGTGTTCATTACTTCTATTATCATCCTGCCTTTCTGTTGCACCCCCCCACTTTAGGCTAGCTTAGGCCGTCGTGGCTGTCGTGTTGGATGAAGAGAGAGCGGCAGAATCGAGAGCTTTTAGCGAGGCCAGAGCACTTCAGGTAATTAATATAGCAAGAGGGGGCAGAGGAGAGGAGAATATGTGAGTGTATGTTCGCCTGTGTGTGTTTTTGCTGAAACGCCTGATTGGGGAGCTCACCTGCCGATACCCCCTAAAAGGTATTTCATTAGCGAGTCTTTTACCATACAAGCACAGGAACAAAGCCTCGGTTACGCCTGTCTCCACTCCAACTCAACGGGGCCCTCCAGGAGGCCGGTAACCATGTGAGGGAAGAGCAAAGAAGAGTGGAGGAGGCGAGAGGAGAGGCTATCCCCGTTCATAATCTCATGACAAAAGGCGAAAAGGCATCATCCTATTAACAGCGTGATCTTCACCAGCTCATGCTAGCTCCTTTCCACAGGGGGCTCTCTTTTATTATTAAGGTGAGTGGGTGATAGGCGCCTCCCTATTAGCCCTGGGACAAGAGTAGGTATGGAGGGGGGGGGGGGGGGGGGGGGGGGGGAAGGGAGGGGAGAGACCCCATGCTAGGGTCCTGCTTGGTGCCTTTTTTCTATTCTTCAGGATGAGAGCCTTTGCTTGGACCTTTGGGGGCCGGCTTCTATTCGGCTTCAGTGATACAACACAAAGTCTTCAATCAGTCACCTCGACACCAGCGGTGATGCGCACTGGGAGAACATCTCCAGCTCCACCTGTTTAAACTCATCCGCACCAATACATCCATTAGCATGCCTGGGATCAGCCATTAAGGGAATTCTGACTTTATATCTTTTGAAAGCTGCAGCATTACATTCGTTTTGTATTGACGTTGTGATGTTATGGTGGAGACATCCCAGCTCCAAACATTGAGAAGATTCAATTCCTGATAGTAGGTTTGCATATTAAGTGGGTTAGGTAGTATATATATGTCGTTCTTTGGCATATATTCCATAATAAACTCTTAGCCTATTGTCATTTAGGTGATACCATGTCGTAGGCAGTTTTCTCCCAAGGGTAAATGTACAATATTGTGAAGGTACAGCTATCCTAACTCAGCGTTCCCATCTCTGTCTTAAGCTCATATTCCCCAGGCTTCAAAGTATCCTGCACAAGTAGTCATACATTTAAAAACATATCCTGATTCAGTATATTCAGATTTCAAGATGTATTTCTGTTAAGGAGTTAAAGTATTTAAAATGGTGGGGTGAAGGGAAATGTATTCAACAGTCAGTGTGTGAGAGAGGGAAAGAGAGATTAGTTTGTTTTTCGGTTTGAGTGTTTTGTTTTCTGCTCAGTGGGGGGGCTTACCGATAGCCTCAGGTTACACAGGAGAATTGTGGGAAAAAATGTAGCCTGAAATGTGTTTGTGAATGACAGCAATGTTTAGCTTCTGACTATCTGAAAAGGTGAAGCTGGTTAAAAAATACAAGTGTAATGTTTAATAAATACAATTCTTCCTTTAGTGGCACTTTGTATAGTTTCTATAATTTGACATACATTCCAAGTTACATATTTTTAAATCTGTTTGTTTAGCAAGAAGCTTAGCAAATCCTCTATTCTGAATGAACCGTTAACACAAATACACAGATTACACATTTCTCCCTAACTAATTTATTTCTCATTTATAAATAACTCTTCAGTAAGAAAACTCTGCCACGTCCAGACAAACACACACACACACATATATGTCTCAGTTGTGAGTGCAAAGCCAGGCTTGTTTATAGACTTACTATAGAGATCAATAATTGGGACGGTTATGTGCAGTAGGAGGAGCAACAAGTCTCCAATGTTCAGATTATTTATTATTATCAATTAAAACAACAAAAAAGAGAAATAGCTGCCTTCCATGCTGATTACTGGACTCACTATATTTTCTAATTTAATACACGTAACATGCTTCAGATTCATGCAAGATGCTTTTAAATTACATTTATGCCAAATAACTACATTTTTACCTACTAAGCACACACAGTTTGACTGACTTGCAAAGTTAGCATTTAGCACATTTTGTGTGATAGAGAGATCTTTGAGGGGCCTTAAAAAGGTATTTCAGAGGACAGATACTGAAGAGATGCACTCCACGGGCTTACAACCTGCCACACACACACATTTACACTCCCACACCATCACCACCATCGTCCTCCATCCTCCTCTGTAGCCCAGTAAAAGCCTGTGATGACCTGGGTGTGTAGCTTATTAACCTCCCCATCAGTTCTTATCATCCAATGAATAGCCCAGTCATCTGCCCCCTCCTCCTGAATGTAAGGGTGAAGAATTTCTCCTCACGTCAGGACTATAATTCAATCCACACACAAATCATTTAACACACACACACACACACACACACACACACACACACACACACACACACACACACACACACACACACCACACACACACACACACACACACACACACACACAACACACACCACACACACCACACACACACACACACACACACACACACACACACACACACACACACACACCACACAACACCACACACACACACACACACACAGACAGAGAGGGAAGGGGATCAGTGGATATATTTTGTCAACCTCGGTCCTGGTGGGCTTCCAACACTGGCGTGGACCAGATGTTACTGAAATGATTTACAATTGGAGAAAACAACAGAAGGCGGGTACATGGTCTGTGTGTGTGTGTGTGTTCACGTGTGTGTACCTTCATGCCGGCCCCCCTGTCTGCCTGAATGCGTGTGTGAGGGCCAGAATAAATTAATGGCTGATTTCTCCCCTTGCTTTGATGGCATTAAGAGCCCTCTCCTTCTCAATGTGCCGCGTTAAATGCTTTTCTCTCCTTCTCTCTTTCCCTCCGTCTCTCCCTTCTTCTTGTTTTTGACAAGCAGGGCCACCCAGCTGAAAGCAACTGATGCAAAACGCCGGAGTAATCCCACCACCCCACACCCCCTCTCCATCCACCACCACCAGCAGCACCTCCACCCCTCCCGCTATCTTTAGTCTTTGACACAGTAGCCATTATCTGTGGGATTTAGTTAAACCGAACCTTCATGTATTTGTTAGGCCCTGGGTTGGTTTTCTCCTCTGACTGCTCTGCTCGAGTGTGGCCGGGCTGGGGGGAGTTTTTACATAATCAGCACAGCTAGCAGGGGGCACGTGAAGAGGGGGTCTGCAATGCCATCTAGCTGGATTCTGAACATTATTAAACATAACAAATATTTATGAATAAGCCTGTAACTTTATTTAGTTTGGCTGCTAAAAACACTAAACTGAGATCTGTCCTGCTTTAGAGAAACCAACATGGCTTGTTTCTTGACATTTTCAGGCAATTAAATGTATAAAACTACTAGAAAGCGATGGATAGTAAATTGAATTTCTGTGAACCTTCATTTAAATTCCTCCAAAAAGAGAGAATCTGAATCCCATGAAATCAAACTGAGAATAGTGACAAAGAAATTACATTTATACCAAAAGAAACCGCTCTGGTCAAACTCTAACTTATCCAGAGAAACACATTAAAAATAAATCTACACGTTAAATAAAATGTACAATAAAACTCTCCTCAACTGAAAAGTTATCATCTGTAAAAAGAGATGAAGTAGTCCATCTTAAAAAAGAAATGTTTGGCTTTCCTTTATTTCTAGATGGCAACTTGTTTCTCATTTCTATAAAACCGTGCTAAACACTGCAGCTCCCTCTCTGCCACATGCAGCTCCAGAGCTAAAAGCAGTGTTGTGGAATCCCTGTTGAAATGTGCAGATAAGCCAGGGCTCTGTGGGGCTAAGCTAAGGTTAAGCCAGGTGGTTCAGCTCCCTGAGTGTATGTTTACACACACACTGAGGTGTGAACCATTTGTGGAGCTTAGAGGGGCGGAGAAACACGAGTTGATTTAGTGCTAGTGTAAACCTTGGTACCTGTTGACGCTGTTAATTGGGACAGTTTAACACAAACATCAGCATACACGTGTAGGGTTTCAGATTCAGGCCAGGAGTCGCTTTAACACACTTTAAGGGAATACACACTGTTGGGCTTGGTGTCAAAATCAAGGTATATGCAGGAAGTCAAATGTAAGACCTTTTAAGACCTTTTAAGACCCTTTAAGACCCTTTCCATACATTTTAAGACCTCATCTCCACTTGGAGTTCTAACCGGTTGCCTTGGCGACACACTTCACCTCACATTCACTATATACAGTATTGATTGTCCTTCCTCTTTATCTTCCAACCATTTGGACGCAGACTTGCATTTCCCCATAACGATGTTGTTTAGCAACCGGCGTAAACGGACCTTCGCGCTATCAAGCAGTGAGCGTGCGATGTCCTGTTCAGATGACGTCCAATCCAACGGGATGCCATCAATAAACTACAGAATCACACTACACGCCTACGCAATGACTACATTCAGGCAGACTGTAGAATACAACCTCTCTGGACCATTGATATACTTATTGAAAACAAGCTACAAAATGTAACACCTTGGGAAATGCTGCTTAATACTTTTTAATAGCCTTCATTTTCACTAAATTGATTTATCAACTTTTAATACTTTTTAAGACCCCGCGGACCCCCTGGAAAGGCAATAATTACTGAAAACTGTCACGAAACAAGGGCAGGCATCACATGTCTGCTCAGATTTGTAGATATTCACTAGGTTATTTTATTTGATATGGGCATATATCTTTAACGGAAATTCTGGCTTATTTTGTTAAATGAAAAAAAAGTTTAATCGAACAAACTTTTCTCGTTCTAAAGAACTTTTTAGGTTTTGGTGAAGAAAAGTAGGTATTAGAATTATAAAAGAGTCCGATATTAAGCCTCAGTTTTGGATTGCTTCCTAAATTAACAAGTAATTATTTATCCATTTAACTAATATATCATTCCAATAGCTTGCATATAGACTCTTATTTCACTATTTCACTTTTTTTAAACTATTTTTCTTTTTGTATTTACTTGCACTATATGTTTCTATCTGTATTATTGTGTTGCACTGTTGGAGGAGCCTGTGACCTAAGCTTTTCATCGACATACTCTGTAGCTGTTAGTATGACAAATAAAGAACCTTGAAATAGATTTTAAAGCATCATTCCCTCATTTCGCTTTAACGGGGGCTCACTCAAAGGTCAACACACACACGTTAAGCATTTCTATGTATTTGCTAAGGAGTGAGATAGAGAAGGGGGGGTGGAGAAATGTCTGAATGAAAAAGTGTGAGTATGTGAGCAGAGCAGTGACAACCCCCCCCCCCCCCTCAACCTGCTGACAGACAGCTGCAATCTTTTTTGCATAAGTGGCTCCGCCTGCTCCATTAGCAAAGAGAAGGAGGGTGTGTGTGTGTGTGTGTGTGTGTGTGTGTGTGTGTGTGTGTGTGTGTGTGTGTGTGAGGAGGGGGCAGCTCGACCCCCCTGGGGTAGATGTTAGAACAAATTTGAGGGGTGTCATATTACACGCCTTGTGACAAGAAGCAGAGGGTGATTGTTGAATTTGCTTGATGAATTAATCTGCGGACCAGTAATGGCTCTGCTAACAACATTAGTCATCCCTCTTACATCTCTGCGCTGAGACTCACTAGTTCCCCCCCCCCTCTCTCGCTGTTACACAATCACTACATCCTCTCCTTCTTCATCTGTGCTCCCGGTTTCCTTTCTCTTGCAGGTTTGCTTAAGGGCAGTAGCTCAGTCCTATATCCATTTACCAAAAAACCGGAATTCTGTAAAGCAGAAGTCTTCGGTTTGATATCTTCCCTAATTCACACTGTCCCTAATGTGTTTGTAAATGTGTCAAATAAATCCGTTCAATGTGGCATAGCATTACATTACAACTGACACCAAACACCAGGCTGTCACTGCCACTGGCTCAATACACAAATGCAAAATTGCCGTTTAAATAGATATTTAAATGGAAATGCATTGGGAAAGACAGCTGTTGGTATTTGTAGCCTGGAGTGCTCATTACAATGGGAAATGGGGAGGAGTGTGTATGCGGGGGTGATGACAACGGTAGCATGGCGAGCAGCTGTGTTAGCAAGTGAATGGTGTAATTACTGGCCAAACCTCTGTCATTAACCTGCATTGTGGAGTGTCACCACATCCGTTACCATAAGAAAGCCTTGATTAATTGACTGCAAGGTTGAAATTCAATTATGTTGTTGGGGTTGCAGTTTGTTAACTAAAAAATGATCTACTACATAAAACACTAACAACAAAGAATAATAAATATCCCTGGAGCTACATGAGATTATGTTTATCTGCCATTTTAACTGTCAAGATGGAAGATACATAGAAATATGTGAAGGTGGAGAGAACAGGTGGATTAAACCATGACTGCTTCACTTCAAACCAACAAATGAACCCTTATAATTAATTTATATGAAATACGATTTAAGCTACAGCACTAAAACAAGACAAAGTGTATCTGTATGCATCACTGCTTGAGAGTGAGCCCCCTGTGTGTGTGTGTATGTATGAACACATTCAGAATGTTTGTTAATGTGTTGTGTGTGTGTGTGTGTGTATTCTGTGTTTGTATATGCATGTGTGTGACGATGTGTTTGGCAGCCTGCAGCAGGGTGTGTTGGAGCGGCTGCTGCATGGGGTCTCCGGCAGAGAGGCAGCTGATGAAAGCGTTGGCGGGATGCTCCAATAAAGAGCAGATTATCCTAAGCGGCCATTGTCCACCTCCCAATTCTCTGCCACAACCCTCCCCACTTACTCACCCCTCTGCTGGAAATGTTTATCAGAGGAGGAGTCAGAAATAACTTTATCTGATTGAGAAGAAAAGGGAAAAATTGCAAAATCATCGATAAAAGACGGACGAATGAGAAAAACCCCGACAATAACAGCCGTTTAACAGCATATTTAACTTGTGGGACATTACTAGCAGCTACACCCCCTTCCCCTCTCCCCCACCCGTTGACTCCATCCTCCCAGCTCGTTTTATCTGAAGATTCTCAGACAATGCCTAGAGGATCCCGTTCCCTAATCTTCCTAAAAATCCCCCTTTTCATCCCCACTGTTAAAGAATGTATGAAAGGCTGACACCGAGCTGGAGAAAAGAGGAAGGGGGGAGAAAAAAGAGAGAGAAGCGGTGCACATCTGGGAGTGGAGGGAGGGTGGTGTCACTGTGCAGGGGGGGGGGGGGGGGGGGCTCAGCATTAGTCGCTTGTGCAGAGTCCTTGCAAGTTGACTAACTAAATTGTTTTGCTGCTCAAACATTCAAATGGCCGAGGAGATTAAGGGCATGAGCGGGAATGGGAGTGTATCTGTGTGTGTGTGGGGGGGGTTGTTAATCTGTGTTCTGACCCAGTTGAACCTTGGGAGTCACACACACATTTTCCACACAAAACAAAAAGCTCAAATCCTTTGTTTTGTCCCCTCAAAGGCAAGAAAAAAAGGCAATGGGTTTTAAAGGAGTGATCCCTAGATTTCTCCTTGTCCCCCCCCCCACAGGGAAGATCGGTGCTTTTGCTCCTGAAATGAATTTAAGATGACCACAAACACATTCCACTGATACAAAACTATTCGATTGGAAGAAAGTGAGTGCTCTTTTGTAACACAAAAAGCAGGAACACATGTCCTCTTGGCTGTTGTCTATCTCAGTTGCCATGAGCTTAGCTTATAAATGAGAGTGTGTGATTATGGATAAACAACAATTCAGTGGACTCGCCTTCAGCGTAGCCTGTCTTTCCAAGTCTACCTTTATTGGCAGGAGCTCAATGTTAATGAGTTTGTTTTCAAAAGGCCGCCAAATTACTTTTGTTTCCCCACCGACAAAATAAAAGAGGCATCTAAAACACAATGCTGATTAAAGCCAACACCGAAACCTCTCTGCCTCCATCGTTGAGTCTGTGAACTGGGGAGGGTATTATAGTCCAAACACTTTTTCTTCTGTCGGTGCTGAAAGATTAGACTGGTTATCCCATTAAAGTTGGTAAAATGCCATTCTTGTGTCTTTAAGCTCTCGTATAGGAGGTCAAGATGAGTCTGCCTGCGCTTACGGATGTAATCTGCCGAAAGTTACAATAATTAATGTTAAGCTTCTTCAGCAATACGTTTGTGAAAGAACGGGCTCTGATAATATACTTAAAGCTGCACACGCTGTTTGTGTTGCTGCGACGACACAAGGCAGGGCTTGATGTGCACGCGTTTATGAGTATGTGTGTGTTGGAGTCCCTTATGCCACTCACGTAGCTCAGCTTAAATCTTTAGTCAAACTATAAGATGCTGCTGCTGCCACAATGCTGGATTAGGGCGACAGGCATGGGAAAAGGAGAGGCCGGCTCACTTGATGCTGAGGAAGTATAACACACAATGACGCCTGCACTCCTTTCCCATTCATGTCAGAAATACACCGGGAGCATCTGAGTGAAATGTGAACTATATTAGCCAGGAATTAAACGAGGTATATAAATACAAGTCTTCAGATCCACATTTTTGAAACAAATAATTATACTAAAAATATGACATGAATCAGCATTTCCTTGTGATGTAGAGCCACAGGTTGACAAGCCGATCGGCAATCCTCCACACAATCACAGACTAAGTCATTGACAGTCCGTCCTGTCCCTTCTCTCAGATACTGAGGGGCTGCATGTGTTAAAGTACATTAAGCTCTTGCCGGATCCCTCCTTGTGCCATTCTCCTCTCGTCGACTCGCAGACACAAAGGCAGATTAAAGGAGCGTGCGCCATAAAAACCCTGTGTCAATCTTATCGGCTTCGAGTGCAATTTTTAAACATATGTTAATCTGGGAGAGCTAAAACTCATTCTCTCCTCTCTCTGCTTGTTTATCTCTTATCAAATGCGCAGTAGGTGAGAGGCAGCTTTGCGGTGCGGCTAAGTGCCATTATTTGGGTAATTGCGTCCATTGTTGCAGGTTATACAGCTATTTGAAATGGGAGGTGTGTAAATAGGTGCAGGGGCCAGGTAGGGGGTGGTTGAGATATATTCAAACAGGGGCCAGGGGATTTTCTGCCAAGGCTACAAGACGCATTTGAATGCTTCTTCATACCTCAAGCTGCATTTTCAATAAGGAGTGTTTGATATATTTTCCCTGTGTAACAATACCTTTAGAAAAGTAACAATGCCAAGGTCAGAGGCATTACAAGCTTTGGCAGAAACACAATAACGGTGAATGCTATCTTAATTCTGAGAGAAATGTGCATGGTAATAAAAGACATATTAAAGACTGCATCTACAGTTCAAGCTTTTCAATCTGTGCAGGCCTGCCTATAAAAGGTTACATGATAATCAAGTTTTATTAGACAGCCATGTAATTATATTATGGTGTTTGTAATGAATACACAGCTTCTGCTGAATGCACTCATTTACGTCTCCTATATTCAATAAACTCGTATAAATATTTGGTCTGTTGCAGGAGGTGAACGTTCTCCTCATGCTGCAAGTGTGAAGGACAGTGCTCCCAGTGGTGCAAGAATAACAAGTTCATTAGTCGAGGGGGGGCGCCGCAGGAATTCAAATTCCCCCCCGACCCGTTCCTGGGCTCCGATTGGCTGGCTGCGTCGGCATGGCGAGACTCATTAGAGCCCAGCAGTAATTAAGAGTTGTTAGAAAGTGAATTCTCCAACCGCAGATTAGAAAATTAAACTATTTACTGATTACATATTAATAGAAGACAACAATGGCGCTTGCCATAAGCTTGGAAGGCAACCAAGGAATAAATCTGTGTACTTAATTACCATAAACAATGGGGGCATAGAAATGGAGTTTTATGCACACTCCCTCCTGTAATGTGTCTGATATCAGAAGACACTTGACAATTCTTGTTCAATTATCTCTATTATTTAATGTGCTGTGAACTGCCTCTGAGTAAATAAATTAACCACCCCAATTACTTGGGATTCATCTGGGGAGGGCCGCGGCGTAATAGAAAATGCCGCAGAAAGCTGCATTGTGCCCAAACCAGGGGAGAGAGGGGGGGAGGAGAGGGGGGTGTGGAAAAGGAGGGAGAGCAGGAGTGAGTGAAAGGAGAAATAAATAGAGATTGCAGGGATAAAAAGGAATACAACTAATAGAAAGTGACTAAAGACTTCATTCCTTATTGCAAATAGTATACATGCACATATAGGCAGATTGACCGACTTGAAGAAGAGGGAGAAAGGATGAGGAAAGCATGTGATATCAAAGAGGGATATGGAGGCGCAGCAGAGCACAGTGGATCTTCCCAGGCTTTCTGCTGCTGGAGCAGAGAGATGAACAATCAGTCATGGGTCAGTCGCTATGTCTGTTCACATCTGCCCATCAGTCCTGCAGCGCTGCAACAACACCACTGAACACTGAGCTCTCGCACACTCAAGAGCTCTGAATCATATGATCACAGATACTGCTATGACTTCCACACTGCTTACTAAGTCCAGGAACAAACTGCACATCGTCCTGGGTGTAATCTACATGTATAGGCGGCGGGGCTATTTACCAGATGGCTAGATGTGAAACTGAGACTAGTCAATGAAGGACATTAATACCATTTGTCATAATACACCAAATTGAGCTATGACTTCCTTTCTGTGACATCCAGTCTCTACTTCAACTGAATTCCTGATTATATAATCCACTGTCTCGTTCACATCTGAACTCCAGCTAAATACAAAGTGTGTAAAGTGGAGACACAATGTATTTCAGTCCTTTCTCAAAAGCCCAACTTCTGTCTCAGGTGTGTATATGTAGAGTAGAAATACACTACTAATTAGTTTCATGTGATAGGTGATATAGTTTAAATGACGTTGTCCAGAACTAAGGATGACAGGGACACTGTCTTACAACTTTTTTATTGGCATCCAAAAAAAGCTCATCAAGAAATAACATTCTGTGAAGTGTCCTTAATTGCACTCATACTTTGTAAGTCCCTACATTGAATCAGGTAGGTGAACATCTAATTATATATAAGAAAGGACTTCTGGACATTGGCTGGCCTTTAACAAGGAGGCCAGCCAATCTAAGGGAGGCGTGTGGCGCAGTGGACTAGTGCGTTGGTGTTCAGATCAGGGGAGCACAGGTTCAAACCCCACTGCAGTCAGCATGTCGTGGTGTCCCTGGGCAAGACACTTCACCCCAAATTGCTCCTGTGGGGATTGTCCACAGTATTGCGTATGTAAGACGCTTGTAATGTAATGTTAACAGTGTGGCTGGTAGAGTAAAAGCATTAACCTTTGCTGGTAGCTGGTGGTCATTTCTCACCCTGTCCTCTAGAAAAGTGTAGCCACCAGTCAGATGTGATGAATCAATACCGGATGTTTTGCTTACAGCCAATCAGCCGCAGCTTCAATCAGACATTCGTGGCCCAGAGAGAAATATCTATCATCTATGACAGCCTATAGATAGGTGACCTCAGTTGCTGAGGGTGATAAAGGTTACTTTAGTTAGAAGCTGTCACCGGCGCATCTCGCTCTGATGCCTCCAGACCTTGGCCTAAAGGCACAATCCATAACCTATTGGATGAGTCTCTGGGATAAGTGCTGCAGAATGAGATATGGAAACAGAAATGCACTTTCAGAAAGTAAGCAAGGTGCCTAACGCCATGTGGCAACTTTCATTTTTCCCTCGGTTCAACCAAATGTATAGGGGAACTCATTTGTACGAGCATTTTTTTATATTGTAAAGAGACGCATAGTAACTGATCATGTTTCATTGCTGATGGTAACTATAAGCTGCAAAATGTGGCCTTTGACAAATGTAAGGGGTTTAGACTATTATTCATACCATGTCGTCCATTTATATTACACTGCATCAAGCAGAAGTCCATGTGTCGACTTTTGGAAATCACATGTCCTTGATATCCTTCCCCACTGATGGTATAAGGTGGTACAAATCAACCAAGGTGAGTTTCCTTTGTGATATCCTTTTATTATTTTGCCCTTGCCTTCTCTGTTGTCACCCTCTCCCTTTTCTAGTGAATCATATTTTTCAGGTATATAGTATATATAACTATATAGAGAGGAATCTTTACGGCTGAAGTAAATAACCTGGCGTCTTGCTGGCTAGCGGCTGGTTTATCAGTGGGTGGAGAAGAAGAAGGAAAAAAACAGCCCTTCAGATTGACACAATGGCGTGCGCTCCGACAGGGGAGAGGGCACGGAGGCAGGGAGGGATGCGAAAAGCAGGAAAGCGAACACAACAAACGGAAAAGAGATAGTCTTGATATCAGGACACAAATGGGATGGGGTAGGTGAGCGCAAATCTCACCACCCCACCTCCTCCCCTGTGTTGCTTCTTTCGGATTTTGGGGGCTAAATCCACTGAGGTGGGCACTGATACATCAGAAAAAAGCATGAGAGCTACTCCTAAATTACTACAAGACATACTGTAGCTACGGTCTCAGAACGCTTGTGAAATGTTACACTTCCTGGAAGCATGTCTTCTCGTTCTCCCCGCCATTCTTGGGCGAGGAATGGGATGGTTTAGTATCACAAATGGGATGCTATTCTCCAATTTCAGTTAGGGACTTAACGGAGCGAAGGCCCCTCTTTTGGCTCGACACACTGTCTGATGTCTTAACAAGGCTTTACCCCCGGCCAAATCTTAAATAAAAACCTTCCAAATCTGGCCCTGTACGCCAGACCAGATTGCACTTTATATGTGTGTACGCATTTGTGTGTCGTGGATTTGTGAACTGTGTCAGTGCTCGTGTTGTGTTGCCTCGTGTTTTTACATTTCTTTGCCTCTCCCTTTAACTCACCCCCGTCTTTCCTTATACAGCATATCAATGAAGGCCAGATATGTACTAGGGGAAGGAGGGTGTGTGTGTGTGTGTGTGTGTGTGTGTGTGTGTGTGTGTGTGTGTGTGTAGCCGTGCATGGCTGAGCGCGCTGTTCAATAGTGCTCTGGCTGGCTGGGCCGCGGCTGGCAAGCGGCTGCAGCGGAGACTTCGGCTGGGGCTCCGCTATCGCACCCAGTTATCGTTTCCCCCATGAAGGGCTCCCTTATCACCCCAGCCCAGAGAGGTCTCCCTTCTTCTCCCATCCCCGAGACACACTCCTACTCTCCCTCCCCACACACACCCTTCTCCACCTCCTCCTCCTCCCTCACCCCTCCTTTCATATCCACCCAGCGCTCCGTCGTGCAACATTCAACCGAAAGGGGAGGGCTTCAAAGATTCTCCCTCACACACACAAACACACACAAACTCCCAGAGTGTGTGTGTGTGTGTGTGTGTGTGTGTGTGTGTGTGTGTGTGTGTGTGTGTGCATGTGCGTGCGTACGCTCAATTTGCCAAAACAGTTTTTCCAGTGTAATTGGGCTTGGGGTACCTGTGTCCATGAGATAGCGCAGCCTCTTCTCCACGCGAGCTGCTCGGGCGTCGATGTGCCTCTGCTCGCTCTCCAGCGCAGACAGCTCCCCAACCACATACTGACTGGTGTCTTTGAACGCCTTCTGTCAACCAGAGAGAGAGAGGGGGGGGGAGAGAGAATGGTTATGAGAGAAAAGGAAGAGTAGTGCGATATAGCATTAAACAGACACAGTATAAAAAAGATGGAGGGATGAGACAGATGAGGGAGGAATACAGAGAAGGGATGGAGAAATAAAGACATGAAAAGAGATATATAAAGGAGAATGTAAGAACAGATGTGTGTCCACAAATCATCAATACATAGAACAAAAGTACATGACGCCAGGAGAGAGTTTACTTTCACACTAGGAGATAAAACAAACCAGCTAACTGTTGCTGCGCTTGTTTCATCCGAGTGTTTGGTATTTTGTAATTCCTTTCTTCAAAAATACTTTACTGTTAATGAAGACACACTGAAGTCACTGAGAATGTACTGAGTATATTGTTTAGTTATAGATTATACAGTTGACATCAAATCCTCAATAAATCAAAAACTCTACTACTATATTAATGGTGACTCAACATTATGGTTTTATCTCATTGAGCTTTGGACTTATATTCTTAAACGCTAACTTCCCTGGACATCCCTGCTTTGGCAATTCCTTAGTATCGCTGTGCACTTAAATGTAGTTGAGATAAATTCAAAATAAATGCAACCCTTGTGTTTTTAAATAGTTTCCTGCTCTGGCTATTAAGATGGAGAGAGCCAGATAGAGGGGAAAACATGTCTGAAATCAGTTTGGCTAAACTGCGAAAATGTTGCACAAATCATGCAACAAGTCGTCTTTAATAATTATTTTTGCTGTCTAGTCTTAACTGACAACAGTTTAAATGTCTCCACAGTACCTTAAAACTAAACTAAGCTATTTTTACTCGCCATTTCAGATACTTCCGACACACACCAGCCACTCCATAACGATACACACACGAACACACACCCATCACTCTATAACCATAGGCACTTAATACACACTCCATTTCTGACCCCTCTTCACCTCTGTCTCCTGTCTCCTTGCTATTCTCCAGAGAAACTCCTCCGAGTGAGGAAAATGTTTATTCAAATTCACTACTGAGGATGCATCCGGAAAAAAATATCCCCATTTTATTGCTGATGCACTTCGTTTTTCTTAATGGGAAGGAGAACTAGTGAGCAGGAGAGAGAGAACGTTTTTAATATTCCATCCTGGCCAGCACTTTTTGCTGTGCTCTAGCCAGTGTGTGTGTGTGGCTCTGTGCACGTGTGATGTGTGCATGTGTGTGTTGATTCCCTCCTCCTCCTCCCTGTCTGCTCTCGCTCTATCACCATATTTTTCCTTGGCAAATCAATTTTACACATGATCAGCCCACTCCCCTTGCCGCGCTCGGCCCAGCCGTAATTAAGAGCAGGGAAATTACCATATATATTATATTAATGCAAACATCATTCAGCAGGTAATTCTTGGCTGATCGGGATAATGGAAAGGTTGAACACCCATTAACCCTGGGGCCCAGGCACAGGGAGGAGGAGGGTGTGTGTGTGTGTGTGTGTGTGTGTGTGTGTGTGTGTGTGTGTGTGTGTGTGTGTGTGTGTGTGTGGGGGGGGGGGACTGGGGTGGAGGGTCGAGGGTAGGAGAGGGCTGTTTGCAAAAAGAGATTCACCCTGTGGTCTCCTGTGGCACACACACACACACACACACACACACACACACACACACACACACACACACACACACACACACACACACACACACACACACTCAAATACACACTTATTGAAATAATAGCACTTTTATAGACACAGTCTTTGTACACACAAGTTCAAACAGAGGCTGAGAGGCGTGTGTGTTGGTGTGTGTGTGTGTGTGTTTGAGCACTTGAAGGAAACGTAGGCACACAACTTATTGGCACACACACACACACACACACACACACACACACACACACACACACACCTCTAAATGCCAGCTGATATCTGGCATTGTTATAATTAAAATGGCAGTCTGTCTGTTAGATCAATACTTAGGTATCTCTGGGAAGGGAGGACAGTAGGGGTGTAAAAGTACACGTACCGAAATTATTCGGTACGGGCCCTTCGGTTCGGTACAAGTGTGTACCGAAGTGTACCGAACGAATATAACGTTAAACGTAAAAAATTGAGAACGTGAACAACTTGTTGGAAGTAATCTCAGGTGCTGCGTCGCAGCATTCAGAGTAATTTGCTCACATTGGGCTCAACGCGTCATAGAGCGAGCAAGTCATTTCATTGGACGAGAGGCATACTATGAGAGCTGGTCACAGGGATGCGTTCAAATGTAGTCAGTAATTTGAGGAACTGTCGAAATGGCGAACGCAGATAAAGTTGAGCTCGAAAATCCTCCAGCATCATTGAAGTCTCCGGTTTGGGAACATTTTGGTTTCGCAGTTACGTACAAGGATGACGGACAAAGACAGGTGGACCGAACCAAAGCTGTTTGTCGGCATTGTTCAACTAACATTGGTTACGCGGCTGGCAATACATCAAACTTGCACACTCATTTGAAAAGGCATCACCGAACGTGAATATCACCGGTACCAAAAGACTGAAGTGCAAACCCAACTCCAGCTAGCATTCAAGCCTCCACCACTCGCAAAGAGTTCAGACCGAGCCAAAGCTATTACGAACGCCAAATATCCTTATGTTGCCATGGTAGCAAAGCGCTACCTGGCTGTATCTGATACCTCTGTCCCTAGAGAGGGTGTTCTCCACAGCAGGAGACATTGTTAGTGCCAGCAGATCTGACCTTTCGGCAAGCAATGTGGACAAGTTCATCTTTCTTTAGAACAACATGAAAATACAATGACAAGCAAGTCCTAATGTCAAACTGGCTGCTTAGGTACAGTACAGTTCAAATACAGATTATTTCAGTTCATCGAAAAGCTGCACCTTAATGTTTATTTTATTATATATTGTATTTATTTGAGTGAATACATTATTCACAGTTTAATAATAATTAAAAAAATATATGTTTTGTGATAATTTTTTCTGCTGTACCGAAAACGTACCGAACCGTGACCTAAAAACCGAGGTACGTACCGAACCGAAATGTTTGTGAACCGTTACACCCCTAGAGGACAGTCGAGTAAAGTGTGTGTGTGTGTGTGTGTGTTATATAATTCAAGACAGGAGAGACAGAAAGAAAGCTGCATAAGAGGAAATGAAAAAGGCGCAACTTAGGGAAACAACCTTACAAATAACTCCCCTGTTTGCCAAGCTAACCACAAAAGCGTCATAGTGAATATCATAACCATGACCACTTTTGGACATTTAAACCATTTGCAGCAGAAGTGTGATTTAGGATAACGACAAACCTCCTCTTCAAATGGCCGGCGAATATCGAGGTCCGTCGGTGAACCTCGGTCCTCCTCAGCCTTCCTCAGATCCTCAGGGATAGACTTCTGTCTCTTCACCTCTGATGGTTGAACACGTGTGAAAAGGGGAAACATAAAGAGAGTACAGACATTCAGAGATTTACATAAGAAATGAGGAGGATTGATTTTTGCTGTTTTAGTGATCTATAGTTGTGGGGAAACCTCTGAAGCATTTGGGAGTCAGGACTCAGAGAGACACGATGGAGAGCTGGAGCTTTGACGGCAAACACTGACGGTTTAATTGGAGCTTCGGCCGGAGAATTCAAAAGACATGTCACGGGCCACGGTTTGACCACACGGTAGAGATGCCACAATCAATTCTGAAGACCCTCCTGTAGCTCCAGGTTTGAACTAGTTCAGAGTGTAATAATCAACATTCTTCCATAGATAGACTAAACAGCTGGTGACACTAAATCACGTTTGTTGTCGCTTATGGCTCGGGGTCATCTACACCCTGAGAAGGATGTGTTCCAGGTTCCCACAACAATAACCATCTCTGACCCAGAGTTGCCCGGGCATAAACTGGCAACATCAACAACTTGCTAGGGCAGCTATGGGAGTTAACGGCTGATCAAGGTTGGTCAGCTGCGTCAGAGGGCGAAGGAGGACATGCAGGGCAAATGATTCCCCAACAATAATAACATATAAATGTTGTTTACATGCTTAGATTTCCAGGTGGGTAGTGGAGCCGAAGAGGCCAGAGTCTATTCTAGACCAATAATGGAATTGTCATGGCTTATTAAAAGTTTACATTAATGCTATTACTTTTATTACTACTTTTCAAAAGCCTGATATCTCCTTAAAACAAGACGTCATCATTTTTAGTGCCAGCTCAAAGGAAAGTAAAATAAGTCCTGTTTCACACAAAGCCGGTTTCAAACACTAAACAATGAATCATCATTGAGCTTCTGCACAGCCAGCAGTTCCCTGCTCTCAGGTGTGAATTAGATGTATGTGCTGCTGTGTGCACAGCTCCCTGTGTAAACAATGTATGTATTGTGTGTGTGTGTGTGTTTGTGTTGCATTGTCTCTCACCTGGTCTGCTCTCCACATATTGGCTGAAGGACTTCAACTGAGTTTTCCTGACGGCAGAATCCTTGTTGAAGACGACCGGGCTGCGCAGCCTCTCCGTCGCTCTGCGCAGACGCTCTGCTCGCAACTCCTCCGCGTTATTCTGTCCAACACAGAGAGGAAATGTGGTCAAGCCTTGGTTACGGTTGTTGCTTTATTTCACAGAAATACAAAAGTATGTTTAACAGATGTAATAATACTGAAGTATAGTATTGAAGGTGTTTCTCTAAGACCTTGAAACACATAAGAGGGTTGGGATAATCTGCAAAAAGTTAACAAAATCACAAATGGTGCCATAACTAAAGCTCACTGCAATAAAATGGAGGCAATAGTGTCCATGTACAGCCAGTGATGTATTTTTTTCTACATCAGGGTATATGCAGGAATCCTGAAGTCAAATGTAAGACCTTTTAAGACCGTTTCCATACATGTTAAGACCTCATCGCCACTTGGAGTTCTAACCGGTTACCTTGGCGACACACTTCACCTCACATTGACTATATACAGTATTGATTGTCCTTCCTCCTTATCTTCCAACCATTTGGACGCAGACTTGCATTTCCCCATAACGATGTTGTTTAACAACCGGCGTAAACGGACCTTCGCGCGCTATCAAGCAGTGAGCGTGCGATGTCCTGTTCAGATGACGTCAAATCCAACGGGATGCCATCAATAAACTACAGAATCACACTACACACCTACGCAATGACTACATTCAGGCAGACTGTAGAATAAAACCTCTTTGGACAATTTATATACTTATTGAAAACAAGCTACGAAAATGTAATACCTTGGAAAATGCCGTTTAATACTTTTTAATAGCCTTCATTTTCGCTACATTGATTTATCAACTTTTAATACATTTTAAGACCCCGCGGACCCCCCGTGTACATGTACAGCCAGTGATGTATTTTTTTCCAAATGCACAATGTCAAATAGGTGCAGAAATACAGTTAAACTCCAAACTATGGCTGTTCTAAAAGGATAAAGAGAAAATGAACAGTAATTTATTACACACAAATGGAAGGAGTTTGTTAACTTCCAATTATTGACTAATCAGCCATTAGTCTGCTGCCTCTCCACATCTCGTCTATTATTCTGTCAGCCTATACCAGCCACTTAGATCTGCTCTCAGGCTTCTATTAGGCAGCCGGTTCAGGGTTTCACAGCCTCTGTGATTACTGTGACCAAAAACACACACACCCCATTAGTGCACATGTCAACACGTGAGTGCAAACACACTTACTGCCATGAGATACATCTGGTAGAAGTTGATATGTTAGCTTCATTGTGGTTTGCTTGAACACCTCTCTCCCAACGCACACACACACTCTCATTTACTCCCTCACTCATGAGAGAGACAAAAAGCAGGCAATTAACTTGACTTTCAACAAAACCCCGAGCCAGAAAATATATTCAGATTATGCAAAATGCAAAAAAACGCTATTGTTTTCAAAGTGAACATGTGTTAAAAAGCTACACGCTCGCTTCTCCCACTATCAAAAACGCCGTGCAGAAATGCTTTATTACCAGGCTTCCAAATATGCCAAGCCGAGTGGAAAAGAAACCGACTCGGGCTAAGATTGACGTCGTGGCAACGCTAATAAGACGGCGAAACGTGTAATAAAGTCGACAATTAGGGCAAACATGTTCCACTGCTTGAGACGGAGGGAGATAGTCAGGCAGGGCGTGCGGAGCGAGGAGAGCTAATAGAGACAGAGAGGGAGGGGGACTCGCTGAAGACAAGAGTTGTTAGTTTAGCTTCAGATTATTGACTTTCAAACAATGTCAGCAATTAGTCTGTTCTCACTGTGTTTCGTCTATTAGTCTGTCAGCTTCTACCAGCCACTTAAAACCTGATGGCAAGTCGAATAGGAGAGGGGCACATCTGTTAATGAAGTCCCATGTATAGAAAATGGCCAATTAACCATTTAAAACATAAGGCTGGATGTGTGTGTGTGTGTGTGTGTGTGTGTGTGTTAACGTTAATGGCAGCAGAAGGAATCCCAGTAAAGTGGATTTAAATGACTGATTGCAGAAAAAGTGAGGAGGGGAAAACATCAGCACATTAAAGCATTTCCTGTCAGCTTCTGTTTCCTGAATAAAAACTCATTTGGATCTCTCCATTTTCCAATTAATAGTGACACAAAATAAATAAATTGGGAGGGATGAACCCCTCTTTAATGGTCACACATGCAGAGCACACAGCACACACAGTGACATGTGTTCTCTACATTAACCCATCCTAGTACCAGGGGTCTAGTACTAGGAGCAGTGGGCAGCTATTGTACAGCGCCCGGGGAGCAATGGGAGTGAGGGGGGAAGGGGGGTGTCCGGTGCCTTGCTCAAGGGCACCACGGCAGGGCCCAGGAGGTGAACTGGGACCTCTCCAAGTAGTCCATATATTAGGTCTGGTCGGGGACTTGAACCAGCGACCCTACAGCTCACAGTCCAAGCCCCTACTGACTGAGCCACTGCCGGACAAAATGTGTTGTTCAGGACCAAATAAATCATTGAACAGCAACTCATTTCACATATATTCAGTTATTTGGAAGAAGGCCAGTCTTTTTTTAATGAAAGAACACTTTAAATACAGACAAGTGCACTTCCTTTGATTGAAATGGGTACTCGGCTTACGTCTCATCATTATATACAATAAGATGGACTAAATCTGTTATTCAGAAAACCACAAAGGTCATCCTCTTTTCATAGTGCTTAAGCAATCAATGATTTGTGTGGTTGGGCAATGTATTAGATATAATTATTTACATGATAACTTTTATTTAAGGAACACAAAGTATAGTATGCATTATAAGTCAAATGGGTAAAGCAGACAACACTGAGGGTTCAGAGTTTCAGTTCCATATCAGCCACTGAACAAAGTATACTGACCGTGCGATAAGTTGCCTGGATGAAGTCCATCCATTTTATGAATATTTCACATGTTTGTTTGCAGAAACAGTGTAACACACACTGATAATTGGATGTCAAAGGATTTATTGGATTAATGTGGCTGTCCTTGTCATATATCCAGGAGAAGGATTTGTGTTTTTAATGCATTTCAGTTTGTTGACTGGTGAAAAACTGCAAGCCCCTGCAATATCTACAGGGAACTGTTGATTTAGCAGGAGAGCAAATCCCCAGAGAGACTGATTAGGACCCGGAGGACGAATACCCAATTATTACTTATTGTTTAACTGTTGGGAACCTGAGCACACACACACACACACACACACACACACACACACACACACACACACACACACACACACACACACACACACACACACACACACACACACACACACACACACACACACACACACACACACACACACACACACACACACACACACACACACACACACACACACACACACACACACACACACACACACACACACACACACACACACACACACACACACACACACACACACACACACAAATCACTTCAGGGGACATTACATTGACTTACATGCAATTTCCTGGAGACTTATCCTAACCTTAACCATAACCAACACATGCCTAACCCTAACCCTAATCCTAACCTAACCAAGTCTTCACCCTAAAATTAATGATTCCCCTCATGAGGACCTCCAATTTGTCCCCATAGGCGAGTCCCCACACGTGACTGTGTAAACAGATTTAGGTCCCCACAAGTATAGTAATGCTAGGCCACACACACCACACACACACACACACACACACACACACACACACACACACACACACACACACACACACACACACACACACACACACACACACACACACACACACACACACACACACACACACACACACACACACACACACACACACACACACACACACACACACACACACACACACACACACACACACACACACACACACACACACTCACACACGGTTACCCCTCTGTCCGTCTCTCTGGGAAAGCCAGATATTGGGGTGTCCCCCTCCCTTTCTCTCCCCGCCTGTATCTCTTATCGCTGCTATCATCGTGGTGGCAGTGGTGATTCAGTGCTTTTGGGGTGTGTGTGTGTGTGTGTGTGTGTGAGTGAGTGAATGTGCATGTGGGGGGCAGCATGACTAACGTTGCAGTCTGCTGAGCGTCGCATGTCCTTATCGTGCACTACCGAGGCTGCGCATACACACAATCACTAATGAGTGTGTGTGTGTGTGTGTGTGTGTGTGTGATGTTCCTGCAGGTCGTTCCCCTGCCTGAAGGACTTTTGGGATGCCCAATCCTCTCGGGACAGGACAGGTTATCCTTGATGGTTGATTTTAAAGGACAGAAAAAGTCAAGCAACCCCACACACACACACACACACACACACCACACACACACACACACACACACACACACACACACACACACACACACACACACACACACACACACACACACACACACACACACACACACACACACACACACACACACACACACACACACACACACACACACACACACACACACCACACACACACACACACACACACACACACACACACACACACACACACACACACCTATATATTCTGCATACATTGACTGTAAAAAGGGATAAGCACAGAACTGATTAGTTTTTGTATTTTTGAGTACATTCCCCTCGTGCAGCTTCCCTTTCATATGGTGTCGAGTACAATTTGTGCCAAAATGGAGATACATTAGAGAAGTAGTACATTACTTATAATCCTACTTGGATCGATTTAAAAATGATCAAATCATACACTGCAGTAAATAATTACACATATTACAGGACGAGGCGCTGAACTAGGGATGCATATCGGTGACTTTTTTACGATACCACTGAACGATACCGATACTCAGCCGATACATATCGTGATACTTTGAAAATGTATCATCCCACAATTACTCCCATGAAGCGCTTTACGATATAGTTAACATGTCAGATGAATATTAAATTAAATTGTGGGACTTCTTGGATCTTTTAGTTCTGAACAAACAATGAAGAATACATAAATAATATGAAGAAAACCGATTATGGAATATCTTTTATAACACCCGCCATCAGCTGTGCCGCGTGAATAGCACATCTTGTCAATGCAAACATAATTAATGTTAAACCTGAGATTCGACTAGAGAACAAATACATAATAGAATAAAGGTCATGAGATCTCGGCATTGCACAAACAAACAAATCTCATCTTTAAAATCAACATTTGCCTTCGCTGGTGAGAGAAAACAAATCCCATCAGTTCATTTGTGGGACTTTTACCTTTCTAGTATCGAACAAACAATGAGAAATACATAAAATATGAAGACAAACGATTATGCAATCTAATTTATAACACCCGCCATCACGGGCCACGGACTCACTTTTAAAATTAAATTAAAAAAAATAAAAATATTTTTTTTAAAGTATCGAAACCGGATCTGATTTCGGTACGGTATACCGTAGCCACCAGTAACCGGTATTTCGGTAATACCGGATACCAGTATGCATCCCTACACTGAACACACTTTTGGGTACAGTGTTTCAAATAGGTGTCACCAAATGGCGATTCTACTTCTGTGAGGGTCAAGCGGTAACTCGTGCACACACACACTCCTTTGGCCATAAAGCACTAAGCCTTTTGGGCTTTGAACCCAAGAGGGTGTTTATGTGAATCGATGATCAAAGACACCCTGTGTCGCCATAAGCACAGAGGGTTTACCTTGTACTGACAGCCACACACTCTCACCTTATTCCACTTGACATTCAAAATCAATTAAACAGATGTTAAGACCGGCCGACTACTTGTTGTTGACTCAATATTCACATCAGAAGATACACACATGCAGTAGCACCTCTTCTCCACCTCCTGACACACAGCGGCTGTGTGAAAAGGTCATAGTCAATAGAAGGGACCGGAACATGTTATGTAGAGCATTATGATGACAGTGGGTGTTTCTCTGTGGATTTAGACTCATATGGACACGAGAGGGATAAGCGATGGTCTAACATGAAGTGGTCCGACTGACTGATGTGTACAAAGGGGTCCGCTGGCTGACAACCGGGTCAATAATCGGACCTGATTGATTGGACTAACCCTTTGATGGTGTGGAGGGAAAGCAATTGAGACAGAGAGAGCGACTGAGAGATAAAGAGTGAGACAAAATAGGGTTTTTTATGTCAATTAAGTGGAATTAAAAATAAAAATGTAAAGTAACTTAACCAAAAACCTCCAGTGTCTCAATTATTTCCTACCAACAGTATTAATAAATATATGAATCACTTTGATTTTACCACCTGTTCATTTAAACTTTTATTGTAGTGTATGATCAAGATGAATAGTTATCTACTGTTTTTTTACTTTCCATGTTTTATCATGTTTTCTAGTTTTAGATTTAATTCTCTGTTTTTCAAGTAGTGTATTTGAATTCTAGCATACCTTGAACACCAGCTCTAAATTAAGCATTTTCTAAACTTCCAAGACCTTGTATGAAACCTGATAAAAGAAGAAAGAGTTGTGGAGAGAAATAAAGCACGTAGAGATACTCAGTATGTGTTGTAGGGGTGTGTGTGTGTGTTGTTTGG